>CM060948.1:340998353-341598353 GCA_030765055.1 Mantis religiosa
CCACACTGAGCTGGCCGTCTAGCCACGATACTTTAATAACCGAACCATCGTTTCTCAAAAGTTACCGAACTAACACGATCTTTTGTGATGGCAGGCGAAGGAGAGGGAGCTGCCCAGACATCTCTCTGGCTCTTTCTCTCTCAGCAAATAACAAGCGCTCTTCTGCTCCATGGGCATGGCTTGGGCACTATATGTCTTTCACTCCCCCCAATGGCTTGTCGCAACTTCGACGATTGAATAACAATATACATCCGAGCTCTAGTCATCAGTAACAATGCAATATTTGAACATACAATCAGCTGATGTAGACAGCTAGGGAGACATGAAAAATACATTAGTATCAACCGCCCACTTTTCATAGTTTAGTTCTGTGCCTGCCTACTATGTGATGCTGTGATTGCCTTGTGTTGCCAACGATTAATTAACATGGTAGTATCACTCTGTGATACTACTCTGACTCCTCCACATCACTGAGCCACACTTGAACTTGCAACACTTTTAAAACTCTCAAAACTAAACACTACTGCTCTCAACACACTCCCTAGGCCTTGCATTGGGCAATGATGACCTTGCAATTGAGCAGTCTTCAACTTCTAATCTCATCTAGACCTTACATTGACTTTATACACCTGTCAGGCACAGCCAGGCACTTGTGGTGCTATATCCTTATTAGAACGTATTAGAATGGTCTTGAACGGTATCTGCATAACAGCATAATTCCACCCCTACCTCGTGGTATCTTCATGTCAACCACCATCTGCGCTCTAAAAGCTGTGCCCATTCCCTCTCTCCAGTCAGCAGACGACAGGGATGGAGCAATTCCCCTTCTCCCACTTAACTTCTTGGCAGCAACGTGGCAATATTCAAGATTTAAATTGTAACATCTCGGTATTTGCATAAAAGAGCACTATACGTAAGAGGCACAGACAAAGAAATATGACGAGATTTAACTGTATTGGAACACCACAGTGAAGCGTAAAATTATTCATTTTTAGATGAGTCGTATTTATTACACATCTGCTTCACTTTCGTACCTATTTTGAGGACAAGTTTCGCAAATCAACCAGCAGCAGCAACCCCAGAATTACCCACACCATTGGATCAAGCTTTAGTCGCATAAGAGCCGTAGATGCAAACGATGATTTGCGAAACATGTCCTCAAAATAGGTACGAAAGTGAAGCAGATGTGTAATAAATACAACTCATCTAAAAATTAATAAAGAAATATGAGTTTAAGTACTCATTACGTTCCAGCATTTGTTGAACTAGATTTAACTGAGGAGTGCATATATTTGTTAATAAGTGAAATTCACTAACAAATTTTGCATCTTTTTGCAAAGAAAAAAGCATTTGAATGCAATCCAGTAAAGATAAAATTTGATAGGGATTTATATAGATTTTAGCAGTATACAGAGCTCCCACAGAAAAATCCAAGGATTTATTAACAGAGATTAAAGAACCGTCTCATACATTTACACTGGAAATGTTAGAATAATTGCTTGTGAAGATTTTAACGTCAACACACTTAATGCCAGTGCAATTAAGACTAACCTCACCTCCCTGCTACATTTAACTTGGAATATATAGTTAACCTTCAATCAGAATTCACACAAACACTCCTAATGTAAGTGGCATGTTAGATCATGGTTCTCAACTATTACCAGTATCCACCATTGTGAGCAAAGAGAGTGATAATAGGAAAAGCAGAATTACAACAATAATCAGTGATGAGTATGTTAATACATTTAAACCAGTGTTACAAAAAGTGAAATGGGTATTCGTCTGTGCCCGGCTCAAGTAAATGACAAATTTGATGAAATACTCAAAAGTGTATTATCATTTGAAGCTATTTTCCCCAAGGAAATAATAAATTTATCGCAGGTGACAATGGTCAAATCTTGTATTACACTAGTGAAGCAAAAAGAAGGCATTATTCACTTGCAATTGTGAATTTAATTATAACATTAAAAAAATACGGAATATCTAAATTTAACTGTATTGGAACACCACAGTGAAGCAAAATTATTAAATTATAGATGGGTCGTATTTATTACACATGAGCTCCACTTACGTACCTATATCGAGGACATGTTTCGCGAACTATCGTTCGCATCGTCGGCTCACATAAGAGACGCATAAGAGCCAATGATGCGAACGATGGTTTGCGAAACATGTCCTCAATATAGGTACGTAAGTGAAGCTGATGTGTAATAAATATGACTCATCTATAATTTAATAAATATGGAATACCATAAAACCTGAAACAGAGAGGAGCAATCCCAGCTGTAATACTGGCCACATAACTAATGGAAACAAAAAAGTTAATAATTACTGTGTCATAAGTAATGCTTAACGCATATTTCCCCAATACAGCAAAAAGCAAACCAAACTGTTCTGCCCAAAACTTGCACTTGCACTTAAAATTCTAAATAAGGCATATCCTAAAATTATCTATAAATTTGAAAAGGATTCCACAACACCAAGAGAGATAGAAAAGATTATTACATCATTAAATATCAAAACCTCTAAAGGTTGGGATGAGATTAGTACCAAATTGTTAAAATACTGCTCACAAGAACTCAGCCTCATATACAATCATTCCCTTTTGACAGGGATATTTCCAGAAAAACCAACAAAATTGTCAAACCTCTGTACAAAAGAGACAAAAGCCTGACCTCCAATTATAGACCCATCTTGCTCTTGCCAATCTTTTCTAAATTAATGGAGAAAGCAGTATACAATTGTAAAACTATTTGTAGTTGTTAAATTATGGATGAGTCATATTTATTATACATCAGCTTCACTTATGTACCTATACTGAGGACATGTTTCGCGAACCATCGTTTGCATCGTCGGCTCTTATGCGACTAAAGCTTGATCCAGTGGTGTGGGTAGTTCTGGAGTTGCTGCTGCCATCTGTTGATTTTGTAATGAATTTAAATGTCGGGTTGTCTTCTGGCGAGATTTCAAAGTTCATTAGTTGGTTTTTATGTTTTTCTATGTATATTCCCTCTCATATGACGAGTTCACTATGTTTTTGTACATATTTTAGTAATTTGGTGCTATCTTCAATTTCAAGATTTTCAGACCAGAAATGAGCTGCTATTGCGGACTTATCAATATTTTTGTATCTTAGGTGTCTAAAATGTTCTTTCTTTCTAATGTGTATGTTTCTTTTTGTCCTCCCTATGTAAATTTTCTCAGTCTTTACAATTAATCTTGTAAATGCCTGACTCTTTCCTCTGGTTTCATCTTATCAGTATTATTACTGTTAAGTAGGTTTTTAATGTTGTAATTGTTTTTTGGTGCCAATGTTATATTGTACTTCTTGAATATTTTTTGGAACCTTTTTGTAGCCCAGGGGTGGTAAGTAGATTTAGCAAATCTAATTTCTTGTTTTATTGGTGAAAGAGCTGTGATCTGTTTTAATCTTTTTTGAGGTTAGAAAGATTTTAGTTTTTTATCCACCAGGCTTTTTCCATATCCATTTTTAATTGCAGCTTTTAAGATTTGATGGTATTCTTTTTTATATTCTTGCTGGCTGAGGGGTAGATTTACTAATCTGTGTGTGAGACTGTTGATGGTGGCATGTTTGTGTGGAATTGGGTTGAAACTATTTACTTTGATGTAATTATTTGTGTGTGTTGCTTTTCTATGAATACCAAATTCTAGTTTTTCATTTCTTTTTGTGATTTTAAGGTCCAAAAAAGGTAGAATACAGTCCTCTTCAGTTTCTACTGTGAATTGTATGATGGGTTCTTGAAGGTTGAGTAGTTTCAAAGCATCATCTATTTGATGTGTAATAAATACGACTCATCTATAATTTAATAATTTCTTCGCTTCACTGTGGTGTTCCAATACAGTTAAATTTCGATATATTTGTAGTTGGGATATTGACACTCGTCACTTACTTTTCTTATATTATTGAGGAACTAGTTTCAAAGGCCATTGCCTCCATTTCCAACCTTACTCCAACTAGCATCTGTTGTCTGCTCTCCTCTCTCTGGTGGTGGAACTATGAACTTTTTTGTCAAATTATCTACTGGTGGGATTTCAAAGTTCATTACACGATCCTTATTTTTCCATATGAATATGTTGTACCATGAGGTTAGTTTATTTTGGTTTATCACTCCTTTTAATAATTTTGGATTTGGATCAATGTCATGATTTTCATTCTAAAAATGAAATGCTACTGCTGACTTATCTTCTTGTTTCAATCTGATGTTTCAAAAGTGCTCGTTGACTCTGGTTTTTAGATTTCTTTTAGTTTGACCTATGTAGCATTTTTCACAATTTTTACAACTTATTGTGTATATTCCGGATTTGTTAACTGATGGGATTTCATCTTTTGCTTTTTAATTTAGCAATTTTAAAATTGAATGTCCATTAGTAGGTGCCAAGATTATTCTTTGTTCTTTAAAGATCTTTTTAAATTTATTAAATGTTTTTGGGTGATATGTGAATGAACTGAATATCCTGTTGCTTTCTTTTTCTTCAGATTGAAACAAGAAGAAAAGTTAGTAGCATTTCATTTTTGGAAAGAAAATCATGACATTGATCCAAATCCAAAATTACTAAAAAGAGTGATAAACCAAATTAAACTAACAACATGGGAGAACATATTCATATGGAAAAATAAGGACCGCGTAATGAACTTTGAAATCCCACCAGTAGATAATCTGACAAAGAAGTTCATAGTTCCACCACCAGAGAGAGGAGAGCACACAACAGATGCTAGTTGGAGAGAGGTTGAAAATGGAGGCAATTGCCTTTGAAACTAGTCTCTCATTAATATAAAAAAGTAAGTGACGAGTGTCAATAAACCAACTACAAATAGTTTTACGATTGATTTTGACGTCACTGTTACTAAATTCCTCCAAACACATATAAGCAGTATACAATTGCGTTATAAGATATATGGAGTGTCCTGTGCTGTGGCGTAGTGGGCTAAGGCATCATGCCTTGGCTCCCTGCCACGGAAAGCTTCCCAGGATCGATCCCACCCCTGGGGTGCGGATTTTAAGTCCAGGGTATAGGACCGGTGCTCACTCAGCATCGTGAAGAATTGAGCAGCTTACGATAGGTAAGCAGCCCTGGTCATGAAAGCCAGCATTCCAGCTGGGGGATGCCGAGATGCTGACAACATCTCCTCCCCGTATCTGTGGGATGATCACCCACCTTTGCCTTACATATGTAGGCATGAGGCTGGCACTCGGGTTGGCAGGTCCTGGCCCTATATAGGCACCCTGGGTTACTTGGGATATATGGAGTTAAACAACATTCTTATGTCATCCCAACTTGGACTTAGAAAAAGGGTGTCAACTGAAAATGCAACATACATGCTAACTTCAGTAAGTCCTGGATAAAAAAGAGCTACTGTTAGAAATATGTTGTGAGTTAGCTAAGGCATTTGACAAGTGCAGATCACAATCTCTTGCTGGTTTTAATGAGATCTCCAGTGCTAGCTTAACTTGTTACCAAAAAGGAGTACCTTATGAATGTACTATGCAACATGACCTATTACTGAATACAGGAGTTCATGAACGATTGGTAGCATGGTGGTAGCATGTCTGCCTCACGTTCAAGAGGCCCCGAGTTCGAATCTCGGTCAGGGTGAGTTACCTGGATAAGGTTTTTCCGGGGTTTTCCCTTATCCTGTACGACGAATGTCGGGTAACTCTAAGCTCCATGGACCCCGGACTCATTTGAGCATCATTTCATCCATTCCATTCATTGTCCGATATGATTTAATGTTGGAGGAAGTAAATTAAAAAAAGAATGTCCTATGCCATATGGGAAATCTAATGTGTCAGTGCACTGAATGTAAGTAATCTGTATAATTTGAATAGTTATAAATAAAAGCGTTAACAGTGAAGCTAATTTCATGTATAAAGACTAAAATTGAGTCATACCTTTTAAAACTTGTAACTTCACTCACATCCTTTTACAAAATCAGGAACGTTTTCGAGACTGTTGCAGTCTCACCATCAGCTGATTAGCGACTCATCACAGTTGGTTGTTGTCTGGATCTCTTGTAATTGGCTTCCTCTCTCGGAAGATTCTTTACGTAAGTTCAGTAGACCACTCACTGATGGCACATCAAAATTTAGAATATGTGAAATGTTTTTAATAATTTTTTTTTTCCCATGTTGTAAGTTCAAGTTTTGTTGATAATGGTTTTAGTAGTTTGAACTCCTCTCCAATGTGGTGGTTATTATTCCAGAAATGAAAAGTAACTGCTGATTTTTCTCTTTGTATATATTTTATGTTCCTACGATGTTCTGTTAATCTAGTTTTTAAATTTCTCTTTGTCAAACCAATATAAAATTTGTAACAGTCTTCACAATTTATCCTATGTATGCCTGATTTTTGTTCAGATGGGATCGTGTTTTTAAGGGATTATTTAACAATTTCTTGAGTGAGAATCGGTTATGTGGTGCTAGTTTGATGCCATAATCTTTAAATATTCGTTCAAACTTCAGAAATGGATAAGGGTGGTAAGTGAATTTTTTGTATTCCCAGTTTTTATTTATGTTTTGAAGAGTAGTGATCTGTTTTAATTTCTTTTGGTTGTAGTCCCAATTGATCATCTTTTTGGTTGAATTTGGAATGAAACCATTTTTTGTGCTGTATTTAAAATATATGTATTTTTCTCATATTGTTTTTGATCTAAAGGTATGCTGTTCAGTCTATGGATCAAACTTCTAAGAGCAGCTAATTTATGTGTCAGAGGATTGAAACTGTTGCGTTTTATGTAATTATCTATGTGAGTAATACATTCCATATATTCTAAATTTTGATGAGCTGCCAGTGGTGGTCTACTGAACTTATGTAAAGAATCTTCCGAGAGAGGGAGCCAATTACAAGAGATCCAGACAACAACCAACTGTGATGAATCGCTTATCAGCTGATGATGAGACTGCAACAGTCTCGAAAACATTCCTGATTTTGTAGAAGAACGTAAGTGAAGTTACAAGTTTTAAACGGTATGACTCAATTTTAGTCTTTATATAATCTGTACAATACTCATGTTAATGTAATCCCTCAAATTAGCTTGTATACTTGTCTGACAGTTGAGTCAATAGGACTGAAAACTCACTTTATCTATTTAAATTTGATTTATGAGTCACTATGTTTACACTCAAACTTCACTTACTTGTTGTATAATTGAAATGTTTTCAAGATCATTCGATCTCATCCTCAGCTGTTTGGTGACTAACTGAACCTTCCTCTTCTTCCACTACTACGGAGCTCCGATCACTCTGCCATCTGGTGTTAGGGGCACTAAGTTTTAATACTTCATTTAATGCCGGGATTTCAAAATTTATAACTCTATCACGGTTTTTGTTTATGAATATTTTTTCCCAAATATCCAATTCTATGGGTGTACTTAAAGATTTTAACAGTTTAATGTTGTGGCCAATGTTGTGGTTTTCTGTCCAAAAATGGTGTTAAACTGCAGATTTTTCTGTTTGTTTCAACTTAATGTTCCTCTGGTGTTCTTTTTGCCTGGTTAACAAGTTTCGCTTATTAATTTTTAGATGAGTCGTATTACACATCTGCTTCACTTTCGTACCTATTTTGAGGACATGTTTCGCAAATCATCGTTTGCATCTTCGGCTCTTATGCGACTAAAGCTTGATCCAGTGGTGTGGGTAATTCTGGAGTTGTTGCTGCCATCTGTTGATTTAGTGATGAACTTAAATGTGGGATTCTCTTCTGGCGGGATTTCAAAGTTCATTAGTTGGTTTTTATGTTTCTCTATGTATATTCTCTCCCATATGACGAGTTCACTATGTTTTTGTACGTATTTTAGTAATTCGGTGCTATCTTCAATTTCATGATTGTCAGACCTGAAATGAGCCTGTCCTCAAAATAGGTACGAAAGTGAAGCAGATGTGTAATAAATACAACTCATCTAAAAATTAATAATTATTTCGCTTCACTGTGGTGTTCCAATACAGTTAAATCTCGATAAGTTTCTCTTAGTTTTTCCTATGTAGCTTTTTTCACAGGTTTCACAATTTATCTGATAAATTCCTGATTTCAAATTGTTGGGGATTGTATTTTTCAGTGGTTTATTTAGCAGGTTCCTCAGACTGAATTTGTTTTGGGGTGCTAGTTTTAAGTTTAGTCTTTTGAAGATTCGTTCAAATTTTCTAAAAGCCCATGGATGGTAGGTGAATTTTCTATATTGCCAATTTGTGTTTTTAAGTGGTGTGAGAGTGTATTTTTTGATATTATCTTCAGTTTTTCTTTTCTCTTCATCATGTTCCTTATGATGGCTGGGTTGAATCCATTTAATACCGCTATGTCTTTTATGTGTTGTTGTTCTTTCAAAAATTCATCCTTACTCAGTGGGATGTTGTATAGCCGGTGAATTAGACTTCTAAAGGCAGCTAGTTGATGTGAAACTGGGTTGTATTCCTTTTTCTTTATGTAATTATCTATGTGTGTGGGCTTCCTGTATATTCCAAAATCTACACCATGACGATTTCTAGTTATCTTGAGGTCCAAATAGAGTAGGGTGTTGTCTCTTTCTACTTCCATAGTAAATTGGATGTGATTATCTTGCAGGTTTAGTAATTTTAGAGAATCTTCTCTAAGTTTTTCCGGAATGATAGCAAAAACATCAACATATCTCTGCCAAAATTTATAAATCTGTGGGAAGGCCTTTACTATGTGTGTTTCAAAATAGCTCATGTATAGGTCTGCTAAAATACGCAAAAGTGGGCTCCCCATAGCTAATCCTTTTGATTGTCTGTAGAATTTTTGGTTAAACATGAAGTAATTATTCCTTATGCATAAATCTGTAAGATTGATAATGTCATCTATTTCTCTGGGGTCCGTTGTAGTCTGGGTTAGCCATTTTTTGAGGAATGTAGGTATTTTTTCTACTGGAATGCTTGTAAAAAGTGCCTTAACGTCAAAAGAAACTAGTATGTGATTTTCCGGGATGTTGTACTTCTGTAGGTGATTTATCAATTCTAAGGAGTTTTTTATTCCCAAACTTTGAAATTTGTCATATGATTTTAATTTTCTTACTAACCACTTTGCAATGTGGTATGTAGGTGAATTGAGGCCATTGATGATGGGTCTCATGCTGTTGTCTTGTTTGTGGATTTTTGGCAGACAGTACAACCTTGGTAGTGTGGGGTTGGAAGATTTTAAGTTTATTTTTCAGATGTACTTAATGTTTTTGTAATTGATAAAGCTTTATTAACAGAAGTGATACTTTTGGATAATGGATTTTTTGGAATTATTTTATATTCTGGACTGTCTAACATAAGGTTTACTCTCTGAATATAGTCTTCTGTCTCCATAATTAATAGAGAATTACCTTTGTCGGCTTTTAGGTATACCACAGGCTTCCTATTTAAATTTCTTATTGTTTTGTCATAAGTTTTATTATATCCAGACATTCAATTTTGGCTTTGGCTTTGGAGCTCCGTAGTAGTGGAAGAGGAAGGTTCATTTAGTCACCAAACAGCTGAGGATGAGATCGAATGATCTTGAAAACGTTTCAATTATACAACAAGTAAGTGAAGTTTGAGTGTAAACATAGTGACTCATCAATCAAACTTAAATATGAAGAATACTTCACTGTTAATAATGCTTCTGCTTTTAATATTTATCACTTTATCTAGCTAGTTTGATCTTAAATATTAGTAAAACAAAGGTATTCATGAATACTAGTAATGAGGAATGGTATAATATGACTACAGTAGAATTTGTAATTTATAAGTTTCATATTTAACAAAACATTATAGATATTGAATATGTGGTGGTAGTGGTGATAAAAAAAATTGAAATAAAAAATAAAAAACTAATTTTATTTTAAAATGCATGTTCTAAAATAGTGTACAAGGTGTTCATTTTAATTCATTATTTCCTGCCCTCCAATTTAGCAAGAATGACGTCATAATTGACTGCTGAGTCTATCTTGAAATCATAGTGCCCTCTACGGAGAAAAACAGGGTTGAATGCTACTTTCGTATCGGTATTAAAGTTGGTGCAACATATAAACATAGTTTAAACCGCTGCATAGAGGAGTTTATGCAGCACTATCCAGCATTCATACAAGTCCCTCGGAGAATAATGTTGTCAAAAGTGTCCAGGTACTGTCAAATTGACGTACTTTTGTTTGCAATATAAATGTCTTACGTTTTATCAGTATAGGATATAAATTTTTTGTCATTCTCAAACTTAATTAAGATGTCTATTAATGTTGTGTCCTGACGTTGTCCATTGCTGTAAAGCTTGACAATAAAATAATAATAATAATAATAATAATAATAATAATAATAATAATAATAATAATAATAATAATAATAATAATAATAATAATAAATAATAATGAATAATAATATTAAATTAATTAAAATATATTATTAATTATAAATAAATAAATTTATTATTAATTAAAATAATATTCTATTATTATTATTATTATTATTAATATTAATATTATTATTATTATTATGTCTTTTAAAACCAATAGGTGCATCAAACATTTGCAAGAGACAGGATCCGTTACTTGCAAAAAGAGAGTCACTGGACATTATAAAGTGACTGGTCCCAATCTAGAAGCAATAAATAATGTTATGAGCATACCTTCTTGCAATACAAGTAGTGTTTAAGGGAAAGAGAGAAATGAAATATAAGGAAACGGACATATAAGACTATGTACTAGAGATATTTTCTTGTTTAAACTTGGATAAAAGTTTTGTACATATTATAACACAAATTTATTTTTCACTCCTAGAACATGTTCTGCTAATTTTCTGGTTTGTAATGAAGTCACATTGTGAGGAAACTGTGGGTGATAGAAAAGATTTGAGATCAAATTGAAATATTTCTATTTTATGTGACAGGTTTATAATACACATATACGTCTAGTGTAACAGAAAAACAGATGTTCATTGTGAAATAAGTGTTCACTGACTTATCATTTCGTATATTGTTC
The DNA here is from genome assembly GCA_030765055.1 of Mantis religiosa. Classification (NCBI taxonomy): domain Eukaryota; kingdom Metazoa; phylum Arthropoda; class Insecta; order Mantodea; family Mantidae; genus Mantis; species Mantis religiosa. The sequence goes on from CM060948.1 coordinate 341,009,320, forward strand.
ATGATCTACTTTTATGGCTGCATAATTAGCTTTGCAGTGCATTGTATTGCAGTATATCATTTTTTATAAACAGTTATATCTATGCACCAGGTGAAATTACGCACCTTTATATTACGTGGGCAGACCCACCTTTCAAATAGGACATTTATCTGCCGGTAGAGGGAGGCCTCAAAGCTGCTGTCAGCACACCTAGTACGATCGCAAGCTGCTAGGGAAATCGTATATAAACTCGCTCCATCAGCGATGCTATTGAGGTCAGATTTTGCGCGGTAAAATTACAGATAAAAATGAACACTGTATAATACTGGTTGAGTTTTTTGTATGACGTGTTCTATGTCCCCGAGCTTGGCTCGAAGATGGGACCAAGTGAACAAATAAATTGGTTTGTTTGCTCACAGTGGGTACCTAATAAACAAATGCAGTTTATGCTACAACAGTAAAATTTGACAGACTCCCATGCCCAATTCGTAATTATTAGTCACCAAAATTGGTTTGTTTGCTCACAGTGGCTACCTAATAAACAAATGCAGTTTATGCTACAACAGTAAAATTTAACAGACTCCCATGCCCAATTCGTAATTATTAGTCACCAGCTCAACCAGTCTTAGTTTCGTATGCCTAATAAAATATTGTTCAATTTCACATAATTCTATGAGTTAGATGTATTGTATACAGGTTAAACTGCAGAATAGCAGCGCCGAAAGAATGACAAAGGGAACAAGATGTTTCCAACTGTGGCATTCTGAAATATGCCAAGATAGCGAAATGCCACCAACATATGCTCTTTTTGTTATTCTTGTTCAAATATTATTGTTGGGCATAGAGATGTTATTGAACACAATGCATAGAATTATCCATCTTTCAAGGTACAGAATGCTTCTATTAAACAAGGTTGTCCAATAAGATATGCAATGGCACATCCAGAATTATCTAAAGAGGAAGGTATTCTTTGAAACATGCATCCATAAAGTAATATGCAGATGATTATAGGAATGTGTTACATCCGTGAATGTGGCATGTTATCTTTTAATACTATAGAGAACTCACAATAACAAATATCTGACAATATCAGTATCCTTGTATCCAAGATGTTTAATTAGTTTGCGTGGATCTGCCATGCAGTAATTTGCTTACGCGGCGTTGATATTTTCAGTGATGCATGTTTTCACTGCTGGCAATGCTCCAGCCACTGACATCACGCCCGCCATTCTCTACACCGCTGTTCTGCAGTTTAACCTGTATGCCATTCGTTCTCAAGGTTTAGTTCTTTAGGATGTTTGTGTGAAATAAAATAAAATGTAAATAACATGTTATAAACATCTATAATAAAAGAACATAATGCTGCACACAATTCCTGCAAAATTTACGGATGAGTAACGATATGCAACTTAGAAATCCATTTAGAATTAAGGTTCAATAACATCCAAACACTTGGTTTATTTGTCACACTGTGAGAAACGTTGAACTTGCATGCTATGTTAAATTGGAGAATCAATGAAAATTATATTCTTAAAGGCATGTTCAATAATACTGAACCCAATATGCCACAGGATTTCACTATTGAAACTAAAAGAGGTACTTAAACCACTCCAAATAATTCAGAATCGTGCAATAAAAAGAATATATGGGTTTCATCCACTCACCTCATCTCAGTTATTATATAAGCTTTCCGTATTGATCCAAATACAAAGTTCAGTATATATAAAAGTGAATCGAGAAGATATTGACACATTACTTCACTTACACTGTTTTTCACAGGACATATTTCAAGAGCTGTTGCTCCCATCATCAGCTGAGTCTCAACTAGTGCAGGTTGTAGTGGTTTCCTCTTTCTCCGTATCGTCGATAAATGGCTAGATATATTTGTCAAAGATGTCCGGTAGTGGAGCTTCGAAGTTCATAATTCTATGACGGTTTTTATTAATGAAGATTTCCTCCCATACGGAAAAATCTATGGGATGATTAACTTGTTTCATTAAAGTTTCCAAATTAATGTCATGTCTGGTATTCAAAAAATGAAATGCTACTGCTGATTTTTCTATTTCACCATTTTTAATTTTTCTAATATATTCTTTCGTTCTGATGTCTATTTTCTTATTGTTTTTTCTATATCAATTCTAGGGCAATTTTCACATTTGATCTCATAGATTCCTGGTTTTTCTTTTGTTGTAATTGAATTTTTGTGGGGGACCTTTTAACAAATTCTTGATATTGAATCTATTTTGAGGAGCAAGAACTATATTGTGTGTTGCGAAGATTTTTCGAATTTACTATGGGCTGATGGATGGAAGGTAAATGTTTTAAAAATTTTGGTCTCGTTTGCTCCTGAGGTTCCAGGGTGATGGTTTCTTTTATTTTCTTAGCCTTGTTGAGTTTGTTAATTTTTTTGTCCACTAAATTTGGGTTGAAACCGTTGGACATAGCTACCTTTTTTATGTGTAGATATTCTTTTTGATAATCTTCTGTTTAGTGGAAAGTTGATCATCCGAAAGATTAAGCTGTAGAAAATGTCATGTTGGTGTTGATTTGGGTTGAAACTGTTGTTCTTAATATAATTATCTGTATGTGTCGGTTTTCTATAAATACCTAAAGTGAGTTGTTTGTTGTCCATTTTTTTTTTTTATCTTGATGTCCAAAAAGGGGAGCACCCCATCCTTTTCTGTTTCCAAAGCAAATTTTATAGCTGGATTTTGAATATTCAGAAGTCCAAGAGCATCTTGTATGAGTTTCTTAGGTACTATTGCAAAAATGTCCACATAACGATACCAAACTTTGAAATAACTTGGAAAAGTTTTTGTGATATGGGTTTCAAAAGTATTCATGAATAAATTAGCTAAGAGGGAGACAATGGGTTGCCCATAGCTATGCTCGTTTTCTGTTTATAGATCTGTCCATTAAAACTGAAAAAGTTTTGATTGATACAAATTTCTGTAAGTTGTGAAAGTTCTTCTATTTCTTCAGAGGTAATTTGTATTGATTCCAGCCATGTTTTGAGAAGTGGAATAAGCTCAGTGGTAGGCATACTTGGGTATAAGGAAGTGACATAGAAAGAAACTAAAGCATCTGTAGATTTGACAGTTGTGTTCTTCAAGAGGTTTATCAATTCCAGCGAGCTTTTGATACTTAAATTTTTTAATTTTGTGAAAGATCTGAAGATCTGAACCAGCAATTTTGATAATTGGTAAGTGGGTGCACCAATGTTATTAATTATTGGTCTGAAGGTAATTTCAGGTTTATGTATTTTGGGTAAACCATATACGTATGGTATTTTGGGATTGTCTATTTTATTGTTATAGTTTTATTAGTCGTCATTTTACTATTTTTAATAGCTAATTCCACAGATTTACATGCTTTCTTAATTGTTTTTTTTTTTTTTATAGTTTAGTAAATTCTTTTTCACTTAAAAGTTTGTCGATTTTTTTTTAAAATAGTCCTCTTCACCTATCATCACTATTTTGTTACCTTTATCTGCTTTTGTGTAAATTACCGGTTTTTCATTTAAATATTTGAATAATTTTTTTATATGAACTTCTTTTAGAATCTGCAATTTGAATATGGTCTAAAAGTTTCCATACATTGTGTTTTAATCATAGATTTCTGATTTCCTGGCAAATTATATATCGCTATTTCAATGTCCACGATATAGTTTCCTATTTATTTTGTGTAAACTACATACATTTTCAGAAGCTTGTTTAAAAAATTTATTTCTTTTTCAGTGAATTTGCATGTAGAAAGATTCGTTACATTGTTTGGTTTTTGAGTTGAAAGTAACGTATCTTGTTTTTTGTGTGGGTTTGATTCTTGTTCTTTTGAAGGTTGATAAATTTTTATTTCAAAGTGGCTGTTTTTTTAATGCATTTTCAAGTTAAGCATTGAAGACATATTGTTTTCTAGGTTAGACCACATGGCTGGGTTCATAGATTATATATATATATATTCATGGTAATATATAATTTGTCACATAACAATACCTTGGTATAGTGTTTAATAAAGACATACATAACTTTGATATGAGGCAAAAATCATCCATTCATCTAATTGCTAGTTTAACATCTAAATATGGTATTGCTGGAGTTAAGCACATGATAATAAATCATTATAATGATGTACCTATAAAAATCACAAACCTTTGTCATTTTAAAAGAAATGTTAAGTTGTATTTTCATAATAAATACTGTAAACTTGGTTAACATATTAAGTATTATTTTATTATTATTAGTTTAATTTTACCATTAATTAAGTTATATATATATATATATATATATAATCTGCTGAGTTCCTTTTAACTTTAATATTTCTAAATGTATTTAGAAATATTAGTATGCTTATTTGTAAATTTGTTTAAATTATTCTTGTAACTAAAAGATGGTCAGCTGTTGTATTTATAGGATTATTTAAATTCATGCACTAAATGATGGTATTGTTTTTTTTCCCCCTCCTGAAAAAGAGCCAAGTGCTCGTTGAGGTCTATAAACAAGCCATTTAGTCAACTGTCAGTAGCAATTGTCATGCAGACCGAAATACGTTGTCAGCAATTCAGTACCTAACCATTCATAAACTGCAAAAACATAGTCCCATCTATTGTTAGGAACAACTTACTTTCAACAGAACTAATTTCTGAACAAATGTGATATACCAAGAAGTTACTAACCTCTACAGAGACACAAGCCATTATTCGTAGTGGTAGTGGGACCCCTCCATCCTCTTCAAATATTGGCAATTTGGCCCCTTCTTCAGTTAAACAAAGGCGGCATACTGTTTTAAAGTCGAAAGAAACTTCGCTAAATTCATATTTGGAAGAAAACTTTCTACGACTATAAGTTTTCATGTTCACAATTTAAAATTAAAACTATCTTTAACAAGTCAACCTTATTACTGATTTGGAATAACAAGCCTACTTCTTCTTCTCCTTTAAGGACGACCCCGAAGTGCTCTTACTTCCAGTGATGTTGTTCCTGCAGAACACACCTATAGTCTGTGCCTATAGTACATATTTTCCTATGAACCTATGTGGCACACTCTCTCAGAACACAGCATGAATAAGCCATGCTGGTAGCCAACTTATCATATGTTGTCAAAACATGCAGTAGCCCTTTTTCACGATATATGGGTTAGAACATGTTTAATAAAAATAAAGCTGCAATATCATTAAGCAAATATGTTATACATTTTGAACAATTTGGATAATTACTCAACTGACTCTATGAAAACTATACAAATGTTAGGCAAATCCTAGTTTGTCGATCCTTCGGTTTGCTCCCAGGAGTCCTCCTAAAGAACTGGCGTGCACTTCCTCCAATACTTCTGGGATCTTGCTCCTGGGAAGTACCAACTGCTCTATATGTGTCTTCCCATCGGGTGACTCCCATACCCGGAACAGCATGCCCTCTTTGGCCTTCAGTGAGTCCCATCGGGCCCAGTACGACTTGTATATAGTGATTCTGATTGCGATGTCCTCCCAACTTCGTTTTGTCCCTGCCTCCACTTCCCTCAAAAGTGGCCCCAAATCGGCGTCCACCAGCTGCTCCCTCCTCAGGCCTGCGCTATCCCAACCGTCCGCAGGCACTCACATGACCACTCTGAAACCTGCGGCCCGCTTCTTCATTTCCAACCTTGTGATTGGCCGTACTCTTCCGGACAGAAACTTCGGGACATAGCGTCTACGTTGGCGTGGCTCTGCGATGTTCGGAGGTGAAGTACTCTTGCAGCCTCTGGACCCAACAGGCTGTCTGACCTTCTAGTTTTCTAAAGCTAAGTAGCCAAGTTTAGGCGGAGTGGTCTGTCTACAGGTGGAATGGTTGATCATACAGGTACTAGTGGAAGTGCTCCAAGGTCTTCACTACCGCCAGTAGATCTCGCCAGGTGACTCAGTAGTTCTTCTCTGCCCTGGACAGTGTCTTGATGTAATATGCTATCATGCTCGTGGCCGCCCTGGACTTGGGATAGGACGCCTCCAATGCAATGGTCGCTGGCGTCGGTGTCCACAGCGAAGGCACCACCTAGTTTTGAGAATGCCAAAATAGGAACACTGCCAAATGTCTGCTTCAGCGGATGAAAAGCGACTTAGGCGTCCTCCGTCAACACATAAGGCCGGTGTTCCTCTGTCAGGTGGGTGAGGGGTTTCTGAATGTTGGAGAAGCCCTTTATGAAGTGGCGGTAATAAATGCTCAGGCCCAGGAAACTGCGCAATTCGCTTACACTTCGGGCGAGGCCAATCTCTCACAGCCTGCGTTTTCTCCGTGTCTGTGGCCACTCCGGTTAAAGAGATTATGTGGCCCAAGTAGTTGACTTCCTTGTGGAAGACCTGTCACTTCTTCGCCTTCAGCTTCCCGTTGGTCCCTGCAGTCCCTGTAGCACCTTGCTCAGTTGTCTCTTGGGTCTTGAGCTACCTGCCAGTAACCCAACTTAAGGTCCCGGGTATCGTCAATCCAGGGTAAAGGGAAGCAGTCCTTCCTGGTGACAGTGTTCAGATTCGTTATGTTTTAGATTCCCAAGGTGTTTGACGGCTTTTTCTGCATTACAAAGATTTTGTTAAAATTTACCTTAGTTGTGTTACCCCATACTTCGATCCCATATGACACGTTATTATATGGCGATGCATGTTTCCACTGTTGAACAATATCTGACAATATCAGTATCCTTGAATCCAGGATGTTTAATTAGTTTGCGTGGATCTGCCACGCAGTAATTTGCTTACGCGGCGTTTATATTTTCAGTGATGCACGTCTTCACTGTTGGCAATTACACCCTTTTTGTGGAGTTAAACATTTCGACATTTTCTTTCTTATTGATTTGTTTTATGTGTGAGAAAGCATTCCTACTTCTCTCAAATGGGAAGTCGTTACTCGTTTGTTTCTTTCTGCTCTACAAATAAAACAGAATGTCAAAACCAACTCATAACGACCAGTACTTAAAAGTTTTGACTATCGCTGAAGTCTACTGTATTTTCCTATTTCCTTTGTACTTATAAGAAAATATGCATAAAACGACATATACAAATTTCTATTTTGCTTAACGTGAAGTAGGTAGAAAAAAGAGCCGTTAGTACAAGAGAGTCATGTGAATGTGTATCTACCACCTGCATCTGAAACTTTGGTGTTGGAAGTTTAACAAGCAATACATGTTTTGAGGCCCCTCTAATATGTTTCCCCATTACAACCTTCTCTATTTTTATAAAAACTACCCTTACAAACACTTGTTGCTCTATCTACTTCATGTTAATAGAGATAAGCTTTATCTTGTTGCTAATGTTATTTATAGCCAAGAGATAAAAAATGAGTAACGATTTCCTAATTGAGAAAATAAAAGTATTGCAAAATTCAAATAGCTAAAAATATCTCCAATTTGCTTCACTTCAAAAAAGAACGGCTATTTTGTTGAGATGAATTGTCTATTATAACTATGTAACTTTACATTTTAGTAACATTTTATCTATTCCTTATGGTTTACTAGTTATGCAAAGGTCATGTAGGATGAAAGCTTCTAAAGACTTTCCCAGAAAATTCAAGATAAACATTTAGTTTCTCGCGAAGATATGTTAAACATAAGGTAGTTATTTAAAATCGTTGCAGATATTTTGAAGAAAATATAATTAAAAAAAAAAGTTTTATGTAAAGGTAGCTAAGGTAGGAGGATTTTCTAAAACATCTCCGTGTGGTATTCTTGAAGGATGCTGAGCTCAAATTCCAAATTAGGTATGTAACCGAAATTTCGTATTTGATTGATGCTGTTTACAGAGAGACAGACATACAGACAGACAGACAGACAGACTGACAGACAGACAGACAGACAGACACACACACACACACACACACACACACACACACACACACACGGACGTTTTTGTAGGAATGATATTTTTAGATACAGGACGTTACAGAAGTCTCGATATAGGACTTTTAGGTGGATATCAAGACTTCCCTATTTGATATACACTGGTATAATTTCTTCGTTTGCAATAATTATTCAAACATTTATTACTTAGCACGTTAAGGCACTTCTTTACCACTATTTTCAATGGGGGTCCACACTGACAAACTGAAATATAAACTAATAAATAGCCTTAAACCAGGACTACAGCTGAAACATAAGAAATACACGAGATACACAACATAACAGCACAAATACCATTGTCCTGTGTGCTCCACCAGGAATTAAATTCTCTTTCTTGGAACTATTATATAGAATAATCATCAAATGAGAGTTCATCCTTTAATTACAAAGTAGAAAACAAAATGTTGTTTTTATTTACAACTTATTTGATTTACAATAGGTAACAAGACCGTTATGTGGCATTCAATTGTTTTACATTTGCATGAGTGTTCCTGAAGCTGAGGTGTCCCCATTGCTGTTTCCAGTAGAAGGACCAGGAGAGACACTATTTCCATGGCCGGGCACAAAGTGACTCACGAAGCCGAAGCGAGTCTTTTTGTTACTGGGAAAAGGACCATTAGTGTTCTAATGTGTAATTAGGGAGCAATTACCTCCCTCACTCGACAAGGCTACTTAAGAGCTGCTGCAAAATCCATTGTAAGTGTACTTTGAGCTTTGAGTGTGGCTCGGTGGTGAGGAGTCAGTGCAGTGAAGCACATCACGAATTAGTCAATGAGTTCAGTTGTGTGAGTCGAGAACAGTACGGAGAATTGCAGTATGCTCCAAGCTCCGTGGTGAGATATCGACGAGCGGTAGAACACACAGTGGAGCTGTTCACGGAGCTGTAACAGGGCACAAAGAAATATTGAAGCTGCGTATTTGCGACTGTACATTAGCATTAGGCAAGCGATTTTGGTGACAATAAGAGAGCTTAAAGTGAACAGTCTTGCAATACTGGTATTTTTGTCACATACACAGGCACACAATTTATTTAAGGAAGCGTTAGTGCTGCAAATTTCACTAACTCAAGCTTTTAAGTACACATAACCTTATTGTTTAAACAAGTAGCAGTAATCGTTAGTGCAAATGCACCATGTTTACACATTCAACAGATGTACCTGCTAGCATTCATTTGTTTCCATTTTAAAACGAGTGATTAGAAAATTAAATGCAATTCTAAAGTACCCGGTGGCCACAACTATAAAACATTGCACTAAAATTCTGTGTAAACATTTCGCAAATTTCCCAAATTACAAACTCACATTATAAACTATACATTGTTAAAGGTTTAGCAGTTATTGGTACCACATTGCAAATTGAATCCAGAATAATGATATAAGTTAGGCTACATAAATGCCACTACAATATGTCAATGTGTTAGAATTAAAATGTACCTTTTATACCACATACATAGATATAGCGTGTTCACAAACCTTAAAGCCGGTTAATATCCGTAATAATTGGACGTCAGTTTGTTCTTTAGTATGACATAAGAACAGGCAGATATTCCAGCAAATACACTATCAAATCAATATCGTTCTAATTAGCTTGAGAATGGCATATGGTGCAGTGACCAGTAACCTCGCTTGCCGGTGACACACATCTGAGATGATACAGGATATCATGATGTGCTTCTGTGTTCTGAAGGTGTATAGCCACGCCTTTGGTGAAATAGGCATCAAATAACAAACCTCACATGGAGTTGCGTACGGTGGTTTGAGATGACCATGTTACTAGGCGAAGGGGAGGTCTGTGTATTCTGTACTCCACAGAGTTGTAGCCCGATGAGCAGCCAGGATAATTTCAATTTATGGCTGAGGTAGAAGATGCACAAGTTCTAAAAATGTTCCAGGTGGTGGAGAGTCATTGAAAGGCGGTCTTAATTCTCGTTCGTGGACACAAATTATCATATAATCCAGGAATTTGTCGCGTGCCATCATCTCATCTAATGTTCTCTCACATACCAAAAACCGGTTGGTCCACTGATACGCTAAATTTATCTCGTTTTCCGTTGCCAAACTTGGTATGTATTTATATATGTAATACATTTTAGCTAAATAATCTGTGTGAAGACTCTGTACTGTTTGCTCCATCACTGACGAATTCATATTTAGTTTTTAAAATGTAGAAAAATACTTAAGTGCACTAAAAGTTTGTATAACTGTTGACAAAACTATTGTGAAACGGATTTGGACGAGGCCAACATTGATCTGTCGTACTGGTGAGATGCTTTTAGTGGGCGTGTGTTAACAGAAGGCCTGTTTCGACAACTACCTAAGTAAAGAAATGGCAGTACCAGAATTCGACCGCGAATACTCTTAACAAGATATTGCTGCTTTAGGGCAGCTTTTGAATTTGTAGCCTTCTAGACTAAATAACAAAGTTTCACATTACCAATGCAGTCTCTTTAGACTAAAATTTCACGTTAATGCAAACCTATATTAAATACAACAGTTATTTTAAAGCAAGTTTAATAGCAACTTTAGATAAACACTCAATTCAGAGCTCAGAAGTTACACTCATGTCTTTTCCAATTGAAAGGAGCGTCACAATCAAGTTAATTAATTAATTAATGCTTCTTCTTCTTCTTCTTCTTCTTCTTCTTCTTCTTCTTCTTCTTCTTCTTCTTCTTCTTCTTCTTCTTCTTCTTCTTCTTCTTCTTCTTCTTCTTCTTCTTCTTCTTCTTCTTCTTCTTCTTCTTCTTCTTCTTCTTCTTCTTCTTCTTCTTCTTCTTCTTCTTCTTCTTCTTCTTCTTCTTCTTCTTCTTCTTCTTCTTCTTCTTCTTCTTCTTCTTCTTCTTCTTCTTCTTCTTCTTCTTCTTCTTCTTCTTCTTCTTCTTCTTCGTAGCAGCAGCAGCAGCAGCAGCAGCAGCAGCAGCAGCAGCAGCAGCAGCAGCAGCAGCAGCAGCAGCAGCAGCAGCAGCAGCAGCAGCAGCAGCAGCAGCAGCAGCAGCAGCAGCAGCAGCAGCAGCAGCAGCAGCAGCAGCAGTAGCAGTAGCAGTAGCAGCAGTAGCAGTAGCAGTAGCAGTAGCAGTAGCAGTAGCAGTAGCAGTAGCAGTAGCAGTAGCAGTAGCAGTAGGAGTAGGAGTAGCAGTAGCAGTAGCAGTAGCAGTAGGAGTAGGAGTAGCAGTAGCAGTAGGAGTAGCAGTAGCAGTAGCAGTAGCAGTAGCAGTAGCAGTAGCAGTAGCAGTAGCAGTAGCAGTAGCAGTAGCAGTAGCAGTAGCAGTAGCAGTAGCAGTAGCAGTAGTAGTAGTAGTAGTAGTAGTAGTAGTAGTAGTAGTAGTAGTAGTAGTAGTAGTAGTAGTAGTAGTAGTAGTAGTAGTAGTAGTAGTAGTAGTAGTAGTAGTAGTAGTAGTAGTAGTAGTAGTAGTAGTAGTAGTAGTAGTAGTAGTAGTAGTAGTAGTAGTAGTAGTAGTAGTAGTAGTAGTAGTAGTAGTAGTAGTAGTAGTAGTAGTAGTAGTAGTAGTAGTAGTAGTAGTAGTAGTAGTAGTAGTAGTAGTAGTAGTAGTAGTAGTAGTAGTAGTAGTAGTAGTAGTAGTAGTAGTAGTAGTAGTAGTAGTAGTAGTAGTAGTAGTAGTAGTAGTAGTAGTAGTAGTAGTAGTAGTAGTAGTAGTAGTAGTAGTAGTAGTAGTAGTAGTAGTAGTAGTAGTAGTAGTAGTAGTAGTAGTAGTAGTAGTAGTAGTAGTAGTAGTAGTAGTAGTAGTAGTAGTAGTAGTAGTAGTAGTAGTAGTAGTAGTAGTAGTAGTAGTAGTAGTAGTAGTAGTAGTAGTAGTAGTAGTAGTAGTAGTAGTAGTAGTAGTAGTAGTAGTAGTAGTAGTAGTAGTAGTAGTAGTAGTAGTAGTAGTAGTAGTAGTAGTAGTAGTAGTAGTAGTAGTAGTAGTAGTAGTAGTAGTAGTAGTAGTAGTAGTAGTAGTAGTAGTAGTAGTAGTAGTAGTAGTAGTAGTAGTAGTAGTAGTAGTAGTAGTAGTAGTAGTAGTAGTAGTAGTAGTAGTAGTAGTAGTAGTAGTAGTAGTAGTAGTAGTAGTAGTAGTAGTAGTAGTAGTAGTAGTAGTAGTAGTAGTAGTAGTAGTAGTAGTAGTAGTAGTAGTAGTAGTAGTAGTAGTAGTAGTAGTAGTAGTAGTAGTAGTAGTAGTAGTAGTAGTAGTAGTAGTAGTAGTAGTAGTAGTAGTAGTAGTAGTAGTAGTAGTAGTAGTAGTAGTAGTAGTAGTAGTAGTAGTAGTAGTAGTAGTAGTAGTAGTAGTAGTAGTAGTAGTAGTAGTAGTAGTAGTAGTAGTAGTAGTAGTAGTAGTAGTAGTAGTAGTAGTAGTAGTAGTAGTAGTAGTAGTAGTAGTAGTAGTAGTAGTAGTAGTAGTAGTAGTAGTAGTAGTAGTAGTAGTAGTAGTAGTAGTAGTAGTAGTAGTAGTAGTAGTAGTAGTAGTAGTAGTAGTAGTAGTAGTAGTAGTAGTAGTAGTAGTAGTAGTAGTAGTAGTAGTAGTAGTAGTAGTAGTAGTAGTAGTAGTAGTAGTAGTAGTAGTAGTAGTAGTAGTAGTAGTAGTAGTAGTAGTAGTAGTAGTAGTAGTAGTAGTAGTAGTAGTAGTAGTAGTAGTAGTAGTAGTAGTAGTAGTAGTAGTAGTAGTAGTAGTAGTAGTAGTAGTAGTAGTAGTAGTAGTAGTAGTAGTAGTAGTAGTAGTAGTAGTAGTAGTAGTAGTAGTAGTAGTAGTAGTAGTAGTAGTAGTAGTAGTAGTAGTAGTAGTAGTAGTAGTAGTAGTAGTAGTAGTAGTAGTAGTAGTAGTAGTAGTAGTAGTAGTAGTAGTAGTAGTAGTAGTAGTAGTAGTAGTAGTAGTAGTAGTAGTAGTAGTAGTAGTAGTAGTAGTAGTAGTAGTAGTAGTAGTAGTAGTAGTAGTAGTAGTAGTAGTAGTAGTAGTAGTAGTAGTAGTAGTAGTAGTAGTAGTAGTAGTAGTAGTAGTAGTAGTAGTAGTAGTAGTAGTAGTAGTAGTAGTAGTAGTAGTAGTAGTAGTAGTAGTAGTAGTAGTAGTAGTAGTAGTAGTAGTAGTAGTAGTAGTAGTAGTAGTAGTAGTAGTAGTAGTAGTAGTAGTAGTAGTAGTAGTAGTAGTAGTAGTAGTAGTAGTAGTAGTAGTAGTAGTAGTAGTAGTAGTAGTAGTAGTAGTAGTAGTAGTAGTAGTAGTAGTAGTAGTAGTAGTAGTAGTAGTAGTAGTAGTAGTAGTAGTAGTAGTAGTAGTAGTAGTAGTAGTAGTAGTAGTAGTAGTAGTAGTAGTAGTAGTAGTAGTAGTAGTAGTAGTAGTAGTAGTAGTAGTAGTAGTAGTAGTAGTAGTAGTAGTAGTAGTAGTAGTAGTAGTAGTAGTAGTAGTAGTATTTTATTTAACCAACGACCCTGCGCTGGCACTTCCACATTTTCTTTGTCATCCGATGTGCTAAGTTCTTGCCCATTTAGTACACAGTTATAAATACTGGATGAAATAAGCAAAATATGCCACTAATATCAACTTGGTACATATGTAATGATATTTCTCTGAATTTTCTGTCCAGAGAGAGCTATTAAAGGATAATAATTATTATAAAACTGATATATAAAACATATCATCCTGCATTTCTTACAGCGGCCTCTAAATATTGTTTATTACAAAATATTACTAATAAGTGCTTCTTCATTTTATTGTTTATTACGAAATATTACTAATAAGTGCTTCGGCTGCAGGGTGACGGGAAAGTGCTGGTTCTTAAGTTCTTGCCCATTTAGTACACAGTTATAAATACTGGATGAAATAAGCAAAATATGCCACTAATGTCAACTTGGTACATAGGTAATGATATTTCTCTGAATTTTCTGTCCAGAGATAGTTATTAAAGGATAATAATTATTGTAAAACTGATATATAAAGCATATCATCGTGCATTCCTTACGGCGGCCTCTAAATATTGTTTATTACCAAATATTACTGAAATGTGTTTCTTCAGTATATTGTTTATTACGAAATATTACTAATCAGTGCTTCTTTATTCTTAACTTATCAGGAATCACGGTGAATAGCTGCGAAATATTACCAAGGAATTAATAAAATTTGTGCAACGCCACTGCATACATCCCACCCGTCACCGCACCCCTCCCTCTTTGCCGAAGCTCAACGCAAATCGACAGTTAGCTTTTGCACCCAATAGCGGAACACTTACCGGTGAAGCCAGGATAGGAGAAATGGCAACAAGACATTTTAGTTTGCCACCCGAAAATGAGGGTGCTGCTATCTCCTCGTGCTGCCAACGTTTAACATGGGAGCTTGAGTTCTAATAAGTATATGTTCTGTGCCATTGAGTACGGGAAGACAGGAGCGTGTATTATTAAAGATTAAGCTTAACCGGCGATTTGCAGCATTTAATACAAGCGGAGAGGTAGTGAGTAGCATCATAATTAGGCGTAATACTTGCATACCGGCTTGTGTAGCAGTTACAGAGGTAAGATTAAGCAGTATACTCTTACAAATTCCACATCGTATCGGATCACTGTGAATAGGCTACTTCCACGGGGGCCGGGCCCAAATGACCTCGTTGTCGACGGGCCCTAAAACACCACTAATCAATCAATCAATCAATCCACAATATTGCAAGTCCGAAGGAGGAAATACCATAGTACCAGACTTGGGTACGGAAACAGACATTATCACTAACGCATTACTGATTAATATTTCAGAAATAGGCACACAGATTTTACCAAAACAGAAGACGAATCACAAACAGTCGAATGCGACGCCACCAGATCAAATCACGGCACCAACCACCAAACTTAAACAACCTTTACGATACGTAACAACTGATCAGGGGCCATTTTTCGTGATAATACGTAGCAACAGCAAAAAATATTAGTGACTTTCACCCAATAAAACCAGGTAAATGGCTATTTGCACATGCACAGGGAGTGACACACAGTCATAAATCCGGATTTAACCAGCTAGAAGTCCATATTCCGACAGCACAATACTCGAACGATTTTTTGGAATCGAACTTTGATAATATTCACAACACACACTCATACATGCCATTTTACAATTTATTTGTTACGGGAGTAATTAGAGGAGTGGACTCAGATATGGATTTAGAGGCACTACGTACACATTTACAAATAACGGGACAACTTCCCGTGCATCATGCATACCGATTGAATAGAAGAATACAGTCAAATGGGGAAACCCAATATGTACCCACACGGTCTATCAAGATCACTTTCAGAACCCAAACATTACCGGAACATGTGTACCTGTAGTATCAACGCTTTGCCATAGATCCCTTTACACAGCGAGTAGTAATATGTAGCAATTGTGGTAAATTCAACCATCGTGCGAAATTTTGACGTAATAGTACATGAGGGACAAACGGACTGTCAAACAGATAGGCCACGATGTGTAAACTGTAAACAGGAACACGCAGCAACGGACAAACAACACTGCCCAGCGTACAAATTCGAAAAAATGGCGTCAGGGAATATAGCATATGCAGACATAGTTGAGCGTTCCGGAGACAATCCGACAAGAGAGGAAAGGCAGGACAACTATTCTAGATTATCGACCCGAACGGACCAGTACGGACACCGCTACCCTTCAGCGGGTGACAGGGTATCCAGCCAGAATAGCTCTACAAAACCCAAGTGCCTGGCTTCACAAACAGCTACTCCACCAGAGTGGAGATCAGCGTGCTGGGCACCACATGGTCACAGGCAAGTAGAAACAGCAAGACCAATACAGACGCGGGTGACGACCAATATTGGGGGACCGATCAGGAGTCCAAGGGCCTTGGAAACTGCGATGCGGGGCGAGACCCCGGTAATACCCACAGAGAAGTCTCGAGAGGGACAGGTAGGGGCACGAGAAAAAATGGTGACAGAACAGGGAAGGAGTGGACCTATGGGAGAACAGCATATAGATATTAGATTACTGCAACAATTATTCGCGAAGTTAATGGATTAAGCACCGGACCACCTCCTACATATATTAATGGGGTTACAAACCCTTTTACACTTATAATTAACATAATAACCCTGAATATGTCAGAGTTCACAGTGTTATACTGTAACGTCAGAAGCATTACCGGCAAAATAGCTGAGTTCCAAACATTTCTAGCGCGAACACGACCGCACGCGTTTATTATTGTAGAATCATGGTTACAGACCCACCAACGATTTCGAAACCCAGGATATAAATTATACCGTACGGATAGACAAACACACGGAGGGCGGTTGGCCATCGGCATCCAAGAGAATCTAGTCATCTACAACTGGAAGACAGAGATTCGTATACCACTACACCTGGAAGCAGTGAGGGTTAATCTGGGACATATCAACCTGTTGGGCATATATACGACGGGACGACAGTTGTCGAGAGAGGAATGGGAAATCCTACTCACGCCACGTCATAAGAAATACTTACTGTGTGGTGATTTTAACATCCCTAATTACCACAGCCTTTGTGCACAACGCAGGTGCAGTCTGCCGCTAGTACAGATGGCCTCGACGTACGACTGGGAGTTAATCTCGGGACAACACACGACCCGACAAGGGACACCGGGACAAACCGACACCATGATTCACCTGATTTTCGCGTCAGCGGACGTAGCACCCAAGGCTACAGTTAGGAAATACACTTACACAATGGGCAGTGACCACTTCCTATTGATGATAAACATCTCGACCCCTGAACACAGCCGCCACTTATCATATCAAGCGCGCAGGAAGGGGGGATTTGATCCACAACAATTCCGCGAATATTTATTAAGGTCATTGGAACATATCCAAGAGACGTCGGTGGAATACGTACATTTAGAAACATCACTAAGGCAATACCTGGAAGACAACCATCCGATGACATTGCGATGAAAGTCCCGAATACCAGGACCTCCCTGGAGGACGCAGGAGTGCTCACGTCTGGTGGCGGAAAATCGACGAGCTTACGCACTATACCAGTGGGAGTGAACACGAGAGACGTACCCGACGGCCAAAAACACAGAGGGACAAGTACACCGTAAGATGCGACAGATCAAGAAAGCATCGTGGGCAACATTCTGTGTATCTATTACCCCGAACACGCCGACGACAGTCATGTGGCAGCGGCTTAAATGGTTCAAACATTCGAGAAACCAACAGAAATCATATCTAATAACGGGACAACAGGAGTTGCAGGTACAATACATCATATTGCAACGGACGACGTGGTAGGAAGTACAATGCGAACCCCAGAACCAGTACATCTGGAAGATTTTCTCCTGCACCCCATAATGGCACAGGAGATCCTCAACCATCTACGAGGAACCAATGATATATCTATGCCGGGCGAAGATGGTATCACATATAAACATCTAAAATCTATCCCCGATGCGTGGTATCGCCTCTTGGCCAACGCATACACACAAATATTACATGCCGGTTGCTCCCTAGACTCGTGGAGACATGTCATAATACATCCAATCATGATACCGGGAGTTGAGGGTCTACATGCCACAGACTATCGACCCATATGGATGCTGCTTACACTACGCAAATTATTTGAAAAAATTCTGCAGGACAGACTAACGTTTCAGCTGCAAAGAAACCAGCCATGGCCGAAAACACAGTTCGGTTTCCGTAGGGGGCATGGGACAGCCTTCCCGATATACGTATTGACCGCGGATATCCAGATAGCGTTCAGGACCAAAAGACAGATCCTGGCCCTGTTCTTGGATTTGTCATCAGCATATGACCATATCTGCATACAGCGTTTAGCGGACCGTCTAGCAATATACGGGTTTCCGGGGATCATTGGTAGACTCGTAGAAAACCTATATATGTATCGACAAACTTCCCTGGCAACGTACATGAGAAACACAAAGAGTCGGTCAACATCATGAGGCTTGAACCAAGGATCGTCCCTCAGTCCGCTGCTCTACGCGTTGTATGTTATCTCGTCCACAAGGTTCACGGCTAGGATACTACAATTTGCAGACGACATAGTGATATAAATACCAATATCACTGGGGTCGCAGACAGACGTACAACAATTTGAGGCAGATTACAACAAGGTCGTGAAGTATCTAAGTGTTATAGGCATGGAAATAAACTTCAAAGAAACACACAGCGTACATTTCCAGAAATCAATACGTGCATCACAATGCACACTAACACAAGATCATTTAATCCGGCCGGTGAGAAGTATCAAATTTCTAGGGGTGCACTTACAACAGAACCAGCAATTCACAACACATTATCATACATTGCTATCGAAATTGACGTAGTTGAAATTGTTATTTCGAGCAATGGCAGCAAACGATTGGGGCATGCACCCCCGACTCATGCTTAAATTAATACAACCTTTAATACACTCCCGCCTTGAGTATGGACTATTAATGGCACCAGCACCAACCGAGGGTGTGCGCCGACAACTGGAGTCCTTCTTCTACCAATTGTATAATATAGTTTTCAGTATCCCAGGACGACCAGCGAAACACCTCACCTCCAGTCATTTCCCAACATATGACATACAAGAAAGGTCGTGGCAAAACGGATGTCGCTTTACGACAGATCTGCTTACACACACGCAGAATATACTGCTCCCCAAACTGACTCGCCTAACAGAACAAATAAGACAGGAACGGGTAGAGGATGTGCATTTTCACCGTCCACTGACACGTTGTATAGTGGCATTTCAAACTCATACATACACCTACCGGACACCGAGGTGGCCCCTATACTTATGACATAAACCACCATACGAACTACCACCCAACATTAAAGTAGGCACGCAGTATTTTAAGAGAATAACGACAGATTATGAACAGGCATGGCGGGAATTTATATCACCAGTCTTATCTACCAGGCGTACAAAGTCGCCAGTTATCATATTCACAGACGGATCAAAAACGACAATAGGTACAAGTGCAGGTTTATATATATTGTCACCCAATTAGCGGAAGGCACAACCAACGACAGCTGAGAAGGGACCAGTCAGCCGAGCCACACACTCCCATTAATCTCAGTCACTAACTGAGGGGTGATTAGGGAAATGTCACTTGTCGCTGGCCGCCTCTTTCCCCTTCCCCTGTCCTCTGGAACTTTCGCGGTGATTCACGAAAACCAGAGACTTCTAGAGAACACCGATATTCCTATAAAAAGGGCTGCAGTGAGTGAATTGAGTCAGTCAGTCAGTCAGTGAGTCAGTCAGTTCTTGGTGAGCAGCGTAAGAGCGCAGTGCTAGTGTACGGACGAGAAGACTGTACGTGCATCGGAGGATTGTACGTAAGTGCGAGAGCAAAGTGGAATTGTAACGGACGAACTGGTGAATCGTAATTGTGTGCATTACGTAATTCTGTATAATTGACAAGTGTTTAACTGTAAGTCGGTGGAAATAAAGAACATTTTTGAGTGGTGCAATTGGACTTTGCATTTCACGAACCCACAAAGTCACACTGGTGTCAGCAAGCGGGACGATAACATGACCGAACATTGCAACGATGGACGCGGCATTGGAAACATTTTTGGAGAAGATGATGGAAATGAAGACCGAATTAACAGAGAAGACGGAAGCGACAAATAACAACTTGGCCGCGGAACTGAAACAAATGAAGACGGCAAATAACAACTTGGCCGCGAAGATGAACGAGTTAACAACAAAAACAGAAGCGGCAAATAACAACCTCGCCGCAGAGTTGAACCAAATGAAGACGGCCAACGACAGCATCACTGAGAAGATGGAAGAAATGAAGGCCGAATTAACAGCAACGACGGAAACGGCAAACAACAACTTGGCCACGACAATGACCGCAAAGATGGTCGAACTGACCACGGAAATGAAGGTGGCGAACGAGGCTCTCGCAGCCAAATTTGAAGAACAGTTCGCCGGCGTGAGGGATGACGTGACGGAGCTGGGCAAGCGGATGGGCCAATGGACGAGTGCGTCGAGGACCTGGCCAACCGCTTCAATGACCTAGAGGAAAAGGCCGACAGTAACGCCAAGTCCCTGAACGCCGTGGTGGAAGACGTCGAAGACCTTGCGAACCGCGTAAACAACCTGGAAGGAAAGGCCGACAGCAGCGTCAAGTCCCTGAACGCCATGGTGGAGGACGTCGTCCGCAGGAAGCTGAAGGATTTGAAGGCCGACGCGCCGGGACGCGACACAACATCGGCGCACGTAAGACCTCCGAAATATGACGGCGCCTCAAAATTTGAGGTCTTCCGCCGCCAATTCGACGCAGTGGCCAAGCACAACAAATGGTCGCCAGAGGAGGAGGCCACACAGTTAATAGCCAGCCTCCAGGGACGGGCCGCGGAAGTCCTAAACGCGGTGCAGACAACGTCGGCGCCCAAAGACATCTGGGAGGCCCTGGAGAATTGGTTTGGTAACCACCGCTTAGCCACAGCGTACCGCAGCCAGCTGAAGGCAAAGTCACAGCAGCCGGGGGAGACGCTGCAGGAGTTCGCCCTGGCAGTTGAACGACTAGCAAGCTAGACCCTAGTCGACCTACCACCAGAGCTCGTATCCCGGGAAGCTGCCTACACATTCGTGGACGGGGTACGAGATACGGAGATTCGTCAGCGCCTTATGCTTGGCGATTATAAAACCATCCACGAGGCGCTGACAGCAGCATTAAGGATGGAGGAGGCCAAGGTAACAGCTATCCCGACGTCGAGAACGAGGAGTGTCCGCTACACCGGAGACAGAAGACCAGCCAAGGGACGCCGGCTAACACCTAGTGGCCTGTGTTGGGGGTTTGGACAGCCTGGACACCTGCAGAGAGACTGCCCAGATTAGGAAGGGCAGCTGGAAGAACGAGTAAGGCCCGGCGTTCAGAGGGGCACGTCGGCGCCATTAGCACCATCCCCTCGAGTGACACTGCGCGTCGTCAGCCGGCGTATGGATGACGGCGTCATCGCGGACGGTTGGGTGAGAGGGAAGCCGTGCCGCGTGCTGGTTGTCACTGGGGCAGCCGTGACCATCATCAGACCTGACGTGGCGAAGGGTTTGCCGACGAGGAAACCGAGCCGATCATACGAGCTTGTCGCGACATCGGGCGACACCTTCCCTGTGGAGGAGGCCCTGCTGGAGCTGACCTTGTGGCGGAGTGCCGTGCGTCTGTGGGTGTTCGTCGCGATGGTGGCTTAGGAGGTGATTCTGGGACTGGATGCCCTCAGGAGCCACGAGGCGACGGTCGACGTCGGCAGGAAGGTCCTGCAACTCAACGGAGAAGAGGTTATACTCCGTCAACCCGAAGACCGACTTGGAATCTGCAGGGTCGTCATGAACGAAGACGTGGTTGTCCCCGCGAGGAGCGAGGTGATGGTGATGGCGCGACCAGAAGGCCGGACAGCAGGTTGGGTCCAGAGGCTGCAGGAGTACGACTTCACCTTCGAACATCGTAGAGGGAAGAGCCATGGTAACGCTGACGCCATGTCCCGAAGACCCTGTCCAGAAGAGTGCGGCCAGTGCACAAGAGTGGAGGAGAAGGAGCGTGCCGCAGCAGTCCGAGTAGTCACGGCAGTGCCTGCGGATGGCTGGGATAGCGCAGGCCCGAGGAGGGAGCAGCTGGCGGATGCAGACTTGGGGCACTCTTGTGAGAAGTGGAGGCGGGGACGAGACCAACCTGGGAAGACTTCGCACCGAGGAGCGCCACCTGCAAGTCGTACTGGGCCCAATGGGACTCGTTGGAGACCAGAGAGGGCGTGCTGTTCCGGGTATGGGAGTCACCCGATAGGAAGACGCAGAGAGAACAGTTGGTACTTCCCCGGAGTAAGGTCCCGGAAGTCTTGGAGGAAGTGCACGCCGGTACTTCCGGAGGACACCTGGGAGCGAACCGAACGATTGACAAACTAGGCAGCGCTACTACCGGCTGAGACTCCGAGGAGATGCTGAGAGATGGTGCCGTCAGGTTCACGTGTGCGCGGCGAGTCGTGGCCCCCAGATTAGGAGCCGGGGTCGTATGCAGCAGTACAACGTCGGAGCGCCATTCGAACGGATCGCCGTTGACATTTCGGGACCGTTTACAGTTTCCGACCGTGGCAACAAGTACCTAATGTTGGTCGTGGAAAACTTCAGCAAGTGGCCGGAGGTGTATGGCATCCCAAACCAAGAGGCAAAGACAATCACGTACTGCCTCGTGGAGCAAGTCTTCTGTCGATTTGGGGTGCCGTTAGAGCTACACAGTGACAAGGGAACCAACTTTGAGTCCAACCTAATGAAGGAGGCGCTACAAAGGCTTGGGGTGAACAAGACCCGCACGACGCCTCTACATCCCCAGTCGGATGGCATGGTCGAAAGATACATCAAGACCTTAGAGGAACACCTGAGGAAGGTCGTGGCCAGCCATCAGCGAGACTGGGAAGTCAAGGTGCCACTGTTCTTGCTGGTCTACCGCTCGTCTATACTCGACACAATTGGGATGACGCCAGCCATCTTAATGTTTGGCCGAGAGCTACGCCTTCCTTGTGACCTGTCTTTTGGAAGCCCTCCGGAGGCGAAGCAGCCGGTGACCGAGTATGTGGAGAACCTGGTGTACCACCTCCACGACTTGCACGAGATGGCTCGCCAGAACATCCAGAAGGCAAGCGACCGCATGAAGACCAGATATGACAGGCATGCCAATAGCCAAGGGTTCCAGCCGGGTGACCTGTTCTGGTTGTACCGTCCTACGCGGACCAAGGGACGCTGCCCGAAGCTCCAGCAGCTATGGCAAGGACCGTACCGGGTGGTGAAGAGGATTAACGACGTGGTCTACCGCATCCAGAAGGTTCCCCGAGGGAAGATGTTGGTGGTACACCTGGATCGTCTAGCCCACTACGATGGTGCTGTTCGGGATGACCAGCTTTGAGGAGGGAGCAGTGTCACGAAATTATCGGAAAGCACAACCAACGACAGCTGAGAAGGGACCAGAGGCAGCCGAGCCACACCCTCCCATTTATCTCAGTCACTAACTGAGTCGTGATTAGGACAATGTCACTTGTCGCTGGCCGCCTCTTTCCCCTTCCCCTGTCCTCTGGAACTTTCGCGGTGATTCACGGAAACCAAAGACTTCTAGAGAACGGCGGTATTCCTATAAAAGGACTGCAGTGAGTGAATTGAGTCAGTCAGTCAGTTCTTGGTGAGCAGCGTAAGAGTGCAGTGCTAGTATACGGACGAGAAGACTGTACGTGCATCGGTGGATTGTACGTAAGTGCGAGAGCAAAGCGGAATTGTAACGGACGAACTGGTGAATCGTAATTTTGTGCATTACGTAATTCTGTATAATGGGCAAGTTTTTAGCTGTAAGTCGGTGGAAATAAAGAACATTTTTGAGTGGTGCAGTTGGATGTTTCATTTCACGAACCCACAAAGTCACAATATGGAAATCAGGACACAAAATGACATGGCGACTGCCTACGGCTACATCGATATATTCGGCAGAAACATAGCTGTATGCGGCGCGGTGAAATATGTGCAAAGTCACGGACCAACGAAAATATTTATGCACTCCGACTCCCTTAGCTTATTAACGGCCCTACAACAACCAGTGAAGGTGGTTAAACGATCCATATATGAGATAATCATATGAAACCTGTTGGACATTTTACCGTCGACGACAGAGTTAGAACTTATATGGATTCCGAGCCATGTATAAATTCCAGGAAACGAGAGAGTGGATGAGGCAGTGCGGGAAGGCACTATCAATAAACCGGTATCAAACAAATACGTCATACCACCAACCAACATAGCGAGGAATATCGCATACAATAACACAAATACAACCCGCTCAGCCGGACAGGATAGTAACACCCTGCGTACATTCATTAGCACAACGCATTAGACACGGAAGGCGTTATTATATTTCAGAATCATATTTCAAGTTGTATTAACACCGGTGTACCTCCTACGTATAGGGCGACGAGATAACGACCTATGTGAATGTGGAAGAAGAGGTGATCTTAATCACCTCTTCTTCGCTTGCCCGGTAAGACGTGCCGACACCTTGAAATTGGTACGCGACATAACCCGCATTCACCCTGTGGGACCATATAAGTTCCCATCACTTCTAATACCTTGCTCAGGGCCGATATGCAAGGCATTATTCCGATTTACAACAAGGACAAGATTGACGCTGTAGTAAGATAACACTGCTTTTATGTATCTACACCGCGGAAATCAGAGCCTCCTGGATTTAACGGTATACTCAGATGCAGTAGCCGTCTGAATAGGCTGGCAGTAGCGTCTTAAAATAACCTAACAACAACAACAACAGCATAAACAACAACAACAACAACAACAACATGTCCTGTGCAGGGGTGTTAAGTGGGATAGAGACTCTGATTCCACATTAAGGTTCTCGAAACGGCCGTGCGACAGATTGAGCGCTGCACATCAACTTTAAAATCTGTCGGTATCAACAGATGTCTCTCTTTAGACAACTTTAAAATTTGTCGGTGCCAACGGTATCCAAGCCAAGCCAAATTAAGTGTGAAAAATGGTCATCAATTTGTAAAATTCGGAAGACTTGTAAGGCTTGCAATGGCATATGAGCAACAAGAAGGAAGGGATTGGACTTTCACAAAGCCCTATCGGTAAGAAAACTGCTAGCATGTAGCTAAATACCGAAAATTAATTACGTAACTTAACCTAAATTGTACTTTCCAACATATTTATAATTAAATTTTTCAGATTATGTAGCACTTTATAATGCATCAAGGATGTTTTACATGAAAAAGCATTGTGCAACAACATGGACAGGACGGCACGTTGGCCATGGTATCTCAATGGGTTAGAGTGACTGGACGGAAACCAGGAGATCCCTGGTACAAATCCCGGCCATGACATTGAATTTTTCATGTTGACTCAATCTATCAAAACATTAGCCTATATACGGCTAATATGAGGCAATTATTAATTTCCGGCAATTAACTAAAATAATAGGAGTCAAATGATGAAGCCTAGGGCTCAAGTACTTGCGACAGTAAGTCGCCACATACCGTGTATCTCGAATGCGAGAGCCCTTAGTGGTCTACCGGGGAAATATATGAGTCAAATGGAGAATTTTATGTCAGGATGACACGTTGGCCATGCTGGCTCAATGGGTTAGAACGACTGGACGGAAACCAGGAAATCCGTAGTTCAAATCCCGGCCATGGCATTGAATTTTTCATTTTGACTCAATCTATCTAAAACCTTAGCCTATATAGGCTAATATGAGGAAATTATTAATTTCCATCAATTAACATTTCCATTGTATTTTGTTGTGTTTCTTTTCGGCGTTGAATATTCTTCAGAACTTCCACTTTGCTCCAGAAGTTGCTTACGCTACTTTCTCATCTTCAGAGTGAAATTTTCTGATTTTCCACAATAGTCTGCTGCCCTCACTTGTAACGTAGGTGGTAGCGCGTCAGACTCATGCAGAAATAATTCTTTTTGTTCAAATTAATGTTTTTTCAAGAGTTCCCGAGTGCGAAGCTCCGTCAGTGTGAGTTAGATAGATTTACAGGGGTATTCCCTTATCCTGAAAGATGAATTTCGGGCAATTCTAAGCTCTGTGGACTGTAGGATCATCTGAGTATCATTTTACCCATTTCACTCATCGGCCGATATGAGAGGACGTGAATTACAAATTTTATATCCCACAAAATTTCGTTTACGAATAGCCCCTGATGTACTCTCATCGACAATAAGTTACAGTAGCTTAGCACTTTTTACAAACTAATGCGTAGAAGCGAGAGCACCACCACTGGTGCCTATGTAAGGCAAAATAACAATCTCGGGTAACTCTAAGCTCTATGGGCTCTGGGATCATTTGAGCATCAATTCTCCCATTCCATTCACGGTCCTATATGACTTAACGTTGGAGGACCTAAATTAAAAAAAAGCCTTACAGTTTTTCCAGCGGTTTAGCAGGAAGTAAAGTAATTTATCGCGCTCTATGCTCATTATCTCTCAAATCTAATTCAGAATTTCTCCTTTGCATTAACTCCAGTGGTGCAATAGAAATCCTCAACAACTTCTATATATCTCTCCGTAATTAGACTGGAGGGCAACGTTATGTTTTCACGAAACTACTCGCTTCAAGACAGGAATAATACCTTTCACTTTGTCTGTACCCCAGAACATTTTAATACACCCGGTAACGAACACGCAGATACCTTAGCAAACTCTGCCACTAACACCCCTATTACGGAGCATTGCCAAGGAATACATGTATCTGATGTCAGACACAAACTCAGTTGCAGTATGGAATCACATTTTGAAATTCACGGATCAAAGTCTCCTCTTTGGTTTGTATCAGCTATTGTACATAAAATAGTGTTATCAATCTCGGAAACCTTTAAATTATGGGTCACTTCCATTCCGACACACACACACACACACTCACACACACACACACACACACACACCCACACACACACATATATTCTGACAAACGAGATACAGTCTTCTGTGAATGTAGTTGGCTAGGCGAAATCCTTTCCCGCCACCACCTATATTCTGAATCTTTTAATGCATTTATCTGCTCTTAGTTTAGTACAGGTCATTGGAATATAAAATCGTTGCTTCATGCAAAATATTGCTCCAGAAATGCAAAGTAAAAGTTTTACAGTCAAGTCGGCTTCACCCAGTGCTTTAGTTGGATAAAAAAAGAAACGTTTAGATGGTACTCACCAAACAGGGAAAAAAAAAAAATGTTTATGTGGTACTAATCAAAGGTGACTTAAGAATCGCGGTTCATACTGCGTGACTCTTCATTACTATACCAAGAAGCTTTATGGCTAATATAAAAGCTATTGCCATTCCAGTTTAGTACTGAGAAAAAACAATTAAATGTTAACATTAAATGTCTGTAAAACAAAATGTATGTTATTTCATAAATTATCATTTGTACCAGTAGTAAATAACAAGATACGTGCTGATAACGCAGTGATTGAAAGAGTAACAAAAATCAAATATCTAGGTTTGATTCTAGACATTACGCTCACATGGAAGGACCATATCATGCATGTAAAAATAAGATTCTTCCTGTGTTAGCTGTAATTCACAGGCTGAAATTCAAAGGATTCAGTGTAAATCATTTGAGAAGTATCTACCATGCTTTAATTCAATTTCATTTGGATTACTTAAACATCTTATGGGATAACTCTGTTAAATATTTAATTCATGACCTCGAAGTACTTCAAAATCATGCCTTGAAAATAATCTACAATCTACCCTTTAGAGCAAACACAAAAGCACTCTACCATGTAACTAACATTTTACCATTACAAGTAAACATAGGGTTGTCCTTGATAATATATCTCCTCAAAATAAAAAATAATCTTTTAAAGTCCAATCTAACATTTGAAAGCTCCTCACACACACACACACACACACACACACACACACACACACACACACACACACACACACACACACACACACACACACACACACACACACACACACACACACACACATATATATATATATATAATACAAGAAATAAAGGAAACTTAACAAAACCAACAGTGAACACTTCTACTTATGGGCTGAACAGCTTAATCTCACACGTTATCAACTTATATAATGCACTGCCACTGGAACTGAAAGGCTGCAGGAACATAAAAGGTTTTAAAAGGAAAGTTGCTGAAAATTTACTGAAGGCATATATTGATAGCTGATAAAGTGTTACACATTTATAGCTGGTTTGAAAGCTGAACTGTTTAAAAATTAATATGGATTAATGTCCCATAGAATATGTAGCTTCTATTTTTCTGTTAAGTTCTTTGTTACTATTATTTCTTGAGTTATAGTGAATGTCTGTATCTTTGTATGTTTCATATGTTATCCTTGTACGGTAATTCATTCCTACTATGAAAATGTAATATAAGTATTGTTAAGGGCTGTTTGTCATCATTTTATATATTTTTGTACTGTTCCCTAGCATGAGCTATGGCTCTGGGAACCTTTTCAGATAACAATAAATAAATAAATAAATAAATAAATAAATAAATAAATAAATAAATAAATAAATAAACATTATTTTTTCTTTAATTCTAACTATCGCTTCACGAACTTAGACGGTACGACATACGTGGTATGTCGTACTGGCCCAACTACAGCACTGGTCTCACCAAAAGTACTACCCTAACATATTGATATCCATTATCTCTAAGAACCGACACAGAAAACCAAGTCCGTCTTTAAAACAGTAACAAAAAATACAGCAACAGCGCAATCA
The DNA here is from genome assembly GCA_030765055.1 of Mantis religiosa. Taxonomy (NCBI): domain Eukaryota; kingdom Metazoa; phylum Arthropoda; class Insecta; order Mantodea; family Mantidae; genus Mantis; species Mantis religiosa. The sequence continues at coordinate 341,037,363 of CM060948.1, forward strand.
CAGAAGATATAAACCTAGGTGATATGTGCTCTGTGGCTGTGACCGAGCTGCTCTGTTTGCTGCTCTGTAGTCTCACTGGCGCGTCGGTAAACCAGCAGATAGAAATCGGATGATAATTCTTCAAAGTAATCTCACGCCGAGGCAAGAAAGAATAAAGAGTTGTGAATAACAGCGTTTGTAACTGCATGTGTTTTGGTTATACTTCACGTAAGTTTTAATGAATTAATTAAAACTGTATTATATATGGCCTAAATCTCAAGAATAATAAAGAAACCCTCCTCAAGATTTTACCTGAGACAGTATTTTGTTTTACTTTTACATGGCTGATCACGCGTGAAGCTTTAAAAAATAACCCCTGCCGTGAAAGTTTAAACGCTTACAGTATTTTGCTTTTTGACAATTATTTGGGTCCTCGCCGTGAGGGAGGGCTCAGGGACATATACATGGCAAGCGCATCATGAGTGGTAATAAATCTACCACCACTAAGTAGCACATTGTTGCTTTCTTTATAAATAAATCTTAACATTATTAACAAGAAAATTTGTGAACTATCTTGTTTCAAGCATTGACGTCAACATGCACTGGAGTCCATCAATAGTAATGTAAATCATTTTAATAATTGCATGTAATAAACCTGTGTACTAAGTAAGTGTAATCAGTAGATGTAATAAGTGTAAAGTAAGATGAATACAATGACTGAACTACAGGAAACTATGATCATTAATCTTGAGAAGTATCATGCTTTAGTGAATCAAGCCAAGCTATTTGATCTTGGTTTCCTTTGTAAATTATTGGACATGTTGACCATGAAGTAACTAAACTTTATTACTACTTGTGAGCCAAAGGCTAACTGGTGGTTTCATTTGCACTTTGCACACTACCCTTGTTCTTCTGATGCTCACCATGAGCAAAGCTCAGGGACATTGAACACAGCATACATGTAAGGTATATGCATCACTATGCTAATACACCCATCACTACTAGTACTTTTGCCTTTTTTTTTTTTTTTTAAATCTTACATCTTACCATCACCATTCAAGTATCAACATCAGAACATGCATCACATTAGGTTGACAATAGTGTAAATCCTCAAATGACCTTCATATGCAGTCTACTTCAAGTATTGAACATTTACCTGTTGAATCGAATATTAAAGACTTCCTCCCTATTATATAGAAATGAGGATAGGAGTAGGGCATTTGGGTCATTCTGATTTTGCAAGTATAATATTAGTATAATAATAGTAATAATACCCAAATTTATGGCTTTTGGGAATGTTATTTCTAGCGTCATTCAGATATTAACAACTGTCCCCCGGTGGCGGCTCCTTTTATAGCTTACTCACTATTCCGGAAATTCGTGGAATGTTCTCAAACAATCAGGATGACGTTAGAAGAAAGACAAACTCTCCAGAAATCCATCTTCTTCCCCCCACTGTTTCGCCAAGCTTTTATTTCCACACTGTACTGTCCGTCCCTTTGAACTCGTCGGCAACACCGCCTCGCCGCAACAATGTGTTTGCGGCAATATTCATGGCAAAGAAACCAACCTTGATTTATGTGAGATATAATAAGTCCTGTATTACATATTTTTCTTCAGTTACAAGCTCTTCAATTTGAGGTTCTTTTAGAATTTCTTTTCCTTTTCATTGACGTATAACATATGAATTCTGGAAATGAATTGTACCTAATAGTGGTTAACTATAAAGCCCGGGCCTTAAAGTACTTACAGCATAGTAAGTTGCCATTAAGGTAGTTGTCTCATGTGTTTATGAGAACTCCTAGTGGTTTACCGGGAAATACACGAGTCATTTGGAGAATTTAATGTCATCAGCACGTTGGCCATAGTAGCTCAATGGTTAGAGTGGCTGGACGGAAACCAGAAGATCCGTGGTTCAAATCCCAGCTATGGCATTGAATTTTTCAGTCTGGCTCTACCCTTTCATCTCAATTATGTTTTTTAAACCTTCATAGCACTTGATAAAAATAATTACATTAATATTGATAATTTGTGTGCCTTATTAATTATTTGTAAATTGAAGTAATGTTTTACTTTATAGGTATAAAGAAGATAACGCAATGCAGCGTAGAGGAGGAAAACGTATTCGTATGGATGAACCCCCGCCACCTGAATATGAGTCACCTATGACTCCAATGACTCCACTGGATGGAAGTGGAGATCTACAGGAGCCATACACTCCATACACACCAGGGACACCATTGCATTCTGGGTATGTCAATCAACATGTATTATTGTATTACAATGGATATTCTACCCAGAACGATTAAACTGCTAGTCACTGCACTTGCAGGCAGCTTATAACAAAACCTTTTAGATTTTCATTGCTTCCTAACATGAATAATGTTAAAACCATATAAAATATTATGCTCATTTTAAATACAGTGTTAATTTTATTTGTTATTTCCTGCCCTCCAATTGAACAAGAATGACGTCATAGTGGTGGTGAGTGGACTGGTGAGTCTATCTTGAAATCATAGTATCCTCTACGGAGAAGAAGCGGTAATTTTTGTGGAACAGTAACAATTACAACGCTCTCAGTGTGGTTGCTCTTGTAACTAATACAACCAGCTTCCCCTCAATATGAATACAGACCACTGCATCTTCATGGTTGATTGCTTCTTTCGTACCGGCATTAAAATTGGAGTGACATATAAATTTAGTTTAAACCACTTAATAGAGGAGTTTATGCAACGCTATCCGGCATTCAGACAAGCTCCTCGGAGCGTAATGTCAAGTGTCCGGGTACCGTCAAAGTAACATACTGAGTCTACCACAGAGCTGATGATAGGGGAGAAGTCCCCAGAAACTAGTCCTCATAAAAAACTTGTAAGTGGAGAAAAGTATATACAAGGTTGACTCACTTGCCTAATTTTAGTAACATACTTTTGTTTGCAACATAAACGTATTATGTTTTATCAGTATATGATATAAATTTTTTTGTCATTCTCACGCTTAATTAAAATGTCGTTAATGTTAGTATCCTTATATTGTTTAAAACCAAAAGGTGCATCAAACATTTCCAAGATACAGGATCAGTTACTCACAAAAAGAGACACTGGACGTTATGAAGTGACTGGTCCCAATCTAGAAGGAATAAATAATGTTATGACAGAAAGGCCTCAAGCATATCTTCTCGCAATTCAGACAGTGTTTAAGGGGAAGAGAAAAAGGAAATATAAGAAAATGGGACACAAAAGACTATGTGTTAGAGATATTTTCTTGTTTAGACTGTGATAAAAGCTTTGTACATGTTGTAACACTAATTTTTTTTTTCATTCCTAGAACATGTTCTGCTAATTTTCTGGTTTGTAATGAAGTTATATTGTGAGGAAACTGTGGGTGATAGAAAAGAATTGAGATCAAATTGAAATATTTCTATTTTAAGTGACAGGATTATAATATGCATATATATCTACTATAACAGAAAAACAGATCTCAGAAACTATTTGTAGTTGGTTTATTAATACTCGTCACTTGTTTATATTTATGAGAGACTAGTTTCAAAGACATTCGCCTCCATTTTCAATCTCTTTCCAACTGGCATCTGCTGTTGTCTGCTCTCTCTCTGGTGGTGGAACTATGAACTTCTTTGTCAAATTATCTACTGGTGGGATTTCAAAGTTCATTACGCGATCCTTATTTTTCCATATGAATATGTTCTCCCATGTTGTCAATTTATTTTGGTTTATCACTCCTTTTAATAATTTTGTATTTGGATCAATGTCATGATTTTCATTCCAAAAGTGAAATGCTACTGCTGACTTATCTTGTTGTTTCAATCCGATGTTTCTAAAGTGGTCTTTGACTCTGGTTTTTAGATTTCTTTTAGTTTGACCTATGTAGCATTTTTCACAATTCTTACAACTTATCTGATATATTCCGGATCTGTTAACTGATGGGATTTCATCTTTTGTTTTTGAATTTAGCAATTTTAAAATTGAGTGTCTATTGGTAGGTGCCGAGGTGATATTTTGTTCCTTGAAGATCTTTTTAAATTTATTAAATGTTTTTGGGTGATATATGAATGAACTGAATAAGCTGTTGCTTTCTTTTTCTTTTGTAAATGTGGTTGCTTCCTTATTGGTTTTCTTTAGTTTAGCTTTTCTAATTTTCTTCAACCCAAACTTTTGTTGTATCCATTTTCTTCTGCTATGTGTAGTGTTGTTTTTTGTTCTTTGAAATATTCTTCTTTTTCCATGGGTATTGTGACTTTGTGGGTTCGTGAAATGAAAAGTCCAATTGCACCACTTAAAAATGTTCCTTATTTCCACCGACTTACAGTTAAACACTTGCCAATTACACGGAATTGCGTAATGCACACAATTACGATTCACCAGTTCGTCCGTTACAATTCCACGGTACGGTCACAATTACGTAAATTCTTCCGTTGCACATACACAGTCTTCTCGTCCTTACACTAGCGCTGCACTCTTACGCTGATTGCCACGAACTCTGACTGACTCCTCTTGCACGTCGTGTTGCTTATATAGGGTCCGCTTGCCGATCTGGAAGGTTCTCCATTAGATGAAATATCCCGTAAGTTCGAGAACACAAGTGGAACAGAAAGAGACGGCGCAGTGATGTTTTTTGTCCCAGCCATCCCTTCTTAGCGCTATAAGACAAATGAGGGGGCGGGGCGAACGCCGACCCGTCTCCTGCTTGCCCACTCTATAGGGTGTTCCGACGCTCGGGTGACACTGCTCCCTGCTCAAAGCTGGTCGTCCCGAACAGCACCATCGTAGCATGCCAGGCGGTCCAGGTGCACCACCAGCATCTGCTCGGACTCTCAGCCAGTAGTAGCGCTGCCGAAGTTTGTCAATCGTTCGGTTCGCTCCCAGGTGTCCTCCTGAAGTACCAGCGTGCACTTCCTTCAAGACTTCCGGGACCTTACTCCGGGGAAGTACCAACTGTTCTCTCTGCGTCTTCCCATCGGGTGGTTCCCATACCCGGAATAGCACGCCCTCTCTGGTCTTCAGCGAGTCCCATTGGGCCCAGTACGACTTGTAGGTGGCGCTCCTCGGTGCAATGTCCTCCCAGGTTGGTCTCGTCCCTGCCTCCACTTCCCTCAAGAGTGGCCCCAAGTCTGCGTCCGCCAGCTGCTCCCTCCTCAGGCCTGCGCTATCCCAGCCTTCAGCAGGCACTGCCACAACTACTTGGACTGCTGCGGCACGCTCCTCTTCCACTCTTGCGCACTGGCCGCACTCTTCTGGACAGGGTCTTCGGGACATGGCGTCAGCGTTACCGTGGCTCTTCCCTCTACGATGTTCCAAGGTGAAGTCGTACTCCTGCAGTCTCTGGACCCAATGTGTTGTCTGGCCTTCCAGGTTCTTAAAGCTGAATAGCCAGGTTAGGGCGGAATGGTCAGTCCTCAGGTGGAATGGCTGACCGTACAGGTACTTGTGGAAGTGCTCGAATGTCTTTACTACCGCCAGTAACTCCCGTCGGGTGACGCAGTAGTTCTTCTCTGCCTTGGATAGCGTCTTGCTGTAATAGGCTATCACCCGCTCATGGCCGTCCTGGATCTGCGATAGGACACCTCCAATGCAATGGTCGCTAGCGTCTGTGTCCACAATGAAGGCGCCACCTGGTTGTGGGAGACCCAAGATTGGAGCACTGCACAGGGTTTCCTTCAGGTACTGGAAAGCGTCTTCGGCGTCCTCCGTCCACACATAAGGTCGGTGTTCCTCTGTCAGGCGGGTGAGGGTTTTGGCGATGTCGGCCTTTTCCTCTAAATCATTAGGGCGGTCGTCTACTTGACCCACCCGCTTGCCCAGATTCGTGACGTCATCCCTCACGCCGGCCAACCGTTCCTCAAATTTGGCGGCGAGAGCCTCGTTCGCCACCTTCATTTCCGTAGCCAGACGGTCGTTCGCTGCTCTCATTTCTGTGGTTAACTCGGCCTTCATTTCTTCCATCTTCTTGGTGATGTTGTCGTTAGCCGTCTTCATTAGTTTCAGTTCTGCGGCCAGGTTGTTATTTGTAGTCTCCAGCTTCGCGGCCAGGCTGTTATTTGCCGCTTCCGTCTTCTCTGTTAATTCGGCCTTCATTTCCATCATCCTCTCCAAAAATTTTTCCAATGCCGCGTCCATGGTTGTAATGTTCGGTGATGTTATCTTCCCGCTTCCTGACACCAGTGTGACTTTGTGGGTTCGTGAAATGAAAAGTCCAATTGCACCACTTAAAAATGTTCTTTATTTCCACCGACTTACAGTTAAACACTTGCCAATTACACGGAATTGCGTAATGCACACAATTACGATTCACCAGTTCGTCCGTTACAATTCCACTGTATGGTCACAATTACGTAAATTCTTCCGTTGCACATACACAGTCTTCTCGTCCTTACACTAGCGATGCACTCTTACGCTGATTGCCACGAACTCTGACTGACTCCTCTTGCACGACGTGTTGCTTATATTGGGTCCGCTTGCCGATCTGGAAGGTTCTCCATTAGATGAAATATCCCGTAAGTTCGAGAACACAGGTGGAACAGAAAGAGACGGCGCAGTGATGTTTTTTGTCCCAGCCATCCCTTCTTAACGCTATAAGACAAACGAGGGGGCAGGGCGAACGCCGCCCGTCTCCTGCTTGCCCACTCTATAGGGTGTTCCGACGCTCGGGTGACAGTATGTTGACTAGTCTGCGTGTAAGGCTGTTTATTATTACATGTTTATGTGTAATTGGGTTGTGACTATTATTTTTTATGTAATTTTCTGAATGTGTTGGTTTCCTGTATATTCCAAATTTTATTTTTGTGTCATTCCTGATGATGTTTAGATCCAAGAAAGAGAGTTGTCCATTGGTTTGGAACAAAATATCACCTTGGCACCTACCAATAGACACTCAATTTTAAAATTGCTAAATTCAAAAACAAAAGATGAAATCCCATCAGTTATCAGTTCCGGAATATATCAGATAAGTTGTAAGAATTGTGAAAAATGCTACATAGGTCAAACTAAAAGAAATCTAAAAACCAAGAGTCAAAGAGCACTTTAGAAACATCAGATTGAAACAAGAAGGTAAGTCAGCAGTAGCATTTCACTTTTGGAATGAAAACCATAACATTGATCCAAATCCAAAATTATTAAAAGGAGTGATAAACCAAAATAAATTGACAACATGGGAGAACATATTCATATGGAAAAATAAGGATCGCGTAATGAACTTTGAAATCCCACCAGTAGATAATTTGACAAAGAAGTTCATAGTTCCACCACCAGAGAGAGAGAGAGAGAGAGAGAGAGAGAGAGAGAGAGCAGACAACAACAGATGCCAGTTGGAAAGAGATTGAAAATGTAGGCGAATGTCTTTGAAACTAGTCTCTCATAAATATAAACAAGTAAGTGACGAGTATTAATAAACCAACTACAAGTAGTTTCTGAGATTAATTTTGACGTCACTGTTACTAAATTCCTCCAAACACATATATAGAAAAACAGATGTTCATTGAGTTATCATTTTGTATATTCTTCATGGTCTACTTTTATGGCTGCATAATTAACTTTGCAGTGCACTGCATTGCAGTATATAGTTTTTATAAACAATTGTATCTACACACCAGGTGAAATTACGCACCTTTATATTATGCGGGAAGACCCACATCTCAAGTAGTATATTTACCTGCCGGTAGAGGGAGGCCTCAAAGCTGCTGTCAACACATCTAATACGATCGCAAGCTGCTAGGGAAATCGTATATTAACCCTTTCACCGATATGGACGTCATATGACGTCCAAGTTAAAAGGCCCCAAACCGATATGGACGTGTATAGACGTCCTGCGCATACATGCATTTAATGCGTATTTAATTATAATTCTTTTAAACCTTATGTTTTACGGTAAATTTAAATAAATTCTATAAGAAGTAAAAGCTTACCTTTAAAAGTTTTTTCTTGAATGGTACACCTCAAAACATGGATAAACACACAAGGGCACATCTCCACATTTACGGCAAATCGTACTAGTTTCCTTTCGGACACCTTTCTTGCGGCACACCAAACATTTTCTGAAGGGACGCGACTTTTTTGCTGTGGGTGGTATCCTTTTAGGAAAATGTTTTCCTTCAAGTCTGAGGGGTGCTGGGGTGATGGATTTTTTACCCCCAGTATGGAGAGGTCTCTGAATTTTATACTGCTCAATTAGGCTGCGAGCTATTGATATGCGAAAGTCCAGGTACGTCATTGTCTTCCGTGGGTTTAGAGCTCTCCAAATTACTAAACAATTGTATATGGTTATATCTAGCTGGTGTAAAAATACTTTTTTATACCATTTGATTGTTTTTCGCAAAGAGGGATATGCGTGTAATACCTGATCTACTAGATCCACTCCACCCATATGCATATTATATTCCTGGATAATATCGGGCTTGAAAATTGACATTTTGTTACGAGCATCAATTTTTCCAGTGTCAATCATCAAAATTTTAGAGCTGCAATTGGATAATGCTGCAACAACCCTCCTGTCTTGCCAAGCAACATAGGTCAAGGGTGGCAGCTGATGCACCTGCATTTCTCCTCTTCTTAGAGCCTTCGTATTCACATCTTTTGGCAAACCAATACGATTTGAACGTACTGTTCCAATTGCATTTGTTTTTCTTTTGTGTAAGGCCATGAATAATTTAGGGGAACTGTACCAATTATCTAAATATACAGTCCTACCCTGATCAAGTACAGATTCCATCAGGTGCATTACTATGGAACCAGATAACCCCAAATCTTTGTCTCCGGTGTTATCAGTCCCTTGGCCAGTGTATATGCAGCTATTGTAAAGATATCCTGTTTTACTTTCACATACATCAAAACTCTTTATGCCAAATCTGGCCCTCTTTGTTTTGATGTATTGTTTCCAACCTAAACGGCCCTTCCAAAGCATCAAGCTTTCATCAACAGTGATCTTTTCACTAGGCACATAATTTTCTTTGAATTTTGAAATAATGTAATCAAAAACTGGTCTGATTTTGGATAGTTTATCATTCACATTTTCTGTGCAGGTGAAATGAAGGAAGCGCAAAATGGAAGTAAACCTGTTATTTGACATGCATTTCCCAAAAAATGGGGTAGCTAGCATGTCGTCTGTAGACCAGTACATGTCTAGCGTAGGTTTACGAATAACACCCATGAGCATAATTAGACCAAGTAGTCTGTAAATCTCATTCATTGTTACTTCTGTCCACTTCTGCAATCTACTCTTAGGTCCTAAATTGCCTTTAGAAATCAGGTCTTCCTTCACCCTACTCGCATATACATTTGTTTCCGAAACAATGAGAGACAGTAAGTCAGTAGTAAAAAATTTTGTGAAAATGTCAATTGGTTGGCTGTCAGAAGTTAGTTGAGTATGCGGTTGTACACCAGAGGTTGTGCTCGTGAACGTATGTCTATTAGTGTTAGAGTTATTTTGACACCTCCATAATGTTGATTCTTCACGAACACCTGTCGGAAATGAGTCATTTTCCTCCTCACTGCTACCTATATCCTCAACACCCCCCTCAAAATCTGAAAACTCGCCATCAATGTCCAAATCACTGTCTAACAGCAAAAAGTCTTCCACATTTTCTGATGTAATATCAGAAGCCCGCACTCGTCCTACACTAGCTAATTGATTTGCAACATTACTAGTTGAAGCCATGATTAGCACTGAGAAAACTATTTCAACTGTGATTTAGCTAAAGAAATTGCTTGGAACTCTGATGCAATCTAAATTACAATGTCAACTGAGCGAAGAAAGAAGTTACGTCAGCTAACATAAACTTCCGTTGTGCAATTAGAGGGATGCTGACGGAGTTTCCTTCCAGGGTGTATAACGCAATATAAACAGTTATTATTACGTGTTAGCATGAACTGAAACCTAGAAACCTTGAACCCAACACTTCGTTTATTCAGCTGATATACACATATAGCTTGTAAAACAAAAGTACTCAGAATTAGGCGCGTTCGACGCAAAGAATGGCTTTCTTTACGTGATACAAATTAATGAAATTTCATCGCTTTATTAATATAGTCTCTATTTTAATGATACCGCAGATGCATACAGCTTTTAATGGGCTTTTAACCAGTTTTTGTTTCCCTGAAATAACTTAGAAAATACGGAAGATACGAATATTTATTTATGAAGACTTTTTGCAGCATTTAACAATTTAAATGTCTTGTTCTGTTTATTGGGTATCCGTTCCCGGCCGTGCAGGGTTTAAATGGCCATCGGCGAAGCGGTTAACTTGCTCCATCAGTGATGCTATTGATGGCATCAAATTTTGTGCGGTAAAATTACAGATAAAAATGAACATCATGTATAATATACAAACAAATGGTCAAAGTAGTTATCAGCACTTTTTTTTTTTTTTTTTTTTTTTTTTGTAATTTAAGTCCTCCAACGTTAAGTCATATCGGACGATGAATGGACTGGATGAAATGATGCTCAAATGAGCCCAGGGTCCATAGAGCTTAGAGTTACCCGACATTCGTCTTTCAGGATAAGGGAAAACCCTGGAAAAAGCCTTATCCAGATAACTCACCCTGACCGGGATTCGAACTCAGGACCTCTTGAACGTGAGGCAGACACTCTACCACCACGCTACCGAGGCGGGCATCAGCACATCTAAAAGTCCATGTAGATCATTCATTAAAAAGTTGATTTTCTGTACTACATACGGTAAGTGGAGGAGGTATTCTGTTCCACCCAAAAATTGGATACCAAGATATCACTAGAAATGGATGTTTTGAGACCCCCTGAATCTTTTATTATTTTAATCTTTCCAAAAATTTTAATCTTTCTGTTTTACAATAAACTTAAATTAGTTCTATAAGAGATGAAAACTTACCCTTAAAGGTTTCTTTTCGAATGATGCACCTCAAAACCTGGATAAACACCCAGGGCATAAGGTTTGCATGAATAGAGCCAGACTGAAAAATTCAATGCCATAAACAGGATTTGAACCATGGATCTCCCACTCTCCGTATGGTTGCTTTAAACCACTGAGGTACTATGGCCAACATGCCGACATGACATTAAATTCTCCAGCTGACTCGTATGTTTCCTGGTAGAACACTAGGGGTTCTCATATGCTATGAGACACACATCTTTTGTGGCAACTTTCTATGCTGTAAGTACTTAAGTCCCAGGCTTCATAGTTAAACCACTATGTTTTATTTTTAGGTAAATTGATGGAAATAATCATTTCTTCCACACTAGCAGTGTGTAGGCTAAGGTTTGCATGAATTGAGCAGGAACAGTACCCTCAAATCGTATTGGTTTGCCAAAAGATGTGAATACAAAGGCTCTTAAGGAGCGGAGAAATGCAGGTGCATCAGCTCCCACCCTTGACCTATGTTGCTTGGTAGGACAGGAGGGTAGTTACAGCATTATCCAATTGCAAAGATTCTGCTGATTTACAGTCACTACAATGGAAATCTTTACATTTTAAATGCAAGGAAAATCTTTACATACATAATGCACTCAGTTTGTCTTTCTCCCACCACTACAAAAAAGGTGGGTGGAGCTGCAACTTCCTTTCATTAGCAGCCCAGTTCTCAGTCTGCCTCTGGTATTTGCTGTACAGCAAATTGTTTATTGTGCATTGTTGTCATCTGCTTTTTGATCTCAGTGCTGTTTTTGACGGTGTGTCTTTCTGCATCCAATACACAAAATGGGATGCAAGAAGCTTGCTTGTGAAGAGAAGACTCGTACTTTACCTCTGTTAGAGGTAGGTACCTCTGTAATTCGTATAGCTGCTGATCTAAAGATTTCAAGACAAGCCATAAAATGCAGCAGCACCTTTGCCATGTGGCACCACACCAACTCGAAAAACAGGCTCAGGTGGTAAAAGAAAGACTTCTCCAAGGACTGACTACCTTCTAAAACATGAAGTGATAGCTAATCCATGGATTACAATAGCAGGCTTAAAAAGAATCATCCAGAACTGCTCAAAAGTGTTGCAAACTAGACCATTCAGCATCGCCTTCAAAAAGACTTGGGTTTACCAATTCGGTCTGCTGCCAAGAAGCCTCTTCTAACTGAAGCTATGATTAAAAAAAGAGTACATTTCTGCAAAACCTATCAACACTGGACATCAGAGGACTGGCACAAAGTAATGTTTTCTGATGAAAGCACTTTCAAATTGGTCAGAGGAAAGTCCAAAAAGGTGAGAAGGCCAACAAATGTGTCACTGTATGATCCAAAGTTTACGGTCAAAACTGTTAAACATCCAGAAAGTGTGATGGTATGGGGTGCCTTTAGTGGTAATTGTGGTAGAGGTGGCTTGTACTTTCTCCCTAAAAATGCAACAATGAAGGGAAGTAACTATTTAGAAGTGTTGCAACAGCATTTGGTCACATTTTGGCCAATTCATCAGTGTCAGTTCTTTATGCATGATGTTGCCCCTGCTCATAGAACAAATATGGTTCAGAAGTTCCTAAAAGACATTAATGTACCTGTACTTGACTGGCCTGGTAATTCTCCTGAACTAAATGCAATAGAAAATGCTTGGGATAAAATTAAAAATAAAATTGAAGAGCTGCAACCATCAAATGTTAAGGAGCTGCAGGTGGTGTTGAAGTTATGGGTGAAAATGGACGAAAAGTATTTTGAAAATCTAGCAGATTCGATGCCCAGGAGACTCATGAAGGTGATACAAGTTGAGGGAAATATGACTAATTACTAATTGTACGGAGAAGTCCAAAATAAAACCATGTAAGGCCAGTGTTTGTTGTTTTTATTACTATGTAAAGATTTCCATTGCGGCCACTGTATACTCGAAAAATTGATGCTCGTAACAAAATGTTAATTTTCAAGTTCGATATTATCCAGGAATACAATATGCATATGGGTGGTGTGGATCTAGTAGATCAGGTATTTCGCGCATATCCTCTTTGTGAAAAATAATCAAATGGTATAAAAATGTATTTTTACGCCAGCTAGATATAACCCTATACAATTGTTTAGTACTTTGGAGAGCTCTAAACCCACGCAAGACAATGACCTACCTGGACTTTCGCATATCAATAGCTTGCAGCATAATTGAGCACTATAAATTTCATACTGGAGGTAAGAAATCCAGCACCCTCAGACTTGAAGGAAAACATTTTCCTAAAAGGATACCACCCACAACAAAAAAGTCGCATCCCTTTACAAAATGTCTGCTGTGTTGCAAGAAAGGTGTCCGAAAGGAAACTAGTATGCTTTGCTGTGAATGTGGAGATGTGCCCTTGTGTGTTTAGCCCTGTTTTGAGGTGTACCATTCAAGAAGAAACTTTTAAAGGTAAGCTTTTACTTCTTATAGAATTTATTTAAATTTATTGTAAAACATAGTGTAAAATAATTAGCATTAAATGCATGTATGTACAGGACGTTTATACACGTCCATATCAGTGAAAGGGTTAATGAGCATTGATCACCTAATTGTATGTGAAATTCTCAAAAATCAAGATCTAGCCTCTAAATAATGGGAAGCAAGAAGATGATTTTATTATCTAATTCTGAGCATTAGGCACTACCATATGCACGTTACTCTGTTCCATTTTTAATGATTGAGTGCTCATTTGTCGCTTATTCCAGTTTTGGACAATCCTAATATCAATTTAAAGAATGATCTGTGAATCTGATCAATACTTTCTCGGTATGTCAAACTGAGTTTTTGATTCCTCTGGAGCTGCATAAATTCTTTCCACCAATTTGACTTTCATGATGGTAGTTCATAACTAGTGCTCTCATGATTTTGTTCATGATGTTGATCTGTGCAGGTCTGACATCTATAGCACTGGTGAATATGACGGGGCAAATCAGGCTTACCAACAGCAGCAACAACAACTGTATGAACAGCAGCAGTATGAGTTGCAACAACAGCAGCAGCAACAACAGCAGCAGCAGCAGCAGCAACAGAGCTTTGAGCAAATACAGTATGAACAACCCCCAACACCTGCCATGACTCGAGCTCGTGTAACTCGGGCCAGAGTACGTGCTGCAGCTGCTGGACTTACTCCTGGTTAGTAGAATATATATTGAAGATTATTAGCAAGCATTTTTTGAGTGTATAAAATTTTATGTCTTTCATAAGGGGACTCAAATGGTTGTCCCATTTACCATTTGAGGGAAAGTACCCATTGTAACAAAGCAGCACATGTAAACATACTAAGTTGTCTGAGAATCATGCTTCGCTTATACACATGTGCTGAAACATTCAGGGTTTGAGGTAATTTAGCACAAATTATATAAAGAAATTTATGGTTTAAACTTAAAAGGAATTGTATTTGCTCCGATGTCCTATGAGATGGGCTGCAATTGCTCTATCATAAATTTAGGGATGTTAGATAAGCATTGTAGTTCACATTATTTTACAAAATAACCCCTTCAGTCTTTTTGTTTGCTTGGAAAATCTTATGCTGCATCAACTTTTTTAGTTAAAACAAATATTTCATATTTATCATGTGTGGTAATTAGTTTTCATTATAGCCAAATAGTTGTGGGGTTCTGTAAGCTCTTAGTACTACATAAAACATTGCCATTGTTTCCCACAAAAACTCGAAACCAATGTCCAGATCTCCATTGGTAGTCATCTCATCTTGACTGAAATCAGATAGCACTTCCTGGGAGATCATCCAGGTGCAAACAGAGTACTGCATTTGTTCGTTATCCGTTTAATAGAACAGTGAAACAGTAACTTGACATACAGGGAGGATTCTTCGTTTAAAACCTAACGGGTGCATGACATTTTGCCCGTGTGTGATTCGATGTGACACAGCCACTTTGCTTCTACATTAACTCCATGCGTAAAGCATGGAGAGCAGTAACTTTTTTCTCCTGAACACTGGAGAGCCAGTGTTCCATTCCGACTCCTTTAACACCTATTCCCACATTGATTTGGTGGTATGTTCATCCCAGTTAGCAGTTTCATTACAATGGAATGTCATCTCTGATTTATATTCTACACAGTACTGCCAAAAGTTCTGTAAGTAAAATCCAGACTCGCTCTAGAGCCGCAATTGCGAGTAAATAATAATAATAATAATTTATTGCGGCCAATAGACTCTTACAAGAGCATCTGACACTGTCAATTATCTCTATACAGTCAAAATACAAAATGATCAAAATACGTAAGTTATTTACAAAATATAGAGTTGTTTACAAAGTATAAGTTATTTAAAAAGATCAAAATGCCTAAATTACGTACAAACCTTATTGTATACATAGGTATACAACTCATTTATACTACATACATATATATTACAGTTCATTTATACTATACAAACATTTTTCAATTAGGTATGATTTTAAGATAAGTTTAAATTTTGAGTCAGAAGTATTCTTAATTACAGATGGCAATTTATTGTATAATATGGCTCCTATTTTAAATGGATCTTTATTAGTTTGAGTTTTATTTGTGGTCACCCTATGGTAATCAGTTGCTCTCCTCGTATCATATGTATGGCAATCTTTATTGAGGATGTTATGTTGCTTTCGGTCTTTTACAAGTATAATGGTTTTGAATACATGGAGTGATACTACTGTTAGGATGTTTTGTGATTTGAATGTATCCCGACATGTTTGTTGAAAACGAAGGTTGTACATGGTTCGTATGCATTTCTTTTGTACTTTTAATAGCCTGTCCATATTGGTTTTACTTGTTCCCCCCCAAATTTCAATACCATATGTTAAGTGTGGGAAGATAATGCCATAATATGCAGTTTTAAGAGTATTGATATTCCCATATTCTGCTAGTTGTCATAATAGGTAGAGTCCCGAGTTCATTTTATTACAAACCATGTCTACGTTTGTACTGTAGGTTAGAGTGTCTTCTATATGAACGCCCAAAAATTTAAAGTTTCTTACCCGTTCCAAAGGTATATTGTTAATGTTTATATTTAGATCATCGCTTTGAAATGTCATAAATTTTGTTTTTCCTATATTTAACTTTAGTCCATTGTTTAGAAAGTACCGAGATATTTCGCCAATTGCATTTGTTGTTTTTTCTTCTAAGCTTTCTTCTCCTTCACTCCAACATATTATAGATGTATCATCTGCATATGAGATGACCTTGCTGTTTACTGGTTCAGGTAAGTCATTAATATAAATAAAAAAAAAAAAGTATAGGTCCTAGTACTGATCCCTGTGGTACACCAGATTTCACTAAGTTATATTCTGATTTAATGTGGCTTATAACATCCCC
The DNA here is from genome assembly GCA_030765055.1 of Mantis religiosa. Lineage (NCBI taxonomy): Eukaryota > Metazoa > Arthropoda > Insecta > Mantodea > Mantidae > Mantis > Mantis religiosa. The sequence continues at coordinate 341,053,534 of CM060948.1, forward strand.
TTTTTTCCAAGTTATTTGTGTACATTGCAAATGATTTTTAAGATATGATGTTAATAGTTTATTAATTTGTCCTCTGAAGCCATAGTACTCTAATTTTGAGATGAGATGATCATGGGATACAGAGTCAAAAGCTTTGGAGAGGTCTAAGTAAATTCCAGCTGTGTTTTTGTGTGTATCTTTTAGTTCCAACAATTTGTGAATATATTCCGCTATAGCTGTGATGGTCGATAATTTATTTCTGTATCCATGCTGAAAATGATTAAGAATTTTATTAGCAATTAAGAAACTATTTATTCTAGCTATTAAGACTTTCTCATACATTTTGCTGAATACTGAAGTTAGAGTTATTGGTCTGAAATTGTTAACATCTGCATATGAACCTTTCTTATGAATTGGTCGTACCACGCTAATCTTTAATACCTCTGGAAATATGCCCTCGTTCATTGAGTAATTTATTAAGTACACCAGTATAGTCAGCAATTCTTGTTTACAATGTTTTAGTATTATAGGTGATACGCCATCCCACCCAGAGGACTGTTGGTTTTTAAAGCTACTAATTACTTTGTCTATTTCTTCAGCATCCGTCTCATGCAAGTACATGCTGTTTATAATAGTTTTGTCTTTACTACCTATGTCAACTGTAGTATTGTCACCAATGTTTAGAAAGAAGCTGTTAAATAATTTACAGATTTCAGAGGGGTCATGTACTACTTGTCCATCCTTGTTCAGACTTAAATTTGAATGTTCTCCTATTTGGGGTTTGAGTCGCTTGTTTATAATATCCCATACTGTTTTTGTGGTATTATCAGAATTAATTATTTTTTCCCCTATTTGTTTTGCCTTTAATTTAATCAGCGCTTTGCTGTATTGTTTTTTATATTTATTATAGGCATTTGAGTAAGAATTTAATTTAGTCATTTGAAAAAATTCATACATTGCTTTCATTTTATTTTTTAAATGTGTAAGTTCGGGTGGCAGATTTAATTTGTTAATTACTTCATGTTTAAGTGCTCTTTTGGACTGAGGGCAACTTTCATTGAAGTGGAGAGTAAATGCATTTATGAAAGCCTTCCATTTTTCATGTGTATCGCTAGCATTGTACACCTCTGTCCATTCCTCTTTTGCCAGAATATCCTTTAGTTTTTCTAGGTTATGTTTTCTCGTATCTCTAACATACCTATATACACTTTCCTTAATTTGGCTGAAACAATTGTAGATATCAATAATTTGACCCCTATGGTCCGACACATGAAATTCATTATTTATTGTACAAAATCTACTGTTATTCAGGTTCGTTATAATGTGGTCTATTGTACTGATTGAGTGCTCTGTTATTCTAGTGGGGCCCTGAGAAACAATTTTTAAGTTGAAGCTATTGAGGATATCCTTAAGATTTACATTATCTACATCTATATTAAAGTCACCGAGGATTATTATTATTTTGGTTAAATGTAATTTTGCAGAGCATTTTTTCTAGATGGATTAGAAAATCGTGTACACTTGAGTTAGGGGATCTATAAATGCCAATAATGAGTACTTGCCCTAATTCTGTACTGAGTTTTACAGCAGCTACTTCAAAAATCATCTCTTCACTCCCATTTTCTACCCACTCTACCCTATTTACAATAATATCCTTCCTTGCAAACAGCAAGACTCCTCCACTTCTGTGATTTATACGGCAATATTGGGAAACTAAATCGTAATTTACAAATTTTACAAAATGTACTTGCTCCTTCCTTAAGCCATGTTCTGTAACTATGATAACCTGTGGGTTTATGTCATCTAAAACCGTTTCTAATACTTCAGCTTTTTTGGAAACATACTGTGTATTTTGGTGATATACTCTAAGGGTAGAGTTACTGTGTGGACTGATTTTATTGGCATAGGATGAACACGAATTTACATTTTGTCATTGCATACTATCTACTCTCCCATCTGAGTTAAGTGCAAGGTTTTTTTTACCCACAATGGTATTAATTTTTTCTGAGAGGAGTGAACTTAAGTAGCTCTTTCCCTTATTATTTAAATGTAAGCCATGTCTAGTATGATACTCACGTTTTAGGTTGCTTATGTCCACTACATCTACATTTGGAAACACTGAACACACCAATTTCACCTTTTTGTTTGTTTTCCGAATTTCCTTGTTAACACAAGAATTGTAGTTTAGATCATACCTGTTTGGAATGTTCACCACTATTACTTGGGTTTCGTTGATTTCCTCTGTTTGCAACACTTGATTTAGCGTGTCTATAGCCCTGTTTGCTTCATTTTTATAAACGTCATTTGCACCAGCCACCACAATTTTCACTGCGTTTTTTTTCACTTTTCTCACTCATGTTTGATGTAGCATCCTTGAAAGAAGTGTGGCAATGTGTATGTTATACAAATAAAAATATTTGCTAATTAACTTCCACTTATCTTAAGAAGTTGATGTTAATACTTCTATCTTCTTTATACAAGATCGATTTCATAGACATTTGCCCACATCTTCAGTCAACACACTTGTCTATGAAATCGATCTTGTAAGTATTAACATCAACTTCTTAAGATAAGTGGAAGCTAATTAGCAAATATTTTTATTTGTATAATATTTATTACTCCACTCTAACTAGCTTCATTTTCTGTGTAATGTGTATGTTGTCCACAATGTGACCTTCACTGAGCATGAGTATCCAGCTGGCAGTGTGTTAGCAGGAGGTATGAGAGAAAGATGCATTGGGGAGTGTACGAGAACCGTATTGCTCTATTGGCATTATTTTATTGTGGAAAGCGAGCTAAGGAATTTTTTTCGACACTGAAACTGCTCGGTATCAACAAAGGATTTGTGTTTTGTCAATAGCATGGTTTAAACCAAAGGGTCAAACTGTTGATCGTGTCAGATCGGACCGTCCTAGGTGTGTACAGACAAAAGAAGTTGTGAATATGTTCGTGCAAGGATTCGACACAAGCCTTTGTGTAAACAAACAATTTTGTCTCATGATATGAATATTTCTCTATGAAGTATGTCACGCATTTTGTCTCCGATGGCATGCTCACTTCCAGGGTGCCACCCCAGCTTAGGTGAGAGTCCTGGTCTGGACCTTGCTCACCTCAGGGTCTCACCTCCTAATGTAAAGACAGAGGGACCCAGTCGCCTTCAGGAGTTCATCAGCTCATGCAATGGCTGCTCCCTGGCACTGACCTTTATCAGCAGATGTGAACACAGTCCTATATAATAACCAGGAGCTGGGATGAACTTATGCGTTACCCAGTCACCCCCTCCGCTTGCTGTGCTAGGTATCCATCAGACTTGTGTTCAGGGAGGTTAGGGTCAAACACAGATGTGGACCAAAGTTTTTGGGCATTTGGCAATAGATCTCCCACCACTCAGTGGCACCCAATCAAGAGATTTGGCTCGAGACCCCGGGACCGCCAATCATGTACCTACCGAAGTAGACCGCTGGGGTTGTACTTGTCTGTATGTTATATTTCTTCTACATGCTATATACCTTTTTATGTACCTTTTTTGTGTTCTGATATTATTTTTGTTTTTATTAGATACATTCCAATGAATATTAAAAGGAAGCTCTTGTAATTTACTAATAAAATTAGTCATTGTTTTTCTCTTTCCCTGAGTGGTGGGGTTATCTGTAGCCATTTTTATTGCAGTAATTTGTGTAATTTTAATTACTTATATAACCATTTTTAGAGCCTGATTTTGCACCATCTCAATTTCATTTCACCTTGATTTGGTAGCTGTCACTAGCTTCAGCTCCATTTGGCAGTATTGGTTTTATATATATCATATAAATTATATTTATAATACTTTTTGTGCCGTTCATTTACTGCCTGCCATCTTTTCAGTATTGTTAATTGTTGTGCTTTTTCTGTAATTGTTTTTATATGGCCATACATTCAGAGACCTATTATGGCAAAGCTAGTTTCCATTGCCTTATTTCTGAATACTGTCGCGGTGACGGCAAGGTTTGGCGCAGATAAATAGCAGACGGATAGTGTTTCACGGAGATAAAGAGCTTGCATAAGCAGATAAACATAGCGCCAGAGATAAAGGACTTGTCGGCACAGATTAAGTTACGTTTCTGGAAGGTGATAGAACAGTCGATTTCTTTTTATTATTTGAAGCAAAAGGTTAGAAACAGTGATGTATTTAACATTTGAAAGTAATGAGTCGGTAATTCAAACACAAACATCACTTAAATTATATAGATGGCCATGGGTAACCCTCTTTCACCATTACTAGCTAATCTGTTCATGAGTAATTTGGAAACACACATTACTAAAGCCTTTCCACATATTTTCAAATGTTGGCATAGATATGTTGACGATGTGTTTGCGATAGTCCCTAGAAGACTAACCGAGGATGCTATAAAGTTGCTAAACCTACAAGAAAAATCCATAGTTTTCACCATTGAAGTAGAGCAGGATGAATGGCTACCTTTTCTAGATTTGAAAATCATTAGAACACCCACAGGATTACAATTTGGAATATACCGAAAAGCAACACATGTTGACAATTACATTAAATGCAACCCATTCAACCCAGTAGAACATCAATATGCAGTATTCCATAGTTTAGTTCACAGATTAATCAACATTCCGCTAACAAAAACAGAATATGAACAGGAGTACGCTCACATACACCAGGTTGCCGAACTGAACAACTATAACACAAATTTCATCAAAAAACTGATCTATAGACACAAAAGAAACAAATACTTAAAGGACATTACTACGTTAAAAAACTAGAAAACCCAAACACCAGCTATGGAAAATTTACATTTCATCCAAAATACTTAAAAAAATTTGAAAAGATATTTAAGAGCTTCAACATAAAATTAGCCCCTCAAAACAAACACAACATCCGCAACTTACTAAACCACCCTCTAAAAAATAGCACACCAAAAACTCAATTATCAGGCATTTACCAAATGAGTTGCCAGGATTGTGACAAGATATACATTGGTAAGACCAAAAGGAATCTGGGAACAAGAATGAAAGAACACTTCAGAAATATTAAATTCAAACAAATGGACAAGTCGGCCGTATCACATCACTTTTGGTCTGAGAATTACAACATAAAACAAGAAATAGAACTGATCAAACAGGCAAAGAAACCTCTGGAACTACAGATTTGGGAAAACATATTTATTACGAAAAAACAGGACCTCTTGATGAATTTTGAAATTCCCGCCGTAGATGACATCATCAAACTTACCAGGACATTCGATGGCAGCACGACACCAAGCCAGATGCAGACACCGGATGCATCATCAGTCTACCACAGAGCTGACGATAGGGGAGAAGTCCCCAGAAACTAGTCTTCATAAAAAACTTGTAAGTGGAGAAAAGTATATACAAGGTTGCCTCACTTGCCTAATTTTAGTATCACTTAAATTATCTTTACTTGGACATGTTTCGGAGAACGGTTTGTCCCCATCGTCAGTAGTTATCCGGCTCACTGAAATTTTCAATTTCTGCAAGTTGAACAACTTTTAATTCTACGAACCCACAAAGTCACAATATGTTGTGCCATTGCATATTTGCTGTAGTTTTTGCAAGGCAGAATTGCTTTTTTATATGTATGTCCTGAAACTGAATTGTGAAATACAATGTTCTAGCCACACCTACTCCGCCAACACCATCACCAGTAACTAAACGTGGAGGTTTGGGATCAATTGAGGAGCCCAGGAAACGACGTCCTGGCAGAAAACCTATGTCTGAGCTTATGGCTGAGGATGAAAACAGTTTATATTATGTGATTGGCGTGGGAAAACTTTCTCTCCAGGTAGGTACACATTATTTCTCTAAAGGTTGGCTTACAGTAACCAGAATGAGAATTACCATGTATTATGATGTGAACATTCACATTAATGGGAAGTGTTGCCATATAATTTATTTATTAATTTCTTTATTTTAAGATGCACAGTGAATGCACATTTATGTAACACTGTAACAGCATTTATCTAACATCTCTGTAAACTGGTAAAATTATATTTTAAGTCTTCCCTGAGTTTTATTACACAAATATAAACAGTTATTACTAAGGCTTCACTTATCTTAAGAAATTGGTGTTAATACTTCTTTCTAATGGAGATCGATTTCACAAACAGATCGTTTGTATCTTCAGTCCACAAACTCCTTTGTCAAAGATTTTGGTTACCATGTTTTTCTTATGTTTTTTTAGTATTACCAACATCTGAAAACGAAAAAAAACTAAAAACAGAATCAACTACCGGTATTTCAAAATTCATTACATGATGTTTATTTTTTAAAATAAATATCTTTTCCCAAACTATTAAATCTATCGGACCATTTAATTGTTTTAATAATTTAACTTTAGGATTTATTTCATGGTTAAATGATCTGCTACGACCGATTTATCAGTTTGTTTATACTTAATGTTATGAAAATGTTCTTTCGTTCTGGTTTTCAAATTACGTTTCGTCTTTCCAATATAAACTTTATCACAATCGAAACACTTAAATTGAATACCAGATTTTTTATTAATAGGAATTTTATCTTTTTTAGAAAAATGTGATAAATTAATATTTTGAGGAACTAAAGTTATACCAACTTCTTTAAAAAAAATTTGAAAATGTTTATTAACCCAATGGTAAGTAAATTTTTTAAAATTATAATCACCTTTTATTTTTTTAAAGGTAGAAATATTAAAAGTTTTTTGATATTTAAATTTTTCAATCTTCTTTTGTATAAAATCTTTATTAAAACCATTAATTAAAGCAGTATTAATATGTTTATATTCTTTATTAAATCCTTCTTTATTCAGGGGTATACTTATTAATCTATAAATCAAACTATTAAAAACAGCACATTTATGTGAAAAAGGATTAACACTTTTATTTTTTATGTAATTATCAGTATGTGTAGATTTCCTTTAAATACCAAAACCTAATTTGTTATTATTTCTTATTATCTTCAAATCTAGAAAAGGAAGAAATCCATTAATTTCAGTTGCTAATTTAGTAATTTTAAAGCATCATTAATTTATCAGGAACAATAGCAAAAATAGTAACATATCCATACCATGTTTTAAAATCCCCTGAGTTGCTGATCCTCCTAGAGCCCATAGACTTCAACACTGGTTATCAAGCTATTGGACTCTGGTTCTTTCTTTCTAGAGCTTAAACTGCAATGCTGTATACATCTTTATGCCTGAACAAGATTACAAGATAACTGTCCAATCATATGTGCTACCCTTTACATATCATTTTCCACCCTTCCTTGTTGGGTCCTATTTACTGTCTTTCTTTCAAATATCTTAAGCTTTTTTCCCCATATTTTCCTCAACCATTTAGTTCTAACAGTACCTAAATATTTAGTCAGTCTGAAAAATTCAATGCCATGGCTGGGATTTGAACCTCAGACTTCCTGGTCTCCATTTGGTTGCTCTTAACCATTGAGTTTCCATGGCCAATGTGCCATCATGACATTAAATTCTCCAAATCTTTGGAGATGTAGCTCAATAGTTAAGAGTGACCGGACGGAGACCGGAAGTTCGGTGGTCCAAATCCTGGCCATGGCATTGAATTTTTCAGTTTGATTTTATCTATTCAAATCATAGCCTACATACATGGCTATTGTGGAAGAATGATTAAATTTCCAACAAATAGCGAATATTTTTGTATTTCTATTAAACTTTCCTTTGTTTTAGCACTCAACATCTTTTTACCTACTCATTTGTTAAACTGGACCATTTCTTCTTTCATAACTTTTCTCTCATACTCTTTGTTCCTTCACATTCTAACTTGAAATGCCAATAGTTATTAAATATCCTACTACTTAATGGGCACTTTGCTTCATTTTCTCTTTGTCCTAAACCTTTTAATATCATCACGCCAGATCTGGCCCGTGCAAATCCTGCTCTTGCTGTTCTGTCACAGATATCTACATACTTCTGTCTTTTCCACATTGTTTTTATCACTGATTATATACACAATGTAGTTTTGCAATTAAAACTTCCAGTGAGTCAAGCAACTGCAAGAGCTGCCATTTACAGGGGTTTCTGAAAGAACACTCAGAATTGCAAACAGGTGCATTTAAAAATTAACATGTGTAACAGTCAGCCTTATTGCTTTGAAATAATCATCTTTCAGAGTATTGCATTGATGAATGTCTTAAACAGAACAATTATTTTATGGAATATTTGGTGCTAAAAGGAAAAACAAAGGTACTGTAACATGTAGAACAATATCCAGTACATAAATGTGGAGTTTTATTGAATACTTATAAAATATATTATCTGCTGTAGCTTGCTAATTGCATTGTATTATTTCAGGTAGTTGTAGATGAGTGGATTGAAAGCTACAAGGCTAACCGAGATTCTGCACTTCTCTCTTTAATGCAGTTTTTTATAAATGCATCAGGCTGTAAAGGCAAGATCACACGTCACATGCAAGCCACAATGGAACATGCAGCTATTATTCGCAAGATGACAGAAGAGTTTGATGAGGTAAGGCTTAAGTTTATTTTTGGAATTTTGAGTCAAATTGAAAACCTCAATGCCGTGGCCAGGGCTCAAACAAGAATCTTCTGCATACCTTTCATAAACATAAATGAAGCCCAAGCTTTTTACTTTATCTACCATGTACATAGCAGATAAGGAGAAGGACATTCCCTTAAAAAATTTGATACCAAGATTTCCCCAAAAATACATGTTTTGAGACTCTGTGAATCCAAAAACAAAGCATTCCTATACTGGTTGCCAATCTAGAAAGTGATTGACATTACGTGTGGAGAGAGATGCGACATTGCTGCTTATTGCTGCCATGTGAAGAGCGCAATAGGATTACGCATGCGAAGGTGATTCAGTTGTGACTGCAATGGTTATTATTATTATTATTATTATTATTATTATTATTATTAATTATTATTAAATTATGTGTAATACTGTACACAAAGACAATAGAACAGTCGTGAATCTACATGCAAACGCTAGAACATGCAAGAAAACATCAATGTAAAGATCATAATGAAAGAGGCATACCTGTGACATTTTGATGCTTATTGAAGTGGGGAAATGCTGCTTATATGCTTCTTTTCCGGGGGTTTCTAATTTAGACCGCAATGCCTCACTTTCTTCCTTAAAATACTTTTCTTTCCCAATCTTAACCACAGTGTTCTTACTGATACCTACAGCACATGAAGTTCTATCAAGAACCTTAGAAAATGGAATAATAGGCTCTCCTTTCAATTTCTCCTATTTAAAGTATTCTCTCATGGAGCATATTACTCGTATTTCCCGTGCCTGTCCTTCAATTGGAATACCTTTACCAAATATAGTTTTATTTGGTTCCCAAGCACGTTCAGGTTTTCGCTTGTCACTATTTTTATACATAATTAAACATTCATTAAATCACAATTGCAAATGATCACAACACGCACAGAGATACACAAATTCACACACACGTAATCAAAGGGAAATTGTCACAAAATGCAAAGGAACTTGCCAGTACAGGATGTCTAACTGTTGTAACCTTATATAAAATAACAACATACGTGAAGGCATTCTGTTTATGCAGCATTATCAGATGAGAAACAAAAACCAAGCTATTGTGTTTACTGCAGCGTTTGCATAAGTCGCTTGCCTGCAGGTCATGCTAAGCACGTGTCAGAATATAGACAACTAAGCTTTAGTGTCTAACATTGTCATGGAAATGTCTCGACTCTAATTGGTCCTTCTAATGGTTTCTATTACAACCGTTACAACGTACTCATCCCCTCCCATTTATTTACAGCATTTTTCCATGTGCTTACTAACTGTCAATCACATTCTTGTTTGGCGACCAGTATAGAAAGCGGTTTGAGCGAATGTACTGTGTAAGTGCCAAACAGCATCTTACCAGGATGTGATACAAAGTTCCTCAAGAAAATCCGCCACCTCAATCTACCCTTTACATGAAGCAAGTTTGATTTTCCCAAAAATGGTTCTAATGAGTTTGGATAAAGTTCCATTAGCTTAAGAAACATTCATGACAAATGCATATCTTGAATTTTCTGGGAATGTCCTCAGAAGTCCTGTTCATTCCATGTGACTTGTGTAATGGCTAAACTGTAAAGGATACAAAAAAATCTTGGATAAAATAAGATGTTGACTGTCACACATGCTTATATTACTGTTTGTGAAAAAGCTGCATAAACAGGTGACTCCTCAAATAGATGAAACTATATATATTTACATCTGTACATGAGATGTTACTTTCATGGGACCAGGGGCGGTTTCTGAGGTAGTGCCACTGTGCCATGGTACCATCTGTATGAAAACGAAAGAAAGAGAATTGCAGAATTGCGCAAAAAAGATTGTTTCTGAGTGTCTGCTCCCTCGTGTGAATAGGCATGTTAAACGCAAGCGCTCTGTCCTGATTGTTTACTGTGGCTTGGCGCCGATTCCAGAACGGCACCGTCTACGCTCATAAGTGTCTGTGTTAAGGGCTAGAATGTCTGTTTATACACGGCTTCTTATGGGAGAAGGTAGGCCACGCCGTGGCTCAGTGGTTAGTTCGCTTGGCTCTCACCAAGGTGGCCTGGGTTCGATCCCAGGCGACTGCAAAGTGAGATTTGTGGTGGACAACACGGCATTGGGGCGGGTTTTCTCCGGGGTCTCCGGTTTCCCCCGCCATCTCATTCCACCGGTGCTCCATCTTCATCTCATGCATCACCAGTGTCACCGCCTGCTGTGCCGTATGTAGTAAAAGCGGGTGTTAAACACGACACATTTCATTTCATTTGGGAGAAGGTAGTGCCGAGATTTCTCTGACGCATAATTTACGCTTTATCTGCTAGAGTGCAGTAAAGCACGGAACTTAGGATATAACTGTCTCTCTGTCATGAAATCATACACGAACGCTTATCACATTCTCCATGAATTGTATTATCAAACTTTTACTGTGCTCGTTACACCTGTGCATAACAAGAGTACGGATGTAATAAATATCTATTTCCGTTTCCCTCTCTGTTCTATTTGGTACAGTATATTATAAAATGGGACGGATTATTGATAATACTACCTAAATCGTTCGAAATTGGTACACATTTATATTTTAACAACCTTTATTTTATTTATTTATGGCACTGCCAATACATTCCTCACCGGCCACCCCTGCATGGGATGTAGTGAGTAATGAGGGTGGTGGTGATAAAAATCTGTTAAAACGTTCTACACTCTACTACAGTCTAATTTTTAAAAGAAGATATGTGAAGGTCATCAAGCAAGGGACGCGAAAGGTAAGAGGGGAAGGTCGTTGCTATGGTAATGTAAACAAAGGTTGCCATATTGGTAACACTGGTGAATCACATACTCAGATAGCTCACATCCTTGTTTATGTTTCGAGTGTTGAGAGGATAAAGAAAGTGGATCTGCATTACTTCCTGTCTGCTGTTTGGGCAGCATTGCGGAACCTCACGTAGAGAAACAGATGACCTTCACGTATCTTCTTTTAAAAATCAGACTGTAGTTCAAAACATGTCTTTTTACGGTTATAAATTGTCATTCACAAATTCTGTTACTGAGTAGTAAGCCTTGTCTCTTCACCATTCTGTTAAATTATTTACCATCGTTAACATTTGAATTCAAATAATCTGATTTCACCTAGAATTTTATATGCATTAATTTGTAAATCTCTTGTACTGGTAAATACATTGTAAATATAAACTTGAAAGAAGCATAGGGACAGTGAAGCACAAATTAGTACAAAAGTGAATCGAGAAGAGAGCTCTTGAAACATGTCCTGTGAATAAACAGTGTGAGTGAAGTAATGTGTCAATATCTTCTCGATTCACTTTTGTACACATTGTAAATACTTTTTATAACTGACGAAACCTATTGCTTCATGTAAACTTAATGGTGAATAAAGGATTATGATCAGGATTATGATTATTATGATATTTGATTTTGTCTGTTAGTTTTTATAGGCTTTAATGATGTCATAAAGTGGACCTTTTTCTATTGCGCTAACCATTAATTTTTGAGCTGGTCCTGTAGCAGTGTGATTTTGCACATTGTAGAGCTTGTTAAAGTTGCATGTATGTTACACAAATGTAAATATTTGTAACAAAAAACTTCACTTATCTTAAGAAAATGGTGTTAATTCTTCTTTCTAATGGAGATCAATTTCACAAACAGATCGCTTGTATCTTCAGTCGAGCAATCTGTTTAATTTAATTTATACAACACTGTTTTCAACACTTCCATGAAAGAATTTATTCAATTTCTTTCTCAGAAACTATTTGTAGTTGGTTTATTAATACTCGTCACTTACTTGTTTATATTAATGAGAGACTAGTTTCAAAGGCATTCGCCTACATTTTCAATCTCTTTCCAACTGGCATCTGTTGTTGTCTGCTCTCTCTCTCTGGTGGTGGAACTATGAACTTCTTTGTCAAATTATCTACTGGTGGGATTTCAAAGTTCATTACGCGATCCTTATTTTTCCATATGAATATGTTCTCCCATGTTGTCAATTTATTTTGGTTTATCACTCCTTTTAATAATTTTGGATTTGGATCAATGTTATGGTTTTCATTCCAAAAATGAAATGCTACTGCTGACCTCTCTTCTTGTTTCAATCTGATGTTTCTAAAGTGATCTTTGACTCTGGTTTTTAGATTTCTTTTAGTTTGACCTATGTAGCATTTTTCACAATTCTTACAACTTATCTGGTATATTCCGGATCTGTTAACTGATGGGATTTCATCTTTTGTTTTTGAATTTAGCAATTTTTATTAGTAGGTGCCAAGGTGATATTTTGTTCCTTGAAGATCTTTTTAAATTTATTAAATGATTTTGGGTGATATGTGAATGATCTGAATATGCTGTTACTTTATCGAGATTTAACAAAGAATAAAAAGCAATACTACACACAGCAGAAGAAAATGGATACAACAAAAGTTTGGTGTTGAAGAAAATTAGAAAAGCTAAACTAAAGAAAACCATTAAGGAAGCAACCACATTTACAAAAGAAAAAGAAAGTAACAGCATTATTAAATTTTACATGAGTCGTTTTTTTTATACATCTGCTTCACTTTCGTACCTATTTTGAGGACATGTTTCGCAAATCTTCGTTTGCATCTACGGCTCTTGTGCGACTTGAAGCTAGATCCAGCGGTGTGGGTAATTCTGGGGTTGTTGCTGCCATCTGTTGATTTAGTGATGAACTGAAATGTGGGATTCTCTTCTAGCGGGATTTCAAAGTTCATTAGTTGGTTTTTATGTTTTTCTATGTATATCCTCTCCCATATGACGAGTTCACTATGTTTTTGTACGTATTTTAGTAATTCTGTGCTATCTTCAATTTCATGATTTTCAGACCAGAAATGAGCTGCTATTGCGGACTTATCAATATTTTTGTATCTTAAGTGCCTGAAGTGTTCTTTCTAGTGCCTATGTTTCTTTTTGTCCTCCCTATGTAAATTTTTTCACAGTCTTTACACTTAATCTTGTAAATGCCTGACTTTTCCTCTGGTTTTATCTTATCAGTATTATTACTGTGAAGTAGGTTTTTAATGTTGTAATTGTTTTTTGGTGCCAATGTTATATTGTATTTCTTGAATATTTTTTGGAACTTTTTTGTGGCCCAGGGGTGGTAAGTAAATTTAGCAAATCTAATTTCTTGTTTTATTGGTGTGTTTTAATCTCTTTTGAAGTTTGCAATAGTGCCCTACAAACTAATAGATGATGCTTTGAAACTACTCAACCTGCAAGAACCCAGCATACAATTCACAGTAGAAACTGAAGAGGACTGTACTCTACCTTTTTTAGACCTTAAAATCAAAAAAAGCAATGAAAAACTAGAATTTGGCATTCATAGAAAAGCAACACACACAGATAATTACATCAAAGCAAATAGTTTCAACACAATTCCACACAAACATGCAACCATCAACAGTCTGACACACAGATTAGTAAATCTACCTCTCAGCCAGCAAGAATATCAAAACGAATACCATCAAATCTTAAAAACTGCAATTAAAAATGGATATGGAAAAAACCTTGTAGATAAAAAACTAAAATTATTCAAACTTCAAAAGAGATTAAAACAGATCACAGCTCTCACACCAATAAAACAAGAAATTAGATTTGCTAAATTTACTTACCACCCTGGGCCACAAAAAAGTTCCAAAAAATATTCAAGAAATACAATATAACGTTGGCACCAAAAACAATTACAACATTAAAAACCTACTTCACAGTAATAATACTGATAAGATAAAACCAGAGGAAAAGTCAGGCATTTACAAGATTAAGTGTAAAGACTGTGAAAAAATTTACATAGGGAGGACCAAAAGAAACATAGGCACTAGAAAGAAAGAACACTTCAGGCACTTAAGATACAACAATATTGATAAGTCCGCAATAGCAGCTCATTTCTGGTCTGAAAATCATGAAATTGAAGATAGCACAGAATTACTAAAATACGTACAAAAACATAGTGAACTCGTCATATGGGAGAGGATATACATAGAAAAACATAAAAACCAACTAATGAACTTTGAAATCCCGCTAGAAGAGAATCCCACATTTCAGTTCATCACTAAATCAACAGATGGCAGCAACAACCCCAGAATTACCCACACCGCTGGATCTAGCTTCAGTCGCACAAGAGCCGTAGATGCAAACGAAGATTTGCGAAACATGTCCTCAAAATAGGTACGAAAGTGAAGCAGATGTGTAAAAAATACGACTCATCTAAAATTTAATAATTTTTCGCTTCACTGTGGTGTTCAATACAGTTAAATCTCGATATAAAGCTGAAGAAGTTTTGTTCAATGCATATTGTCACCCAATTATCGGGAAGCACAACAAACGACAGTTGAGTAAGGGATCAGAGGCCGCGCCACGCCCACCTCATTAGTCTCTGTCACTAACTGAGGGGGATGATTAGGGAAATGCCATTTGTCGCTGGCCGCCTCTTTTGCCCCTCCCACTGCCATCTGGAACCTTCGTGTGGATTCACGGAAACCAGAGACTTCTAGAAGACTGTGATATCCCTATAAAAAGGGCTGCAGTGAGTGAATTGAGTCAGTCAGTGCTTGACATGCTAGTGTACGACGAGAAGACTGTGTGAGTGCTTCGGCGGATTGTACGTAATTACGAGTGCAAGTGAAATTGTAACGGACGAACTGGTGAATCGTAATTGTGTGCATTACGTAATTCTGTGTAATTGGCAAGAGAGTAACTGTAAGTCGGTGGAAATAAAGAACATTTTTGAGTGGTGCAATTGGACTTTTCATTTCACGAACCCACAGTCACAATATTTTGTTTAGAGAAATGTATTCTTCTGCTTCTATTGCTTCTATTTCTATTGTAGTTAGCCACTTTTTTAATACAGTCTGTAATTTTTCTGTTGGAATGGAGGCGAATGCCTTTGAAACTAGTCTCTCATTAATATAAACAAGTAAGTGACGAGTATTAATAAACCAACTACAAATAGTTTCTGAGATTAATTTTGGCGTCACTGTTACTAAATTCCTCCAAACACATATATATATATTCAATTTCTTGTTTATTCCAGAAATATTTAGTGATATCAGTAGTGGTATATATAACACGCGACATGCCAGCACAGCAGCAGTAAACAGTCATAAACAGGAATTGTAACAAGAGTGTTGTAAACACTGTAAGTTTAGTAAGCTCTTTGTTGTGGTCAACAACCTTGGTAGATTGTAATTTGTGTATGTGATGTAATGCTGCTACTGTGTGTTTCTACGGAAATAAAGAACATTGAGAATTTCTGCAAATTGGACTTCTAATTCTACGAACCCACAAAGTCACAATACTTGATAGTTTTACCCTCTCTAACACTTCCAAATCCCATTATTAGTGTTTTTTGTGACTCACAAAGGAATAAAAATATTGTAAACAATTTAGGAAATGAGTTAAATATCATCAGGAATGACACAAAAATAAAATTTGGAATTTACAGAAGCCAACACAAAGAATTACATAAATTATAGCTATAAACTGGTTACACATAAACTTACAATAATAACCTTACACACATACTAGTCAACATACTAGTGTATGAAGTAGAATACTACAAGGAACAAAAAGCCATACTTCGCTAGCAGAAGAAATTGGATGCAACAAAAGCCACAACCTGGGTTAACTATGATGGGGCATGAGAAATTTTTTTATTTTACGTATTAAGTCATATCGGATGGTGAATGAAATGGGTGAAATGATGCTCAAATGTGTCCAGGGTCCATGGAGCTTAGAGTTACCCGACATTCGTCTTTTAGGATAAGGGAAAACCCAGGAGAAAAACCTTATCCAGGTAACCCACCCTGACCGAGATTCGAACTCTGGACCCCTTGAACTTGAGGCAGACATGCTACCGAGGTGGGCGGCATGAGAAAATGCAACTCCAAAACGAGGAGTATGTAATATTTTGTATTCATTGTATACTAATTATGTTATATATCTATGAAGTTGTATATGCTAGATATTGTAATAAATAGGAAATTAACTTGTATGCAACAAAAAAACTGCTATTTAAGGAAAAAAAAAAAAAAAAAAGAAAGAAAAAAAGAAAAAAAAAGCTGAGTTAAAGAAAACCATCAAGGAAGCAAGCACAGTTACTAAAGAAAAAGAAAGCAACAGCATATTCACTGGGTTCACCTGCCACCCTAAAACATTTAATAAATTGAAAAGGATCTTGGCGGTGCCGTGGCTGAGCAGTTAGAGTGCTTGATTCTCACCAAGGTGGCCCGGGTTCAATCCCAGGCGACTGCAAAATGAGATTTATGGTGGACAACACAGCGCTGGGGTGGGTTTTCTCTGGTTCCCCCCCCCCCCCCCCCTGCCATCATTCTACCAATTGCTCCATTATCTTTCCTTTCATCCACTTGGCTCTCATTTTGGGGACCTGCTGATCACCCATCCCTGGATTTCTCTCTCTGATCCAGAGTTGTGTCTCCCTTCACGCCTAAAATGGCATAAGGGAGAGAGGATCATAAATAAACAGGACTGTATCCTATATCAAGAGAAGAAGAAAAAAGCTCTTTAGAGAACAAAATATCATCTTGGCACCTATAAATAGATAACTCAGTATTACAATTGTTAAATTAAAAAAAAAAAAAAAGGTGGAATTCCACCAATCATTAGATCTGGAATATGTTAAATAAATTGTAAGAATTGTGAAAAACTTTACTTAGGGCAAATCAAAAGAAACCTAACAACCAAAATCAAAGAATATTTTAGAAACATAATATTGAAACAGGAAAACAAATCAGGAGTAGCATTTCACTTTTGGAATGAAAACCATAATTGTGACCCAAATTAAAAAAGGTGTGATAAACAGTAACAAACTTGCAACATGGGAGAACATCTTAACATGAAAATATGAAGACCAATTAATAAACTTCAAAATCCCACCACTCAACAGTTTGATAAAGAAGTTCACTCAACAGTTTGATAAAGAAGTTCATTGTTTCACTGCCAGAGAGAATACAAGCACAAGCAGAAAAACATACTTTCCAAGGCTACTGGGGAGATTTCTTTGCTTCCATTGGCAATGCAACATTGAGTCAAAATTACAATTTACATTAAAGCTTATTGATTTTGAAATTCCGGTGCAGAAACTACAGAATCCTACATTAAAACAGTTTTTGGAGTAGTATACAAATGAATCTGTACCTAGTGAATGAAGTGTGTTTGGAGGAATTTAGTAACAGTGACGTCAAAATTAATATAAAAATTATGAGAGACTAGTTTCAAAGGCCCTGGCCTCCATTTTCAATCTCTTCCCAACTGGCAACTGTTGTTATCTGCTCTCTCTGGTGGTGGAACTATGAACTTTTTTGTCAAATTATCTGCTGGCGGGATTTCAAAGTTCATTACGCGATCCTTATTTTTCCAGATGAATATGTTCTCCCATGTTGTCAATCTATTTTGGTTTATCACTCCTTTTAATAATTTTGGATTTGGATCAATGTCATGGTTTTCATTCCAAAAATGAAATGCTACTGCTGACTTGTCTTCTTGTTTCAATCTGATGTTTCTAAAGTGTTCTTTGACTCTGGTTTTTAAATTTCTTTTTGTTTGACCTATGTAGCATTTTTCACAATTCTTGCAATTTATTTGGTATATTCCAGATTTGTTACCTGAAGGAATTTCATCTTTTGTTTTTGAATTTAGTAATTTTAAAATTGAGTATCTATTAGTAGGTGCCAAGATGATATTTTGTTCCTTGAATATCTTTTTAAATTTATTAAATGTTTTTGGATGATATGTGAATGAACTGAATATGCTGTTGCTTTCTTTTTCTTTAATAAATGTGGTTGTTTCCTTAATGGTTTTCTTTAGTTTAGATTTTCTAATTTTCTTCAACACCAAACTTTTGTTGTATCCGTTTTCTTCTGCTATGTGTATTATTGCTTTTTGTTCCTTGAAATATTCTTCTTTTTCCATGGGTATGTTGACTAGTCTGTGTGTAAGGCTGTTTATTATTGCATGTTTATGTGTAATTGGGTTGTGGCTATTATTTTTTATATAATTTTCTGAATGTGTTGGCTTCCTGTAAATTCCAAATTTTATTTTTGTATCATTCCTGATGATGATAAAGTACTGCATTGAAACCACAAATAAAACGCTAAAAGAGAGCAAAATAATCAACAAAAAAGAATTGCACAAAATTAAAGTAGATAATCCAACATTACCAAGAGTATATGGGCTGCCAAAAATTCATAAAACAGGGAAAGGCATGAGAGCTATTACTAGTAGCATAAATGCCCCCACATATAATTTGGCCAAATGGTTACTAAGTAAATTTAATAGTTTTCCAGAATTTGAAAGTGCAAATTTAAGAAACTCTTTAGATTTAGTAGAAAAAATCAAAGATATAAATTTGGACAAAAATGACAGACTGGTTTCATTTGATGTCACATCTTTATTTCCAAGCATACCAACAGAAAAATTGCAGACTGTGTTAAAAAAATGGCTAGCTACAATTGATATGGAAGCAATAGAAGCAGAAGAATATATTTCTCTAACAAAAATATGCATTGAACAAAACTTCTTTAGCTTTAATGGAAAACACTACAAGCAGAAATCAGGACTATCAATGGGCAATCCACTTTCACCTTTTTTGGCTAACTTATTTATGAGTGCATTTGAAACACAAATTAAAAAGTCCTTCCCATTGATCTTCAAGGTTTGGTATAGATATGTTGACGACATCTTTGCAATTGTACCAAGTAAACATTTAGATGATGCATTAAAATTACTCAATCTGCAAGAAAGGACTATCAAATTCACAATAGAAAAGGAAATCAATGGACAACTACCTTTCTTGGATCTAAATATCATCAGGAATGATACAAAAATAAAATTTGGAATTTACAGGAAGCCAACACATTCAGAAAATTATATAAAAAATAATAGCCACAACCCAATTACACATAAACATGCAATAATAAACAGCCTTACACACAGACTAGTCAACATACCCATGGAAAAAGAAGAATATTTCAAGGAACAAAAAGCAATAATAACACATAGCAGAAGAAAACGGATACAACAAAAGTTTGGTGTTGAAGAAAATTAGAAAATCTAAACTAAAGAAAACCATTAAGGAAACAACCACATTTATTAAAGAAAAAGAAAGCAACAGCATATTCAGTTCATTCACATATCATCCAAAAACATTTAATAAATTTAAAAAGATATTCAAGGAACAAAATATCATCTTGGCACCTACTAATAGATACTCAATTTTAAAATTACTAAATTCAAAAACAAAAGATGAAATTCCTTCAGGTAACAAATCTGGAATATACCAAATAAATTGCAAGAATTGTGAAAAATGCTACATAGGTCAAACAAAAAGAAATTTAAAAACCAGAGTCAAAGAACACTTTAGAAACATCAGATTGAAACAAGAAGACAAGTCAGCAGTAGCATTTCATTTTTGGAATGAAAACCATGACATTGATCCAAATCCAAAATTATTAAAAGGAGTGATAAACCAAAATAGATTGACAACATGGGAGAACATATTCATCTGGAAAAATAAGGATCGCGTAATGAACTTTGAAATCCCGCCAGCAGATAATTTGACAAAAAAGTTCATAGTTCCACCACCAGAGAGAGCAGATAACAACAGTTGCCAGTTGGGAAGAGATTGAAAATGGAGGCCAGGGCCTTTGAAACTAGTCTCTCATAAATATATGAAAAAGTAAGTGACGAGTGTCAATAAACCAACCACAAATAATTTTTATACTAGTGAATGAAGTTTGTGAAAATGTATTTAAGCAAATGTTATAGTGAAGTAATGAAAATTCTTAAAGATGAACTGAAAAATAAAAACATCTGGATTTCATTGAATGAGTCAGGTGATCGTATGGGTTGTTTTATTTCCAGTGACATTGTTGGACCATTAGATCCTTCTGAAGGCGAATTTATAAAAGTATTCCTGCTTACAACTGTGTCTGCAACAAAATTACCAATTTGACTTTTGCACATTTATTTACTAATTCATTACAGTTACTATTTTCGGAGGAGAAACTTTCTTTTGTGCGATGCGAGAATATTTTCTAAGTCCAAAGGTGGACATAAATGCATGCGCAAGCAGACGACCAGCCAATTGTCGCATTGCAGCCAACATGAAAAAGATATGTAAAACTTGTAGCCAACCTCTGCAAAAATGCCCCAGGCATAGGTGATGCAGTCTATGTGCAAAGGAACATAGTTTCAGCAGGCTAAGTTATCGGCCGGTCAAATTTTGTTCTCATGCGCTGCTTTGCACATAAACAATCCTACGACACAACGATAATGGAGTGCTCCATAGGAAATACATGTATGAGCTCACGGACTGTATCGGACTGATTCGGCTACTGCCGCAAAGTGTGCATGATGTCAAATGGCACCAAGTATACCTCAAGGGGGGAAATCAGCGGACCCGGCTATGTTGTTCAAATCGACGAATGCAAAATAGGACGATGCAAGTTTCATCTTGAGCGCATCATAGAGGGCAACTGGATCTTGGGAATGATTGACGTGGAAACGAATGAGGTGCAGATGACGATATGCCCTAACAACAGGAGGGATGCAAATATGCTGTACAGTCTAATTGCAGTGCCCACGATGAAACTCGCATCGTCCTACTTTACATTTGTCGATTTGAACGACGTGACCAGGACCACCAATTTTCCTCCTGACGGTATACTTGGTGTCATTTGACATCATGCACATTTCACAGTTCATGTGGAAAGCAGTGCATGAATAACAAAATTTGACCGGGCGATAACTCAGCCTGCTCAAACTATGTTAGTGTTTAATTAGCTATGTGGTGTAATTTAGGTACTACTTTGTGTTTGTCTGCTAGATAGTGTAATTTGGGGACAAATAAGACTGTTGGCAGCATTGCTTTCAGTGGAAAAACAAGCATAGTATGGCTACATTACGCAATAAGTAAATAAACAATAACGTTAAAAGAATGCCCTCCAGCATGAAATTGCACTAAAAAGTAAAAGAAATTATGTTAAAAATCATGGTTGTATATAAAAACAAAAAAGTGTGAAGGAATTAGAAAAAAGTCCCCGTGTCGCATATTGAAAAGAAGAGCCCTATTTTCTGAAGAAATTCAATACAGCAACATGTTAGTTTTCATCTGATGCTGTATTGTGAATCAAAAGTTTGGGACTTATTTCCAAACATGCTTCACATGACCTACATAGCACATAGTTTTCCCACGGTCAAGAGGTATGAAGTTTGTTTCTGGAGGTCTGGTCTAGGATTCAGACATTCAAAAACATTGTAGCAGATATCTCTATCCCTTCGTCCTCTGTGGTCTAGATGTAACATTCTAGCATATGGTTCCCAAGGTGGAGGGCGATGGCTTCCTTTGTAAAATGGTCCCATGTTACAGATTTTTTGGTACATAAAAGAACCTCAAGCATGGTAAAGAGGTGTGAGCAAAATTAAGTGCTCTTTCACGCCCAACATGGAATGCTGAGAACCACAAATAAACACTCAATTTCTTTTGCCCCTCAATCTATCATAAAATGGGTAACATGGATTTCAAGAGCAGCTTTGCTATTCTTTAACGTTCCTGAGTAAAATTAAGGAGGTCATTGCTCTGAAGTGTTTTTAATTGCAGTAGTAAAGAAACTTTTCAAAATCTTTGGAAGGGAGAAATGAATTAACTTTCATTGAAGTCAAGTTCAGTTTTCTGCCACAAGAAAAAACAGGGTAGACTTTGACTAACTTGGTGAAAATTGTGGGTGATGCAATGTAGAGATTGCGTAGTGTTCCAGAGAAATGGGGTTTATTAGTTAGGAAAAAGTGTAAAATAGTGAATTTGAAAAATCCTGATCCTTACATTCTTGGAAATATTTTTAAAAAAATTTACTTACAGGGTGGCGCACGATAAGTCACCTGATTTGTTTCATGAATAACATATTTGTTGTTGACAAGATTTGTCACTTATTGATGTAGAAGTAAGGAATACAGCTTGGAAATACAACCTAATGAATCACATTTTCAATATGACTGCCATTTTGTTTTAGAACAAGTCGCACACGTGCATTTCTGACGACTCTTCGATACAAATCTTCCAGAATGGCACGGCAAAACTCCACAATGATGGCTCCACTAAACTGCACTGCATCATCAGGTTTTCTGTGGATTATTTGCGGAGGTTCACGTGCCCAGAATCGAACGTTCTGTTTGTTCACAACACCGTTCACGTAAAAATAAGCTTCATCAAACCAAGTGTTATGTAGCATTGCTTCTTGGTCTTGCTGGATTGCCAACCTTGCAAACTGTAGTCTCTGCTCCTTATCTCTCGCAGTAAGCTTATGCGTCACTGTCATCTTATATGGATACAAGCAAAGCTCGGCACTGGCTCTTTTTGTTGATTTACTCGGACTACGAGTCAAAGCCACTCAAACTGCTTCAATGTGTTGCGGTGAACATACGGTACATACATGTGGCCGCTTACTCTCAATCAGATCCAGTGGCTGCAAATTTGTGATGTAATCTGCATATTGTCTGTGGGCTGGGAGCCCCCCGTGTACCAAATAAGCACGAAATCTTCTCTGTGTCAATGGAACACTGTTCGTTGCCGCAAACAGTTACACAATCTTCGTCTTTTGTGCCATGGTCAACCATCCTTTGTCTGCCATCATGGCAAACTGAAATGGCGGACTCAAAACGGAAGCGATGAACTCGTAACGACATCTGGAGTAATTTCTTTGAACTGCACGAAGTTGAGCGCATAATTTGAAAGCCATTGCTCAAATAGTATACTTGTAGGATCAAAATTCAATCAGCTGACATATCATGCGCCACCCTGTAGTTGACAATTCTGTTGCAGTAGAAATTGTCCCTAATGAAGTTCATGTTTAGATTTCTCCAATTACCTCTGTAAATATCTCATTCCACTGGTGCTCCATCTTCATCTCATGTATCATCAGTGTCATAGCCTGCGATGCCATATGTAGTGAAAGCGGGCGTTAAACACTACACATTTCATTGAAAGATAATTTTCTTCTGTGAAAAATTTAAGGGGAAGCTCAATGTAACTTCAGAAAATTCTAAAACGTATTTGGATTGTCATGTGCAGTGAATGGGGCAATAAGATATTGTAATGCATTGGCTTTGAAGAGGTATTATGATTTTTCTGTTGAGTGAAATTAACATTTTCTTAAAATTTTAAACTTATTGTATGATAACATAAATTGCTGATTATGCAATTAAATAGTGCAGTGTAGTAAATAAGTAGGTGTAATGCAGGGTATTTGTGTACTGCCTTTTATTCCCTATTTTATGTATTTATGCCCTTTTTGTCTGCCTATTTTAAAGATTTATAGTTACTAAACTATGAACATTGTAACTGTTATTTTCTTTGTGAATATGAATACACTGAATGTGTTCCATGTTTTATAGGAAAGTGGAGAGTATCCCCTTATCATGACTGGACAGACCTGGAAGAAGTTCCGTAACAACTTTTGTGACTTTGTTCAGATCCTTGTGAAGCAATGCCAGTACTCCATCATCTATGATCAGTATTTAATGGATAATGTAATATCTTTGCTTACTGGGCTCTCTGATTCTCAAGTGCGTGCTTTCAGACATACGGCCACTCTAGCAGGTATGTTTGTTTTATTCTTAGGTTAAACAAGATTGTCATAGCTGTGCAATCCAATAGCATAATTCTAAAGAATACAAATAGGTGATAGAGGAAAAATGGCTGGCCCTATAACTGCACCTGATAGAGCACCTGCCTGCTGTGCAAGGAGTTACAGGTTCAGTTCCCAGTTGGGGGTGAAATTTTTCTCTAGCCAAGATTATTTTCTTTGGAAAGGTAGAATCAGACTGAAAAATTCAATACTATGGATCTTCTGGCTACTGTGAACTACCATGACAACATTCCAGCTTGAAATTAGATTCTCCAAAGTGCCATGGTTAACTCAGAGCAACCAGGAGATTTGTGCCATTGAATTTTTCCATTTAATTCTAGCTTCCAGTCTTATCCTACACATGGGTAGTGTAAAAGAACAACTAATTCCCATTATCTATATTCCATGTGGTGCGTGACAAATACAAACCACTGTATCAATATATTACAAAGTTTAAATATTGTCACGCGAGCGTTGGAACACCCTATAGAAGCAGCTGGGAGCGGACAGCAAGGGAGGTCCGTGTTAGCCACGCCCTCCCCTCGTTTGTCTTATAGTGGTGACAGACGATGACCGAGAGAAAAACATCATTGTGCCGTCTGTTTCTGTTCCACCTGTGTTCTGGAAATTACGGGATCTTTCATCTACTGGAGAACCTTCGAGATCGGCAAGCGTACCCTATATAAGCTACACGTCCTGCACGAGGAGTGAGTGAGGAGACAGTCGCAGTTCTTGGTGTAAGAGTTAGTCAGTGACGTGTTAATGAACGAGAAGATTGTGCAACGGAAGACTGTACGTAACTGTGTATGTGTATGTATCGGAATTTACGTAATCGCGAGGACAAGTGAAATTGTAACGGACGAACTGGGGAATTGTAATTGTGTGCAGCACGTAATTCTGTGTAATTGGCAAGAGTTTAACTGTAAGTCGGTGGAAATAAAGAACATTTTTGAGTGGTGAAATTGGACTTTTCATTTCACGAACCCACAAAGTCACACTGGTGTCAGGAAGCGGGAAGACAACAGCACCGAACATTACAGCCATGGAATCCGCAGTGGAAATGCTTTTGGCGAAGATGAACGAGTTAACAACAAAAATAGAAGCGGCAAATAACAACCTGGCCGCAAAGCTGGAAGAAATGATGACGGCTAACGGTAACCTCGCGGAGAAGATGGAAGAAATGAAGGTTGCGAACGAGGCCCTCGCCGCCAAGTTTGAGGAACGGTTGGCCGGCGTGAGGGATGACGTCACGAATCTGGGCAAGCGGATGGGTCAAGTAGACGACTGCCTTAATGATTTAGAGGGAAAGGCCGACAACATCGCAAAACCCCTCACCCGCCTGATGGAGGAACACCGGCCTTATGTGTGGACAGAGGACGCCGAAAACGCTTTCCAGCACCTAAAGGAGACCCTGTGCAGTGCTCCAATTGTGGGTTTCCCACAATCGGGTGGCGCCTTCATTGTGGACACCGACGCCAGCGACCATTGCATTGGAGGTGTCCTATCGCAGATCCAGGACGGCCATGAGCGGGTGATAGCCTATTACAGCAAGACGCTATCCAAGGCAGAGAAGAACTACTGCGTCACCCGACGGGAGTTACTGGCGGTAGAGACATTGGAGCACTTCCACAAGTACCTGTACGGTCAGCCATTCCACCTGAGGACTGACCATTCCGCCCTAACCTGGCTATTGAGCTTTAAGAACCTGGAAGGCCAGACAGCACGTTGGGTCCAGA
The DNA here is from genome assembly GCA_030765055.1 of Mantis religiosa. Taxonomy (NCBI): domain Eukaryota; kingdom Metazoa; phylum Arthropoda; class Insecta; order Mantodea; family Mantidae; genus Mantis; species Mantis religiosa. The sequence continues at coordinate 341,079,405 of CM060948.1, forward strand.
GGCTGCAGGAGTACGACTTCACCTCGGAACATCGTAGAGGGAAGAGCCACGGTAACGCAGACGCCATGTCCCGAAGACCCTGTCCAGAAGAGTGCGGCCAGTGCACAAGAGTGGAAGAGAAGGAGCGTGCCGCAGCAGTCCGAGTAGTTGTGGCAGTGCCTGCTGAAGGCTGGGATAGTGCAGGCCTGAGGAGGGAGCAGCTGGCGGACGCAGACTTGGGGCCACTCTTGAGGGAAGTGGAGGCAGGGATGAGACCAACCTGGGAGGACATCGCACCGAGGAGCGCCACCTACAAGTCGTACTGGGCCCAATGGGACTCGTTGAAGACCAGAGAGGGCCTGCTGTTCCGGGTATAGGAATCACCTGATGGGAAGACGCAGAGAGAGCAGTTGGTACTTCCCCGGAGTAAGGTCCCGGAAGTCCTGGAAGAAGTGCACGCCGGTACTTCGGGAGGACACCTGGGAGCGAACCGAACGATTGACAAACTACGGCAGCGCTACTTCTGGCTGAGACTCCGAGCAGATGCTGGTGGTGCACCTGGACCGCCTGGCACGCTACGATGGTGCTGTTCGAGACGAACAGCTTTGAGGAGGGAGCAGTGTCATGCGAGCGTTGGAACACCCTATAGAAGCAGCTGGGAGCGGACAGCAAGGGAGGTCCGTGTTAGCCACGCCCTCCCCTCGTTTGTCTTATAGTGGTGACAGGCGATGGCCGGGAGAAAAACATCATTGTGCCGTCTGTTTCTGTTCCATCTGTGTTCTGGAAATTACGGGATCTTTCATTACTGGAGAACCTTCGAGATCGGCAAGCGTACCCTATATAAGCTACACGTCGTGCACGAGGAGTGAGTGAGGAGACAGTCGCAGTTCTTGGTGTAAGAGTTAGTCAGTGACGTGTTAATGAACGAGAAGATTGTGCAATGGAAGACTGTACGTAACTGTGTATGTGTATCGGAGTTTACGTAATCGCGAGGACAAGTGAAATTGTAACGGACGAACTGGTGAATTGTAATTGTGTGCAGCACGTAATTCTGTGTAATTGGCAAGAGTTTAACTGTAAGTCGGTGGAAATAAAGAACATTTTTGAGTGGTGAAATTGGACTTTTCATTTCACGAACCCACAAAGTCACAATATTGTTGATAGACCATTGTGGTTAAAGGTAAGATTAAATGGAACTATTTAAAAAGAGACATTAACAGAAAAAAAAAGTTACCATTACAATGAAAATGACCATACTTGTGTACTTTACACACAGGAATTGGGCATGCACCTGATTTTTCAAATCCACAAACAAATTGTATTAAAGTGGTATATACACACTCTCATATACAAGATTTATAAATTATCAGGAATGATGGATAAGGATTAATGTGGGGAAATAAAAACTAGTGGTGTTTAAAAAAGAAAAGCTAAGGAAAGATCAAGTCTGGTATTTACGAGTGCTGTTCAATAAAGAATGATCATAATTTTTTTACAATCATAATTTTTTGTACTAAAATTCAGTCTTATTGTATTCTGTTAGCTTAATGTGAAACAAATATGCCATAGTAGTTTCGTGCATCTTCAGTCTGTCAAGTCGCCATTCAGTAAAGGAAATTTTTAGACAACAATGTATACTGTGGTATCATTGTTTGTGTATAAGGTTATCGTACTTGTTAGGACTAACAGTAAATTCACATCACTAAATAGGGAACATTATCGTTATAACACTAGAGGAATATACAACTACCATAGAGAATATAAAGCAAAAACCTCTAACAACAAGGACCCATTGCAGGTATCATTTTGTATAATAAACTTCCTTCATATATTAAATGAGCACAAGGCAATATATTTAAAAATCTCTTGGAAAAAATACCTCATAGATAAATGTTTATACAGCCTAAGTGAATTATAATTGTCTTATATTCTTGTTGTAATTATTATACCTATTTCTTATATATAAATCTCTGTAAAGTTTAAGGGAATTAGAATTGTACTATATTATTATTACTCTATACTGATGTAGTTATTATATACTTACTAGTGCTAGGAATATGTAAATATTGTAAAAAATGTGTAAATATTAGCTAAAATAACTCTGTATGCAATAGTTGTACTAATTATGTAGCACAATAATTGTTAATGTTAATGTAAATGGAAACTCCTTAAACAAAGCTAAATACTCATGTACATCCAAAGTATAAACTTGAAAGAAGCGTAGGGACAGTGAAGCACAAACTAGTACAAAATTGAATCGAGAATATATTGACACATTGCTTCACTCACTGTTTATTCACAGGACATGTTTCAAGAGCTCTTGCTCCTATCCTCAGCTGATACTCGACTAGTGCAAGTTGTAGTGGTTTCTTCTTTCTCCGTATTGTCAATAGATGGTGTGATGTACTTGTCAAAGATGTCCGGTGGTGGAGTTTCAAAATTCATGACTATGACGATTTTTGTTAATGAAGATTTTTTCCCATACGGAAAGGTCTATGGGGTGATTAACGTATTTTATTAGAGATGTTTCCAAATTGATGTCATGTCTAGTATTCAAAAAATGAAAAGCCACTGCTGATTTTTCTGTTTCACCATTTTTAATATTTCTCATATGTTCTTTAGTTCTGATGTTAATATTTCTTTTTGTTTTTCCTATGTAAATTTTAGGGCAAGTTTCACATTTGATCTCATAGATTCCTGGTTTTTCTTTGGTAGTGATTGAATTTTTGGGAGGGCCTTTTAACAAATTTCTGATATTAAAGCTGTTTTGAGGTGCAAGAGTTATGTTGTGTTTTGAGAAGATTTGTTGGAATTTGTTATAGGCTGATGGGTGGAAGGTGAATTTTTTAAAAAGTTTTTTCTCTTTTTCTCCTGTAGGTTCTAGGGTGGTGGTTTCTTTTATTTACTTAGCTTTGTTGAGTCTGTTAACAGTTTTGCCTATTAAATTTGGGTTGAAACCGTTGGATATAGCTACTTTTTTTATGTGTAGGTATTCTTCTTGATAATCTTCTCTGTTTAGTGGAAAGTTGATCATCCGAAAGATTAAACTGTTGAAAATGGCATGTTGGTGTTGTTTTGGGTTGAAACTGTTGTTCTTAATGTAATTATCTGTGTGTGTCGGTTTCCTGTAGATACCAAAAGTGAGTTTGTTGTTCATTTTTTTGATCTTGATGTCCAAAAAGGGGAGCACACCATCCTCTTCTGTTTCCAATGTAAATTTTATAGCTGGATTTTGTATATTCAAAAGTTTAAGACCATCTTGTATGAGTTTTTTAGGTACTATTGCAAAAATGTCGTCAACATAGCGATACCACACTTTGAAATAATTTGGAAAAGCTTTTGTGATATGTGTTTCAAAAGCACTCATGAATAAATCTGCCAAGAAGGGAGACAATGGGTTGCCCATAGCTAGGCCCGTTTTTTGTTTATAGATCTGTCCATTAAAGCTGAAAAAATTTTGATTGATACAAATTTCTGTAAGTTGTGAAAGTTCTTCTATTTCTTCAGGTGTTATTTGTATTGATTCCAGCCATTTTTTGAGAAGTGGAATAAGCTCATTGGTCGGTATACTTGGATATAAAGAAATGACGTCAAAGGAAACTAAAGCATCTGTAGAGTTGATCTTTGTGTCCTTCAGGAGATTTAACAATTCAAACGAGTTTTTGATACTTAAATTTTCAAATTTTGTGAAGGATATGAAGATTTGAACCAGCCATTTTGATAGTTGGTAATGCATCAATGTTATTAATTATTGGTCTGAGGGTAATTTCAGGTGTATGTATTTTGGGTAAACTATATATGTATGGTGTTTTTGGACTGTCTATTTTATTGTTCAATTTATCTCTTTTAGTCATGATTTTACTGTTTTTAATTGCTAATTCCACAGATTTGCATGCTTTCTTTAATGGATTGTTTTCTAGTTTAACAAATTCTTTTCCGTTTAAAAGGTTGTCCATTTTTTTGCGATAGTCTTCTTCGTCCAATATTACTATTTTGTTACCCTTGTCTGCTTTTGTGTAGACTACCGGTTTTTCATTTAAATTTTTGATTAATTTTTTATATGAATATCTTTTTGAATTTGCATTTTGAATATGATCTAGAGTTTCTAAGCACTGTGTTCTGATCGTAGATTTTTTGTTATCGGGCAAATTATCAAAAATCGTCATAGAGTCATGAATTTTGAAACTCCACCATCGGACATCTTTGACAAGTACATCACGCCATCTATTGACAATACGGAGAAAGAAGAAACCACTACAACTTGCACTAGTCGAGTATCAGCTGAGGATAGGAGCAAGAGCTCTTGAAACATGTCCTGTGAATAAACAGTGTGAGTGAAGCAATGTGTCAATATATTCTCGATTCAATTTTGTACTCATGTACATACTTTAGAATGTGACAATGTCTAATGCTTGTAACTCACAGGTTTACAGATAATAAAGATTATTATTCATTGTTGGTACTCCTGGTTCCTGCCTGTGAGAACCAGGCAAGTTCAGACATGTTCAGTATCGCCTACCGCTGCAATGGAAGTGACATACAGTTAAAGTTGATGTTAGAGGAAGATCCAGAGTTTCTTTCAGACATAATCACTGCTGATGAAACTTGGCAGCAAAGCTCAGTGTGGAAATCTCCTTCATCACCAACCCCCAAAAAGCAAAAGTGGTTGCTTCTGCTGGGAAAGTTATGGTCATCTGATCGTTTGATATTCATGGAATGGTTTATCAGCATGTTGTACCTGCACACACATCAGTAACTGGACAATACTACACGGATATCCTGAAAACATTGCAGATCAATATCAGGCGCAAAAGACCACATTTCCATGAAGCAGGCTGGATGCTGCACCGCGATAATGCGCGGTCGCATATTGCCAATGTTGTTGCTGAATATCTTGCAAAACTCAACGTGAAGTACATCCCTCACCTTCCCTATAGTCCAAATTTAGCCCCATGTGACTTTTTTCTATTCCCTAACTTGAAGAAACGCCTTCGTGGGAGGCATTATCCATCATCAGAAGCAGTGGTGAAGGCTGTGGAGGCAATTTTGAAGGATCTCTAAAAAATGGCTTCCAGCATGTCTTAGAAGACTGCCAGAAATGCTAGGAGAAGTACATCGCATTCAGGGGAGACTTATTTTGAGAAGGACCATCAAAATTATGAGGATGAGTAAAAGTACGTTGTCAAAAAAAAATGTCATCGTTATTATTGAACAGCCCTCATATATAAATAAAAAATTGAGGTACCAAAAGAATTTGACTGCCTAGGAATACGACTTACAATGGGGGATGGGGAGTGCAAGGAAAGGAGATAGCTGTGAAAGAGAGTGTGGTGATGACTGGAGTAAGAAATTATAAATAGTGTGTGTGTGTATTTAATGCTCAGAATTTGATAATAAAATCATTTTTCTTCTTGCTTCCCAATATTTGGAGACTAGATCTTGATTTTGGAGAGTTTCACATACAGTTATATGATCGATGTTCATTAAATTGTCTTTACCACATAAACAGCACTGTGAAGAAGTTGTTAATCCAACCTTGAATAAATGTCCATTCAAACAATCGTGGTCTGTGATTAATCTGAACATTGCTACTGAAGATTTTCGAGGTAGTTCTGGAATTGTCTTTAGTTTGTTTTGGAGATCTTTCCAATTAAGTTTTTCAGAGGAAACTAGATAGTTGTTATATAGTTTAGTGAATATGTTTTTGATTAATCTTTTAACTGTTTCATAGGGGATATTTTGTTTCGTTGTTTGAGATATTTTGGAACCCTTCTTGGCCAACATATCTGCCTGCTCATTGCCAGAAATTCCTCATTGAGATGGTATCCATTGGAAAACTATACGTATATTTAAATTTTGAAGATGTTTAATCATATTATGAATTTCATTTATCTTATATCGAGATTTAATACGACTCATCTAAAAATTAATAATTCATTTATCTTTTCGGTTTTTGGGCTGTCATTTGAAATAATAGCCTGAGAAGATGGCAACAAATTAAGTGTGTTCAGAAGAACAAAAAGGTCTAGCATATAAGGATAGCTGGTGGGTAGCATTAGCAATGACACTGGGATAAGTGGGGATGGGGGATATATAGCAGGAAGGAGAATTAAATTTGGCAGGATTCTGGATAATGATTAAAAACAGAATAGAGGATATGGATAGATAAGAGGTGTGGGGTAGTCTGCTTGGCAAGAGATCATTGGTCACATATTTAAAAATGAAGAACAATGGGGAAAGAGAACATTATACAGATGTACTCGTATGTGATAGGCAGGGGATGAAGGGTTTAGCCTGGTTCAGGACTGAGGCTGTATTGAGAGGGATGTTAATTAAGAATTGTGTACTATGTGGAGAAGTGTGGTCCATTGCAAAGAGTTAGGAAATTGGAGAAAAGAAATATGGGAGAGTAAAAGTGTACTCGTGTAACACTAAAGACGCTTACAGTAAAGCATGGAAAAGAAATTAAGAGATACAGAAGTTTTATGGAGAGATTAAAAGAAAAATGGTTACAAAGGCTAAAGAAATTAAGAGGGAGGTAGAATGAAGAAATAGAAGGTTAATATGGGCCAAGATTGTGTGTATAAGGCCAGGGAGCCCAACAACTAAATAATCCATAAGCATAAGGTATCTGACAATATTTGGTACTTAGATTAGGAAGAATTAGAGTGGAATATTGTAATTGTAACAGTTCTTTGTGTAATCTTTGTGCAAATTATGGTAATGGTGACCACAAGATTAATATTTATTATTTAGAAGCTATTTACAAATATGCAATAAAGGAATCATTCTCACTTACAAGCATATGGCAAGAATAATGTTCCATGAAAGCTGATGACCTAAAACAAATGAAATATACAACTAGTAAAATGATGTATTGTGGTTACTGTAAATAATTTCCTTGCTTTTATTTATCTTATATTGTATTTATCTAGGAAGCAATCTTCACTGTTACTGATGGATTCTACTGTAGAACTTGACCTATCATTATGATCCTGATTCCATTGTCCTCCATTTCATCTATTTTATAAGGTATGCAACACTTCAATGAGACTTGCAGAATTTGATCCTTGCAACTTTTAGCCAGGTACATACTGTCATGATTCACTTATGATGTGGAGGGAGGGAGAGAGAGACTGAGAAGGGAGAGTGAAAGAGTCAGATAGCGTTGAAGCCATGCCTACATCCATGCGCAGCGCTAATGGCGTGCCGAGGAGAGATGGCTTGGGGAGAGGAAGAACTAGAGAAAGGTCTGGACAGTTCCTTCACCATCGCAAGGGTCCGTGAAGCTTCAGGAAGTTTCGCCAGCCTTCGTGAAACAGCTAAATTGTGTATAAAAGTGATGGACTAGACTAGACAGTTCAGTTCTGGCAGGAAGTCGTAAGGAGTGAAGTTGCAAATGAGCACTGCAGACAGCCTGGAAGTAGTATACCACAAGTGTTCTAAGAGGCAGAGATCATGCTGGTATTGACAGTTCCTTGTGGAGCCTTTCCATTACCAGTACGCCACAAGTGTTCCAAAAGGCAGAGTTCACGCTGGTATTGCTAGTTCCTTGTGTGGAGCCTTTCCATTACCAGTATGCTTCAAGTAATCTAAAAGGCAGAGATCATGCTGGTATGGATAGTTCCTTGTGGAGCCTTTGCATTCCTAGTATGCCACAAGTGTTACAAAAGGCAGAGATCACGCTGGTATTGACTGTCCCTTGTGGAGCCTCTCCATTATCAATACGCCACAAGTGTTCCAAAAGGCAGAGATCGCGCTGGTATTGCTAGTTCCTTGTGTGGAGCCTTTCCATTACCAGTATGCCGCAAGTAATCTAAAAGGCAGAGATCATGCTGGTATGGACAGTTCCTTGTGGAGCCTTTCCATTACCAGTACACCACAAGTGTTCTGAAAGGCGGAGATCACGCTGGTATTGATAGTAGTATGCCACAAGTGTTCTAGAAGGCAGAGATCACGCTGGTATTGATAGTAGTACGCCACAAGTGTTCTAGAAGGCAGAGATCATGCTGGTATTGATAGTAGTATGCCACTAGTGTTCTAGAAGGCAGAGATCACGCTGGTATTCATAGTTACATGTGGAGCCTTTCCATTAGCAATAAGCCACAGTGTTAAAAGTTGGAGATCATTTGCTTACTTGCTGTTGAGTACCAGTATGTTTTCATTGCATGGATTGGACTTCAGGGATATTGTAGTGACTCCATGAATCGTCACTAGTTAACAGTTTCTCCAATCTGTCCGCCATTTCAGTTCATCAAAGGTTATTCCCCTGTCAGCCATAATCACTTAAGACACCTCAAAGTTTCTCGGTGACATTGATTTTGACAGAAGACGTATGCAGATTTTCTTCCACTGGCAAATTCAGTGATTGAGTTGTAAACAATCTTTTGTGCAGGAGCTTCTTCACCACATATCGCAGTTTGTGAATATCTGCTATTTTTTGGCCTCTTCCTTCCACAATATCCATATAATCTGTCTTTGTCCATGTCCTTCTGTTTTGTCCACAGCTTATTCTACTGAATTACAAACAAATGTTCTGCTTTCAATCTGTGCTCTGTTGCAGCTGCCAGCTAGCATTGTGTCCTAGAATGAGTTCATTGTCTTACAAGAGGATATGATAATAGAGTTAGTGGTATTTTATCACAGTGCAATTATAAATAATTTTCAAAGGACCCTCATAATTAGGAAAATAACTTTTGTTGGAATAGTTTATAGAAAAATATAGTCATGTATGTAATATCAGATTTATTATCTTTAAGAATTTTTGTTTCTGGCTGGCATATCACATTTAATATTTTTATAGTAAAAGGTGTAGCTAAATAAAATGTTTAATGTTCTGTGATGTTACTGCAGCAATGAAACTGATGACTGCGCTTGTGGATGTTGCCCTGACTGTGTCTATAAATCTGGACAACACACAGCGACAATATGAAGCCGAGCGACAGAAGGCTCGTGACAAGAGAGCCAGTGATCGTTTGGAGTCTCTGATGACAAAGAGGCAGGAGTTAGAAGAGAACATGGACGAGATCAAGAACATGCTCACGTATACGTTTAAGTCTGTCTTCGTGCACAGATACAGGTATATACATAGTATTTGCTAGCTTTATTAATTTTTAAGTGGGAAACCTCAAGATAATGTATACAAGTATGCTGTTTGCTGTTGGAGACAAATATTCTTAGCTTTTTAAATTCAGTTGCATGCAAAGTATAACTACAATAATCACATAAGTGATGTCTACACATCTCTCACACTTTTAACGCAGTTTTTGTTAATATGGATGTAGTTCAATATTGGTCATAACATCATGTGATTGCAGTTCCTTATCTGCAGTTATTTTATGGTGTTTTTATTGTAGAAGTTCAGTGGCATTTAAGGTTGATGTCTGTAAAACTCCTGATTCTTGTGCAAGCTTTCTTAGAGGTTTCATTACAACTTTTCCTCAGGTTATTGAGTTTTGCCTCTGTAAGAACAGAGCAATATATATCGAAATGTGTAGTGTTTAATGCCCGCTTTTACTACATACGGCACCGCAGGCGGTGACACTGATGGTGCATGAGATGAAGATGGAGCACCGGTGGAATGAGATGGCGGGGGAAACCGGAGGTCCCGTAGAAAACCCGCCCCAATGCAGTGTTGTCCACCACAAATCTCACTTTGCGGTTGCCTGGAATCGAACCCAGGCCGCCTTGGTGAGAGCCAAGCGGTCTAACCACTGTGCCACAGCGTGGCCAATATATATCGAGATTTAACTGTATTGGTATATATGTTGATTTCTATCATGATGCGCAAATTCTATGGATTGATAAGATAAATTTAAAACTCAAACCTAAATACACATATCAGAAATATAGGGCAATAAATGAAAATACTTTGGAATTAGCAAAATCTGTAAACTTGAATCATGGAAACAAACTTATGAGACTAATGGAATTAACATTAAATATAAAGCTTTCTTCAATGCTTTAAAAGTCACTTCGAATTTTGGGCTCTTCTTTCTAATATGCGACATGGCAATTTTTTTCTAATTCCTTCACACTTTGCTGTTTTTATATAAAACAATGATTTTTAATATAATTTCTTTACTTTTTGGTGCAAGTTCATGTTGGAGGGCATTCTTTTAACTTTATTAATTGTTTGTTTATTTACTTACTGCGTAATGTAGCCATATTGAAGAATTCAGGGCAGCCAAACTATGCTTGTTTCTCCACCGAATACAACGCTGCCAATAGTCTTACTTGTCCCGAAATTACACTATCTAGCAGACTATCGCCCGGTCAAATTTTGTTACTCATGCATTGCTTTGCACATAAACAATCCTACGACACGACGATAATGGAGTGCTCCGTAGGAAATACATGTATGAGTTCGCGGACTGTATCGGACTGGTTCGGCTACTGCCGTGAAGTGTGCATGATTTCAAATGACACCAAGTATACTGTAAGGTGGAAAATTGGTGGTCCTGGCCATGCCGTTTAAATCGACAAATGCAAAATAGGACGGGACAAGTTTCATCGTGGGCGCTGCAATCAGACTGTACAGCATATTTGCATCCCTCCTGTTGTTGGCACCTCATTCGTTTCCACGTTGATCATTCCCAGGATCCAGTTGCCCTCTACGATGCGCCCACAATGAAACTTGTATCAGCCTATTTTGCATTCGTTGATTTGAACTTCGTGGCCGGGACCGGGATCATTTGACATCATGCACACTTCGCGGCATTAGCCGAACCACTTCAGTACTGTTCATGAGCTCATACATGTATTTCCTATGGAGCACTCCATTATTGTCGTGTTGTAGGATTGGTTATGTGCAAAGCAGTGCATGAGTAACAAAATTTGACTGGGCGATGACTTAGCCTGCTCAAACTATGTTCCTTTGCACACGGACTGCGTCACCTATGCCTGGGGCATTTTTGCAGAGGTTGGCTACAAGTTTTACATATCTTTCTCATGTTGGCTGCAACGCAAGAACCAGCTGTATATCTGCTTGCGTATGCATATACGTGCACCTTTGTACTTAGAAAATATTCTCGCATCACACAAAAGAAAGTTTCTCCGAATTTTGCTTCCTATTTAAGTTTAAAAAAACATTTAACTTCAAAAGAGAGAATGCCTGGATCACTTTAGGAATTAGAACCTCTTGCAGGCATAAAAGAGAATTATATCAACAATTTAGAATCAGTAACAATTTAGATTTAAAAAACTGCTACAAAAAATATTGCAAACTTTTAAAGAAGGCAATAAAAGCAGCTAGAGTATTGCATTATAATAAACTAATTCAGCACTTGGACAGTAAAATAAAAACCACTTGGAATATAATAAAAACTGTAACACACACTCATTAGCAAATTACTCAATTTTCATTGTTGAGAAACATGAAATTACCAAACCTCTTGAAGTTACAGAAATGTTTAATAAATTCTTTTTGTATGTAACAAAAAACGCTAAATATTAATTACAGAAGTAAAGATGCAGCGCTAGAATTTCTGAGATCAAGTTTCACAAACGTAGTTCCTACATTTAAAAGCAATCTAATGGCTTCTCAAATAAATAAAATTATTCACTCTTTTAAAATGAGAAACTCTTCTGGTTATGATGAAATAACTCAAAAGTCTTAAATTCATTCTCCTCACAAATTAGCATTCCCCTTAGTGTTTATGCAAAGAGTCTCTGAAGAATGGAATTTTCCTTGATAGGATGAAATTCTGAATTGTTAAACCTCATTTTAAAAGAGGTGAACACTAATGTTCCAAATTATAAACCAATATCTCTCTTGCCAATTGTTTCAAAAGTTCTTAAAAAAGTAATGTTCAACAGACTGTATAAACACCTTGAATATAACAACATACTTCTCAGTAAATAATATAAGCAGAAACATTATTAACAGTGAAGTATTCTTCATTTTTGAGTTGGATTTATGAGTCACTATGTTTACACTCAACTTCACTTACTATGTTGTATAATTGAATGGACAACTGAATAGAAACAACCATGATTATTTTACAAGAAAGAGTCAACTATCCCCCACAAATGCATTCAAAAGCATCCAAAACCATAACATTTTCAAAAAGGAACTTAAAAAGTATTGTATAAATGGATGTTTCTACTTAATAAAAGAATTTTTAAACAAAGAATTGTAAATACAGTAAATTTGTAAAAAATAATGTATGATTATTGATGTACTATAGTAAATAACTTGTACCATTTTATTTCTTTGTTTTGTACATATACTTTGTAACCATGACGTGTCCAAAAACATGTATATGTTTTAAAAGGATGAATAAAGAATGAATGAATGAAAAACGTTTTCAAGATCATTCGATCGCATCCTCGGCTGGAGTCACCAAACAGCTGAGGAGGAGATCGAATGATCTTGAAAACGTTTCAATTATACAACATAGTAAGTGAAGTTGAGTGTAAACATAGTGCTCATAAATCAAACTCAAAAATACTTGTCAGTGATCAGTTCGGATGCAGAAAAGGAATATTAACAAATAATGCAACTTATAAACTTACATATGAAGTGTTGACTGCCTTAAATGAAAAAAGATGTGTAGGTGGAATTTTCTGTGATCTAGTGAAGGCTTTTGTGTTGATCATGACATTCTTATAGCAAAATTGGAATTTTATGGACTAAGAAATGAACATTTAAGCTCTATCATATCTAAATGAAAGAAAGCAGACTGTTGAAGTAGCTAGTGAAATTGGTTATGAAAATCAAACTTTGAATATGGAAAGTAGTAACTCATGTAGTATCCCAAGGTTCAGTGTTAGGGCCTTCACTATTTCTGATCTATATAAACGATCTCTCACTTTATATAAAGGACATTGCAAGTACAGTTGTTTTTGCTGATGACACTAGTGTCCTGGTGGCCAGTACAAATTTAAATGAGTGTAGTTAAATTGGATTATGTTTTTAACTGTGTATCATATTGGTTTAAAGCGAACAAATTATCTGTGATTCTAGACAAAACGAAAGTTAAGATTAAATAAACACTTTAGTAACTTCACTAAACTTCATTAACAACTTTGGAAAGAATTGTAAATACAGATAAGTATTAGTGAAGTTGGGTTATTAAAGTGTTTAGTTATTCTTAATACTTAGTTTACTTTACTGTCAGTAGCTTCAGTTTTTTACAAAACAAAAGTTGTTAAATTTATAACTTGTAAGTCACATACTCAAACAGAAATTGGGATTAATTATATGTTATTACAAGGCGTGTCCGTAAAATAAGGTCTCCAAGGTGCTGGAGCCGTGAGGAACGCTATTACGCGAGTTCCGGCAACACTGGCATGTAGCTTGGTTTCACCCCTTCAAATCCCTACCACAACGACCCCATTGCAACCATTAATCTTGGCTGGGCAGCCATTTGCGATGGAGCTTCCTATCACTTCCGCCTCCAAGTGCGAGTTGCGTGCAATGATCCGTTTTTTGAGCGCCAAGGGCACTACCCCCGCTGAAATTCGTCAGTTATGCGAAGTCTATGTGCCACAGTGTATGGACGTCAAAAACGTGCGAAAGTGCGTCAGAGAGTTCAAAGATGGACGTCCATGACAAACACCATTCTGGTCGGCCTTCGTTTCAGCCGAAACAATTGCAAAAGTGGAGCAAAAAATTCTTAAAGATTGGCATATGACAGTTCGCGAGCTGTGCGAACTTATCCCTGAAGTCATTAAGACTACGATTGACAAGATTTTGACCGAACATTTGCATTATCGCAAGGTGTGTGTGAGGTGGGTCCCCAAAATGCTCACCGAAGACCATAAACGGCAATGGTCCCCCCAGTCCAGACTTAGCACCTAGTGATTATCATCTGTTTCCTTAGTTGAAGTCATACCTGGGTGGAACACATTTCCAGACTGACAATGATTTGAAAATTGAGGTTGAGCGCTACCTGTGCAACTTGGCGGGAGAGTGCTATGACAAGGTTATACAAAAACTGCCACAGCACATGCAAAAGTGCATTGATCGTAATGGTGATTACGTTGAAAAATAGCTGTAAGTTCCACCTTTCCATCACTGTTACATTCATTGACAATAAACATGTTTTCTATATTACATAAAATTGGAGATCTTATTTTACGGACATACCTCGTAGAAGAAATTGACAGCATACAATTTCTGGGCATTCAAGTTGACACATGTTTAACCTGGAAAGCTTACATAAAGTATATCTTACCTAAACTCAGCTCTGCCTGTTATGTGATCCAAGAGCTGGTTAATGAGTTCTGTTGATACATTTAAATTATTGTATTATGCACACTTTAACTCTTATCATGAAATATAATTTTGGGGCAACTCAGTAGAAAGTAAAAAAAAAAAAAAAATTCTTATGCAAAAGAAGGTTATAAGAATCATTACTAACACCCATAGCAGATTCTCCTGCAAAGATCTTTTTAGAAGACTGAAGATATTAACCCTTCCTTGCATGTATATATTCTCGATCCTAAAATTCTTTGTATGTAATTGGGCCTCATTTATAAAGATTAATGTAATGGATATTAATTCTTCTTTAACACTAGCCGTTTGTAGGACACACTATGAAAGGGTAGAGCCAGACTGAAAAATTCAATGCCCTAGCCAGGATTTGAACCACAGATCTTCTGGTTTCCGTCCTACCGCTCTAACCATTTGAACTACTATGGCCAACATGCCGACATGACACTAAATTCTCCAACTGACTCGTACGGCTAGTGTGAAAGAAGAATTAATTTCCATTACTTGTCCCTAATAGTGGTCCGAACTATAAAGCCTATAGTCGCCATTAAGGTAGTTGTCTCATGTGTTTATGAGAACTCCTAAATGGTTTACCGGGAGAAACACGAGTCAGTTGGAGAACTTAGTGTCATGTCGGCATGTTGGCCATAGTAGCTCAAATGGTTAGAGCGGCTGGACGGAAACCAGACTATCCGTGGTTCAAATCCCGGCTAGGGCATTACATTTTTCAGTCTGTCTCTACTCTTTAATAATGTAATTCATAGAATAAACACTAGACAAAAGTATAATATCCATTATCCCAACGCTAAACTTTCTTGCTTCCAGAAAGGTATGCATTATGAATCTATCAAAATATTTGCGCTCTTCTTAATGATCTTAAAGAAAAAATTGATAATTCCAGTGCTTTTAAACATGCTGCTAGAGACTACCTATGCTCAAAGTTGCAAATCTCTGTGCCAAGAAAAGAAAATCTTGCAAAAACCAAATCAAACCTTACCATACCACTCAGCAAAAATTATAAAAAGACTTCCAAGAAGAACTGAAGCAGTATTATAAAACTCAGTCTTGATAAATCTTGGGCAGCATTACTACATAGCAAAAAGTTAATACTTAATTATCCAAGACATGAGGCTGTGGCAACATTCAGATTACCTACAGGTCATGGCTTTGGGCTGGTGTCCTCAACTCCCCAAATTGTGTATTGTGCCAGAACAACTCCATCTCCCCCATTGTATGGCTCTTAAGATGTTAAACTCTGGATCACTAACGGAACTATTTGGCAAAACAAGAAAGACGATGGAATATATCCAAGCAATAGAGCATTAGATGACAACTATTATTGATATTTTGATCAAAATTGTTAAAACCATTTTTGAAAAAAAAAAAAAAAAAAATCAAAATTCTAAAGAAATGTTCCATTTAAAGAGTAGTCTGATGTGAGGAAATTTTCTTGAAAATCTTCATGTCAAATCCTTAAAAGATGCTAGACCTGAATATCCAAGTTTGGCATCAATTGACTTTATTGCAATTCCTCTCTTGGAAGTGTTGAAAACAGTGTTGTTATGATAAATTAACTTTAAAGAGAGAGTCGATTAATAACACTAAACAACACTTACTTTAAAATTTTTCCGGAACATGTTTCTGAGGCTTTACCTCTATCATCAGCCGGCCCTCGACTGGTTCTCATTGGTGTAGTTGACGATATTTTGTCACAGGTCTCCTCTGGTGGCGGTTCAAGGAACTTGCTGAACAAATCTTTCTGGGGGATGTCGAAGTTGAATACTTTGTTCCTATTTTTTGAAATGAAGATTTGTTCCCATGTGGATAGTTCTTGTTTTCCTGATGTATGTTTTAGTAGTTTTGGTTCTGGATTTATGTTGTGGTTTTTTCCCCAAAAATGTGTGGCAACTGCTGATTTTTCTAAGTGTTTATATTTTATGTTTCTAAAGTGTTCCTTTGCTCTTGTTTCTAAATTTCTTTTGGTCTTTCCAATATAAATTTGACTACAGTCATTGCATTCAATTTGATATATACCAGATTTTTTGTTGGATGGAATGGCGTCTTTGATGTTTGAGCAAATTAGGTTTTTTAAGGAGAAATGGTTGACTGGTGCTAGTTGAAGGTTTCGTTTTTTGAAGACTTTTTTGAATTTATCATAGGCCCATGGATGGTGAGTGAATTTTTTGAAAATCATATTAGTTTCTGCAGCTGAGAGGGTTGTGATTTCCTTTAGTAGCTTCTTTTCTGCTAAGTTCACTTTTTTGTCCACTAATGATTTGGGAAAGTTATTTTTTTGTGCTATTTCAATTATTTTGTTGTATTTTGTGGCTTACCCAAAATACACAAACCATCCATAACAATGAGACCTATAGTTAGCAGTATAAATTCACCAACATACAAACTTGCAAAGTGGCTAACAAACAAATTCAACTCATTTCCAAAATTCGACAGCCTAAGCAACAAAAACACCTATGAACTTATAGAACACATTAAGGATACTGAACTAAAGGAAGAGGACACACTAGCCTCGTTTGATGCTAAATCACTGTTTCCCAGCATACCAGTTAATCAACTCCCACCGTTGATAGAAACATGGCTCAAATCACTTGGAATGGCATCATCTGAAATTTCAGACTACATTGAACTAACCAAATTATGCATAGAACAAAATTTCTTCCAGTTTCAAACAAAATATTTCCACCAAACTTCAGGGTTAGCAATGGGCAACACCCTATCACCCTTCCTGGCCGATCTGTACATGAGTGCATTAGAAATAAGGATCAACAAAGGTTTTCCTTGGATGTTCAAACTCTGGCAACGATATGTAGATGACATCTTTGCAATAGTACCAAAAAACACATCAGTGATGCACTAAAACTTTTAAATATCCAAGAAAAAAGCATCAAGTTCACTGTAGAAATAGAAAAAGATGAGTATTTACCATTTTTGGATCTAACAATAATGAGGAATAAAAACAGACTAAACTTTGGAATTTACAGAAAACCAACACAGACAACTACATAAAAGCTAATGGCTACAACCCAAGATCCCACAAACAGGCAATCTTCAATAGTTTAGCACACAGGCTGGTAAACATCCCTCTCACAGCAGAAGAATACAAAGCAGAATACAACAAAATAATTGAAATGGCACAAAAAAGATAACTTTCCCAAATCATTAGTGGACAAAAAAGTGAACTTAGCAAAAAAGAAGAAGCTACTAAAGGAAACCACAACCCTCTCAGCTGCAGAAACTAATATGATTTTCAAAAAATTCACTTACCATCCATGGGCCTATGATAAATTCAAAAAAGTCTTCAAAAAACAAAACCTCCAACTAGCACCAGTCAACCATTTCTCCTTAAAAAACCTAATTTGCTCAAACATCAAAGATGCCATTCCATCTAACAAAAAATCTGGTATATATCAAATTGAATGCAATGACTGTAGTCAAATTTATATTGGAAAAACAAAAAGAAATTTAGAAACAAGAGCAAAGGAACACTTTAGAAACATAAAATATAAACAATTAGAAAAATCAGCAGTTGCCACACATTTTTAGGAAAAAAACCACAACATACTAAAACATACATCAGGAAAACAAGAACTATCCACATGGGAACAAAACTTCATTTCAAAAAATAGGAACAAAGTATTCAATTTCGACATCCCCCAGAAAGATTTGTTCAGCAAGTTCCTTGAACCGCCACCAGAGGAGACCTGTGACAAAATATCGTCAACTACACCAATGAGAACCAGTTGAGGGCCGGCTGATGATAGAGGCAAAGCCTCAGAAACATGTTCCGGAAAAATTTAAAAGTAAGTGTTGTTTAGTGTTATTAATCGACTCTCTTTAAAGTTAATTGACTTTATGTTTGAGTTTAATGCTATACACAGAGAGACAGATGCATTTGTACGTGTACCAAACTTTTTCTATAAGTGCTGCTTTTGTATTCAGGGAGTCCCAAAATATGTATTTGTGGTGAAATCTCTGGATGGAATACAATAGTTCTCTACTGATTTTAAGTACATAATAGAAATACAATAGTAGAAAAGTGAAATGAATTATCAGAGATTGTTTCTGTTACAGGGACACACTACCAGAAATCCGTGCAATTTGCATGGCTGAACTTGGTCTATGGATGAAGAAGTTCCACCAGATCTTTCTAGATGACTCATATTTAAAGTATATAGGCTGGACACTGCATGACAAAGTGGGCGAAGTTCGTCTCAAGTGTTTACAGGTAAATAGGTAATTGTAATTAGAAGATTATAAATCTTATTTTTTTAATATATGGTTATTTGGGTTATTCTTAATCTGTTGGAAAAATAAAGATTTGTGTAACTAATCAAATCTGTTTAATGTTTATGTTTTTCTTAAACAGAACAAAACATAAGTGGTAAACAATAAAAAAGAAAGAACACAGAAAAATAAAAGTTCAGGCTAGCCAACATAACTTCAATCTTTGGAGGCTTACTAGCCACAAATATATGTGACTAATGAGCAGGAAATTTGACACCTTAGTCAAAGTATAGTATTATGTCAATATTTTGTTTGGCAATTATAAAAAAAGTAATTTAGAATGAAGAAGACCTTAGAGGTTATTCCCAAAACATTCTAAGTATATAAGTATTTAATTTGTCATGAAAATACCCTCAGCCTGTGGGATTTTAATCAAGATCATTAGGGCCATTTTATGAGAAAACAAAAAATAATAACTCTATATGTAACAGGTGGTATGTGGTGGGAGGATTTTTTAAAATCTTTTTTAGTATTCCTTGAAGACGCTGAACATGAATACTAAGTCTAGTTAAATTTAAAGGGAGTCGATTAATGACACTAAACAAACTTTTAAATTTTCCCGGAACATGTTTCAGAGAATATTTGCCTCCATCGTCAACTGGTTCTCAGTGTTGTAGCTGGCAATATTTTGTCATAGGTCTCCTCTGGTGGCGGTTCGAGGAACTTGCTGAACAAATCTTTCTGGGTGATGTTGAAATTGAATACTTCATTCCTATTTTTTGAAATGAAGATTTGTTCCCATGTAGACAGTTCATGTTTGCCTGATGTATGTTTTAGTAGTTTTGGTTCTGAATTTATGTTGTGGTTTGGTTGTTTGTTTGTTTGTTTGTTTGTTTTTTTTTTCTTCAAAAATGCGTGGCAACTGCTGATTTTTCTAATTGTTTGTATTTTATGTTGCTAAAGTGTTTCTTTGCTCTTGTTTCTAAATTTCTCTTAGTTTTTCCAATATAAATTTGACTACAGTCACAGCATTCAATTTGATACACACCAGATTTTTTGTTAGATGGAATGGCATCTTTGATGTTTGAGCAAATTAGGTTTTTTAAGGAGTAAGGTTGACTGGTGCTAGTTGAATATTTTGTTTTTTGAAGAGTTTTTTGAATTTATCAAAGGCCCAAGTGTGGTAAGTGAATTTTTTGAAAATCACATTACTTTCTGTAGCTGAGAGGGTTGTGGTTTCCTTTATTAGCTGCTTCTTTTTTGCTTCTTTTTTAAGCTAATAAAGGAAACTACAACCCTCTCAGCTATAGAAAGAAATATGATTTTCAAAAAATTCACTTACCACCCATGGACCTTTGATAAATTCAAAAAAGTCTTCTAAAAGCAAAATATTCAACTAGTACCAGTCAACCATTACTCGTTAAAAAACCTAATTTGCTCAAACATCAAAGATGCCATTCTATTTAACAAAAAATCTGGTATATATCAAATTGAATGCTGTGACTGTAGTCAAATTTATATTGGAAAGACCAAAAGAAATTTAGAAACAAGAGCAAAGGAACACTTTAGGAACATAAAATACAAACAATTAGAAAAATCAGCAGTTCTCATGCATTTTTGGGAAAAAAACCACAACATAAATCCAGAACCAAAACTACTAAAACATACATCAGGAAAACAAGAACTGTCCACATGTGAACAAATCTTCATTTCAAAAAATAGGAATAAAGTATTCAATTTCAACATCCCCCAGGAAGATTTGTTCAGCAAGTTCCTCGAACCACCACCAGAGGAGACCTGCGATGAAATATTGCCAGCTACACCACTGAGAACCAGTCGATGTCCGGATGACAATGGAGGAAATAGCATTTGAAACATGTTCCGGGAAAATTTAAAAGTAAGTGTTGTTTAGTGTTATTAATCTACTCCCTTTAAATTTAATTTATTACCGCAACACTGTTTTCAACACTTCCAAGAAAGGAATTACTAAGTCTAGTGTTTAACCAGTTTTTCATTTCTGAGTTATGCTTTTCAAACCCATACACAAACATCCATGCCCCCATGCATAGATGCTCTTTATGAATGCAGGTAGTCTCATTTCAAGCAATTTATTTCTGACGATATCTTGGTTTAAAAGTTTAATGTGGAATGCATAAGATATTCTCTGTAGTTACCAACTTTATAAACTTGTGTTTTGTTAATTCTACACTTCATCTATGTTGTCCTCCTTGGTCTAGGGGTAACATGTTAGCTCTAGTTTCCGAGGTCGTGCTTTCAGATTTGGCAGAGGACAATGGATATTTTTGATGTAAAGGGCCTTAGCATGGTTTCCTTCGGAAGGGAGGTAAAGCTGGTGGTCCTATTTATGTCTTAAGCCTGATAAAGTGCCCTATGAGCAAAATGCCCAATATAGAAGGGTTGCTGAGAACCACAGCAGTTAAAGAACGTCCATAAATAAACTCAAACACAACTTCATCTCTTGATATTACTTTATCTACCATAGTAGATTTATCTATCTGTATCTATCATAGTAGATAGAGAAGTATTGCATTCCACTCAAAAATTGTATATTGAGAGTTTACTGGAAATATACATTTTGGGACCCCTGAATCCAAATAGAATATGTTTACAAAATATTTTGTATGCATATGTTAATGAGGGAAATTGTGGATACATATGTGTGAGAATAGAACTGAAAAGAAAAGAATGGGGGGGGGGGGGGGGGAACTGAACTGGTATTTCAGCTCAATATGGTCTAAGCATGCAGCACAAAGATGTTAAAGGATATCTTCCACCCCAAACTTCCCTTTACACAGAAAGTATTCTGTAAAATTATTTTTTCGAAAATGGCTAGTGATTTTAATTAAAATACTGTATGTTCAAAGTATTTTTATGACAAATGAAATATATATTTTGAATATTCTTAGAATATCTTTGGAAAGTACTCTTCATTCTGGATAACTTTTGCATAACTGGTAAATCCTAAGAGATAGGCAAAGTCTTACTGTACAAAGAAAGCACACAATTTATCTCAAAAACTATTTGTAGTTGGTTTATTGATACTCATCACTTACTTTATCAATAAACCAACTACAAATAGTTTTTGAGATTAATTTTGACATCACTGTTACTAAATTCCTCCAAACACATATAACACACAATTTACGTCGAAAACATTTTTGTAGAGTTAACTATTTCTGAGATAGTACAAAAGTGAATCGTTTATATTTCTGAGATATTTGTTGTTATTTTGAATTTTCCAATACTTACACTTTTTGCAAATGAGTCATTATTCTCTCTGCCTCTCTTTGGTGGGGGGAGTTTCCCTTTGACATAGAAAGAGAAAGAAAGTGTCCTTGTCGTTATATACTACCAGCTCTTAAAAGATTTGACTATTACTAAAGCTTACTGTGTTGCAGTGGTACTTCCAAGGAAATATGTATTAAAGAATATCTACAAATTTAGTTTGATTAATGGTTAATTTATTTCGATTAATATGTGGTAGAGAGAAGAATAAGGATTTTTCTGAACAAGTTGCTGAATGTGTAGAGAAATTAATATGAATCCATTCTTTTGTCATGCTCCCACAATTTGTTACTCTAAATGCTAAGTGATTTAAAAGAGACACATTTATGCTTTTTATAACTTGGTGTAGAAAGCTTACTTGAAAGTGTATCTTTTTGCTTTAGGCACTCCAACCACTATATGCGAGTGAGGAACTAAAGGGAAAGCTGGAGCTGTTTACCAGCAAATTCAAGGATAGAATAGTGGCAATGACGTTGGATAAGGCGTATGATGTGGCTGTTCAAGCTGTGCGTCTCGTTATCAGCATTCTCAAGTATGTCAGTTTACACACATGTCTCTTGGCTCAACTTTCCAACATTTAATGCATGTCAGCCAAATTGTAATTTTGATTCTCTTAAAATGACGTAGACAGTGGTATGTTTATCCATAAATTAGGCTGGTAAGCTAACTTTTGCACATTGTTTGTCCATTAATTACACAGAATAGTTATATACACTAAACACTAGTTTCGTAACTTAACTATTCTTACCCTAAACATTAACTAAATTAAATCTCTATACCAGTGTTTTTCAGTCTTTTTCATGACAGGGCCCCCTGACCCTTTTTTTCATGTATGTTAAAAATATATAATCCATACAAAAATGTTAGGCTTTTGCGTTATTGTGATTCGGATATAAATGTATAATTAAGTATGTAAAACATATCTTTTTAAATCGAATATGTGGCCAATTGATAACTAACTCCCACTGAAACTCCCATTGTCATCTTTTGGTAACACTCGGAACTAGTACAGGTTCTGCAAAAGATCCACAAGTTTCAAGACGTTTTGTTGTGCTTTAGGATGATTCTCGCTAGAATGTGCTGGCCTATAAATAGGGCGGTCCACCGTGTCCACGACAGTTGAATGTAAGACTGTGAAGCAAGTGGAATGGGAAGCAAGGCCGCATTAATTGAAAACAATCCTGAAGTGAAACTAGTGTTCTACGGACTGTGTGTAAGGTGCCTTGGAGTTGGAGTAACTGTAAAGTGATTTGTGAGCGTGAGACTTGCGTGGTTGTGTCATCTGCTGTTTAGTTTGAAGAGCGCGAATCACTTGTTTTACGTTTTATGTATTTGAGTGGTTTGTTATCACTGAAAATGAATAAATTCCTGAAAAGATCACCAGAACCATCAACATCTAGCGGGAGTAGTGGAATAAAGAAACAACGTCTTTATGACTACAATTATTTGAAATTTGGGTTCACTGTTATTGAGAATAAACTGCAGTGTGTATTCTGTTTGGAAATTTTGTCAAGAGAAAGCATGAAGCCATCGAAGTTGGTATGCCACCTAAACACAAAACATCCTAATGAAAAAAATAAACCCATGGAATTTTTTGAGCGAAAATTAAGAGCTCTTGAACATAAAACTGCTATAGGACAAATGTCCAACCTAAATGGGAAAGCATATCTTGCTAGCTATCAAGTAGCTTTTCATGTGGCTAAAGCAGGAAAACCTCACAGTATTGCTGAATATTTGATTTTACCAACGGCTTTAGATATAGCAGAGTTTATGTTTGGCAAGCAAGAGGTCGAAAAGCTCAAAAGTATATATTTTTTTTTAGATGAGTCGTATTTATTACACATCTGCTTCACTTTCGTACCTATTTTGAGGACATGTTTCGCAAATCATCGTTTGCATCTTCTGCTCTTATGCGACTAAAGCTTGATCCAGTGGTGTGGGTAATTCTGGAGTTGCTGCTGCCATCTGTTGATTTATTTCGCTTCACTGTGGTGTGAAGTTAAATCACAGTTAAATCTCGATATTGTAACGGGGAGCGCTGAAACACCCTGTGAGCAGCTGGCAACGGAAGACAGGGGAGGCTCGGTTAGCCACGCCTTTCCCTCGTTTGTCTTATAGTGGTGACAGCCAGCGGTCGGAAAGAAACATAATTGTGCGTCTGTTTTCCTTCCACCTGGTTCTCGATCTTTCTGTTCCAGAACAATCGTGTAAACACCAGAAACCGGCGATATTCCTATAAAGAGGGTTACAGACAGACAGTGTGAGTCAGTTGTTGAGTTGGTTTTGGTAGTCAGTCAGTTGTTGGTTGTGTTGGTCAATCGGTTGGTTAGTGAGTGTGAGCGAGAAGACAGTCGCAGTTCTTGGTGTAAGAGTTAGTCAGTGACGTGTTAATGAACGAAAGGATTGTGCAACGGGACTGTACGAACTGTGTACGAGTATCGGAGTTTATGTAATCGCGAGTACAAGTGAAGTTGCAACGGACGAACTGGTAAATTGTAACTGTGTGCAGCAAGTAATTTTATGTAATTGGCAAGTGTTAAACTGTAAGTCGGTGGAAATAAAGAACATTGTTGAGTGGTGTAATTGGACTTTTTATTCCACGAACCCACAAAGTCACACTGGTGTCAAGAAGTGGGATAACGCAAAGTCACACTGGCGTCAGAAGTGGGATATAACACGAAAGTCACACTGGTGTCAGGAAGCGGGAAAACAACATCACTGAACATTACAACGATGGAGGCAGCATTAGAAAAGATTTTAGCGGAACTGAAAGAAATGAAGACGGCTAAAGACAACATCATCAGGAAGATGGAAGGAATGCGGGCCGAATTAACAGAGACGCTGGAGACTAGAAATAACCTGGCCGCGGAACTGAAACTAATCAGGACGGCTAGGGAGAACATCGCCGCAGAGTTGAAACAAATGAAGACGGCAAACAACATCGCCGAGAAGATGGAACAAGTGAAGGCCGAGTTAACCACGGAAATGAGAGCAGCGAATGACGGTCCGGCTACCGAAATGAAGGTGGCGAACGAGGCTCTCGCCGCCAAGTTTGAAGAACAGTTGGCCGGCGTGAGGGATGACGTGACGGAGCTGGGCGAGCGGAAGGGTCAAGTAGACGACAGCCTTAATGATTTAGAGGAAAAGGCCGACAACATCGCAAAACCCCTCACCCGCCTGACGGAGGAAAACCGGCCTTATGTGTGGACGGAGGACGCCGAAGACGCTTTCCAGCACCCGAAGGGGACCCTGTGCAGTGCTTCAATTTTGGGTTTCCCACAACCGGGTGGCGCCTTCATTGTGGACACCGACGCTAGCGACCATTGCATTGGAGGTGTCCTATCGCAGATCCAGGACGGCCATGAGCGCACAAGAGTGGAAGAGAAGGAGCGTGCCGCAGCAGTCCGACTAGTTGTGGCAGTGCCTGCTGAAGGCTGGGATAGCGCAGGCCTGAGGAGGGAGCAGCTGGCGGACGCAGACTTGGGGCCACTCTTGAGGGAAGTGGACGCAGGGACGAGGCTAACCTGGGAGGACATCGCACCGAGGAGCGCCACCTACAAGTCGCACTGGGCCCAATGGGACTCGTTGAAGACCAGAGTGGGCGTGCTGTTCCGGGTATGGGAGTCACCCGATGGGAAGGCGCAGAGAGGACAGTTGGTACTTCCCCGGAGTAAGGTCCCGGAAATCTTGGAGGAAGTGCACGCCGGTACTTCAGGAGGACACCTGGGAGCGAACCGAATGATTCACAAACTACGGCAGCGCTACTTCTGGCTGAGACTCCGAGCAGATGCTGGTGGTACACCTGGACCGCCTCGCACGCTACGATGGGGCTGTTCGAGGGCGAACAGCTTTGAGAAGGGAGCAGTGTAACGGGGAGCGCTGAAACACCCTGTGAGCAGCTGGCAACGGAAGACAGGGGAGGCTCGGTTAGCCACGCCTTTCCCTCGTTTGTCTTATAGTGGTGACAGCCAGCGGTCGGAAAGAAACATAATTGTGCGTCTGTTTTCCTTCCACCTGGTTCTCGATCTTTCTGTTCCAGAACAATCGTGTAAACACCAGAAACCGGCGATATTCCTATAAAGAGGGTTACAGACAGACAGTGTGAGTCAGTTGTTGAGTTGGTTTTGGTAGTCAGTCAGTTGTTGGTTGTGTTGGTCAATCAGTTGGTTAGTGAGTGTGAGCGAGAAGACAGTCGCAGTTCTTGGTGTAAGAGTTAGTCAGTGACGTGTTAATGAACGAAAGGATTGTGCAACGGGACTGTACGAACTGTGTACGAGTATCGGAGTTTATGTAATCGCGAGTACAAGTGAAGTTGCAACGGACGAACTGGTAAATTGTAACTGTGTGCAGCAAGTAATTTTATGTAATTGGCAAGTGTTAAACTGTAAGTCGGTGGAAATAAAGAACATTGTTGAGTGGTGTAATTGGACTTTTTATTCCACGAACCCACAAAGTCACAATATACTCAAAAGTATATCTCTCTCTGACAATACCGTCCAATGCAGGATAAGCATTATGGCGACTGACATTCGTGATAAAGTCATAGAAAAAGTAAAGAAGTTATTTTGTGCCCTTGCAATTTGACGAATCAACGGATATTGGGGGTTGTGCGCAGTTTGTAGCTTTTGTGAGTTTTGAATCCAATGAAATATTAATGCAAGAAATACTATTTTGAAAGGCACTTCCCATGAATACTACAGGTCAGTGCTTGCATGACATGTTACTTGAAGCTACGCAAGATATGAATATCAATTTTGCACAAAAATACATTGCTGTTTGTAGTGACGGAGCAAAAGCCATGACTGGTGCAAAGAGTGGATTTCTGTGCTAGACTGAAAGAGCAGATGGTAAACGCTTGTTGGATGCATTGCTTTTTGCATTGCCAAGCTCTTGCAGCCAAAACCTTGCTACAAGAATACAGTCAAGTTCTATATATTATTAACATTGTAAATTGTATTAAAGGAAAAGCATTGCAGACCCGATTGTTTCAAATCATTTGTGAAGATATGGGGATACTACACCGCAATTTGCTTTACCATACAGAGGTTAGGTGGTTATCAAAAGGCAAAGTACTGACCAGTGTTTTGGAACTTTGTACTGAACTATTATGCCCGATTTCACCAACAGATGTTAAAATCGACATTAACAAATGTATCGTAACAATTGTAACAATTGCGCTAACAATTTCTTGCATTTCACCAACCTGTTTTCTGAAAATGTTAACAAACACGTGTTAATGCCAAGAAACTTGTAAATATTACAGCTATAGAAGACTATGGATGAGTCGTATTATTTTCTGAACGTACTGCGATGCGCTTTTGTTTTCATTTTCATCTGCACCTCAGTCTGCACACAGCTAAAAAAATGGCGGATAAACAAAATTGTAAACAAAAGCCGTGAAACAAATTTCTCATAAATGGAGAAAGAATTGTTAATTGAACTGGTGATTAAGTATAACGATATCATGGAAAATAGGACGGATGCTGTGAATGTAAAAGAGAAAGATGTCACATGGGAAAAAATTGGAAACAAATTTAATTCAAATGCATGTGTCATTACTAGAGACACGAAACATATTACCTAAATTTAAAACGAGGTGCGAAGTAGTACAAGTGACGAGTGACTTGAACGTTTCAAGACGGAAGGTGGACAGTGTATTATCCACATTATTCAGTGCATTATAAAATCGCAAAGTTATTAATACTTGATGCAAAGGCGAGATCGGCATATTCCTTTCGATGCATGTTCTAACTCAGTATTACGTAAATTTAAAACAAGGAGCAAAGGTCAAGTGACGAGTGACTTAAATGTTTCAAGACGGGAGATGGACAGTGTATTATCCACATAATTCAGTGAATTATAAAATAGCATAGGCGAGATCAGCATATTCCTTTCGATGCATGTTCTAACCTCTCTTGTAGTTCTGCAGTAACCTACATAGCAACTTGTTTCGACAGTATATACATCTGTAGAAAATTTTCTTCTGATAGCTCCTCAAAATAATTTCTCCTCATAGGCTGTACTCTATTACGAATGTCATTTAGACAGTCTTAAATATAGCAAATCGACATCAACAGCTGTGTTCACGCCTGCCATCTTGACTATTTACAATTGAGCACTTAACATCAGAAATTTGACTTGTTAGTTTAACAAGAGATTTAACACGAGTGTTAAGGTAATAGTTGTTGGTGAAATGCAATTTTTGTTATAACTATTGTTAAACCCGTGTTAAGTCTTAACATCTGTTGGTGAAATCGGGCATTAGTATATTTACAGTAAGCCAAGTCACATTACTCTGAATTCATTTCTGAGCTGAAATTCCTTTTGAAATAGGCTTTTCTTTCTGACTTATTTGAGCATTTAAATAAGTTGAATAAAAACCTTCGGGATGAAAATGTCATTACAGCAAAAGAAAAACTCCATGGCTTTATAAAAAAAATTGAATTGTGATCATCATCTATACATCAAAACAACTTTGATTCATTTTCATTGAAACAGTCTTTCATTGAAGAAGTCGGAAGCGAGATAAACATCAACTCATATGCATCTTTTATGAAAATGGTGTTATATAATTTGAAGAAAGAATTGTGTCATTACTTTTCAGAGCAAGAGATATTGTATAGTACTGAGCAAAGATGGATCTTGAATCCATTTTTAAATGCAGCTATAAATGAGGCAAATATAACTAAGTGAAAGAGAATCTGCTGGAATTATCTGCCAATGGGATGTTACACTTGGAATTCAAGTCTGAAAATTTGGTTACCTTTTGGTTAAAAAGAAAAACAATACCTGGAATTAACAACCGAGGCTTTGAAGTATTTGATTCCATTATCTACCTCGTACTTGTGCAAGTTGGCATTTTCAGTAATGGCCCAAATAAAAAGTAAACTAAAAAATTGCTTAAATTTGGAAAGTGATTAAATACTTAATGTTTCAAAAATGGATCCACGATGGGAGAAATTGATTGAACAAACTCAAGCGCAACCTTCACATTAAAATGAACGAGTACTCAATTTTATTTTTTGTTAATGTGTTTGTATAAATAACGAGTATAACTTTGTTAACTTTTTCTTAATATATCTGCCTTTTTAAAATTTGTTGATTCTTTTACTGAGTTCTCTCTACCTCTTACGACCCTCCTAGAGAGGTGTCGTGACTCCCCAGGGGGTGGTGACCCACAGGTTGAAAAACACTGATCTATACCACAGGATAGACTTGCCCAATAATATCTTCCATAAGTTCTTAGAAATGATCTTCTGGACAGTTTTTACAATCAATATGGCACAAATACATTTATGAGCATCCAGATTTTTGCATTCCTGCTTGCCTGCCTGCCTGCCTGCTCAGGGATTAAATTGTAGAATATATTTGTATCCTTATTGTTATTAGATCATATCATCTGCATTTCATTTATTTTCAAATGTATTCATTGGTTAGCAAGGATTCATTGCTATCCTGCCTTACATTCATGATTTGGAGGACGTAGCTTGGACCACCAATTTTACCTTTTGTAACATTTAGTATTAATGAGGGTCACACACTCCTGGCAACAGTTATTGAACTATTTAGATACTGTGTGCAAGCTCATACATTATACCTGCAATAAGATTTGTTAAAGCAGTCACTTAACAACAAAGTTTCCAAAACTTTCTGGTTGCTATATAAAATAAAAAGAAGTATTTCAGAAAGTGGAGTGCCATTGTTACTAAAATTAGGCAAGTGAGTCAACCTTGTATATACTTTTCTCCACTTACAAGTTTTTTGATGAAGATTAGTTTCTGGGGACTTCTCCCCTATTGTCAGTTCTGTGGTTGACTGATGATGCATCCGGTGTCTGCATCTGGCTTGGTGTCGTGCTGCCATCTAATGTCCTGGTAAGTTTGATGACATCATCTACCACAGGAATTTCAAAATTCATCAAGAGGTCCTGTTTCTTCGTAATAAATATGTTTTCCCAAATCTGGTAGTTCCAGAGGTTTCTTTGCCTGTTTGATCAGTTCTATTTCTTGTTTTATGTTGTGATTCTCAGACCAAAAGTGATGTGATACGGCCGACTTGTCCATTTGTTTGAATTTAATATTTCTGAAGTGTTCTTTCATTCTTGTTCCTAGATTCCTTTTGGTCTTACCAATGTATATCTTGTCACAATCCTGGCAACTCATTTGGTAAATGCCTGATAATTGAGTTTTCGGTGTGCTATTTTTTAGAGGGTGGTTTAGTAAGTTGTGTATGTTGTGTTTGTTCTGAGGGGCTAATTTTATGTTGAAGCTCTTAAATATCTTTTCAAATTTTTTGAAGTATTTTGGATAAAATGTAAATTTGCCATATCTGGTGTTTGGGTATTCTAGTTTTTTTAATGTAGTAATGTCCCTTAAGATTTTGTTTCTTTTGTGTCTGTAGATCAGTTTTTTGATGAAATTTGTGTTATAGTTGTTCAATTCGGCAACCTGGTGTATGTGAGTGTACTGTTCATATTCTGTTTTTGTTAGCGGAATGTTGATTAATCTGTGAACTAAACCATTCATCCTGCTCTACTTCAATGGTGAAAACTATGTATTTTTCTTGTAGGTTTAGCAACTTTATAGCATCCTCAGTTAGTCTTATAGGGACTATAGCAAACACATCGTCGACATACCTATGCCAACATTTGAAAATATGTGGAAAGGCTTTAGTAATGTGTGTTTCCAAATTACTCATGAATAGATTAGCTAGTAATGGTGAAAGAGGGTTACCCATGGCCAAGCCTGCTGTTTGTTGGAAGATCTTGCTGGAGAATGTGAAACTGTTTTGTTCAATACATAGGGTGGTTAATTTGATGTATTCCTCTATTTTATCATCCGCGACGTTGCTTTTGGATAACCAGCCTTTCATCAATTTTGGAATTTTTTCTACTGGTATGCTCGTGAATAGAGATCTGACATCAATGGACACCATCACCTCTTCAGTTTTTATAATTGTGTTTTCAATTTTCTTTACTAAATCAAATAAATTCTTTATGCTTAGAGATTCAAACTTTCCAAACTTGTCAAATTCTTCCACCAACCATTTTGCCAGTTTGTAAGTCGGGGCATCTATATTGTTAATAATGGGTCGTATGCTGTTGTCTGTCTTGTGAATCTTAGGTAGGCAGTATAATTTTGGCAAATTAGGGTTGTTTACAATTATGCTATTTTTCATCTTATGTGGCACTACTGTATTTTCTTTAATTGCTTTTTTGGTGGTTTCTATGTATTTCTTTAATGGGTTTTTGTTTAGGGTTGTATATTCTGGATTTTGTAGTAGATGTTTGACTCGCTGGTTGTAATCATTTCGGCCCATAATGACTACCGTGTTTCCTTTGTCTGCTTTCAGATATAAAACTGGTTTTTGGTTCAATGTTTGAATAATTTGTTTATAGTTATTTTCCTGTCCGAATGTCATCCCCTTGAGAATTTCTAAGCATTTTGATTTAACTAATGTTTTTTCGCTACCATTTTCTGACACCAAGCCAGATGCAGACACCGGATGCATCATCAATCATAGAACTGACGATAGGGGAGAGGTTCCCAGAAACTAGTCTTCATCAAAAAACTTGTAAATGGAGAAAAGTATATACAAGGTTGACTCGCCTAATTTCTGGTTGCTGTTGACTACATAACTGTTGCTGCTGTGTCTGAAGATTGTTTGCAGAAGTTGGCTAAGGTTGTTACCTAAATCTATTGTTTTGATCTGCTGATATACCTTCGAACTTGGAAAGATGTCTTCCTTGTATGATTGAAATTTATGTTCAATGTTCTCTGTGTATGTTTAAAATAGTCAAAAATGAAGAAAATTTTGAATGATCCATCAGTAGTCGCTGATTTACCAAGAAAACCTTCTATTGTTACATTCTGACATGACTGCTTGCATAAACATGTTTACAAAATTGGAATTGTAACATCTGCAAACAGTTTACTGTGCTCCATGGATGACGAAATGACCATGAAGCATCATAAAAATGGCTCTTTGGCGATACTGAACATAAATATTAAAAGCAGAAGCATTATTAACAGTGAAGTATTCTTCATATTTAAATTTGAATTTATGAGTCACTATGTTTACACTCAGTCTTCACTTACTGCAGTGTCACACCATTTTTGGACAGAAAACCACAACATTGGCCACAACATTAAACTGTTAAAATCTTTAAGTACACCCATAGAATTGGATATTTGGGAAAAAATTTTCATAAACAAAAACCGTGATAAAGTTATAAATTTTGAAATCCCGGCATTAAATGAAGTATTAAAACTTAGTGCCCCTAACACCAGATGGCAGAGTGATCGGAACTCCGTAGTAGTGGAAGAAGAGGAAGGTTCATCTAGTCACCAAACAGCTGATGATGAGATCGAATGATCTTGAAAACGTTTCAATTATACAACAAGTAAGTGAAGACTGAGTGTAAACATAGTGACTCATAAATTCAAATTTAGATACTGAACATGTCTGAATTTGCCTGGTTCTTACAGACAGGAACGAGGAGTATCAACAGTGAAACTACTACAGCGTGTTTGTTTCACATTAAGCTAACAGAATATAATAAGATTGAATTTTAGTGCGAAAAATTATGACTAAAAAAATTATCATTCTTTATTGAACAGCCCTCGTATAATATTGTTGGACTTGGTTCACTATTGCTTTGAATGGTTGCACTAGTATGTCAGCATTAAGGAACTGCTGCATTCTGGAGGACTGGTATTGAAATTTGGACTTGGTTCACTATTACACTGAATAAATACCAACATTTAGACTATCCTAGAAGGGAAATCATTTACTTTCAGACGTGTTCCACTTTTGCTCTGAGAACAACTCAATTATTGAAATAGTTATGAATTTCAAATTCAAATTTATTGTCCTTAGAAATTACAGAAATCCATCAGACATTGTCAATATATTATTTACATTAGAAATACAATTATATACACTTACAAAATGAAATTATATTTACAAAATATCATCCATTATTGATAAACTCATTAATAGAATAGAATGCCTTATTAAATATTTTCACAGTTCCTTTTTAAATGTATTTACATTGGTTACTAACTTCAATTCCATAGGAAGTTTATTATACAGTATGATACCTTTATATTTTGGACTTTTTCTAAACATTGCCAATCTATGTTGTACTAAACTATGGTCATTCCTGTTTCTAGTGTTAATAGTCATGATTTTCTAAGTTTATTTTGTAGCAATTTGTTTTTATGTGTAGTACTGTTCTGAGTATTATTAGACTGGGAATGGTAAGCAATTTCTTTTTTATAAACTCAGGCTTTACACTCTCTCTTATATTTAAGTTCAACATAGTGCGAATTGCTTTGTTCTGAAGAAGCATTATTAAAATTGAAGCTATTTCATATTAAAAGACATTGAGTTTTAATAAAGCATGAGTCAATAAGTCTTTTAATAACTCAATTATTGATGTCATATGCTCTTGTAAAGATCTATAGACTGGAATAAAGATTATTGTTTAGTGGTTCATGTGGGCCTGTTGATTAATCATCTTCCCATATAGGTCAGGTTTAAAACTTGCTAATTACACTTATACTTGTATGTCGAAATTTAACTGTATTGGAACACCACAGCGAAGCGAAATAATTATTAAACTATTGATGAGTTGTATTTATTACACATCAGCTTCACATACGTACCTATATTGAGGACATGTTTCACGAACCATTGTTTGCATCGTCGGCTCTTATGCGACTAAAGCTTAATCCAGTGGTGTGGGTAATTCTGGAGTTGCTGCTTCCATCTGTTGATCTTGTGATGAATTTAAATGTGGGGTTATCTTCTGGCGGGATTTCAAAGTTCATTAGTTGGTTTTTATGATTTTCTATGTATACTCTCTCCCATATGAAGAGTTCGCTATGCTTTTGTACCTTTTTTAGTAATTTGGTGCTATCTTCAGTTTCATGATTTTCAGACCAGAAATGAGCTGCTATTGCAGACTTATCAATATTTTTGTATCTTAAGTGCCTGAAGTGTTCTTTCTTTCTAGTGCCGGTGTTTCTTTTTGTCCTCCCTATGTAAATTATTTCACCATCTTTACACTTAATCTTGTAAATGCCTGACTTTTCTTCTGGTTTTATCTTATTAGTATTATTACTCTTAAGTAGGTTTTTAATGTTGTAATTGTTTTTTGGTGCATTGTTATATTGTATAACCTTTTTTGGACCTTAAGGGGAGGCATCTGTGAAAAATGCTAAAATCCAGAGTTTACATCAGAACTGCTTGAAATTTTGTCATTAGGTGGGGTATAGGGAATCTAGTTAAGCTTTTAAAATTCATCTTTCTATCTTAAATAGTTTTTTCAAAAATAATATTTAGTGCTTTTTATAGTATGATTTTTGAATGTTATATAAAAAGTCTCAGGTCATACAGTTTTTCTTTTAGAAACTTTAAATTTTAGATTCAGGTTTCTCTGTACATCAGTTATAAAAGTTGCTATACTTTTAAAGTGTGTATCAAGTATTTTTGGACAAAAAAATTTTTATGTGTAAATATATTAAATTTTTCTTAATTTTTTTTGCAATTTGGAGATTTAAAAATCAATAATAAATGAACTATTTGATCTAAATAAACAAAAATACCAGCTTTTATTAAACATTTATTTAGAAATATGTATGCAAAGTTTAATACAAATTCGTTGAGAATTGCAGAAGTTGGAGAATTTTGAAGATACAAAAATGTTCAAAAATTGAAAGTGGAGCAAAATGAATTTAAAGATTTAGATAGAAATTACACTACTTTCTTTACTTTATAAACTCCATGCATCATATGCAGGCTCTACAGCTATCTTATTACCTTCTTTCTCTTTAATTTGGTTACCTTTGGCCCTTTTTTTATAATTTTTCTATCTACAATAGTTTTTACCAAAACAATAATAATTTATTAAATTTTAGATGAGTCGTATTTCTTACACATCTGCTTCACTTTCGTACCTATTTTGAGGACATGTTTCGCAAATCTTCGTTTGCATTTACGGCTCTTGTGTCGCACAATCTAAAATTTAATAATTTTTCGCTTCACTGTGGTGTTCCAATACAGTTAAATATCAATAATAATTTAATTTTTTGCTGCGATTTCTTTACATTGGGAAACATATTACATTCTCTACAATTTTTGTTATAAATGATTGGAACTTAGGATTCTGGTTCCTATAGATAATAGTTACAAAACTATGTATATACTCATTTGCCCAAGTCTAATGGTTCTGGAGGAGAAAATTTAAGGAATATGATAGAATTTTCTTGAATTTTTTTCAATTTTCTTTTTTCAATACCAATCATTATTAATTTTTTCATATACAGCCATAATGATACCATTTTTATTGAAAACTTATCTAGGAATATACATACATGCAAAACTTAAAGAAATTCATTGAAAACTTTAGTGTCTGGACTATAAGGAGTATTAAAAATGCTAAAAGTTGGACATGAAGAAAAATCTAGTTAGAAGCTCTAAATATAAACAACATTTTTTTCTATGTTTCAAAACCATCCTGCACTATATGAAGACCACTCAGCTAGTTTACTATCCTCTTCTTTTAGTCACCTTTAACTGCTGCTTGGCAGATTTATATTTGCTCAATGAACTTTGATCACTTTGCTTTAGCTTTCACCTACTTGCTCAATGAACTTCAAGCACTTTGTTTTAGCTTTCACCTATCCCTAATACTGCTAATTTTCTTGCTAACAAGACTTACTTTGCTTGCTGCAACTTTTGCCTTAACTTTAAGTCTATCTTTATAACCCATATTAAATTCACTAACAGCTGCAATCACTGCAATTTGCAATTTCTTTCTTAATACAAAAACTTCTTTGTGACATTTACTCCATGGAAACTTTCATTAGCATTCTGTGCTTCTCCTTTAATGCAACTTTCCCATAGAATAGTACTAACTAATCTCTTTATTTTTGTCTATGAGATGGAAATTGTAAGTAGAATAGTTCATGCAATTCATACCCATGGTCATACAAAACTTCTGCATAGAAATATGACCCTTACCACTGCCCAGAAATACATCAATCATTCTTCTGTTTACATCAAAAGGTGACCTACTAGAATCACTGTTAACTCTTGGGCTATAATATGTTTTCACTTAACATTTATCTCAAGCAGAGCATTCTAGTATCATTACTTACTATTATGGCTAGAACACCTTAAAGTCTCATTATATTTTGCTTTGAAATAGCCACTGTACTCCTAACCTAACCTGGTATGAATCATATACCTACTGTTGCAACAAGAAAGCAATACAATGTTAAATCAGGCTTTATTCCTAATCTAAACAGTAATAATTTAATATAAGCTGCTATCCACAGCTTTCACTTGCATGTAAACCATATTTCACAAACACTACATGTCAGTGGAAATGTTTGTTTACTTTCAAAATTAGTAAGTGGAAATAATATATAAAAATGGTAGCGGAAAGGTTCAGTAGCTTCCACAAACATCCAGAAGATGTCTCTGCACATTACCACAGTTACAGTTACAGAATCAAACCAGTAGTTTAAACGTGAGAATTCCATCAATTTCTTTGCAACACACAGGAAAAGGCAATATAAATGGCCACGCCCACCTGCACATGGGCATTTAATTAATGACGTAGCTGCTCTTTAAATGGCGCTAGGGCCTAACTGACGGCAGATTCTGAAACTACAATGTTTAAACGTAATTTTAATGCAAAAAACGGAAAATATCGTATTTAGTCATTTTTGACGAAATTTCACCGATGCCTCCCCTTAAAATCACAAAAAAACAATGGAAAAACTGGAATTAGGTATTCATAGAAAAGCAACACACACAGATAATTACATCAAAGCAAATAGTTTCAACCCAATTCCACACAAACATGCCACCAT
Source organism: Mantis religiosa (assembly GCA_030765055.1). NCBI lineage: Eukaryota > Metazoa > Arthropoda > Insecta > Mantodea > Mantidae > Mantis > Mantis religiosa. Next base: position 341,116,035 of record CM060948.1, read on the forward strand.
CAACAGTCTCACATACAGATTAGTAAATCTACCCCTCAGCCAGCAAGAATATAAAAAAAAAATACCATAAAATCTTAAAAACTTCAATTAAAAATGGGTATGGAAAAAGCCATGTGGATAAAAAACTAAAATAATTCAAACTGCAAAAAAGATTAAAACAGATCACAGCTCTTTCACCAATAAAACAAGAAAGATTTGCTAAATTTACTTACCACCCCTGGGCCACAAAAAGGTTCCAAAAGATATTCAAGAAATACAATATAACATTGGCACCAAAAGCAATTACAACATTAAAAACCTACTTAACAGTAATAATACTGATAAGATAAAACCAGAAGAAAAGTCAGGCATTTACAAGATTAAGTGTAAAGACTGTGAAAAAATTTACATAGGGAGGACAAAAAGAAACATAGGCACTAGAAAGAAAGGACATTTTAGCCACTTAAGATAAAAAAATATTGATAAGTCCACAATAGCAGCTCATTTCTGGTCTGAAAATCATGAAACTGAAAATAGCACCAAATTACTAAAATACGTACAAAAACATAGCGAACTCGTCATATGGGAGAGAATATACATAGAAAAACATAAAAACCAACTAATGAACTTCGAAATCCTGCCAGAAGACAACCCGACATTTAAATTCATCACAAAATCAACAGATGGCAGCAGCAACTCCAGAACTACCCACACCACTGGATCAAGCTTTAGTCACATAAGAGCCGACGATGCGAGCGATGGTTTGCGAAACATGTCCTCAATATAGGTACGTAAGTGAAGCTGATGTGTAATAAATACGACTCATCTGTAATTTAATAATTATACTTGTATGTTCGTAATTGGGGTCTCATAGACTGGAAATTACAGCTTGATGTTGCCACGACATATACGTACATCAGAATGAAACAGCCCAAACACAGTGAGCAGACTTGAGTAACTTTTAGTTATTAATTTTGTGGATGGAAATGTGAAATAGTGAAATGAAATAATGACTTAAAGGTTTTTAGGCCAGACTTGTGACACTAACTTAACTTACTTGAATTTAAATACAGATCTTGTTTGAGAAGCTATTACTTCCATCCTAAGCCTGGGCAACTCTGGAGGCAAGATTACAGGTAGTGGTAGCAAAAGTTGCATCAGCTGGTTCTGTTCAAGATTCCTTTCTTTTGATGATATGGATGTACTGACATGTTTAATAGTCACTTCACAACTGATACAGTAGTCTGCAGTCCAAAAATTGTTTGCTATAGCTGATTTTTCTTTGGATATTAGGTATTTACCAGTAAAAATAATAGTAAGCCATGGTGTAACAGCGGGCCAGAGCTGGCCAACCTGACTGCAGACCTTACGTACACATATACCATGGCAGAAGTGGACAATAATCGAGCTGATAGGGGGAGATGTGGTCAGCATCATGTACTCCCAGCTGGAAAGTTGGCTTTGTGGACCAGGGTTCACTACCTAGCTTAGCTCCTCAATTTCCTCACGATGCCGCATGGACACCAGTCCCATACCTGTGACTTAAAATCTGCACCCCCAGGGGTGGGATTGAATCTGGATGCAAAGCACAATGCTCGAACCAAAGCAAATGCTCTAGCCCGCTACACTACTTTGCAAGACAGACATTGTAATACATCATTATAATAGACTTCATTATTAATTAACTTTAAAGAGAGTCGATTAAAGACACTAGACAACACTTACTTTTAAATTTTTCCGGAACTAGTTTCAGAGGCTTTGCCTCTATCATCGGCCGGCTCTCGACTAATTCTCGTTGGTGTAGCTGACGATACCCTGTCACAGGTCTCCTCTGGTGGCGGCTCAAGGAACTTGCTGAACAAATCCTTCTGGGGGATGTCGAAATTGAATACTTTGTTCCTATTTTTTGAAATGAAGATTTGTTCCCATGTGGATAGTTCTTGTTTTCCTGATGTATGTTTCAGTAGTTTTGGTTCTGGATTTATGTTGTGGTTTTTTTCCCAAAAATGTGTGGCAACTGCTGATTTTTCTAATTGTTTATATTTTATGTTTCTAAAGTGTTCCTTTGCTCTTGTTTCTAAATTTCTTTTTGTTTTTCCAATATAAATTTGACTACAGTCATTGCATTCAATTTGATATATACCAGATTTTTTGTTTGATGGAATGGCATCTTTGATGTTTGAGCAAATTAGGTTTTTTAAGGAGAAATGGTTGACTGGTGCTAGTTGAATATTTTGTTTTTTGAAGACTTTTTTGAATTTATCATAGGCCCATGGATGGTAAGTGAATTTTTTGAAAATCATATTAGTTTCTGTAGATGAGAGAGTTGTGGTTTCCTTTAGTAGCTTCTTCTTTTTTGCTAAGCTCACTTTTTTGTCCACTAATGATTTGGGAAAGTTATTTTTTTGTGCTATTTCAATTATTTTGTTGTATTCTGTTTTGTATTCTTCTGCTGTGAGAGGGATGTTTACCAGTCTGTGTGCTAAACTATTGAAGATTGCCTGTTTGTGGGATCTTGGGTTGTAGCCATTAGCTTTTATGTAGTTGTCTGTCTGTGTTGGTTTTCTGTAAATGCCAAAGTTTAGTCTGTTTTTATTCCTCATTATTTTTAGATCCAAAAATGGTAAATGCTCGTCTTTTTCTATTTCTACAGTGAATTTGATGCTTTTTTCTTGGATATTTAAAAGTTTTAGTGCATCACTGATGTGTTTTTTTGGTACTATTGCAAAGATGTCATCTACATATCGTTGCCAGAGCTTGAACATCCAAGGGAAACCTTTGTTGATCCTTATTTCTAATGCACTCATGTACAGATCGGCCAGGAAGGGTGATAGTGGGTTGCCCATTGCTAACCCTGAAGTTTGGTGATGCTAACTGACAACGAATATGAAACCATTAACAAAAATCCTCTAAAAACTTGCATACAGTCATATGAAAAAACAATAGCAAAATCAAGCATAATACCAAACAAATATGCAGTTAAACCGGATAACCCAACCTTACCTAGACTTTATGGCTTACCCAAAATACACAAACCATCCATAACAATGAGACCTATAGTTAGCAGTATAAATTCACCAACATACAAACTTGCAAAGTGGCTAACAAACAAATTCAATTCATTTCCAAAATTCGACAGCCTAAGCATCAAAAACACCTATGAGCTTGTAGAACACATTAAGGATACTGAACTAAAAGAAGAGGACACACTAGTCTCATTTGATGTTAAATCACTGTTTCCCAGCATACCAGTTAATCAGCTCCCACCGTTGATAGAAAAATGGCTTAAATCACTTGGAATGGCATCATCTGAAATTTCAGACTACCTTAAACTAACCAAATTATGCATAGAACAAAATTTCTTCCAGTTTCAAACAAAATATTATCACCAAACTTCAGGGTTAGCAATGGGCAACCCACTATCACCCTTCCTGGCCGATCTGTACATGAGTGCATTAGAAATAAGGATCAACAAAGGTTTCCCTTGGATGTTCAAGCTCTGGCAACGATATGTAGATGACATCTTTGCAATAGTACCAAAAAAACACATCAGTGATGCACTAAAACTTTTAAATATCCAAGAAAAAAGCATCAAATTCACTGTAGAAATAGAAAAAGACGAGCATTTACCATTTTTGGATCTAAAAATAATGAGGAATAAAAACAGACTAAACTTTGGCATTTACAGAAAACCAACACAGACAGACAACTACATAAAAGCTAATGGCTACAACCCAAGATCCCACAAACAGGCAATCTTCAATAGTTTAGCACACAGACTGGTAAACATCCCTCTCACAGCAGAAGAATACAAAACAGAATACAACAAAATAATTGAAATAGCACAAAAAAATAACTTTCCCAAATCATTAGTGGACAAAAAAGTGAGCTTAGCAAAAAAGAAGAAGCTACTAAAGGAAACCACAACTCTCTCATCTACAGAAACTAATATGATTTTCAAAAAATTCACTTACCATCCATGGGCCTATGATAAATTCAAAAAAGTCTTCAAAAAACAAAATATTCAACTAGCACCAGTCAACCATTTCGCCTTAAAAAACCTAATTTGCTCAAACATCAAAGATGCCATTCCATCAAACAAAAAATCTGGTATATATCAAATTGAATGCAATGACTGTAGTCAAATTTATATTGGAAAAACAAAAAGAAATTTAGAAACAAGAGCAAAGGAACACTTTAGAAACATAAAATATAAACAATTAGAAAAATCAGCAGTTGCCACACATTTTTGGGAAAAAAACCACAACATAAATCCAGAACCAAAACTACTGAAACATACATCAGGAAAACAAGAACTATCCACATGGGAACAAATCTTCATTTCAAAAAATAGGAACAAAGTATTCAATTTCGACATCCCCCAGAAGGATTTGTTCAGCAAGTTCCTTGAGCCGCCACCAGAGGAGACCTGTGACAGGGTATCGTCAGCTACACCAACGAGAATTAGTCGAGAGCCGGCCGATGATAGAGGCAAAGCCTCTGAAACTAGTTCCGGAAAAATTTAAAAGTAAGTGTTGTCTAGTGTCTTTAATCGACTCTCTTTAAAGTTAATTTATCATAACAACACTGTTTTCAACACTTCCAAGAAAGTAATTGTAGACTTCATTATTCTCAGAAACTATTTGTAGTTGGTTTATTAATACTCGTCACTTACTTGTTTATATTTATGCGAAACTAGTTTCAAAGGCATTCGCCTCCATTTTCAATCTCTTTCCAACTGGCATCTGTTGTCTGCTCTCTCTCTCTCTCTCTCTCTCTCTCTCTCTCTCTCTCTCTGGTAGTGGAACTATGAACTTCTTTGTCAAATTATCTACTGGTGGGATTTCAAAGTTCATTACGCGAACCTTATTTTTCCATATGAATATGTTCTCCCATGTTGTCAATTTATTTTGGTTTATCACTCCTTTTAATAATTTTGGATTTGGATGAATGTCATGGTTTTCATTCCAAAAGTTAAATGGTGTAGTCGCCCTGCTGGAACGCTTACCATGGATTTATCTTGGGTAATAGACACCTCTCAGATAACGTACTGATTACTCCACGCGGAGTAAACGTATGTCTGTCATTTGTGATTTCTGCGATTTCCATTGGCTGAAGTGATGCGTTCATGGGTGCTTAGCACACGACCGGGAGGCGCGTCAGTTTGCCTCTCACTCTTACAAGAATAATCAGTGCGTTATCTGAGAGGTATCTATTACCAAAGATAAATCCATGGTAACTGTTCGAACAGGGCGACAATACTGCCGACTTATCTTCTTGTTTCAATCTGATGTTTCTAAAGTGGTCTTTGACTCTGGTTTTTAGATTTCTTTTAGTTTGACCTATGTAGCATTTTTCACAATTCTTACAACTTATTTGGTATATTCCGGATCTGTTAACTGATGGGATTTCATCTTTTGTTTTTGAATTTAGCAATTTTAAAATTGAGTGTCTATTAGTAGGTGCCAAGGTGATATTTTGTTCCTTGAAGATCTTTTTAAATTTATTAAATGTTTTTGGGTGATATGTGAATGAACTGAATATGCTGTTACAAAAAACAATACTATACATAGCAGAAGAAAATGGATACAACAAAAGTTTGGTGTTGAAGAAAATTAGAAAAGCTAAACTAATGAAAACCATTAAGGAAGCAACCACATTTACAAAAGAAAAAGAAAGTAACAGCATATTCAGTTCATTCACATATCACTCAAAAACATTTAATAAATTTAAAAAGATCTTCAAGGAACAAAATATCACCTTGACACCTACTAATAAAAATTGCTAAATTCAAAAACAAAAGATGAAATCCCATCAGTTAACAGATCCGGAATATACCAGTTAAGTTGTAAGAATTGTGAAAAATGCTACATAGGTCAAACTAAAAGAAATCTAAAAACCATAGTCAAAGAGCACTTTAGAAACATCAGATTGAAACAAGAAGATAAGTCAGCAGTAGCATTTAAGTTTTGGAATGAAAACCATAACATTGATCCAAATCCAAAATTATTAAAAGGAGTGATAAACCAGAATAAATTGACATGGGAGAACATATTCATATGGAAAAATAAGGATCACGTAAAGAACTTTGAAATCCCACCAGTAGATAATTTGACAAAGAAGTTCATAGTTCCACCACCAGAGAGAGAGAGAGAGCAGACAACAGTTGCCAGTTGGAAAGAGATTGAAAATGGAGGCGAATGCCTTTGAAACTAGTCTCTCATAAATATAAACAAATAAGTGACAAGTATTAATAAACCAACTACAAATATCGAGATTTAACTACAAATAGTTTCTGAGATTAATTTTGACGTCACTGTTACTAAATTCCTCCAAACACATATAAGACTTCATTATACTTAAATCCTAAATGTATTTTACATAGAAATATATACCACTTATACATTACATAAAAGGCTAACATTGTGGTTATGCAAATAGTTTTACACTAACATGCCCTAAAATTACTGGAGAACATAAACGTGTATGATAGGATGACACTAGAATCTTATGTCACAGAATTCAAGTTCTAAGAATTCGAGCACATCAAAAATACTTTGGAAATAAACCAGTTTTTTAGGACTAATTTAAATTTATAAGATAAAATATTAACCGGGCTTGTGGGTTGTGGTCTACTGGGATGCTCCTTCATCTTCCCAGACGTTTTGTCTGCAGCTGTGGCAGACATCCTCAGTGGCAGTGCTTTCGGAGTTTCTTGGCGGAATGACTGTGAGACAGCAACAGTTGCTGTTGAGACTTCCGCCAGGACACTCTGATCGCACTGCCGCTGAGGATGTCTGCTGCAGCCACAGATGAAACATCTGGAAAGATGAAGAAGGAGAAGCCCAGTAGACCATGGCCCACAAGCCCGGTTAATATTTTATCTTATACTAACACCGGCCGTGAAAACCTACGAATTTTAATAATTTAAATTTGTTAATAGAAATCTTTGGCAGAAATAGGCAACTGTTAAATTTAAACTGCTTTTGCAAATTATTTTCTGTACATTTATTTAATTGGGAAAAAGGTGGATCTGGTTCTGTGATCATGTATATCTGATCGTTGTGAGTATTGCTGTAGATTTTCGTTTACTTCTACTAAGTTAGTAAAATATAAAGACTTGGTACAGTCATAATTCATAAATTTCGAAACAGTTTCTTAACAACTGTCTCTTTTATACAAATATAACAATTTGTAACTTTAAACTTCACTTATAAGAAATGATGATAATTTTTTTATAAATTCTTCGGGATTGCGATTTCATGTAAGCTTATACACATCTTCAGCCGGAAACAAAGCTGTTGCCATCGTTACGAACGCTAGATGTTGATATGTTCTTGTTAGTACTACCAAAATCTGAAAATAAAACAAATTTAAAAACAGAATTGACTGCCGGTATTTCAAAATTCACTACGTGATTATTAAATTTTAGATGAGTCGCATTTTTTACACATCTGCTTCACTTTCGTACCTATTTTGAGGACATGTTTCGCAAATCTTCGTTTGCATCTACGGCTCTTGTGCGACTCTTGATGACTCTTGACTCTTGATCAACTACGTGATGTTTGTTTTTTTAAATAAATATCTTTTCCCAAACCATTAAATCTATTGGACCATTTAATTGTTTTAATAATTTAACTTCTGGATTTATTTAATGGTTAAATGACCAAAAATGATCTGCTACGGCTGATTTATCAGTCTGTTTGTACTTAATGTTACGAAGATGTTCTTTCGTTCTGGTTTCTAAATTACGTTTTGTCTTTCCAGCATACAATTCTTATGGCTTTGTTTTGATACAGAAACACCTTTATTGTCCCTGAACAGAGGAAAAAATGGAAAATAAGCTGTTCTTAGTAAATTTTGGCCAACTGATTTTAATTTCCGAAGTAAAGAGTACTCTTGACAGTTTAGCTGTTACATTTGTTATTTGTGGGTCCCATGCTAATTTACCATCTAAGAACAGTCTTAAGAGCCTCACATGTTTGTTTTCAGGTCATTATACACCATTTTTAAGACTAAATACAATATTTTCTGTTCAAGTGTGTCAAGCGTACAGGTTAATTCAAAGCACGATGGCCAAGAGTACCCTCTGCACACAGTATTTTGTACATTTAAGGGTACTAAATTACTAAATTTATTTCCTACAGATATGAATTTGCTAGTGTGCATCAGTATGTCCCGAAGCCCATGCTCTATTTTCAGTGCCAGTGGTTCACACATATCTAATGCTTGTGTACCATTCTTGCTCCTTGCAAGCATGTGGGCTACCAACTTATAAGGATCTGACCTGGACTCGAGACCCTTGCTGTGTTAACTATGGAGGAAGCCATCTAGCTAATGTAAGCGTCCTAAATTTCAAGACAAAAAATGCGTACAAGAGCTGCAGTTTAAGGAATGCCTCGCATTTTCTGAGCGTAGTGGCATTTTAAGCAGCTTAAGCTTGCTAGCACCACAGGCTATGTGTCAGCACCTTGCCATATTCTGTTACCACTTTTGGCTTATTACACGTGCCTGTATCTACTCAGACTTACCAGTGAATACTTCCCCATTGCATCGTGCCACATTTGCACCACAAACTACTCCAGCTTCCAAGTCAGCTTCAACGAAGTGTAACAAATCTGTGTTGCCTGTAGGAAATCATTACTGGCCTAAACATAGACAATGCAGTTGCACCCCCTTCTATGAAGCTCTGGTCTAACTTCATGAGTTGCAGGGGATCTTTGGACTCTTGAACATCAGAGGAATCACAAGGAAATGGCTCTTTTAGAGCCATCAGTTCAAAGTCAGCCAAGATGAAAAAGAAAATAAAGACTTTCTGTTAATTTCTTTCTCCCCATTGAAATAATCCAGTGGAATGTTAATTGGTTCCAGACTCTTGCTCCGGACATAAAGCATTTAGCTTGTCAATGGTCACTGTCAATTGTCTCTATCCAAGAAACCATTTGCTGGCTAATTACACTTTATTGCTTCATGATGTTTTGGTATTTAGGGATGACTCTGCTGCTAGAGGGCATGCTGGAAATTGCATTGTTACTCTGGTGGCGCCTAAATCTCTGCTGCCAGCATATCCATAAGCACACTAGCAAGCTGTAGCAGTCATATACAGCTGGAGAGCATGCACTCACTACCTGCAATTCTGACACCCTTCAGTGTCCTACGAGAGAGAGTATTTGGGCCCTTTTGGCACAGCTCCTCTCACTACTGCTCTTTTTAATAAATGTGAATGCCAAACATACTCTCTGGTGCTCCAACATTGACAATGTTCGTGGATGTTGGACTGGCATCCCAAGCTAATCTATTTATGGCACACATGTCAGGCCATTATCCCATTCCTCACTGGGCTATTTCCAAGGTTGTCTGCATCAGGGAGTGAGATTTCCTGCAGGTCTAAGTTGTATTTTAATTTTAGGAGCTTTTCCTTAATTCTTTTAACATTCTATTTTTTTTTTATTTTTAGTCTTATATTGTTTTAACTTTTAGCAATAAAATTTTAAGTTTTTAATATGGGCCCCATTGATCTAGAAGTTGATGGACCCTGAAACTCACTCACTCACTCACTCACTCACTCACTCACTCACTCACTCACTCACTCACTCACTCACTCACTCACTCACCTTATTTGGAAAACTATATACTCTAGATATTGTACATAATGTGACTTTGTGGGTTCGTGAAAATCAAAAGTTGAGACTTCAAATACAAAAACTGCACTTTATTTTCCTAACAAATACATTCGTCACATCACAATTTGCTAGCTAACCTAAAACTGTTTATTTTCTCTTTCACAACTACTCTCATCCGTCTCTCACTTCCGGTAACGATCGGCCATCATTTTTCATCGGCTTCGCGAGCCTACCACCAGGGTGACACTGCTCCCTCCTCAAGGCTGGTCGTCCCGAACAGCGCCTTCGTAGCGGGCCAGGCGATCCTGGTGTACCACCAACATCTTTCCTCGCGATGTTCCGAGGTGAAGTCGTACTCCTGCTGCCTCTGAACCCCACCTGCTGTCTGGCCTTCCGGTCGCGCCGTCACTATCACTTCGCCCCTCGCCGGGACAACCACGTCTTCACTCAAGACGACCCTACCAATTCCAAGGCGCTCTTCAGGTTGACGGAGTATAACCTCTTCTCCGTTGAGCCTCAGGACCTTCCTGCCGACGTCGACCGTCGCCTCGTGGCTCCTGAGGGCATCCAGTCCCAGGATCACCTCCTCAGCCACCTTCGCGACGAACACCCACAGACGCACGGCACTCCGTCCCAAGTTCAGCTCCAGCAGGGCCTCCTTCTCCACAGGCAAGGTGTCGCCCGATGCCGTCACAAGCTCGTATGGTCGGCTCGGTTTCCTCGTCGGGAAATCCTTCGCCACGTGAGGTCTGATGATGGTCACGGCCGCCCCGGTGTCTACCAGCACGCGGCACGGCTTTCCTCTTACCCAGCCGTCCGCAATGAGGTTGTCATCCATCCGCCGGCTGACGGCGCGGATTGTCACTCGAGGGGATGGTGGTAATGGCGCCGACGTGCCCCTCTCCACGCCGGGCCTTACTCGTTTTCCGGCTGCTCTTCCTGGTGTGGGCAGTCGCTCCACAGGTGTCCGGGCTGTCCACACCCCCAACACAGGCCACTAGGTGTTCGCCGGCGTCCCACGGCTGGTCTTCTATCTCCGGCGTAGCGGACACTCCTCGTTATCGACGTCGGGATAGATGCTACCTTGGCCGCCTCCATCCTTAATGCCGCTGTCAGCGCCTCGTGGATGGTTTTATAATCGCCGAGCATTAGGCGCTGACGAATCTCCGTGTCCCGTACCCCGTCGACAAAATTGTAGGCGGCTTCCCGGGATACGAACTCCAGTGGCAGGTCAACCAAGGCCTTGCTAGCCAGCTGCTCGATCGCTATGGCGAACTCCTGCAGCGTCTCCCCCGGCTGATGCGACCTTGCCTTTAGCTGGCTGCGGTATGCTGCGGCTAAGCGGTGGTTCCCGAAGCGATTCTCCAGGGCCTCCCAGATGTCCTTGGGCGCCGCCGTCGTCTGCACCGCGTTTAGGATTTCCGCGGCCCGTCCCTGGAGGCTGGCTATTAGCTGTGTGGCCTCCTCCGGTGACCATCTGTTGTGCTTGGCCACTGTGTCGAACTGGCGGTGGAAGACCTCGAATGTTGACGCGCCGTCATATTTCGGAGGTTTGACGCGCGCCGATGTTGTGTCGCGTTCCGGTGCGTCAGCCTTCAAATCCTTCAGTCTCTTGCCGACGACGTCCTCCACCATGGCGTTCAGGGACTTGACGCTGCTGTCGGCCTTTCCCTCCAGGTTGTTTACGCGGTTCGCGAGGTCTTCGACGTCTTCAACCATGGCGTTCAGGGACTTGGCGTTATTGTCGGCCTTTTCCTCTAGGTCATCGAAGCGGTTCGCCAGGTCCTCGACGTGCTCGTCCACTTGGCCCATCCGCTTGCCCAGCTCCGTCACGTCATCCCTCATGCCGGCCAACTGTTCCTCAAATTTGGCGGCGAGGACCTCGTTCGCCTCCTTCATTTCCGTGGCCAGACTGTCGTTTGCTGCCTTCATTTCTGTGGTCAGTTCGGTCTTTATTTCTTTCAACTCTGCGGCCAGGTTGTTATTTGCTGCTTCTGTTTTTGTTGTTAACTCGTTCATCTTCGCGGCCAAGTTGTTATTTGCCGCTTCCGACTTCGCTGTTAATTCGTTCATCTTCTGCAAAAGCATTTCCAATACCGATTCCATGGCCATAATCTTCGGTGATGTTATCCCGCTTCCTGACACCAGTTGTGACTTTGTGGGTTCGTGAAAATCAAAAGTCGAGGCTTCAAATACAAAAACTGCACTTTATTTTCCTAGCAAATACATTCGTCACATCACAATTTGCTAGCTAACCTAAAACTGTTTATTTTCTCTCTCACAACTACTCTCATCCGTCTCTCACTTCCGGTAACGATCGGCCATCATTTTTCATCGGCTTCGCGAGCATTCCACCAGGGTGACAATAATTAATATTCTCTTGCTTTATTACACTTTGTAACATATTGTATTGTAAATATTTTAGACATATTTCTGATCTTAAAGTTTAGGTTTAATATTCTGATGAGTCACCAATTTACGAGCACCTGCTCAACTATGTAAGTGTAATGTGACAAAGTATTGTATTGCTATTGAAATTTGATTCAGGATATTGTAATTAATGACATTAAGATAACCTGCAATACAATGGGAAGCAATTTTGTATTGCAAGGGATCATATTTCGAGATTTAGTCAATGTATTAGAACAACTTGTAGAGGGTTATGAATATGGTGTATTCAGTGCACAATTAGTCTGTAGCTCATATAAAGAATGAGCCAATACACTGGTTGTTTGGTTCACAGAGTAATGCAAGAGGATTGTATGATGTAGAAATAGCTGTTGTACTTGTTTGTAATAACTTAAATTATTTGTATACGGAAGAAGCTAGAAACAGTGATGTGTTAAGATGTATTTACCTAAGATGAGTCAGTACTAGTAAATTAACATCATTTTGTTATTTTACTCTATGTTAACATGTTTCAGGAACATGTGTTCCCATCTTCAGAATGTGTCCGACTGACCTGTGTTGTGTTGGTTGTCTATGATGCCGCTAATAGACAACCACCACAACAGAAAGGAGGAAAGCGGCCACCCCTCAGCCGTGACATTAACCCATTTGACTTTTTCCTTTTAGTGTTTCATAAAGAGAAGGTGTACCATAGAAAACTCGAAAATGCAGTGCAGCTTAGGGCCATCATTGTGGAGTTATGCCATGCCATTCCAGAAGATTTGTGTCGAAGAGTCGTCACAAATGCATGTGTGTGACTTGAAGTTGTAAAACAAAATGGCAGTCATATTGAACATGTGATTCATTAGGTTGTATTTCCAAGCTGTATTCCTTACTTCTACATCAGTAAATGACAAATCTTGTCGACAACAAATATGTTATTCATGAAACAAATCAGGTGACTTATCGTGTGCCACCCTGTATGATTCCTGAGTCTCGGTAGAGTGTTCTAGACATTCTTTGAAACCAGAGTCTCTCAAACTTTCTCAAAGCCAGAGTTTGTCGAGCGAAAGAGATAAAACCAAAAGGCTATACATTTCCTGACTTGTGACCTCAGCAGCAGCTCTCTGTGAACAGCTCATAGCTGAAATACTGGGATCCCTCTGTGGTGATATGCCATTCGTGATGATATTTGTACACTATAGTCCTATTACAGGAACCATTTTATAAAGTTAACCTAGCTGAAATACTGGGATCCCTCTGTGGTGATATGCCATTCGTGATGATATTTGTACACTATAGTCCTATTACTTACAGGAACCGTTTTATAAAGTTAACCTGCATATCCTGACAGAATTTTGAAATTCCGACTTTATTTCTTTTGATTAATGCAGTTTGTAATTCAATGTAATGTGTAGATTTGCTTTGTTGATCCTGCATATAACATTAAAATAGACAGAATATCCAAATAAATTATGTTTTTTTTTGGGGGGGGTTTATTGAAAAAAGAAAAAGTTCTTAAAAAATATAAATTTTAACTGTTGCTAGATAGTCAACATGAAAAATTCAATGTCATGGCCAGGATTTGAACCACGGATCTCCTGGTTTCCATCCAGTTTTCGCTCTAACCCATTGAGCTACCATGGCCAACGTGCCGTCCTGACATTAAATTCTTCATTTGACTCTTATTTATCAAAAACCTTAGCCTATATACGGCTAGTGTGAAGAAATGATTAATTTCCATCAATTAACTAATTTAACTGTTGCTTTTCTTCACAATCGGCTGTAATACACCAATTTTGCAACATGTTTGCAGCTGCTTGACAAGATGCATTTATCTTGCAGTCTGATTGACAATGACATAGATTTCAATCTGTTTCAAAGCATTACAGATGTAGCTTTAGCCATGTTGATTCATTACAACTTGTTTGTTTTGTCTGCTTCGTTGAACCTAGTGAGTGTGAGCACCATATGAAATACAAAAAAGTGGTTGGTTTTACATATGTGCATGAAAAAGGTGTGTTTCATACTGAATAAAGGATGCAGCAAAGAGAAACATTTATCTCTTTCCAAAAAAGTTGGAAGCATACAATACTAAGAAGGCCAGAAATGGTTAGAAGGCTGGGTATTACCAATTCTCAGCTCTTAGTAGGATTCTGAAAAAGTGTTGCAATTTTGAGTGAAGTAACGAAATGTGGTTTGAAGTCCAGAAAAGTATAAGAAGATTGGACATTACCCAGAAGAGGAGATGGAAACTGTATGAATGATGTATGATCTTCTTGCTTACATATTGATGGTAGCTTCATAAAGGAAAAGGCAATCGATAATTGCTTTTAGGTTAGGTTTTGTAAACTTTAAAGCATGCATTTCTAGCTGTATGCTCTGTGACATATCTCATACTTTCAGCAGGAAGGCAGGTATAATATAATAACAAACCTAAAACCAAAACACTATTCATTTAAAGTCTGAGATTACAAAGTAGCAGATCACCCAGCACTGTACTTTAAGGTTATCACTGACAAAGCTATTTCTCAGAAAACTACAAAAATAATCAAAGAAATCAGAGATCTCAGCATACAAAATGTAAATCAATTCAAAGATAGCAGCCTAGCATTAGTGAATTGGGAAGCAATGCTCTGTAGTGCTTTGGGGTCAGCTGAAGAAGTATTTGAAGTATTTTTTGCAAAATTTGATAATTTGTTCAATAGCTGTTGCACTAAAAAAAAAGGACTTGTAAATCCCAATAAAAAGAAAAAAGCAATTAATGCATACAGGTGGTATAATTCACAGCTTGAAAGAATGAAAAATTGGCTAATAATTATCCAAGACATGTGTAAAAAAACACCTAATGATTTGTTGTCAAATGTTTTGAGAGATTATAAGAAAAAATACAGGAAACAGTTAATGGATGCGAAGAGAAATGCCAGTCAAATACACATAGAAAATTCAGATAACAAATGCAAAGCAGCATGGTCTGTCATAAATTCAGTAAGAGGTAAAGGAAGTAAAGACAGTACATATGAAAGAATAACTCCTGACGAATTTAATAATTTCTTTTTACTGTCAATAGAGGACATAACTGTACAGGTGCCATCATCTCTGGACACAGCAATGAGCTTTATAACACCAGGAGAAGAAAATGAGGGTTTTTCACGTAGAGTAGTAACATGTGATGAGGTTCTAAAAGTTACCAAAAATCTAAAGAATTCAAAAAGTAGGGATGTTTATGATCTTTCCAATGACCTCATCAAAGAAGTAATTCAGTATATACAAGTACCTCTGACTTTATTAATAGATTTTTCAATGATGGCATTTTTCCAAAAGAGCTAAAAATTTCCAAAGTAACGGCAATATACAAAAAAGGGTACCGAGAAAGCATGACTAGCTACAGACCCATCTCTGTAATTCCTACAATGGCAAAACTTATAGAATGTCTGCTAAAAAATCAATTACAAGATTATTTTGAGAAGCAAAATTTATTCTTCAGTAATCAATTTGGTTATAGAGCAAAATCAACAATATTAGCTGTTGATATTTTTGTAGAAAATATATATCAAGCTTTCGAAAATGGTGACATGGCTCAAGGTACTCTTTGTGACTTGAGCAAACCTTTTGATAGTGTACAACATAGTATCTTGTTAAATAAAATGAAAATATATGGGATCAAAGGAAAAAGTTTAAATATATTTGAATCTTATTTAGATGTCGAAAACAGTTAGTATCAGCCAGGGTAAGGAAGTCGAGCATCACTGAGGTAAAAACTAGGGTTCTGCAAGGCTCGGTATTAGGGCCCCTGCTATTTCTAATACTGATTAATGATGTATCAAAATGTTATCCCTGCCATACAGTTGTTTATGCAGATTATACATCCTTCCTTAGAACTTAGAATTGTTGACAGAATCTGCAAACGAAACCATGCAGCAGGTGCAAAATTGGTTTAGATGTAATGGCTTCCTTATGAATCTTGACAAAACTCAAAATATTATCTTCAGTTTAAAACATGTAAATACTGCCAATGATGGTGTGAAACTTCTAGGTATTGTAATTGATGATGATATATATATATATAAGGGCGCTCAACTACGGCGGTCATCATCACCCTTTAAAAAACTAGTCATGGCAAAAGGCAGATATAAAACTTTCTAAAAACTATACAAGTGTAACAAAACATATTAAAAATACACGTACATAAAAAACATCAATCAAAACCTACTAAAAATTTCGTCCACTAAATCCTAAACTCTAAACTAGACAAGAATCTAGAAACCTTCTCCACGGGTCTCCACGCACGGCCTACACGTGGGTGGGCCTGTTGACCATCTCCCTCAACCACGAAGAGGAGCCCACACGAGGGAGACTGTTGGCTCGGGACCCCGGGTGCGCCAAACCCGTACCTACCGAAGTAGGCCCCTGGGGGATTGTAATTGATAAACAGTTATCGTGGAATCCCCATATTGATTTTGTATGTAATAAGTTATCACATATAGTATTTCTCCTAGCAAATTTAAAAAAAGCAGTACCAAAAGAATTTGTTAGAATGGCATATTTTTCATTTTTTCAGTCCATCCTAAGATATGGCATAGTTTTATGGGGTAGTAGTCCACGTATAAATGAGGTATTGAAAATTAAAAAAAAGACAGTAAGAATTTTGACTAACTCAAAGAAACTTGATCACTGCAAACCACTATTTATACAATTAGAAATTCCAACTGTTGTTAATATATATATATATATATATATATATACAATGTCTTAACTCGCATAAAAGAGAATTTGAATATCTATGCAGTTAGGGGTGATATACATACTCACAATACACGTAGTAGTAATAAAATTGATATGCCATACCACAGACTACAAAAGACTTCCAAGTACTACAGAGTTATAGGCTTTAAACTATACAATTTACTTCCATCAAAAATGTCTTCAAACATTCATATTGTAACTTTGTGGGTTCGTGAAATGAAGAGTCCGATTGCACCACTCAAAAATGTTCTTTATTTCCACCGACTTACAGTTAAACACTTGCCAATTACACAGAATTACGTAATGCACACAATTACGATTCACCAGTTCGTCCGTTACAATTCCACTTGCACTCGCGATTACGTAAACTCCTCCGACGCACGTACGCAGTCCGTCCCCTCACTGGGCACTCCTCACAGCTGTTCGCCAAACACTGACTTACAGCCCGACGTGTTGCTTATATAGGGTCAGCTGGCCAATCTAGAAGTTTCAGGTTTCAGTGAATCACAGCGAAAATTCCAGAGGACAGGGGAAGGGGAAAGAGGCGGCCAGCGACAAGTGACATTTCCCTAATCAACCTCTTAGTTAGTGACAGAGACTAATGGGAGGGTGTGGCTTGGCTGCCTCTGGCCCCTTCTCAGCTGTCGTTGGTTGTGCTTTCCGCTAATTGGGTGACTATATAAAGAGAGACTATACAAATGTCTCATAAAGCATCCTTTTTACAGTGTACAAGAATTTCATGCAACAAGTAAATGTGATTCGTAAATATGTGTAATTAACTTTAAAGAGAGTCGATTAAAGACACTAGACAACACTTACTTTTTAATTTTTCCGGAACATGTTTCTGAGGCTTTGCCTCTATCATCGGCCGGCTCTCGACTAAAGTAAGTGTTGTCTAGTGTCTTTAATCGACTCTCTTTAAAGTTAATTTATCATAACAACACTGTTTTCAACACTTCTAAGAAAGGAAATGTGTAATTAATTTAATGTAATGTATAGTTACAAGTTCTTCTTTTTTTCTTTCTCTGATGAAGCCTATTGTAATCATTGGAATTACCAAATGGTGAATAAATATTATTATTATTATTATTATTATTATTATTATTATTATTATTATTATTATTATTATTATTATTATTATTATTATTATTATTATTATTATTATACATTACGGAGCAGGTAGAGGTTTTTGACATTTGGACTAGTGGCATTAACTGATGCATTAATAGGGAATAATATGTTACAGGTGTGTGTACTACAAGAAAACAATTCTGTTAAATATTTGACATCCATATAATGCACACTGCTTTTATAATCTTAAAAATTATATTGAAACAATAACTGAATATACTTCTATTGCATTAAAGCAATAAATAAATATACTACTTGTGCAGACATACTGCAGATGAAAAATAAAACATAACCACTGTCTTCCAAGGAAGAAATGTAGAAACATACTGAAATTGGAGCTGAGAAGTAACTAAGTTGTCACATTCTTTTGAAAGGCATTTTCAATCATATTTTGAGACTTCTGGATTTATTTTGAATAGTCAAGTCTCTCAGTATTTGGACAAAGAGATGAAATAAATAATCTAATTGTAGTCTAAACTTTGATCTGACATATATTCCAATTGCTCTCGGGCTTCAAGCCAGGTGTAGATGTGGTGATGTACCAACGTTTCGTTGTTTCTGTTGTTTCTGTCTTCAGGATATGCTGAATGAGTTAAACTGGTGTGTCTTTTATGGGACAGTCCATGTGCTCTGCGCGGGCCAATGAGAGGCACTGAGGCGTGGTCGTTTGAGGTGGGTTGGAGCACGGACCTAAAAGTAAATGGTCTGCATCAGGTGTCTTTCTCTGAGGTTAATTTTGTGTTTCTGTGTTGGATTTGGTGTAACTGTAAAGCCGGTTTCCAGGCAGTATTTAATTGAAGTCCTGAGTCTGTTGAGATTGCATCCTTCTGAAAGAATAGCCAATGCTTCCTTCACTCTTCATGGCCACTAGCTGACACTTTTGGCAATAGCTGTTGTTCCGTCAAAATTGTCCCGGTGATCATGTTCGAAACAATGTTCAGCCGGCTCTTGATTTTTCCGGATGCATCAGGCGGATACTCCTACTGTGTTCTTTTATTCTGCTGGCTGTTGTTCTCTCAGTTTGTCTGATGTAAGGAACCCTGCATTCACAGGGAATGCGGTAAACCTTTGGCACTTTCAGTTTGAGGTTGTCTTTGACTGGTCTGAGCAGATTTCTGATTTTGGGTAGTGGGACATGTGTAGTTCTGATGTTTCAACAGTATTCTGCTGATAATACTGGATAGCTTGCGTGCGGTGGCCGTATCTGACAGGTGACTTCTTTTACAATGTTTGCAAATTTTTATAAGAGAAAAGCTGCTCACGTAATATGAGAGAAACTTACAGAACACAAGTAGCCAATTAGTGTAGTCTTGTCACCTTGGTCACGGGTATTTCTAGAAATAACACAAATTACTTCTATTTTTAAAGTTGTCCTTTAACTCTTATTTGCATTTCAAATCAATAAATTCAGTCATGTCATCAACTTATTTTTAAATACAGGATAGTAAGAATTTCAAGTTCTTTTTGGTTTGTCCAAAAAGTTGCCAGATACATAGATGACATCTTTGCAATAGTACCAAAAAAACACATCAGTGATGCACTAAAACTTTTAAATATCCAAGAAAAAAGCATCAAGTTCACTGTAGAAATAGAAAAAGATGAGTATTTACCATTTTTGGATCTAAAAATAATGAGAAATAAAAACAGACTAAACTTTGGCATTTACAGAAAACCAACATAGACGGGTAACTACATAAAAGCTAATGGCTACAACCCAAGATCCCACAAACAGGTAATCTTCAATAGTTTAGCACACAGACTGGTCAACATCCCTCTCACAGCAGAAGAATACAAAACAGAATACAACAAAATTATTAAAATAGCACAACAAAAATGACTTTCCCAAATCATTAGTAGACAAAACAGTGAACTTAGCAAAAAAGAAGAAGCTAATAAACAACCCTCTCAGCTACAGAAACTAATAGGATTTTAAAAAAATTCACTTACCATCCATGGGTCTTTGATAAATTCAAAAAAGTCTTCAAAAAACAAAACATTCAACTAGCACCAGTCAACCATTTCTCCTTAAAAAACCTAATTTGCTCAAACATCAAAGATGCCATTTCATCTAACAAAAAATCTGGTATATATCAAATTGAATGCAGTGACTGTAGTCAAATTTATATTGGAAAAACCAAAAGAAATTTAGAAACAAGAGCAAAGGAACACTTTAGGAACATAAAATATAAACAATTGAAAAATCAACAGATGCCACGCATTTTGAAAAAAAAAAAAAATAAAAAAAAAAAATAAAAACACAACATAAATCCAGAACCAAATCTACTAAAACATACATCAGGAAAACAAGAACTATCCACATGGGAACAAATCTTCATTTCAAAAAATAGGAACAAAGTATTCAGTTTCGACATCCCCCCAGAAAGATTTGTTCAGCAAGTTCCTTGAACCGCCACCAGAGGACAGCTATGACAAAATATCGTCAACTACACCAATGAGAGCCAGTCGATGGCCGGTTGAGGATGGAGGCAGTCTCTGAAACATGTTCCGGAAAAATTTATAAGTGTTGTTGTTATTTTCAAATGCTGGGCTTTGGCAAAGAAACCATTAGCTCTCTTGCTTTCCAATATTTCTGTTTAGTGAGTCCAGCAGGTAGGGCTTCACAGGTTAAAAAGATGTTCTTCAGTCATTTCCTCTTCTATGTTGCACAGAGGACAATTTGGACTTGTATAAATTCCTATTCTGGTAAGTGTTTGGCCAAATAATCATGTTCCGTAAGTAATCTAAAATTTGCTACTGTAGCTTTACGTGGGATTTCTGGAATAATTTCTGGATTTTTAATTAAAATGTTCCATTTTTTTGTCTTTGGCTTTGTTAGATATTGATTGGTTTTGTTTGTTTTTATATTTGCTTTTGATTAATCTTTTTATGGATGTAAAGGGTAAGTTTTTACTTTTGTTCTGAATTAAATTTGCACCTTTTTTGGCAAGAAAATCAGCTGATTCATTTCCAGCAATTCCACAATGTGCAGGTATCCACTGTAATATAATTCTTTTCTGTAGTTTTTGAAATGGTTGGATCATTTTGTGACAATCTTTAATTTGGATTGACCTCATTTTATATGAACTTATTGCACATAATGCTGCTTTAGAATCAGAAAGTATGACAGCATTTTTGAATTTATCTATTCTGTATAGAAGGTGTTGGAGTGAAATATGAATAGCCATTACTTCTGAATCAAAATTTGTTGTGTGGTATCCTGCTGGTTGATAGAATGGGAACAGTGCACACTTAATTCCTGCTCCTGAGTTGTTGTCCAAGTTAGATCCATCTGTGTAGATATGTAACCATTCTTCAGGTGGGTATCTATTGTTCACAGTTTTTAATGCTAGTGCTTTTAGTACAGGTTTGGAAGTTTTTAGATTTTGGAACTATTTGTTCTAAATCTAACTGAATATTAATTGGTTCAAAAGTTAGTGGGTTTTCTTTGATTAAAATGTTTTCTTTAGGATTAGGAAGATTCAGATCTGTTTTTAATTCCGTAACTTTGTGTAGGAAACTTGTTTGTGTTTTCATCTTGATTGGTTGTAGTAATCTTTTCTCCCATTTTGTTGTTTTTAACCGCAACATTTTTTTCATGTTGTATTAGTGCCTGCTCCTCTAAAGTTAGATGTATTGGATAGTTCCGAGTTAAGGCTTGCATTGCCAAGATTGGAGTTGATTTTGCTGCACCGGTTATTAGTCGCAGGGCCTGATTTTGGCATACTTCTAGGTGATTTATGTTGAACTGTTTGCTGTAATTATTACCTCCGCATTATAAAGAAGTATTGGCTTGATGAATGTTTTGTATGTGGTGTTCAGTGTCTCCTGATTACTGCCCCACTTGACTCCAGCTCTTTTCAAAATTGAAAATTTTTTTGATTTGTTAACTACTGCTTCAATATGATGTCTCAAAGATAATTTTGAATCAAAAATTGTTCCAAAATATTTTGTTTCATATGTTTGTTTCAGGTTTGTTTTCTTGAACTGCAGATTTAGTTTAGGGATTTTATTTTTTAAGTTAAATATTTGAAGTGTTTTGTCAGTATTTATTTTCATCAAATTGTTGTCAGTCCACTTTTTCAATAGTACCAGAGCCTTTTCCATTGAAATTTTGGATTTCTCTATTTGTGGGGAAGATGTCCACATGATCATGTCATCTGCAAAAAGTGCTGTCTTTATTTCTGTGCTTGATTCAGCCACAGGAAGATCATTGATGTAGTTGTTGAACAAAGTTGTACTCACTACTGCACCTTGTGGTAGGCCCATTTTTATGTGTCGGAATTTGGATGTAATGTCATTGTATTTTGTAGCACAGAAACGTTGAGAGAGAAACTGAGTGATCCAATTTAACATGTTATCTTGAATGCCTAGTTTTAAGTTTTAAGTAGCATAAATTTAACCGTTTTTTAAGTGGACACCAATTTTTTTGCTTGTAATGGTGGTTACATTATCCACTCACTTTAACCCCAAGTATGTCTGGAGGACAAAAAGTAAGTGTTGTTTAGTGTCATTAATCGACTCCCTTTAAATTTAATGTATTATAACAACACTTCTAAGAAAGGAATTGTAGAGCATAGTGCTTTGATTCCCTGCATCCGGAATGTGCCCGGGTTCAATCCCACCTCTGGGGGTACAGATTTTAAGTCTGTGCCCACTCAGCATCACGAGGAAATTGAGGAGCTACGCTAGGTAGTAAACCCTGGTCTAGAAAGCCAACTTTCCAGCTGGGGTTGCCAAGATGCTGACCACATTTCCTCCCCATATCGGTTAGATGATTGCGCACCTCTACCTTGCATATGTGGACATGAGGCCGGCAGTTGGATTGGCAGGCTGAGGCTCACTTTGGGCTATTATGCCATGGTTACGTTTACTGCATTTCTTTGCAATACTCTTCGACATTTTGCTACTTTTCCAGACTGCATGATCATGAACATATCTTCCTATATAGACAAAAATTTGCCGGAGTTGATGGTCTTTGTATTGTTGATGTGTTTTTGCACTGCAAACACAATAAGCATACAGCAACTGCCACTACTTAGTACTTTGCTCTCGCTGTTGCTCCAAATCTCTTCTTGAGCAAACCCAAGCTCTCACGTCACATATTGGTCGGTTAAAAATGCGTGCTTTAAAGCATCAAACAGATGGTTAGACATGTTTAATGTAGTGTACCTGTAGGTTTCATTAAGACAATGAAAACAATTTCTGATTTTAATATTAATATATTTGTCCCCACATTGTAATATTGGGTTTATATATGTAATTATAAAATATCAAATTTGTGAAAACTAGTATTTTTTTTCCTAAGAGAAAATGCTAACCCTTAAATGTTTTCTGTTTAGACATCATAGAGACATATTGACAGACAGGGATTGTGAGCATGTATACGAGTTGGTGTTCTCATCCCATCGAGTGGTAGCACAAGCTGCAGGAGAGTTTCTTAATGAACGACTGTTTGTTCCCGATGAGGAAGCAGTAGCTGGAGTCAGGACCAAGCGAGGAAAGAAACGTTTACCAAACACGCCACTCATTAGAGATCTTGTTCAGTTCTTCATTGAGTCTGAGGTAAGTCTGATACAGTCGTGCCTGTTTAATTAAAGTACCCAGTGGTAGAATATTATGTTTTGCGCAAAGATTTTCATGTAGCTGAACAATCTATACTAATAAATACGTAAAATATGAAGTATTAACAGCGAAGCAAACAAATATATACAAATATAACAATTTGTAAGTTAAAGCTTCATTTATCTTATAAAAAATGATGACACTTTTCTTATAAATTGTTCGGGATCGTGATTTCATGGAAATTCTTCCACATAGTCAGCCGGAACCAACAAAGCTGTCGTCATGGTTACAAATGCTAGATATTAATATATTCTTGTTAGTACTACCAAAATCTGAAAATAAAACAAATTTAAAAACAGAATCAACTGCCACTATTTTAAAATTCATTACGCGATGTTTGTTTTTTAAAATAAATATATTTTCCCAAACCATTAAATTTGTCAGACCATTTATCAGACCGTAGCAGATCATTTTTGGTCATTTAACCATGAAATAAATCCAGAAGTTAAATTATTAAGATAATTAAATGGTCCGATAGATTTAATGGTTTGGGAAAAGATAGTCAACATGAAAAATTCAATGCCATGGCTGGGATTTGAATCACGGATCTCCTGGTTTCCATCCAGTCACTCTAACCCATTGAGCTACCATGGCCAACGTGCCATCCTGACATTAAATTCTCCATTTGACTCGTATATTTCGCGGTAAACCACTAAGGGCTCTCGCATCCAAGATACACTGTGTGTGGCGACTTACTATCGTAAGTACTTGAGTCTCAGGCTTCATCATTTAACTCTTATTATTTTAGTTAATTGATGGAAATTAATCATTTCTTCACACTAGCTGTATATATGCTAAGGTTTTTGATAGATAGTCAACATGAAAAATTCAATGCCATGGCCAGGATTTGAACCACGGATCTCCTGGCCTGATTATTCTTTTGCTTATTCATGCAAAAAATTTTAATTTTAATTTGTCAAAAAATTCTACCAACAGTCAAAAGGCCTCACAATGGGCAGCCCACTGTCACCCTTGCTAGCAGATTTATATATGAGTCACCTCGAAGTCCATATAGTAAAAGCCTTCCCCCAAATTTACAAATTCTGGTGAAGATATGTAGACGACATTTTTGCTATCATTTTTAAAAAACAAACAGAAGACTCCCTAAAACTTTTGAACATACAGGATGGCAACATAAAATTTACAATGGAAATAGAGGAAAACAACATCCTACCTTTCCTAGACCTAAAAATCATGAGAGACCAAAATAGCTTAAAATTCGGAATACATAGAAAACCCACACATGTGGACAATTACATTAAGAGGAATGGTTGCAACCCAATTTCACATCAACTGGCAGTCTTCAGAAGCTTGATCCAACGTTTATTCAGTGTCCCATTGAGCAAGGAGGATTTTCAAAAAGAACGAGAGTATATATTAGGAGTAGCAAAGGAAAATGGATTCAACCCTGATCTCATTAGGAACATGTTCAAAAAGAAAGAAAGGCAAAAACAAATCTCGTCAAATACAGCACTAACACCCCTTTCAAACCAAAATTGGAAATATAAAAAATTTACTTACCACCCCTGGGCTTTTAAAAAATTTGAAAGAATCTTCAAAAAATTCAATATAAAACTGGCCCCACAGAATAAATTCAACCTGAAGAGCATTCTAAACAAACCTCTTAAAAATACAATTCAAAACACACTGAAATCCGGAATCTATCAAATCAATTGTGAGGATTGTGAAAAGTACTACATAGGAAAAACGAAGAGAAACTTGGAGATCAGGCTAAAGGAACACCAGAGAAACATAAAACTAAAACACATAGACAAATCCGCTGTTTCACATCATTTTTGGAAAGAAAACCACAACATTGGGCAAAATATAAAACTGTTGAAACCATTAGAATCACCAATAGAATTAGACATCTGGGAAAAAATCCACATAATTAAAAACAGTGAAAATGTTATAAATTTTGAAATCTCACCACTTAATGAAGTGTTAAAACTTTGCGCTCCTAACACCAGATGGCAACAGGATCAGATACAGGAGAAGGAAGAGGAAAGAAAAGGGGAGAGTCAGTCACTATACTGCTGGGGAAGAGGGCGAATGTCCTGGAAAACGTTCCAGCGTTTTTTAAAAATAATAAGTGAAGGTGAGTGTAAACAAGTGACTCATAAAACTTCAACATGAAGAAAACTTCACTGTTAATAATGCTTCTATTTGTAATATTTAACAAATTGTTATATTTGTATAAATCTATACTAATATTTAAAGCAGAATCTATGGCTTGCGAGATTTCATAGGAAATTCTTTATCCTTGTGGATTATCTTGAGTTCCAGTTGGTGCTTGGGAAGCTCTTATCACAGATGTTAGTCTCAGGTAGAATTCTGACGAAGTAGAATCAATACTCAGATATATAACATGTTGAAGTCTTTTCATTTTTAGAACAAAATTGATTTTCTTTTATTCCTTGTTATCTTTAAATTACAGGATATTTTACAACATAGTTATAAAATTATTTCTATCTGTATAATTGAAATATCAGACCAAATTACGCTGATTTCATATAGTGTTTACAAGTTTACACAAGTAACCTATTCAGTGGTTCATTTGCCCGCTTCGCGTGTATGCCTCACACTCAAGAGGTCCCGGGTTTGAATCTTGGTCAGGGTGATTTACTTGGATACAGTTTTTTCCGGGGTTTTCCCTTATCCTTAAACAACGAATGTCGGGTAGCTCCAAGCTCCATGGACTCTGGACACATTTGAGCATCATTTCATCCATTTCATTCACCATCCGATATGACTTAATGTTGGAGGACGTAAAATTAAAAAAAAAAAAAAAAAAAAAAAAAAAAAAAAAAAACGTGGTTCATTACTAACAAGACTTTAACTTCTTACTCAACAGTTTAATTATTTTTCCGTTGCTATGGCGATTTTACATTTTTTCTTATTAGTCCACATTTTCTTTCCATTTGTTCTTTAATCTCGTTAACATTTTTGCAATCACTTTTAACTAATTTTATAAATAATTTTCAATAGAACTTTATAATAACAAACGTGTATAAAAATATAAACTTGAAAGAAGCGTAGGGACAGTGAAGCACAAATTAGCACAAATTAGCACAAAAGTGAATCGAGAAGATATTGACAGTGTGAGTGAAACAATGTGTCAATATCCTCTCGATTCACTTTTATGTATAAAAACATAACAATGTCATGAGGGGTCTGAGCTTAAAAGAACTATTACTTATTATATGTACAGGACATTTGTGTGTGTAATTTCAAAAACCATTCAATGGATTTTGATTATTCTTTCACCACTAAATAAGGCCCAAATTGTTCTGATGAGCTTGGGGCAATAAAACATTTAATTTCATTTCACAAATTACTAAAAAATTAAAAAGGATTTACAAAGCCTTTGTACTTGAATACAAATACATTAGATCTATAAAGAACATGGTTGCAAAGTAGGCTTTGACTTTAATCTGAGAATGTCATGGAGCAGAATATTTGAATTTGAGTTAAGCTGTTCATGCATCATGCATATGCCTTTTCTCCCCTCTGGAAGTGATCCTTTTTTATTCAGGGAATTTAAAACGTGTATTTGCAGTGAAATCTTAGTAACCAATTTTGATTGGAATGCAGTTCTTAGTCTACTTACTATGTACATGATACAGAAATTAAAAATGTCTTATAGTTAGCAAAGGATATGCTATAAATAGCATGTTCTGTAAAGGCAGTAAGAAATTAGGTTAAGTGTGAAGAGCAAATGGAATTGGACAGTGGAGAAAGACGACAGTTTCCTGCAATGGAGATTAGGTCTTATAGTGTTTTCAAAATGTAAATGGGATGTATGTATCTTCATTTACCATAAGAATTTTTTACAAATTCATGGTTTCATCAATTTTAAACAAGAAATATGGATATTGAATACTGGTTTAAGTAGTAACATAAATACAAATAATATATATTACATTACAATAATAAGAATTATTATTAATATACAATACAATACATTACAATAATAAGAATTACGTCAAATATACAAAATTACAGATTAACATAGATTCACAGTTCCACCAGGTTTTAGAGACTAGATGTGAAGGCAATTAGCCAGGACTAAATGCCATGTCATTCAAATGTAATTTAGTTAGAATAAATAAATACTACCCTGAACTGCCAAATATGCTGCTTGTGTTACATTCAATTAGTTATTAAAAATAAGTTAAAGGTCACTAGGTTAATGTGATGGTGTTTTGTGCAGCTTCATGAACATGGTGCGTATCTTGTTGACTCGCTGATTGAGTCCAATGAGATGATGAAGGACTGGGAATGCATGACCGATCTGTTACTTGAAGAGCCAGGACCATCTGAAGAAGCTCTCGATGACCGTCAGGAGACTAGTTTAATTGAAATCATGGTTTGTTGCATTCGTCAAGCTGCTACAGGGGAGCCACCTGTTGGTAGAGGACCCACTCGCAAGGTGAGCTGAATAAATTTATAGTTATAGGGGAAACAATATAATGCAGTTTCCAAGATTCAAAATGGGTGACATTACTCTAAACTGAAGTACTGTCAACCTTACAGTGAGAATTATTAGTTTTAAGTCAGTAAATACTGTTTTGCATTATTTAGTGCTGGGAACAGATTTAATCCAGAAGTGATTTAAGTACTTGCTCGGCTAATGTTCTCTATTCTGTGCCTGTGATTAGTTCCAAGTTTTCATTGTAGGGGTCCTTTGGGTCTGTTGATGTGTAGTGGCAATATTGCCAACATGCATGAAAACACTGCTATAAACTAGTAACCTGCGGAATGAGAATGCAGAATGTTTGTGGGTGAAATAAGTTGTAAATGTAAGAGGAATGCAATGAAATCTCAGCAGAGAAGATGTGAACACTAACAAAGCCATGGTCCTGCAAATTCTGGTTGTTTGTAAGGATTATTGGGGTTTAGCTTCATAGATCCTATCTCTATGCCCATGCCCTTGTTGTTTCTTAGTTGTGGTTGAATTCTCTTATATGAAAACATTCCTCAGCCATGCAATCCATTGGCTGCACTTTGTAGTGTAGGACCTCAAATCAACAGTACAAAACCTTTTTGAGTTTGATTAATGAGTCACTGTGTTTACATTCAACTTCACTTACTATGTTGTTGTATAATCAAAACGTTTTCAAGATCATTCGATGTCATCCTCAGCTGTTTGGTGACTAAATGAACATTCTTCTTCCTCCACTACTATGGTGCTCCGATTTCTCTGCCATCTGGTGTTAGGGGCACTTAGTTTTAATACTTCATTTAATGCCGGGAATGAAACATAGTGACTCATTAATCAAACTCAAAATTGAAGAATACTTCACTGTTAATAATGCTTCTGCTTTTAATATTTAGTAAAAACCTACTCGTTTTAACAGATTTCAGTTCTTGTACTTGGATTGAGAGTAAGCTCAGCGTATGGACATGGAACATTGTTGACATGCTCCTGTCCTCTTACAGGAACTGTCCATGGGCAAAATTTGTTGTAAATAAGTTCACAAAATAGTGTTATTTAAACAAACTTTCTGTGGATTAAGTAGTTTTCAAGTACAAAAGTGAATCGAGAACATATTGACAGTGGCTTTTCATGTTTTGAATACTAGACATGACATCAACTTGGAAACATCTTTAATAAAATATGTTAATCAACCCATAGACCTTTCCGTCTGGGAAAAAATCTTCATTAACAAAAATCGTCATAGAGTCATGAATTTTGAAACTCCACTACTGGACATCTTTGACAAGTACATCATGCCATCTATCGACGATACGGAGAAAGAGGAAACCACTACAATTTGCACTAGTCGAGCTCCAGCTGATGATTAGAGCAAAAACTCTTGAAACATGTCCTGTAAAAAAACAGTGTGAGTGAAGCAGTGTGTCAATATCTTCTCGATTCACTTTTGTGCTAAGTTGTGCTTCACTGTCTCTACGCTTCTTTCAATGTTATACTTTTAGCTTTCAAGTGCTGAATATGGTTGTAGATTTATTGCAACATTATGTTGCATAAAGAATTCCAAATTATGGCATGTTTACATAAGCAGTAACACATTTGCAAATAAACATCTTTATAGAACACAGTGGCATCTATGCAATTAAGAATGTGCTTTAAATGCAACAGTTTACATACCTGCAAGATAATGCCAACGTAACAGCTGTAATTAACACCAACTATGGCCATCTTAAGGGGAGGCATCTGAAAAACGCTAAAATCCAGAGCTTACATCAGAACTTCATGGAATTTTGTCATTAGGTGGGGTACAGGGAATCTAATTAAGCTTTCAAAATTCATCTTTCTGTCTTAAAGAGTTTTTTTTTTAAAACAAAGAATATTTAGTGCTTTTTATAGTGTGATTTTTGTTAAATATCATTTTTGGGTAAAAACTATTGTATTAAATAATTTTGTGTTATGTAAAATGTCCTAGGTAATGCAGATTTTCTTTAAGAAACTTTAAATTTTAGGTTCAGGTTTCTATGTACATCAGTTACAAAATTTGCTATACTTTTAAAGTGTGTGCCAAGCAGTTTTGGAGAAAAAAAAATTTATGTTTGAATATATTAAATTTTCCTTAAATTTTTTGCAATTTTGAGATTTAAAATTCAATATCACTTGTGTTTACTTCCTTCTTTTCTGACTTCCACTTTTTAACTCTTTCTGCCTGTTTTAATCTTATTTACATTTGTTTCTTTGTTCTTTTCCTCCTAATTTTTACTTTTCCAATAATTCATTTCACTCTTATTTCCTTCATCTCTAATTGTCTTTGATCTTTCCCCTTCCATTCTTTCTTCCCCTCTTTTGACTTTTCTAACCATTTACTAAGCCTGGTTTCATGTAACACATATTCTTTCCTTCTTTTCTTTTCTGTTCTGTTTACTTATTGCTTTTACCTTTGCTCCCATAACCCTGTAACTAGTCTCCATACTCTCCATCTGTATAAATTCTTTCTCTTGATCTGATTCTTCAGCCTGACTCAAGATTCTGTTGTGTGTTTCTTTATGAATCACACTCTTTATTTCGCCCACTTACTGCTTCTTCACCCAATATTCCTTTTCCTTCACTGCACCACATTTGCTTTTCTTCTGCCCTTTTCCTTGGTTGGCTTTCTCTGTTCTCCTCCCTCCCCCCCACCCCCCCCCCCCCCCGAAAAAAGTTTTATGCCAATTTAATATTGAAAAAGAGTAGAGCCAGACTGAAAAATTCAGTGCCATAGGCGGGATCTGAACCATGGATCTTCTGGTCTCCATCCAGCTGCTCTAAACCATTGAGCCAACGTGCCAACATGACATTAAATTCTCCAACTGATTCGTGTTTTTCCTGGTAAACCACTTGGAGTTCTCATAAACACATGAGACAACTACCTTAATGGCGACTTAATGTACTGTTAGTACTTGTGTGAAAGAACAATTTCCATTAATATTGAAAAGTTCCATGAGTATCTTTTCAGATTTATAAAAGAATTAAATTTAATATTGAAAAGTTCCAGGAGTATCTTTTCAGATTTATGAAAGAATTAAATGAAAGGTGAATAATTCAAATGAAGTTTCCCCACATTAGCTTATGTACTTATTGCTTCAGTTTTTGTATAAATATGTTGTTACAGAAAATATATTTTGTTTTAAATGTTCATTTTCAGACTGAAGTTCAAGTACTGTATGCACACGATTTCTTCAGCATTCAAATCCCAAGTCCTCATTTGGTAGGTTTCGCCTACTTCCGTAAACACAGGTGACAACTTTGAAACATGAAATGACTGACATCTAGTGGCTAATATGCGAAGCTTTCACATGTGCACCGTTTCATTTTGAGCAATTTTGAGGTTAATTATTAGCTAACCAGTTTACAACAAATCTAAGAGCTAGACAAATGTTGTGGATGTTACGGCTCTCACACACAATTTAGCTGGCTGTGGGAAAAAATAAAGAATATTTTCAGAGGATGCAATGTAACCGAAGAGCCACCAATCTGCGGAAACTTGCTATAGAAGCGATGGCTTAGGAAGGATACTTCAAGAAGGTCCAAGAACTGGAAATGCAAATTGCTGTCACGATGGTGTAATGGAAAATGCACTTGATGAAGTTATCAACACATCAGAGGATACCAGCGATGAAAAGTATCACAGCAGACTTGGAAATCGAAGAATCAGAAAGTGAATGAGCGAGTGTTTATAGCTGTTGTAATATTTTTATACTTTTACCTGTTTCATAACATAGTAAATATATAAGTATACAGCTTATTGGAAGGAGTTCAATTTCTTTGTCCATGCATCTCACATTAGCGGCACATATCTTTGCTTACCACTTACTGCGATTTGGCTGAATTCTGTTTTTCTTGGTTGACCATACAGCAGAAACAAGAGTGTGTTAGCTCTCTCTTCTTCCCCTCTGCCTGCATAACACTGTAAACCCAGTGCTTAAGAAAACATGCGCATATAGTAAAAAACTTGTTACACAGAAATTTTTTAAGACCTGGCTTTGTATTGGCAGATGGATAATTTTATACAGATTGGAGCTGCATTAAATATTTTGTCACAGTTGTAATAAATTCTTTTGATAAAGTGCTAGCAAATAAAAATAAATATTGGCAAAAAAAGATGTACATTTTCAGCTTTGAAGTACACTTGCATGGCAGTATATCATTAAGTATTGCACCTTATTGTGGTAGCTTTTATTTCTCTGTGTGCTTTAAATAGAATTGTTGCAAATCACACTCATTTCATTATCAAGTTGGAATAGAAATAGTAAATTGTGTGCAAATTAACACTGAGATCATTCAATTACACATAATTTCTCTCCTATTGTACTGATATCGTATTACTTTGTTTCTCACAATTAAATGTCATTTGAGGTAGAATGGAACATTTTGCATGTACGAGGGGGGACCCAAAAGAAACCGGATTGTTGTCATAAAAACTTTGATGAACCTTTTTACAAAATTACTTCAGTCACCTTCAAAATACTCTTCATTACATGTGATGCACTTAAAAAGTCTCATTTCCCGCTGTTGGAAGCATGTTTGGAACTCTTCAAGTTTGATATTGTCCAGTGTCCTTTGCGAATCTGTTTTTACCGCCTCCACATCGTCATAACGCTCCCCTTTTAGCGTTTTTTTCATTCGTGGAAATAGGAAAAAGTCGCACAGGGCTAGGTCCGGCAAATACGGAGCGTGGGGAACGACAGACCACCTCTGAGATGCCAAATAGTGGGTCACTCATAAGGTTGTGTGTGCTGGAGCATTGTCATGATTCAGAAACCAGTCACCTAATCGCCAAAGTTCCAGGCATTTCCTCCTCACCTCCTCTCGTAGACGCCTTAAAACATCCAAGTTAAAGTGCTGGTTAACAGTCTGGCCAGGGGGTATGAATTCCCGATGCACAATTCCACGAACATCAAAAGAGACAATTATTAATTATTAATTTTTAGATGAGTCGTATTTATTACACATCTGCTTCACTTTCGTACCTATTTTGAGGACATGTTTCGCAAATCATCGTAGAGCCGTAGATGCAAACGATGATTTGCGAAACATGTCCTCAAAATAGGTACGAAAGTGAAGCAGATGTGTAATAAATACGACTAATCTAAAAATTAATAATTTTTCGCTTCACTGTGGTGTTCCAGTA
Organism: Mantis religiosa; assembly: GCA_030765055.1. Classification (NCBI taxonomy): domain Eukaryota; kingdom Metazoa; phylum Arthropoda; class Insecta; order Mantodea; family Mantidae; genus Mantis; species Mantis religiosa. Next base: position 341,149,126 of record CM060948.1, read on the forward strand.
CAGTTAAATCTCGATATATGAAAAGAGACAATGTTTATTGTCTTCACATTTGACCTCACTTGCCTTGCTTTTTTTGGTCTGGGAGAGTTGGGAGTTCTCCACTGGCTTGATGCTTGCTTGGTTCCTGGGTCATACCCGTAACACCAACTCTCATCCCCTGTAATGACTTTGTTCAAGAAGTTTGGATCACATGCAATCTCTGTTTTCAAGTCCTGACACACATTCATGCGGATGGTTTTGTGCTCCTGTGTGAGAAGGCACGGAACAAATTTAGCAGCAACATGTCTCATGTGCAAATCCTCCCTCAAAATCCGCTGGCACGAGCTCCAGCTGATTCCTGTCGCTGCTGAAATTTGGTCGATTGTTTGGCGACCATCCTCGTTGCTCTTTTGGTGGACCTTTTCAATGTTCTCCTCATTTTGCAATGTTGAAAGGCGTCTAGAACGAGCTTGATCTTCACCATACATCTCACCACATTTAAAGTGCCCAAACCACTCGAAAACCTGTGTGCGGCGCATAGGGTCCTCCAGGAAAGCTTCCTGAAGCATTTGGTGTGTCTCCATTGTAGTTTTTTTTAAGCAGGAAACAAAATTTCACACACACTCTTTGTTCTTTTAAAATTGCTATAATGACTTTGCAGAGGTAACCCGCCAACAGTCAGAGAAACACAATACTACACTTACACGTTCAGCTCTACACTGACACTGTCTACACAGCTGTTTCATGAAGGTCTCTACTCACACCATCTAGTGTGAGAAACCTACACTACGTCTACGAGTTACAGCACCTTTGGAGTCCGGTTTCTTTTGAGTACCCCCCTCGTAAATGACAAAAACCAGTTTTAATCCCAATAAACCAACTACAAGTAGTTTTGAGATTAATTTTGATGTCACTGTTACTAAATTCCTCCAAACACAAATAGCCACAGTTTTGTTTGATGGATTGTTATTTTAGGCATGTATTTGTCGGGTTCCAAGCATTTGAGGTCAAATGTGTACCTTGTGAAGATAAGTGTTGTGTTTAGTTTTATTACTAATTAAAATAATACTTGTGTTGCAGATTTTATCAGCAAAGGAACTGAAACAAGTTCAAGATGATAAGACTCGTCTGACAGAGCACTACATACAGTCATTACCTGCCATGTTAGAGAAGTATCAGGCTGATCCTGAGAAGTTGGCAAATCTATTGGCAATACCCCAGTACTTTGATCTGGACATATACACCACTTCACGACAAGAAATGGTAATGTTACATACACTGTACAACTCATTGTCTTAAATAATACAATACAATGTTAATTAGCCCCAGGAATTCATACAGAATTTTAGGCATTGTCAATATAGTTAGAGTATTTTACAATATTTACAATTCATCTATGAGGTGTTAGAGATAATTTATGCAAATTACTATTCACACTTGTAAACATTAAGACACTTGAGTACAATAACAGATCAACTCAGTTATGAATATTTATGCAGACACTGACTCTAGTACTACACTTAATTTTAATGCTTTGGCCAGTTACAGTCCTTCATTGATGAGTCTTCCAATTTTGGACACATGAAACAAAAAGAGAAATAGAATACATTAGTATAATTATGTACAACAAACTGATTAATTTATACTTTACCTGAATTGTATTCTAAGTATTCATTTACTGAGTAAAACTGATTTTTTTTTTAAAGAAATTATGAAGAAATTGTTGACAGAAGTCTCAAATAGTTTTGTTTTATGAATATAGATGTGTAATTTGTCTTTATTACATGTGTTATGGGTGTGTATTTCAGCATTTGTGACATAATTTGCAGTATTAGTTTTAACTGCTTCGCCGATGGCCATTTATACCCTTCAGGGGCCGGAAACAGATACCCAATAAACAGAACAGGACATTTAAATTGTTAAATGCTGTAAAAATGCATCATAAGTACAATTCCATATCTTCCGTATTTATTAAGTTATTTAAACGAAACAAAAACTGGTTGAAAGCTAATTAAAGGCAGTATAAATCTACAGTAACATTAAGTAGAGACTACATTAATAAATCGTTGAAATGTCACTACTTTGTTTCACTGTAGCAAAAGCCATTCTTTGCGCCGAACACACCTAACATTTGAATCATTTTGTTTTGTGTGTATACGAACGAATGTATATATGTATAGCTATGCAAGCGACTTCTCCGGTTCAGGTTTAGTTTATTTATGCTATACCAAGCGATAATCATACAAGAATATATTGCGTTACACACTCACACACTGGAAAGAAAACTCTGTCAGCATCTGTTATTACAATGTTTCTCAACCAAGGTTTCTGGTAGCCTTCTGCAGCTGTTTTCGCTCAGTATTTTAGTTATTTATCCTCTGTTCAGTGTGATTTCTTGTAGCTATCAAGAGCTAAATGAATGGCACATTTGAAATTGTTAAATTTCAATGTTAACCATGGCTTATCCCCGTAATGTAGCAAATAAATTAGCTTGGGTATGATGTGTACAGGCTTCTGATATTACTGTAGAAAATCTGGAAGATTTTTTGTACGATTATGAAGGAGATCTTTAGGACATACGTAGCAGTGATGTGTGCTGGTCTACTGATAGCATGTTAGCTACTCCATTGTTTGGGGGAAATGGCGGGTCAAATATGGGTGATGTGGATCAGCTATTACTAGCTATCCCGCTTTACGGAAAACAGTTAAATGGTAAAGTATTTTTATACCACTGGATGTAGCCATGCACTATTGTTTAGTAATTTTCAGAGCTGTAAATTCATGCAAGACATTCATCTACCTGTACTTGCGCGTATAAATAGCTCATAACCTAATTGAGTATTATAATACTCAGAGGCCTCTCTATACTGGGGGCAAGAAATTCGCCACGACATCACCCCTCATACTTCAGAGAAAACTTTCCTAAAAGTATACCACCCAAAACCAAAAAAAAGTTGTAACCATTTCGAAAATGTGTAGTGTGTTGCGAAAAAGTTTGCAAGGAAACCAATATTATTTGGTGTGAATCTGCAGATGTGCCCTTGGGTGTTTATCCAGGTTTGGAGGTGTACAATTCAAAAAGAAACCTTTAAGGGTACGTTTACATCCCTTATAGAACGAATTTAAATTTATTGTAAAATAGCAAGATAAAAATAATTGGCGTTAAATGAGCATTAAATGCATGTATGCGCAGGACGTCTATACATGTCCATATCGGTTTGGGGCATTTTAACTTGGACGTCATATGGTGTCCATATCGGTGAAAGGGTTAATACTGATTCTAACTGGTGTTAAACTGATCTAAGATTATTAAATTTTAGATGAGTCGCATTTTTTAACACATCTGCTTCACTTTCGTACGAAAGTGAAGCAGATGTGTTAAAAAATGCGACTCATCTAAAATTTAATAATTTTTCGCTTCACTGTGGTGTTCCAATACAGTTGAATCTTGATCTAAGATTGTTAATAACTTACATTTTGTTTCATCGAACGTCAGACTGGGAGATCCGTGGTTGAAGTCCTGGCTATGGCATTGAAACCTTTCCAAACCTTGGCCTACACAAGGTAGTGTGAAAAAACAATTTCCATTGATTGACCTAACAGTGGTCTGAACTATAATGGCCGGGACTTAAAGTATTTACACGTTGTAGATCACCATTAAAGTATTTGTCTCATACGTATATGAGAACTCCTAGTGGTTTACAGCAAAAATGCAAGTCATAGGATTTAATGTTATGCTGGCTAGTTGGCATGGTAGGTCAGTGGTTAGAGCAACCAGATGAAGACCGTGAGATCCATGGTGCAAATCCTAGCTATGTTATTTAATTTTTCAGTCTTACTCTACCTTTCCAAAGGCTTAATCAATTTTGAAATATCCCTAATTGATTCTGTGAGTAAATTCTTTTTACTTTCAAGGATGGACAATATAACAAAAAACAATCCATCACTTAACGGCAGTAGTGAAACAGTATTAAAAGATAGAAGGTGAAAAAAGTGTAGAGACAGCAAAGCACAAGTTAAAAGTGAATCGAGAAGTTATTGACACATTGCTTCACTCACACTGTTCTTTACAGGACATGTTTCAAGAGTTGTTGCTCCCATCAGCTGAGTCTTGACTCAACATCCAGTCAAGACTCAGCTGAAGATGGGAGCAACAGCTCTTGAAACATGTCCTGTGAAAAACGGTGTTAGTGAAGCAATGTGTCAGTATTCTTCTTGATTCACTTTTATTTTAGTATTAAAAGGGTTGGCTGAATGTGCAGATAATGGATTTGCAAAACATTTTCTCGGATTATATGACATGTTTGTGCATGACTCCCTTAAGTCTAATTTCCTTTCCTTTTTTTTAATCTTGTATGTCAATTAGACACTGTATTCAGGTAAATTGGTGATGAGTAATTGTATAATATAATATTGTGTGTATTAATAGGAGTCTTTCTGGAACAGCTCCAAAATTACTGTAAAAAATTTCATATAGTCAAGAGTTCCATTTTGCCTTTCAAAAAATGAAATTGACTATACACGCAATAAGCAAAGGAAATGATATGATTATTAAAGCATTAAATAGAAAAGAACTAGTGGTAGCAATTTTTCTTTATTTTTCTAAAGCATTTTACTGCGTTAATATTGAAAAATTAATTGTTGTCGTTTTCTAATGCCTTGCATCTGGCAATGAAGCCATCAGCATTCATGCTCTCCAATACTTTTGAGCTGTAGTTTCTTCTGATCTTAATGCTTCGCAGGTCTTCAAGTGGTCTTCATTCATTTCTTCTGGATCGTTACACAGGACACATATTGGTGAAGCTGAGATACCTATTCTGTAGAGATGACTTGCCAGACAGTCGTGATTTGTCAACTGCTGTTTTCCTTGGTCTCTGGGGGATTATATCTGTGTTGGAAAGTAGTGTGATCCATTTTTTGTCTTTGGCATTTGTTTCTATTTCTTGTAGGTATGAGTGAGAAAATTTTGTAGTGATCAAGCATTTTGTTGAGGAATTTGAAAAATTAAATTTAGACTTTTGCTTTATTGTTGTGCCTTTTTTTGCAAGTATATCTGCAGTTTCATTGCCCATGACGCCACAGTGTGCTGGAATCCATTGGAGATGGACAATCTTATTAACTTTTTGGAGTTGTGTTAACATTTTGTAGCATTCTCTAATTTTTGTTGACTTCTTTTTGAACATATTCCTTGAATTGCAGCTTTAGAATCTGAGAGAATTACTGCCTTGTTAAATTTATTTAAGGGAAGATTTAGTAATTATCGGAGAGCAATGTGTATAGCCTCTATTTCTCCATCATAATTTGTTGTGTCTCTGCCAACAGGATGATAAAAGGAAAAATGTGTACATTTAACTCCAGCTCCAGTAAGGTTTTCTTTGGTGGATCCATCAGTATATATGTGTAGCCATTCTTTTGTGGGATATATGGTATTGATTGTTTCCAGTGCTAAAAGATTTTGTATTTCTTTTGGTTTGTCTGATTTACTTGTTTTCTCTGTTAATTCCAAACTGAAGGTAGGTTGCAATAATTGTAATGGATTCTCTCTTATAAGTAGATTTTCTCTGGTGTTAGGAATGTTTAATTTAAATTTAATCTGTGTTACCTTTTCTAGGAAACTACTATGAGTTTTAAGAACTGGAGGAGGGAGGTTCTTTTCTGTCCATTTATAGTTTGGTAGCCGTAACATTTTCTCATGCTGAAGCAATGCTTGTTCTTCTATTTTTGTTTTTATTGGTGGGATCCGTGTTAAGGCAAGCATGGCATCAACAGGTGTGGATTTAACTGCTCCAGTGATTAGGCGAAGAGCCTGATTTTGTATTTGTTCAAGTTTTTGGATGTTAGCATTTGTTGCTGTTATTAAGACTTCAGAACAGTACAAGAGGTTTGGTTTGATATACATTTTGTATGCTGTGTTAAGGACTCTCCTTGAGCAACTCCATTTAGCACCAGCCAACCTTTTCAGGATTTGCAGTTTATTTTCAACCTTTTCTGAGATATTTGTTATGTGTTTTTTCCAACTAAGTTTTCTGTCAAAAGTGATGCCCAAGTATTTGGCATCATCAACTGCTTTGAGTGGTTTACCATTGTAATTTATGTTAATGTTCACTGGCTTATATTTTAGTGTAAATAGTTCATAGTTTCAATTCCTTTCTTGGAAGTGTTGAAAACAGTGTTGTTATGATAAATTAACTTTAAAGAGAGTCGATTAAAGACACTAAACAACACTTACTTTTAAATTTTTCCAGAACATGTTTCATAGTTCATAGTTTGTTTTTTCTACATTAATAGTCATGAGGTTTTTGGAGCTCCATTCATGTACTTTGTTTAGGGCTGTTTCTATTCTGGCTTTAATTAATTTTGATATTTTTGGAGAGTCTGGGGTTCAGATGACTACATCATCAGCAAATAAAGCAATTTTGGTTTCTGGTGTTTTTGTTATTGGCGGAAGGTCATTTATATAAATATTAAAGAGTGTTGTGCTCAGAACAGCACCTTGTGGAAGTCCTCGGTGTGTTTGTTTATATTTGGAAATGTATGCATTATATTTTGTAGCACAAAATCTTTGTGAGATAAACTCGGTTATCCATTTAAGCATGTTACTTTTCACACCTATTTATTGCAACTTCTCAATTAATTTGTTTCTCCAGACTGAGTCATATGCTGATTGAAAATCAATGAATACTGCTAGGGTGTCCTCCTTTCTATTGAAAGCTTCCTTGATGTCCTGGCTTAGAAGAAGTACATTTTCACTTGTACTATGATTCTGTCTGAAGCCGGTTTGTGAACTATTAATTACGTTATAGTATTCTAGCAACCAGTTAAGTCTAGATGCTACCATTCTTTCCATCACTTTTGCAATAATGCTGGTTAAAGATATTGGTCTGAAACTATTAATATTGTTTGAAGGTTTATTTTTTTTTTTTAAATCGGGATGATAATGGCTTTTTTCCAGTTGGAGGGTGCAGTCGTTTTCCAAGATGTGTTACACAATTTCAGTAGGATTTCTTTTCCTTTCCTGCCAAGGTGTTTAATAAACTCTGGGTGGATATTGTCAGGTCCTGGAGATTTCTTGTTCTGTAGTTCTATTGCTAGATCCAGTTCCATTTTGTTAAAGTCTTGATTAAAAATATCATTTTGTGGGTGTTTTGATTTATTAGTTTCTCTAATAGTTTTTTGGATAGCTTTATCTTCTTTGTTGTATGCCTGGGGTATTCTTTGTGACTGAGCATAAAACTTGAAGGGATTCTGCTATTTCTCTATCTGTAGTTAAGTTTATGTTATTATATTTTAATGGTTCTGATGTATTTTTTGATAATTTTGTTTTATTAAGAAATTTTTAGATTTTATTTCCATCTTTTCTATAGTCCATATGTTCTACATAATTTTTAAAACCGGTCTTCTTTGCTGTAATTAATTCTTTCTTAAAAACAGCTAAGGTAAGGTAGTAAGGGGTAGTGATGCGCCTCCTATAGCTTCTCCTATCCAATTCTCATCCTCAACCTGCGCATGGTACACCCTGCTTTTAACACATGAGGCTCTGAGGACTGAGTCACAGCGGTATAACTGTTTCATCTAAAATGGAGGAAATGCCATTTGCATATGCGCTGACCTATCACAGCGCAACAGTGTCCCTCAGAGGCACATGAGGGGAAGGTCGGTGGATCTAAATAACACCTATTTAGTCCTCCCGGCTAGGTCCGATGGACCCGTTGACCAACGATAGGTGCAGTCCCCCTTGCATAATGGGGGTTTAAGTTGGGTGATGTAACTGCCACATAATGAAAACTGGTGGCCGTTAAGAAAATAGTTACATGAAAGCCAAAACACACACGAGTATGAGTCCTAAAGAAAAAGATTCCGGAGTTAAAACTGTCCCCCAATCGGATCTCCGAGTGGGGACATCTTTAGGCAAACTTCATCACAATTCCAATACTTTATGAATTCTACAGTGGAATGCAGGAGGCATGTCACAGTCAAAGAAACAAGAGTTAATGAAGATATTAGAAGATCAAGATATAGATGTCTTCACAATACAGGAAGCCAATCTGTCAGGAGAACAGGAAATATATTTTGAAATGAATCAGTACACTACACATATACTTCCAAAGGCTCGTCAGGTAGCAAGGGGTATTTTCACAGGAATTAAAAGAAATATAAAAGCTAATATCCAAATCAAATAATTGAAGAGCAAGATAAGTCAGAAATAGTTAAAATTGAAGTTTGGAAAAGTGACTATAATCCCCCAGACAATAAACTAGATTTAAATTCTATCCCCATAGAACCCAAAAGTATTCTAATAGGTGATTTTAATGCACATTCCCCTAGATGGGACTATAGAGGCATAAATTCAGCAGGAATTCATAGAAGATCTAATAAACTTATCAACAATGGAATTAATAAATATTAAAAGCAGAAGCATTATTAACAGTGAAGTATTCTTCATATTTAAGTTTGATTTATGAGTCACTATGTTTACACTCAAACTTCACTTGTTGTTGTATAATTGAAACGTTTTCAAGATCATTCGATCTCATCCTCAGTCACCAAACAGCTGAGGATGAGATCGAATGATCTTGAAAACGTTTCAATTATACAACAACAAGTAAGTGAAGTTTGAGTGTAAACATAGTGACTCATAAATCAAACTTAAAAATGGAATTAATATTTAATCCAAATGATCCACCCACTTACCTTCACTATAATGGTTCAGGTACAAATCCTGATCTTCTGATGGTGTCATCTGACATAGTTGACAGTACAATACAATACAATGTTTATTAGCCACAGGAATTCATACAGAATTATAGGCATTGTCAATAAGGTTACAGTATTTAACAACATTTACAGTTCATCAATGAGGTATTTACAATCTTAAGTTTCAAATAATTTACACAACTACACTTAATTTTAATGCTTTGGCCGGCTAAAATTCTTCATTGGTGAGTCTTCCAATCTCGGACACATGAAACAAGAATAGAAATAGAATACATTAGTATAATTATGCACAACAAACTGATTAATTTATGCTTTACCTGATTTGTATTCTAGGTATTCATTTACTGAGTAAAACTGATTTTTTTTAAAGAAATTGTGAAGCTCTGTCTTAAACTTTTTTATAGAGGTTATGTTTTTTAATTGATTTGGCAAGTGGTTGTATAGCTTTAAACCCATGTATCTGACAGAAGTCTCAAATAGTTTTGTTTTATGAATATAGGTGTGTAATTTGTTTTTATTACGTGTGTTATGGGTGTGTATTTTAGCATTTGTGACATAGTTCGCAGTATTAGTCTTCATGTAGATCAGTAACTGTTTCATATATAAACTTGGTAGGGTCAAGATATTCAAATCTCTGAAGTGATTTCTGCAGCTTTCCATTTTTGGAATACCAATCATATTAAGTTAATTGGGAGTCGATTAATAACACAAAACAACACTCACTTTTGTGTTATTAATCGACTCCCAATTAACTTAATTTATACAACAACACTGTTTTCAACACTTCCATGAAAGGATTTATACCAATCATAATTCGCAATGCTTTCTTTTGTAGCTTAAATATCAACTTACTATTTGTAGTATTTCCCCACAATGGTAGTCTATATGATATTAGTGAATGAAAGTAAGCAAAGTAACAGGTTCTGAGTGTAGTAAATTCTACTCGAGGCTTCAGCTGATGTAAAACAAAACAAACACAGCTCAGCTTCTCTGCTAACTTTTCTATATGTTTGTCCCAACTTAAATTTTTGTCTACCCATAGTCCTATGTCCTACCCATAGTTCAAAATTTATCAATCTGGAGCCAATTCTGATGCAAGGGTTTTCCATTTTCCTACAAGCCTTATACTGAAAATTTAGTGCTATTGTTTTTCCTTCATTTACAAGCAACTTATTGACTTTAAACCAATTTAAAACATTTACTATAGCTGGTGTTATATTTTGCTGAAGGCTATCATCATCCTTTCCTGCAATGAAGATACTTGTATCATCTGCAAAGAGTGTGATTTTAGCATCAAAAAGAGAAATAATAGAAGACCCAGGTTCAGGCCACAGAATCACCATAAACTCCATAAGAGGTCTAATAAATAAAAGTAATAAACCAAAAATTAAAATTTCTTGGAATTTTAAAAAAGCAGATTGTGTCAGTTTCCAAAATGAGATAGAAGAGAAGTGTAGTATACTATTAGAATCAGAGTTCAAGTCAACAGATGAAATGAATAAAAGAATTTGTGAAACATTATTGACAACAGCCAAGACACACATTCCCAAAGGAAAGTTAAAGAAATATAGCTACTTTTGGTCTCCATCCCTAAGTTAAAACACGAAAGAAATATAGCAAGAGTTAAAGCCAAAAGAACCAAGTGTCCAGAAGATGTACAAAACTGGAGAAAAATTAATTGTAAAAATGTAAAATTATGGCATTAGGGGCATTCCACTAGATTGGCTAAAATCATATTTAATAAACAGAGAGCAATGCGTAGAGGAAGTACAAAATATAGACGGACAGCTATCCAAAATCAAATCGCCATTTAAACGTATAACCCACGGTGTACCACAAGGATCAAAATTGGGACCATATTTGTTTATTTTATACATAAATGATCTATTTAAACAACTTCAGGAAGCAGGAGGATTAGCCATTGGCTACACTGATGACATAACAATTATTGTAACAGGCAATACAGCGGCTGAATTGCAAAGTAATGTAAATGCACTGTTAGAGATGGTTAGTATATGCCTGGAAGAATTAGGAATGGCACTATATACAAAGAAAACAGAATGGATGCAGATTAGTATAAGTAACAAAATGCAGGCCTGTATCTCCTTCGAAATAAAAAGCAAGCAAATCAGGCAAGCTAGTGAAATAAATTTTTTAGGACTAGTAATAGATAACAATCTGAAATGAAACAGATATTTAGAAAAACTTTCTAAAAAAACTCAATAGGGTTAAACAGGTTAAACAAATCAATGATGAAGATACCACAACACAATTATATTACGAATTTATGCACTCACATTTGAGCTATAGGATTAATTTATGGGGATCAGCAGGGAGGAAACATATACTAAAAATATTTAGACTACAGAAAAGAGTGATAAGAGTTCTTAAAAATATCAAAAAAAGAAACACTTGCAGAACAGTATTTAAGAAATTAGGTATACTAACGCTGCCTTGTCTATATATATCTATGAATGTCTAAAATATGTTGTAACCTCGCATAAAGAAGACAAAAATACAAGTATCCATGAACATAACACAAGAACAAAAGAAAATTACTTTAGAAATAGACTAAGAGGCTCATTACAAAATATATGCATTGAAAGTAAGGCAAAAGATTTATACAATCATTTACCTCACTGGAATAAAGAAATAGGGAAGGAACAAATAAAAATAAAACAAATAAAATCCTTATTAAATTTAAAGGGAGTCGATTAATGACACTAAACAACACTTAGTGTCATTGACTCCCTTTAAATTTAATTTATCATAACACTGTTTTCAACACTTCCAAGAAAGGAATTGAAATAAAATCCTATCTCATTAAGAATGCTTTCTATACAATAGAATATAAAAATTGCAAAAACAAATAATGGTTAAAACTGTAGAGTCAAAATTGTAAATATAGATAGTGGTACCTCTCCATTGTAACCAACTTTATGTATACTTCACATGACGAAACCTTGTAAAACTATTACAGTTGGTTAATAAACAATCTCAATCTTAAAATGTTTTCCTCTTTCAGTGGAATGTTACAGATGTTTGTTTGTTGGTGGTGGTGAAAAAAATAAATAATAAAAAAAAACATGCTTTGATGTGTGGTGGTGGTTAAAATGATTAATGTTGATTTGGTGAGATTGTTTTCTGTATGATGTGTTCTATGTCCTAGAGCGCTGCTCAGTAACGGGACCAAACAAACAAAAACAAAACCAGTTTTGTTATTTTTTAATTTATTAGTTTTATTATGTTATACATTAAAATAATGATAAAGAAAGTTCAGTCATTATTTATTATAATTTATTGAATTGTATTTTCTTCACTGTCAATAGCTTTGGTTGTCAACTTTTAATAAAATAACTGTTTTTTTTCTGTTAAATGTGTAGCATTTGTCTTCATATTCTGCCATTCTTTGTTCATGTATGTACATACATATTGTCCATGTACATTAACAAAGTAGTGATTCAGCCAGCAAACATGTGAAATGTTTAAAATACGTATGTTCCTCTGTTTGAAATTCTTACTAAGGAAATGGCATCCCCACGTTTTTCCCTCAAAAATTGTCAAGACCAAACGTAAAGGATTAAAGTGAAGTTATAGCGTGTGAACCAGTTCAAGATTGAATAAATTTGTTTCACGTGGCTGTTCTCAGCTGTAAATAGTTTGAAATAATAAAGTATCAAGTAGCATATTAGTGTCTAGACTAATGGAAATTAAAATCACTCTCTTGTGAAGTGGTGGGTGCAAATGTATTCCAGGTACATTTATTGACTCTTGTTTTCTTTCAGAATTTGGATCTGTTACTGAAAAAGATGGCTGCTATTGTTGAAAAACATCATGACACAGATGTCTTAGAAACATGCTCAAAGACCTTAGAACATCTCTGCACTGAGAACAATGCAATATTTACCCGCTGTGATGTGGCAAGATCAACGTTAATAGATATGATAGTGAACAAGTATAAAGAAGCTGTCGATGAATGGAGGTCTCTGATTGAAGGGGTAAGTATCAGTACTATAAAATTATAGCAATGCAAAATAATAACATAGTATAGAGCTAGTAGAGATTTTGAGAGTTTGGTCTTTTGTGTTCTACATTTATAGTTATATAGTTCTAGGACTTCTTTACTTGTGATTGGATTGTTATCTATTTCTAAACTTGGGGCACCAAAAATGGGTAATGCCTCACATTCTAGCAGTATACATATATCTTGAAGAATGCTGTTCTGCTTGCATAATTTACATCTGATATCATCCCAATCTACTCCTGAAGCTATGCATATTTTTTTTTTTTTTTTCTTTTTTTAAACTTTCCTTGTTGAGTAACACCACAGTTTTCGTGACTCTGTTTCTAATAAGTTACAGAGAAAGCTACATCAGGTCCTTGAACTCTATTTACATACATTTGACCAGCAAACTTAAGACTGTTTTAAATTTAAGGGTGAGTAGATTAATGACAATATTATGTGTTTCAAATGGGAAGGTGTTTGTCCTTGAGCGCTACTAGGTGAGCAGCCAATCGGAGTCCTGCGGTGTTGTCGTATTGCAGTCCCCATAAGTGGTGTGTGGCGAGCGGCAAACTAATCAATCTGTAATAAATACTATTCGTGCTAAGACAAAAATTCAGATTTTGCAAAAACTGATCCATAAAGGAGAGAGTAATGTAATTCCTTTCTTGGAAGTGTTGAAAACAGTGTTGTTATGATAAATTAACTTTAAAGAGAGTCGATTAATGACACTAAACAACACTTACTTTTAAATTTTTCTGGAACATGTTACTGAGGCCTTGCCTCTATCATCAGCCAGTGCTCGACTGGTTCTCATTGGTGTAGTTGACGATATTTTGTCACAGGTCTCCTCTGGTGGCGGTTCAAGGAACTTGCTGAACAAATCTTTCTGGGGGATGTCGAAATTGAATACTTTGTTCCTATTTTTTGAAATGAAGATTTGTTCCCATGTGGATAGTTCTTGTTTTCCTGATGTATGTTTTAGTAGTTTTGGTTCTGTATTTATGTTGTGGTTTTTTCCCCAAAAATGTGTGGCAACTGCTGATTTTTCTAATTGTTTATATTTTATGTTTCTAAAGTGTTCCTTTGCTCTTGTTTCCAAATTTCTCTTGGTTTTTCCAATATAAATTTGACTACAGTCATTGCATTCAATTTGATATATACCAGATTTTTTGTTAGAGAGTAATGTATTTAACATAACCGTAAAACCCCATAGTTTTAGCTCAAATAGTTTTCCTAATACAAATAAATAAAGTAGATACCATTATATAACAATGCATTACGACATAAGCACTGTATTGAACACCATTATTGGTTGGCATGTATGCGTGAATGTATATTTGAAATTACTCAGAACTGAAACGTAAATATAGACATGACGTGGTGAAAGAAATACGTACTTTGAATAAGCCAAGGTGTTTGTTAAATTCGATGAGAGGAAACGATACACTTCCTGCTGGTCTGGCAGAACGTGTCTGGTCACATATCTTTGTTTATGAATGGCTCGTAATCTCTATTTACTCAAGAGAGTTCAAAGCAGCATTATTCAGTTACTCTTCCATGAAAAGGTGTATCAGCTGGATCAATGAGATGTGATCCAAATTCCCCCCCCCCCCCCCCCCCCCCCCCCCCACTGCCCTTACTACAGCTAGAACAATCCAATTGAGTTAAACTGGGCTAAAATTATGTTGTAAACAGAAATAATATTTTTAAACTGACTGACGTTGAACGACTTATTTACGACAAAATTGACAAGGAACACAACAAGACTGGGAAAACTGCGTGAGACATCGTATAACTTACAAGAAGACGACTTTTGGAAAGAAATAGCAAGGAACAAGATTTTGGAACCTATCATCATAAATTTGCAGTATTCAGATGTTGAAGACAATGACGAATTATCTGTTAACCTAAGTAATATACACAGCTATACGGATGCACCGCTGGTATTTTCGTTGGATTAGAAAAATAAGTAATTTATAAGCTATAATTAACTTTAAACTAAATATTTAAAACATTTGTGTAATATACGAATATTCATGTTGCAATTGTGATTTCAACAACTGCATTATTATAAAACTTTGGAAAATTCAGTTTGCGTTAGCGCCAAGAACACTCGCAAGTGTGCGAGAGAGAGAGGGAGATAGTGGAGATAACGAGGTGGCAATGGTGAAGGCTCTAACGCAGCTGATTGGCTACAGGCGAGAACTCTTCCCATTTGAAGCACATAATAAACAACACTTCTAAATTTCCCGGAACATGTTTCGGAGGCTACTTTCCTCCATTGTCAACCAGACCGACTGGTTCTCTGTGGTGTGTTGATATTTTGTCGGGCTCCTCTGGTGGCACTTTGAGGAACTTGCTGAACAAATATTTCTGGTGGATGTTGAAATTGAATACTTTTTTATTTTTTGAAATGAAGATTTGTTCCCATATGGACAGTTCTTGTTTTCCTGTGGTGTGTTTTAAGTACTTCTGATTCTGAATTTTTTTTTTTCTTTATTTTTTTTTCTTCTTCTCCAGAAATGTTGGCAACTGCTGATTTTTTTCTAATTGTTTGTATTTTATGTTCCTAAAGTGTTCCTTTGCTCTTGTTTCTAAATTTCTTTTGGTTTTTCCAATATAAATTTGACTACAGTCACAGCATTCAATTTGATATATACCAGATTTTTTGTTAGATGGAATGGCATCTTTGATGTTCGAGCAAATTCGGTTTTTTAAGGAGTAATGGTTGACTGGTGCTGATTGAATGTTCTGTTTTTTGAAGACTTTTTGAATTTATCAAAGGCCCATGGATGGTAAATGAATTTTTTGAAGGTCACATTAGTTTCTGTAGCTGAGAGGGTTGTGGTTTCCTTTAGTAGCTTCTTCTTTTTTGCTAAGTTCACTTTTTTGTCTACTAATGATTTGGGGAAGTAATTTTTGTGTGCTATTTCAATAATTTTGTTGTATTCTGTTTTGTATTCTTCTGCTGTGAGAGGGATGTCGATCAGTCTGTGTTAAAGTATTGAAGACTGCCTGTTTGTGGGATCTTGGGTTGTAGCCATTAGCTTTTATGTAGTTGTTTGTCGTGTTGGTTTTCTGTAAATGCCAAAGTTTATTCTCTTTTTATTTATGATTATTTTTAGATCCAAAAATAGTAAATGTTCATCTTTTTCTATTTCTACAGTGAACTTTGTGCTTTTTTCTTGGATGTTTAAAAGTTTAAGTGCATCACTGATGTGTTTTTTTGGTACTCTTGCAAAGATGTCATCTACATATCGTTGCCAGAGTTTGAACATCCAAGGGAAACCTTTGGTGATCCATATTTCTAATACACTCATGTACAGATCGGCCAGGAAGGGTGATAGGGGGTTGCCCATTGTTAAACCTAAAGTTTGAAGTTTGGTGGAAATATTTTGTTTGAAACTGGAAGAAATTTTGTTCTATGCATAATTTGGTTAGTTCAATGTAATCTGATATTTCATGTGATGACATTCCAAGTGATTTGAGCCATTTTTCTATCAACGGTGGGAGTTGATTAACTGGTATGCTGGGAAACAGTGATTTAACATCAAACGAGAGCAGAGTGACCTCTTCTTTTAGTTCAGTATCCCTAATATGTTCTATAAGTTCAAGGTTGGGTTATCTGGTTTAACTGTAAATTAAAAAAAAATTAAAACATTTAATTAAAAGATTAAAAATAGGAAATAAAAAAAAATAAAAAGGGATATTAAAAAAAATTAAAAAATGTAAGACTATCTGTTTTGATTATCTTCCCTGATCTGGATGGCCTTACAAATGACCTGCTAATATTGCAGCCAGGTTCAGGTCAAGCTATTTACATCATTCTTCTCTAACTGATCAGCTTTTTCATTGTCTTCAATTCCTGAAGCCCCACTTTCTTCTGCTGGAATAGTCTCTGAAGGATTTGAAGACAGTTCCATACCAGTTCAGTTTAAATTTTTGCGATTCAAGTACTTTAAGTGCAACTTGACTATTTTTGGAGGAATTTAGTAATACTGATGTTCAATTACACAAGTATAATGTAACAAAAACTTCACTTATCTTAAGAAAATGATGTCAATTTTTCTTATTAATTGAGATCGATTTCACAAACAAATTGCTTGCATCTTCAGTCCATCAATACACTTTGTCATCAAGGATTCTGGTTACCCTGTTTCCAGTTGACGACAAAGTGTGTTGATGACTGACGATGCAAGCAATTTGTTTGTGAAATCGATTTCAATTGATAAGAAAAATTGACATCATTTTCTTAAGATAAGTGAAGTTTTTGTTACAAATAGTTATATTTGTGTAATATTCATTGCTTCACTGTAGCTAGCTTCATTTTCTATGTAATTGATGTTCAAATTAATTAATAAAAAATTTTGTAATTGGTTTCTTCCACACATCAGTTACCTTCATTTTTAAGGATTGTTCTGGGAGCAATTGCTTCCATGTTCAGCCTCGAAGTTCCTAGGAAGTTGTAAATGGAAGCAACTGCTCATGAAATTAGTACCTCAAATATTAAAAGAGTAAGTAACATTGTATGAAAACTGCTGACTACAAAATGTTTATAAATTGTGTATAAGTTTGTGTTTGTAGTGCATATACTGCTTCACTACAATTTGTTGTTTGTGGAGAAGGGGGCTTGAAAAATCAGATGTGCAATGTGCATGAACAAATAAAGATTTTGTTTTGTTGGCATATTAAAATACTTATTTCCACTTGCCTTCATGTTAAATATGGAAACATTATTGAGGATATTCTTCCATTTGTGAAGAATTTTTGTTTCATTTAAGGCATGCATAAAATCTTGACTGGGCTAAGATTTACTTTTGTTTGGATTTGTCACAGCAGATTATCATGTTATGTTGCAGGCTGAAATTCCAGATGAAGATGAAACATTTAATGTTGTGTACAGTCTAAAAAAGGTGTCCATATTTTACAACTGCCACAATCTGGGCAACTGGGACCTATGGGACTCCATCTACAGGGATATCAAAGATGCGAAGGAGGGCGCAAAGACTTTGCCGACAGAGGTACATAATAGAACAGACATTATAGTGCTTTTCATAAGCATTTGTAGTGTGTAAATAGCAGAATATGAGGCCAATTGTAAAATAAGTGCAAGTTATTGGTAGAGCCCATGATTTCTTCTACCTAATTATAGTAGAAAATAGTTTAATCAACCAAGGTTTCTAAGAAGATAATTTTCAAAAAAGTAGATATTGAGTGATAGGTAAAATTATGAGTGAATTGGGGGAATTCAGTAACAGTGAGGTCAAAATTAATTGAAAAACTGGCTACAAATAGTTCTTTCAATTGATAGGTGAAATGTCAAACATGATACCATTTTGAACATTTTTAAGCTATAAATGTTACATTTTGTTGTTGTGTGTGCGTGCGTGCATGCGTGTGTGCGTGTTTTGTAACACTTAAAGGTATACATGAACACAGTATGTCTGCTAGGATTTGGTCTACATAATAGGTACTTTGTCATATACAGTTGTATAACTTGGGTAATGCCCAGTGAACTGGTGACTTATCCAATTTGCAAATTTGTGTGTAATACATTACAGAAAGATTGAATAAACAATTTACAAAAGCATTTTGTACACATAAACTAATTACAGAAATGTTTACATTATTGAACTACAACTAGATTTTATTGATGTCTATAATCTCTCTCAGCCTAGTTTAATCCTGCTGTAAACATCTGGGTGGGAAGAAAGACAGATATTGGGACAGAAAACGGTTAAGCTGTTGATTGGTTTAGCAAAGTTAATGGACGTTTTCTTTTATTTGCATGCATAAGATAAACCCCTCCTTTAAGTACAGTACTATAAGTAGTTTTCTGATCACTGCTCTGTGTGAGCTGATTTCGGAGACAGAAAATTACGCAAATGTTTCAATTCTTATAAACGTAACAGCCCCACATTTTATCTTTCTGCTTCACATACCACATAGATGTGTTCTGTATACTGTATACAGATTCGACAGAAGACAGGTAAAATTATACACACTATTAACTTATGTTAAATTAAGCTGCATTTTATTTAACAATTACTAAAGGACACTGCTATTATATAGGTAATATTTTTGCATTCCTATACAAGGCAGCTCTCTTGCAATGAGGTCTGTATGTATTGAATGCTGATTAAGATATTATTTATAGTGTGGAGTTGCTTCTGATGTTTAACACTGTATTTCCTATACATCTTGCATACCTCACAAGCCCAAGAACACTTATGAGTGAGTGAGTGAGTGAGTGAGTGAGTGAGTGAGTGAGTGTGTGGTGTTTTAGGGCCCGTCGACAACAAGGTCATTTGGGCCCGGTAGAACACTTATGTATATGAAATTTAAAATCAGTAAGCTTTCCATCATGGAGCAGGCCGGTGCTTCTGCCGAAATGAAACACAATTGAGGCAAACCTTTAAAACGTGGCGAGAGGTGAATGATCACGGATGGTTTTGTGGTACTTAAAAAAAGAAATCTGGAATCGTCTATAAAAAAACATTGATCTCCTTGGTGTTTCCGCAAGTAGTGTACATAATGTTAGAATGGAACAGCAAGCATCCGGAACTCTAAGAACACCGGGAAAATCGTGTAAATGCAAACAGCGCATGGAGAAATACGATGATTTTATGAAAAGTACTATACGCAGTAAAGTTCATGATTATTTTTTCAAAAGTGAACCAACTCATAGATTTAATAAGTTAATGTGTAACCCAAATCTATTTATTTATGTACTTATTGTCTAGAAGTTAGCGCTGCTATACACACTGCTAGTGTTGCAAAACTTGTGTGTGTGCATGTAGCGTCTAACACATGGCGGGTTAAGTCAGCTCTGCCTTGTTGTTTACAGCAGGATTGAACTAGTGTGAGATAGAGTATAAATAGTTCACATGGTCCCAAAGACTGTCTTCTATATATTCCTTTACTGAATAGTATGCTTTTTCAGTATATTGAGAAATGCATTTTTATCCTTTAATATCCAATATTTCTGTGGCAGTTTATTATAAGTTTTTATTCTGGAATACAAAGGACGCTTTTCAAATAAAGAGTCTGTGGGTAGGTACTTTTAGACAATTTTTAATTCTGGTGTCAAGGTCGTGTATATTCTGTGTATTATATGTAGTAATTATCATAGGTAAAACATTCAAACATAAATGCTTGTTTTGTATCTAATGAAAAGTGACTAGTTGTAATTTGTTGACAGGCAGTGAAATACTGCATCTCAGCAACATTCTTTTCCATTCTGTGGGACCTTCATCACTTGGAGGAAGTAATGGATAATGGTGGAAATGGTGTTGATGATCTGAATCGTTTGAAGAGGAAATTATATCTTTTTATGGACACCATGCGAGAAATGTTGTTACCAGGACATCCACATGCATTCATGGAAGAGGTAGTGTTTCTTTCTGAATAAACCAGGACCAGAAGCAAAGAGGTTCCAAAATAAAAACACCACCTATAGTAGATACAGCAATTCCACTTAAACATTTGAAGTGCATCTCATAAGTACACATGCATATACATGCATGCACATGGATGCACATGCTCACTCACAAGTGCACATGCATATACATGCACAGACATGCACGCTTTCTCACAAGTACATATGCATATACATGCATGCACAAGGAAATGCATGCAGTGTCATAAGTGCACATACATATACATGCGTGTACAAGGAAATGTATGCCCTCACATAAGCATACACACATATATATGCATGCACAAGGACATGCATGCACTCCCATAAGCGCACACACACATACATGCATGCACAAGGACATGCATGCACTCCCATAAGCACACACACACATACATGCATGCACAAGGACATGCATGTACTCCCATAAGCACACACACATATACCTGCATGCACAAGGACATGCATGCACATTCATAAGCGCACACACATATACATGCATGCACAAGGAAATGCATGCACTCCCATAAGCGCACACACATATACATGCATGCACAAAGAAATGCATGCCTTCTCATAAGTGTACACACATACATGCATGCACAAGGAAATGCATGCCTTCTCATAAGTGTACACACATACATGCATGCACAAGGAAAGCGTGCACTCCCATAAGCGCACACACACATACATGCATGCACAAGGACATGCATGCACACTCATAAGCACACACATATATACATGCATTCACACACATGCATACACATACATGCACACTCACACATGCATATGCATTCATGCACACACAAGCACACACACATGCATACACATACATGCACACTCACACATGCATATGCATTCATGCACACACAAGCGCACACGCATATACATACACACATACATGCATGCATATGGACACGCACACAAGTGATGAAACATGAAATACATACATAGATGCCTTAGCTCTTTTATAAACAACATAATTCATTTGTTATATTTTTAATTTTTGTCAGCAGATAACAGCACTTCTACCAGCATATATTTTAAAGGCAAATATCCATTAAAATCTAAAAACCTAGAAATAGACCAAGCTTTAGTTATGAACTGAAATCTGACATTTGCCACACCCACTTTGCGTTGTTAAGACTAATTAAATTTCAGATACACCAGTTTCCTTCTGAATTTGATATGGAATATTTATTGGCCATATTTTGGACATGTTAAGACATTTCCTGGGGGGGGGGGGGGGGGGGGATCTGAAAAAAATATTTTTGGCAATTTTGATACCAGTGTCCCCTTAATGTTTAACATTAATTTTAAAAAAATCAGTGAATTACTAACTAACAATTTGCATATGTGTTAGGCTTATGCAGTTTCTTTTGATGAGTCAGTAAATACACACACACACACATACAAAAAAGACATCTCATTGCATTGTTTTAAGTTCTTTTTGGGTTTTGGAACAGAGTTTTTCTGGGTTGTGCCACTAACCAAAATCTGATCATGAACTGCAACATCTTCCAAGAAGAACCTTGTTGCAGGTCTCAATGCATGGACCTAACATATACTGAGGTTTTCTCAGAAGGCGTCAAGTAGAAATGTACTAAGAAAATCGTGATGGGAAATGCCTAATTATATTGGGAACTTATTTCTGTATAATAACTTCTTTAAATTTAAGTTAATTGATGGAAATTGATCATTTCTTCACACTAGCCGTATATAGGCCAAGGTTTTTGATAGTCAACCTGAAAATTTCAGTGCAATGGCATTGAAACAGGAAATCCGTGGTTCAAATTCCGGCCATGGCATTGAATTTTTCAGGTTGACCCTAACTTCTTCAAAGTTTGTGCAAATACTTTGGACCAGTTCACTCACTGTCGTCTGGAGAGAGACTTAAAAATATTTCACCACATTATGGTAAATGTTCCAAGTGTTTAGTTGCAAAAATTTCTTTGAAATATGAGTCAGTTCTCATATTCTTTCAAAATAACAAATCATTTGCGCCAATCTTGTACTCCCATATGAATGAACTTTTTGGAGGTAAAGCATAGTAAAATGGCAATTGCCACAGGTATTGATTTTGCTTGATCTACAGGAACCCACAAACCTGAAGTTGGATGTAATACAAAGAGATCAGTAAATAAAGAAATCTTTCAGAAAGGGAAATTCTTAATTTTAAATTTGAATGTTAGAAAACGTTAATGAAAAATGTGAAGGAACTTTTGGATAAGAAACCTTGTCTATGAAACAAAGGAAGCTTGTAAAACTAAATTTAAAGAATATATTCCAGCAGCTAATGATAATGTTAGATTACACTCTTTTTTTTTTGCTGGGGTTGTTTACAGGAAACAGAAGAAATATTATAAACAACAGCAACTACATGGTGTCCAGTACTTATGAAAACTTGATATTCTGGGAAATTGCCTGGCATTATGTTACTTTCTCAAGCTGTTCACAAGTACATTATTGAGACCATTTATGCTCGTGCAAATGACTTATACCTCCTTCTAGGCTGTGCCGTGGCTCAGTGGTTAGACAGCTTAGCTCTCACCCAGGCGACCGCAAAGTGAGATTTGTGGTGGACAACATGGCGCTGGGGTGAGTTTTCTCCAGGACCTCCGGTTTCCCCCGCCATCTCATTCCACCAGTGCTCCTTCTTCATCTCATGTATCATCAGTGTCACTGCCTGCGGTGCCGTATGTAGTAAAAGCGGGCGTTAAACACTACACACATTACCTCCTTCCACTTTTGCCCTTTCAATCAAGGTCAATTAAGTTAAAGCTATATGAACAGCAGCATTGCTCGGAAAAAACTATTTTTAGTTAGGTTTATTGACACTTCGTCACATTTTTATATTATCGAGGAATTGCTTTCTGTGTTTCCCTTCAGTGATAGCATTATGTTTGGAAGTGCCAATGTGGGGATGTTTGGAAAATTCTCTATTATACCCCATCCTTGCAACATGGATTTGATCTCTCATGGGAAATATAGCTATTTTTGGTGTCTTTGCTGCAAATGTGGTCAATTAATTTGGAATCTATGGATCCAGAGCCATGCTAAGCGGGGAAAACAACAAAGCTACACGAAAATCCATGCAGCAGCATCTGCCTATGACATAATATGCAATGAAGATAAGTTTAACTTTTTATACAATACTTTAGTTGTGTACAAAAATAATGGCTCTTCTTTCTAATATGCGATGCGGTGATTTTTTTCTAATTCCTTCACACTTTTTGATGTTTTTATATACAACCATGACTTTTAATGTAATTTCTTTACTTTTTAGTGCAATTTCATGTTGGAGGGCATTCTTTTAATGTTATTAATTGTTTGCTTATTTACTGCGTAATGTAGCCATATTGAAGAATTCAGTGCAGCCAAACCATGCTTGTTTCTCCACTGAATGCAATGCTGCCAGCAGTCCTACTTGTCCTGAAATTACACTATCTAATGAAATGTGTAGTGTTTAACGCCCGCTTTTACTACATACGGCACCGCAGGCGGTGACACTGATGGTACATGAGATGAAGATGGAGCAGCGGTGGAATGAGATGGCGGGGGAAACCAGAGATCCCGGAGAAAACCCTCCCCAGCGCCATGTTGTCCACCACAAATCTCACTTTGCGGTCACCTGGGATCGAACCCGGGCCGCCTTGGTGAGAGCCAAGCGGTCTAACCACTGAGCTATGGCGCGGCCTTACACTATCTAGCAGACTAACATAAAGTAGTACCTAAATTGCACCACATAGCTAATTAAACACTAACATGGTTTGAGCAGGCTAAGTTATCGCTCGGTCAAATTTTGTTACTCATGCACTGCTTTGCACATAAACAATCCTACAACACGATAATGGAGTGCTCCGTAGGAAATGTATGAGCTCACGGACTGTATCAGACTGGTTCGGCTACTGCTGCGAAGTGTGCATGATGTCAAATGACACCAAGTATACTACAAGGGGGAAAATTGGCTGTCCCGGTCACGTCGTTTAAATCAACGAATGCAAAATAGGACAATGCAAGTTTCATCATGGATGCTACAATTAGACTGTATAGCGTATTTACATCCCACCTGTTGTTGGGGCATATCATCATCCGCACCTCATTTGTTTCTACGTTGATCATTCCCAAGATCCAGTTGCTCTCTGACGTGCCCACGATGAAACTTGCGTCGTCCTATTTTGCATTCGTCGATTTGAACGACGGGGCTGGGACTGCCAATTCCCTCCCTTGCAGTATACTCGGTATCATTTGACATCATACACACTTCGCAGCAGTAGCCAAACCAGTCCGATACAGTCCGTGAACTCATACATGTATCTCCTACGTAGCACTCCATTATCGTCGTGTCGTAGGATTGTTCATGTGCAAAGCAGTGCATAAGTAACAAAATTTGACCGAGCAATAACTTAGCCGGCTCAAACCATGTTCCTATACACACGGGGAATTTTTGCAGAGGTTGGCTACAAGTTTTACATATCTTTCTCATGTTGACTGCAACGCAAGAACCGGCTGGTCTTAGTGCACCTTTGGACTTAGAAAATATGCTTGCATCGCACAAAAGGAAGTTTTTCCAAAATAACACACAACCAATATACAGAACTTGAAGAAAGTTGTGGTTGTTAGGTTGCATGTATGCAACTGCTAAATTTAGAATAATATATACTAATTAATTGTTCTTTCACACTAGTCGTGTGTAGGACGCACTATAAAAGGGTAGAGCCAGACTGAAAAAAGAAGATCCATGGTTCAAATCCCGGCTATGGCATTGAATTTTTCAGTCTGGCTCTACCCTTTCACAATGTATACTAAGCTCCAAAATCATGCTATATCTTATGTTCATTTTACTTTTATATTTATTCCGAGTTTGTGCATTTAGAAAATAGTGTTAACTCGTGAAGATGTGCCACCTCCATATCCTTTTTGTTTCACTGGTGCATTCTTGTTAACATTGTTGATGAAGAATGATTGAGTTTTGTGTGTGTTCATTCACAAAAATTGTTTATTAACATTTTGATCATGTTAACTTTATTTTGTGAATGTGGAAAGATATGTTAAGAAATGTGAACATGTTTTGAGATTTAACTGTATTGGAACACCACAGTGAAGCGAAATAATAATTAATTATTAATTTTTAGATGAGTCGTATTATTTATCTGCTTCACTTTCGTACCTATTTTGAGGACATGTTTCACAAATCGTTTGCATCTTCTGCTCTTATGCGACTAAAGCTTGATCCAGTGGTGTGGGTAATTCTGGAGTTGCTGCTGCCATCTGTTGATTTAGTGATGAACTTAAATGTGGGATTCTCTTCTGGCGGGATTTCAAAGTTCATTAGTTGGTTTTTATGTTTTTCTATGTATGTTCTATCTATGTTTGTTCTTCAAGGGCTTTAGAATTGTTGGTTTTGAAACTGTGGCTCTTAGAACAACAGGTGTGCAATTACATAATTTGTAGAAAGGAAAAAATAGAATGGTATCGTGAAAGGTGTAGGAACAGATATGAACAAACGTGATACCGCTGTACAAATTGCGGAAAACTGCTAGTGAAGTTAAATAATTAGTAATAAGGAAAGAAGATGCAATTGGGGTCATGTGTAAATGGGAAGTATTGAAAAGTGAGGTTAAGTGAATACAGACAGTGAAACAGTAATAATATGAAGCGGAAATTTGTGTACTAATTTACAGAGAGAGACAAAAATTTGGAAAATTGAAAAATCTAAGAAGAAGAGAAAATTAAATGAAAATCAATGACTATTAAAAGGAGCAAACACATGTAAAGTATGTAAATGTATTGAAGGGCTGCCCTGTTAGCAAAAGGGCCAGGGCCCAGCTCAGGGGTAGCCCAAGATGTATTTGTTTTGTACTGAGTAAATCATATCATATCTACATTATAATGATGTATAATTACTTTGCATTGCCATGAGTTCATATAGATGAAGTAATATTTATGAACTATGTACATTTTATCAAAAGTACCAATAGTATTGCATAGTTTGTGTATAAAAAGGGCTTAATCATATTAGGATTCTGAATATGGAGACGGAAAGAAGAAGATAGAGATGAATGGAGGTGAAAACTGAGGGAGGCGGAGGGGGGGGGGGCTGCGAAAGTCATGTGGTGGTGGCAGTGTAGGTGTAGAAGTTTGGGGGAACACTGGTCTGTATCATTATATTGTGTATGTTAATACTTTTCCATAACATTTTGTTTCAAAAATATATTTCAGAATTATGTATTTTGTACAACTGTGTGTCTGGATAGCTTTTGTCATGTTCACAGCTAACACATCGTCTAACTGAAAGAAATTATTTTGCATATTATTTTTATTGTATACACTTCACTGTCCATCAACTTAGTGTGTGCATGGTGTAGCGGAGACTGTCAAAAGTATGTAAACACAACATTTGTGATCAGGTGATTAGAGACACAGTTTTGCTGGGCTCCTTTCATTAGCACTTTAATTGCTCTTTGGAAGTTTTCAGATGTAACACCACCATTGCTCTGCAGTTTAACTTAAATAGGTTATAAAAAAGTCCTTCAGTTAACTTTTAGCAGTTTATAATGCTGAACCTAAAATATTTAAATATAATTTTTAATTATGTGTGTTTGGAGAAATTTAATAACATGACATCCAAATTAATTGAAAAACTATTTGTAGTCTGTTTTTCACACTCAGTCACTTACATTTTTATATTTATTTTATATTTTTGTACTTTCTATATTTATATTTTATATATTTGAGGGTCTAGTTAAATGCTGTGTTGCTTACATTTTTAACCTCAAAGGTCCGACCTTATCTAAATATAAAAATGTGATGGTGTGTGAAAAACTGACTACAAATAATTTATAAAGACTAAAATTGAGTCATACCTTTTAAAACTTGTGCCTTCACTCACGTCCTTTTACAAAATCAGGAACGTTTTCGAAACTGTTGCAGTCTCATCATCAGCTGATTAGCGACTCATCACAGTTGGTTGTTGTCTGGATCTCTTGTAATTGGCTCCCTCTTTCGGAAGATTCTTTACATAAGTTCAGTAGACCACTCACTTAAGGCACATCAAAATTTAGAATATGTGGTATGTTTTTAATAATAAAAAATTTGTCCCATGTTGTAAGTTCAAGTTTCGTTGACAATGGTTTCAGTAGTTTGATCTCACCGATGTGGTGATTTTGAAAAAGGATGTGAGTGAAGTTACAAGTTTTAAAAGGTATGACTCACTTTTAGTCTTTATACATGAAATTAGCTTCACTGTTAATGTTTTTATTTATAACTATTCAAATTACAAATATTTTTTTCAGTGACTTGTAATATTAATGTGTTAATTGAACACCTGATATGTTTTCCAGGCATACTTGACAATTTGTGATCTGCTAGTGGTGTTTAGCGATCAGTTGGCAAACAATCCAAACCTGCTCTTGTTGGTTTATGAAGCTGATCGTACTCTGCAATATCAACTGAATGACTTTATTCAGAACTATGTCTTCATCATTGAAGATGATGGTATGTTATTTTTATGTCTCTTACAATTACATTTATTTCATAGTCCAATCATAGGGAGTGCTTATACATTAGCAGACCATACAATACTGTTATATTTGTGTACCTTTTACGGGTGCTTGCAAAAGCGAGATAAAAGGAGGTAAAGCTGAAACATGAATGCAATGGTAGTGCCAGCACCTTTCCCGAAATATTTTATAGTGCACTACTGCTACTGCGTTTCATCGTAAGCAAATTATGAAATTTTGAGCTACATGAAATTTTACAAGTAGATTAGCTAAACCAGTTTGGTTTAAATGGCTCTCGATTGAATCCCATCATTTTTAAGATGTATGGTATTTAAATTCCGTTCCTCTCTCCTACTTTTTTGGCAAATAGTTCTGTTTCTTTCTGGTTTAAATTGGGAATCTTGCTTACAAACTTTTTTTTTTTTTTTTCACAAGAAAGTATAGCTGATGCATTGAGTTTTTGTTCATACGTTGTATTTTGTACAAAATATACACATTTCAGAGTTGAAAAGCATCTTTCAGCCTCTGATGATGACATTGGCATAGTGATTAACAACTTCACAAGATTTGTTTTTTGGAAAGTGATGCATAAATCTTCAGTCTTATAAATAAAAGTAATGGTATAGCTCCAGTGACAAAGCACAATTCTGGTGTTAGAAAAACAAACCTGCAATTCAGTTTTTAATTGTTTTCTTCAGAGAATGGATATACTTCCAGCAGTTATTTGAGATACATTTCAGGGAACGTTATTGGATACAAATCAAACTTATCAATGTCGAACAGTCTGAAACTACCTGAGTGACTGGAAAATTGCAAACTTGTTTGGATTTCAGGAAAATTGTGTTGCAGACTTCTAAAGCTTCATTTTTAGCTCACTTGGTTCCTTTCTTCTTTTGGCAGGTTGCTTGTTTTCGACTTCGGATTCTAATTCTCTGATAATGTTATCAATTCCAATTACACACTGAGTGTATTTATCAAAATCTTCAATATTATCGTAAAAACTATTTGTAGTTGGTTTATTGACACTAGTTTTTACAATTAATTTTGACATCACTGTTACTAAATTCCTCAAAACACACATAACTTCAATATTATTGTCACGAGGCATCGTAGACAAGCACCCAGAGAGGCGAAAGCGGGGAGTGAAAGAGACAGACAGCAGCTAAGCCACACTCACACACCGCCCAGCGTGTGTGCACAGTGCTAATCACTTGCGGAGGAGAGATGGGTTGAGGAGAGAAGGAACCAGGGAAGTTACTGGACTGCTCTTTCCCCTTCGCCTGCCGCCTCGAAAGGGCGTGAAGCTTCGGAAAGTTTCACCAACCTTCATGATACAGCGAATGATTGTATAAAAGGATGGACTGGACTAGAGAGTTCAGTTCGGCAAGGAGCCGAGTCAGTGAGTTGCAGTGTGGACCTGCGGCAGACAGACTGCATACGTGTGTGTTACGTAATTCTGCTGTTATCAGAGGTGTACAAAGTGTATTTCTATGGAAATAAAGAACGTTTTGAATTTCTGCAACTTGGACTTTTAATCTTACGAACCCACAAAGTCACAAATGGTGTCAGGAGTGGGATATTCGATAATGGACGCTGCTTGGAAAAGATTTTACAGAAAATGGAAGAAATGAAGACGGCGAATGACACCCTCGCTGTGAAGATGGAAGCTGCATACAACAACCTGGCTGCGAAGTGGGACACAACAAACAACAACCTGGCCGCGACGATGACTGCAGTGAAGGTTGAATTAACCACAGAGATGAAAGTGGCGAACGACAGCCTGGCCAAGGAAATGAAGGTCGAATTATCTGAAATGAAGGCTGCAAACGAGGCCCTCGCCGCCAAATATGAGGAGCAGTTGGGCGACGTAAAGGAGGACATGACGGAGTTGGGCGAGCGCATCGAAGACCTGGCGAGCCGCGTTAACGACCTGGAGGTAAAGGCTGACAGCAACAACAAGTCCCTGAACGCCATTGTAGAGGACAGGCAGGAGGTTAAGGGGAATTGAAGGCAGGTGCACTGAGACGTGACACAACATCTGCGCGCGTTAAACCTCATAAATATGACGGTGCGACAACTTTCGAAGTCTTCCGCCGCCAGTTCGGCACAGTGGACAAGCACAAGTGGTCACCAGAGGAAGAGACTGCACAGCTAATAGCCAGCCTCCAGGGACGGCCTGCAGAGATCCTGAATGCGGTTCAGACAGCGGCGGCGCCCAAGGACCTCTGGGAAGCTCTGGAAAACCGCTTTGGAAACCACTGCTTAGCCGCAGCCTACCGCAGCCAACTGAAGTCAAGGTCGCAGCAGCCAGGGGAGACGCTGCTGGAGTTCGCCCTGGCAATCGAGCAGCTGGGCAGCAAAGCCTTAGTCGACCTTCCACCAGAGTTCGTATTCCGGGAAGCCGCCTACACCTTCGTCGAGACACCGAGATTCGTCAGCGCCTAATGCTCGGCGATTACAAAACCATCCACGAGGTGCTAACAACAGCATTGAGGATGGAGGCGGCCAAGGTGACGGCTACCCCAATGCCGAGAACAAGGAGTATCCATTACACTGGAGACCGAAGGCCAGCCGAAGGACGCTGGCAAAGACCTATTCTCTGTTTCATATAACCTTGCCCGGCTGAAATGTATCACTCCGCGTTCAACAACCCTCCCCCTCGCCCTAATTGGCTAATGCTTTCGCGTCATACGCCATAGGCGGTGCCTTCCCGTCATATTTAAATGTGCAGTAAATGTAATAATTGCCGGGAAGATAAATAAAATCATA
Organism: Mantis religiosa; assembly: GCA_030765055.1. Lineage (NCBI taxonomy): Eukaryota > Metazoa > Arthropoda > Insecta > Mantodea > Mantidae > Mantis > Mantis religiosa. The sequence continues at coordinate 341,179,514 of CM060948.1, forward strand.
CAAATAAGGATATGAAGGCATGCAAAAATACAAGTTTATAATGAACTGAGCAAATTGAAACAGAATGGCTGAGCAATGAAACTGAAAGAGTTTATAATAAAAGGCATTTGGCCTTTTCCACTGGGATTTTTTAAACCAGCACACATATCTTCCAAAAATGCTTGTCTTTCAGTCTTAAAAGTCGTGTCACACCATACTTTACTTTTCGTGTGTTCTTCGTGTATATTTAGCGATTTGTATCTCGGTGCAGTGTGGTTGTCCTTAAATAGCGTCTTTGCCACACAGCAATATCGCCTCTGTCTTTCAGCACATTTTTCTTGCCTCTTTTTTCATTCACAAATCCCAGCTGTATAAGCAATCTGCTGAAATTTGGTAAATCTGCATCCTCATTTACAGCAGACGAAATGTTACTTATGTTAGGGAGTTCGTTTCTAAAGAAAAACTAATCTCTTTCATATAACCTTGCCCGGCTGAAATGTATCACTCCGCGTTCAACAACCCTCCCCCTCGCCCTAATTGGCTAATGCTTTCGCGTTATACGCCATAGGCGGTGCCTTCCCGTCACATTTCGTAATAATTGCCGGGAAGATAAATAAAATCATACAAATAAGGATATGAAGGCATGCAAAAATACAAGTTTATAATGAACTGAGCAAATTGAAACAGAATGGCTGAGCAATGAAACTGAAAGAGTTTATAATGAAAGGCCTTTGGCCTTTTCCACTGGAATTTTTTAAACCAGCACACATACCTTTCAAAAATGCTTGTCTTTCAGTCTTAAAAGTCGTGTCACACCATACTTTACTTTTCGTGTGTTCTTCGTGTATATTTAGCGATTTGTATCTCGGTGCAGCGTGGTTGTCAAATAGCGTCTTCGCCACACAGCAATATCACCTCTGTCTTTTAGCACATTTTTCTTGCCTCTTTTTTCATTCACAAATCCCAGCTGTATAAGCAATCTGCTGAAATTTGGTAAATCTACATCCTCATTTACAGCAGACGAAATGTTACTTATGTTAGGGAGTTCGTTTCTAAAGAAAAACTACACACATGAAGACGCACAACACTTTTCACGTATTTTCTCCGAGCACGCACTTTTGTTTATTCCTGCTTTTGCCTGGAGTGGTAAGTTTTCCTGTTTCCTCAATTTCATGTCGCGATGTTCCTACGGATCTAACACTCACACCTGTAGCTTCAGAGCCCAGCTGTTCGACTTCTCTCACTGACAAAGACGGATTCTTCTCTGTGAGTGCATTAAACACATGCAACACAATTCTTTTTTCGCCTGTTTGTAAATAATTATCCTTGCGATACTTAAGCGAAAAACTGGCGGTAGACTCTGCCATTATACATATAATACATGCGCAATAAACGATCAATAAAATAATTTAGCTCCCGCACTTTCGAATGGCGATGCATGACTAATCCAGTTCAAAACAAGGTCAGTGATAAAAGTCTTATAAACAAATGCCACCACTACCGCTAAATCACATGCTATCGTGCCATGTGCTTGAGAGCAAAGGAACCTCCTCTTTACTTTGTTTAAGAATTAACATGCATTTCAGATAAACCAACTCTGTTGCGTAATATATTTAATTAAAACAGTTACGGAAATATAAATTTGACAATTCTCTTCCAACATATAATGATATATCACCATGTTAAAAAACGAACTAATTTTTACCGCACGACAGTCATTACCACAACAGCAACCAATGAGAGGTGATTAGGTCACGTGACCGTTAAGAGATACTGGGCAAGCTTACGTGAAACAAGGTATACACACATGACGATACACAACACTTTTCAGGTATTTTCTCCGAGCACGCACTTTTGTTTATTCCTGCTTTTGCCTGGAGTGGTAAGTTTTCCGGTTTCCTCAATTTCATGTCGCGATGTTCCTACGGATCTAACACTCACACCTGTAACTTCATAGCACAGCTGTTCGACTTCTCTCACTGACAAAGATGGATTCTTCTCTGTGAGTGCATTAAACACATGCAACACAATTCTTTTTTCGCCTGTTTGTAAATAATTATCCTTGCGATACTTAAACGAAAAACTGGCGGTAGACTCTGCCATTATACATATAATACATGCGCAATAAACGATCAATAAAATAATTTAGCTCCCGAACTCTCGAATGGCGATGCATGACTAATCCAGTTCAAAACAACGTCAGTGATGAAAGTCATAAACAAATGTCACCACTACCGCTAAATCACGTGCTGTCGTGCCATGTGCTTGAGAGCAAAGGAAACTCCTCTTCGTTGAAGAATTAACATGCATTTCAGATAAATAAACTCTGTTACATAATATATTTAATTAAAACAGTTACGAAAATATAAATTTGACAATTCTCTTCCAACATATAATGATATATCACCATGTTAAATAACGAACTAATTTTTACCGCACGACAGTCATTACCACAACAGCAACCAATGAGAGGTGATTAGGTCACGTGACCGTTAAGAGATACTGGGCAAGCTTACGTGAAACAAGGTATAGTGACGTGTGTTGGGGGTGCGACCAGCCGGGACACCTGCAGAGAGGTTGCTCACATCAGGGAGAGCAGCCAGAGAAATGAATAAGGGCCGGCGTGGCGAGGAGCACGTCAGTGCGGTCACAACCATCCCCTCGAGTGACACTGCGCGCTGTCAGCCGACGGATGGATGACAGCCCCATCACAGACGGTTGGGTGAGAGGGAAGTCGTGCTGCATGCTCGTGGACACTGGGGCAGTCGTGACCGTCATCATAGCCAGGGGTTTGCCGTCGAGAAAACCGAGCCATTCATACCAGCTTATGACGGCATCGAGTGATACCGTGCTTGTGGAGGAGGAGGCCCTGCTGAAGTTGACCTTGGAACGGAGTGCCGTGCGTCAGTGGGTGTTCGTCGTGAAGGTGGCTGAGGAGGTGATACTGGGATTGGATGCCCTCAGGAGCTACGAGGCGATGGTCAAAGTCGGCAGGAAGGTCCTGCGGCTTAATGGAGAAGAGCTCATACTCCAGCAACCTGAAGAGCGCCTTGTGATTGTCCCCGCGAGAAGTGAGGTGGTGGTGACGACGCGACTGGAAGGCCAGCGGACCAAGAACATGATGCTGGACCGGAAGGTATCTGTGCACGGGCCTTATGTAGCCAGGACACTGTTGCCGTGCGGAGAGGAGGTGCCCGTGGGGCTGCTCAACTTGACAGATGCCGATCACGATGTCCAGGCCAAGACGGAGCTGGGGACGTGCGAACCCATTGTCAGCTCCACAGCAACCAGGGCACCAATTTTGAGTCTAACCTGATGAAGGAGGCACTGGAAAGACTTGGGGTGAACAAGACCCGCACAACACCCCTACATCCACAGTCAGACGGCATGGTCGAGAGGTACATCAAGACCCTAGAAGAACATTTGAGGAAGGTCGTGGCCAGCCATCAGCGAGACTGGGATGTCAAAGGGCCACTGTTCCTGCTGGCCTACCGCTCATCAACATACGGCACCACTGGGATGACGCCAGCCAGCTTAATGTTTGGCCGAGGGTTACGCCTTCCTTGCTGCTTTTGGGAGCCCCCAGGGAGCAGAACAGCCAGCAACCGAGTATGTGGAGAACCATCTCTACGACATGCATGAGATGGCTCGTCAGAACATCCAGAAGGCGAGTGACTGCATGAAGACCTAATATTGACAGGCAAGCCAACAGCCGGGTTCAGCAAGGTGATCTGATCTGGTTGTACCACCCTACCCGGACTAAGGGATACTGCCCGAAACTTCAGCAGCCATGGCAAGGACTGTACTGGGTGGTAAAGAGGATTAACGATGTGGTCTACCGTATCTTCAAAAAATTCACTTACCATGATAAATTCGAAAAAGTCTTCAAAAAACAAAACATTCAACTATACTCCTTAAAAAGCCTAATTTGCTCAAACATCAAAGATGCTATTCCATCTAACAAAAAATCTGGTATATATCAAATTGAATGTTGTGACTGTAGTCAAATTTATATTGGAAAAACCAAAAGAAATTTAGAAACAAGAGCAAAGCAACACTTTAGGAACAAAAAACACAAACAATTAGAAAAATCAGCAGTTGCCACGCATTTTTGGGAAAAATGCCACAACATAAATCCAGAACCAAAACTATTTAAACATACAACAGGAAAAGAAGAACTGTCCATATGGGAACAAATCTTCATTTCAAAAAATAGGAACAAAGTATTAAATTTCGACATTGCCCAGAAAGATTTGTTCAGCAAGTTCCTCGAACCACCACCAAAGGAGACCTATGACAAAATATTGCCAGCTACACCACTGAGAACCAGTCGATGTCCGGTTGACAGTGGAGGAAATAGCCTTTGAAACATGTTCCGGGAAAATTTAAAAGTAAGTGTTGTTTAGTGTCATTAATCGGCTCCCTTTAAATTTAATGGATTGATTTTCTTTAACTGTTGTAGTGCTTAGCATTTTGTTGCATATTGGGCATGAAAGACTGCGTAATTTTGCTCAGAGACTCATTTGTCAGACTTGAGGTTCTTTTGTTTGTTGTAAATATGGGATGAGAGAATCTACTTCCTTTCCAAAGGAAGCCATGCTAAGGAATTTTACACCCAAAAAGTCTATCACCCTCTATCAAGTTTGAACTTGTGACCTTGCAAACCAGAGTTTAGCATTTTATGGTGTAGAGCACAGTGAACGACAGTATTTTAATGGATCCCATTTATATGTAATATTTCAGCATGCACCACGTGGTTGTAAACTTTTGCATAACTTTCTTTTGAGTTCATACAAAGCAATTGAATTTGCTGTTGCCACAAATCCAACTGTGTGCAATTTAGCCTCCAAAGTTCATGTGCTATTATAACCTAAGTTATTTAACCATTTTTATTGCTTTCCAAATGACCTCGCTTTCAACGGACCCTAAAACACCACTCACTCACTCACTCACTCACTCACTCACTCACTCACTCACTCACTCACTCACTCACTCACTCACTCGCTCACTGCCTTTGGGTACCTATCTAATTTATGCATATTACCCCATTAGCTGACATTTATTTTGAAACTTTAACAAGAGGCTAAAGAGTAAAAACTAATGAACAAATTAGTGTTAGTCATTTGTGCTGTTCACCAGATTGCAGCATTATTAAGATGAGATAAGCCCTTCTCTGTGCTATTTGAAATAAATTTACTCACTCCTTTGAAGCTATAATTGTATGGTTATTGGTAAATAATATATTCCACCATGCAGCATGGTTCAAAGGGAAGCACCTAATGGTTTGAAAATCTCTCATAAGATGTTAGCATTATGTATATATTAGTAAGTTGTATTAAAATTACTTACATGGGAAAGTGCTGTTCATTGTTTTATGTTTTATACTAAATGGTAGAACTTTATATTCCTACAGTCTTATTGTTTGGGTAAACCTAAAGACGCTATTTTACTTTAATGAAGTATAGTAAGGATAATCAATAAAGCAAATGCATTATCACTGCTGACAGAAACTACGAATTAATTTCATTGTTTGAGATGTAATTAAATAGTTATTTGGATTATGCAACACATATTGATAATGTTCACTGTAACTGATGGACTCCCATGTGGAACCTGAGATTGCATCATCCTCTGTCCCATCCATTTTGTTAGATATGAACTTTTTTTTTTTTTTGTTCCATTTATACCCTGCCTTTAACTACTATGGTCATTTGGAACATACCGAAGGTGTTAACGTGTTATCTTTGGTTTTTAATCATTACATCACGCACACATTCACACTCTCATTCATATTTCCAGACCCTGGGGAAGATGGGGAATTATCTTGGTCAGAGAAAAATCCCCACCCCCACTGCCGGGAATCGAAATCGGGAACCCTAGCACGGTAGGCAGGTGCTCTACCAACTGAGCTACGGGGCCAGCCGAACTTTTCTTGAATAACTTTTCGACAAGACTTGCTAGAATTTGGTCCCATGCAACTTTTACCTACTTGCATACCAAAGACAATGTGCATCTTTTTTATATTTAGTCTTTTCAGATGAGCCTTTTATGCAGACAGGCACTGACTAGCAGTGAAGTCGATCTTGTTTTCACATTTGAAAGTAATGAGTTGGTAACTCAAACACAAACATCGCTTAAATTATCCTTACTTGGACATGTTTCGGAGAACGGTTTGTCCCCATCTCCAGTAGTTATCCGACTGGTTGGATCTGTGGTTTCCTGAAGTGAGCTGGTTGTCTGTCAGATGAACTTCCAGAGTTTTCAGGTGGCAATTCAAAATTTAAAGTATTGTGACTTTTGTAGGTTCGTGAAATAAAAGTCGAAGTTACAAACACAAAAACTGTACTTTATTCTCGTAGCAAATACACTCTTCACAATTACAATTTGCTAGATCACCTAAAAACTGTTTATTTTTCAAACACTTCGCTCAACTGTCTGTCGCTTCCGGTAACGATCGGCCCCGAAGTTTTCCGAATCTCCACCGGCCATCATTTATTCATCGGCTTCGCGAGTCTGCTGCCAGGGTAACACTGCTCCTTCCTCAAGGCTGGTCATCCCGAACAGCGCCTTCGTAGCGGGCCAGGCGATCCAGGTGTACCACCAATATCTTTCCTCGGGGCACCTTCTGGATGCGGTAGACCATGTCGTTAATCCTCTTCACCACACGGTACGGTCCTTGCCATGGCTGCTGAAGCTTCGGGCAGTGTCCCTTGGTCCGGGTAGGGTGGTACAACCAGACCAGGTCACCTTGCTGGAACCCTTGGCTGTTGGCTTGCCTGTCGTATCGGGTTATCATGTGGTCGCTCGCCTTCTGGATGTTCTGGCGAGTCATCTCGTGCATGTCGTGGAGGAGGTCCACCAGGTTCTCCACATCCCTCAAGAGTGGCCCCAAGTCTGCGTCCGCCAGCTGCTCCCTCAGGCCTGCGCTAGCCCAGCCATCCGCAGGCACTGCCGTGACTACTCAAACTGCTGCGGCACGCTCCTTCCCCTCCACTCTTGTGCATTGGCCGCACTCTTCTGGACAGGGTCTTCGGGACATAGCGTCCGCGTTACCGTGACTCTTCCCTCTGCGATGTTCCGAGGTGAAGTCGTACTCCTGCTGCCTCTGGACCCAACGTGCTGTCTGGCCTTCCAGCCGCGCCGTCACCATCACCTCGCTCCTCGCAGGGACAACCACATCTTCGTTCAAGATGACCCTGCAAATTCCAAGGCGCTCTTCTGGTTGACGGAGTATAACCTCTTCTCCGTTGAGCCTCAGGACCTTCCTGCCGACGTCGACCGTCGCCTCGTGGCTCCTGAGGGCATCCAGTCCCAGAATCACCTCCTCAGCCACCTTCGTGACGAACACCCACAGACGCACGGCACTCTGTCCCAAGGTCAGCTCCAGCAGGGCCTCCTTCTCCACAGGCATGGTGTCGCCCGATGCCGTCACAAGCTGGTATGGTCGGCTCGGCTTCCTCGTCGGCAAACCCTTCGCCACGTCAGGTCTGATGATGGTCACGGCCGCCCCGGTGTCCACCAGCACGCGGCACGGCTTTCCTCTTACCCAGCCGTCCGCGATGAGGTTGTCATCCATCCGCCGGCTGACGGCGCTGATTGTCACTTGAGGGGATGGTGGTAATGGCGCCGACGTGCCCCTCTCCACGCCGGGCCTTACTCGTTCTTCCGGCCGCTCTTCCTGGTGTGGGCAGTCTCTCTGCAGTTGTCCGGGCTGTCCACACCCCCAACACAAGCCACTAGGTGTTTGCCGGCGTCCCTCAGCTGGTCTTCTGTCTCCGGCGTAGCGGACACTCGTTCTCGACGTCGGGATAGATGTTACTTTGGCCGCCTCCATCCTTAATGCCGCTATCAGCGCCTCGTGGATGGTTTTATAATCGCCGAGCATTAGGCGCTGACGAATCTCCGTGTCCCGTACCCCGTCGACAAAGTTGTAGGCGGCTTCCCGGGATACGAACTCCAGTGGCAGGTCAACCAAGGCCTTGCTAGCTAGCTGCTCAATCGCAATGGCTAACTCCTGCAGCGTCTCCCCCGGCTGCTGTGACCTTGCCTTTAGCTGGCTGCGGTACGCTGCGGCTAAGCGGTGGTTCCTGAAATGATTCTCCAGGGCCTCCCAGATGTCCTTGGGCGCCGCCGTTGTCTGCACCGCGTTTAGGACTTCCGCGGCCCGACCCTGGAGGCTGGCTATTAACTGTATGGCCTCCTCCGGTGACCATTTGTTGTGCTTGGCCACTGCGCCGAATTGGCGGCAGAAGATCTCAAACGTTGACGCGCCGTCATATTTCGGAGGTTTGACGCGTGCCGATGTGTCGCGTCCCTGTGCGTCGACCCTCAAATCCTTTAACCTCCTGCCGATGACGTCCTCCACCATGGCGTTCAGGGACTTTACGTTGCTGTTAGCCTTTCCCTCCAGCTCGTCAACGCGGCTCGCCAGGTCTTCGACGCGCTCGCCTAACTCTGTGACGACCTCTTTTACGCCGGTCAGCTGCTCTTCAAACTTTGCGGCGAGGGCCTCGTTCGCCGCTTTCATTTCCGTGGTCAATTCGGCCATCTTCGTGGTCATCGTCGCGGCCAAGTTGCTATTAGCCGTTTCCGTCTTCGCTGTTAGTTCCGAGGCTATTATTTGCCGCTTTCATTTCCGAGGTCAGTTCGGCCTTCATTTCCATCATCTCCAAAATCTTTTCCAATGCCGCCTCCATGGTGGTCACGTCTCACTTCTGACACCAATTGTGACTTTGGTAGGTTCGTGAAATAAAAGTCGAAGTTACAAACACAAAAACTGTACTTTATTCTCGTAGCAAATACACTCTTCACAATTACAATTTGCTAGATCACCTAAAAGCTGTTATCTTCAAACACTTCGCTCAACTGTCTGTCGCTTCCGGTAACGATCGGCCCCGATGTTTTCCGAATCTCCACCGGCCATCATTTATTCATCGGCTTCGCGAGTCTGCCGCCAGGGTAACAGTATACTGTTTATATCGAGATTTAACTGTATTGGAACACCACAGTGAAGCGAAAAATTATTAAATTATAGATGAGTCGTATTTTTTACACATCTGCTTCACTTTCGTACCTATTTTGAGGACATGTTTTGCAAATCATCGCTTGCATCTACGGCTCTTGTGCGACTCAGGTATACTGTTTGTTTTTCATAATTAGCAGCTTTTCCCAAACATCGAATTCGGCTGCATTACTGGCTGGCTTTAATAGTTTTATATTTGGTACAATTTCATGATTGGTAGACCAGAAATGATGAACTATTGCTAATTTTTCTATTTGTTTGTATTTCACACATCTCATATGTTCCTGTAATCTAATATGTAAACTTCTTTTGGTTTTTCCTATGTAGAACTTACTGCAGTCTGAGCAGTTGATTTTGTATATACCTGATTTCTTGTTTTCAGTTACTGGATCTTTCAGGTTGATGCATAATAAGTTTTATTGGGGCTAGGGTGATGTTGTACTTCTTGAATATCTTGTTGAATATATGATGCACTCTGGGATGATATGTGAATTTCCTGAACTGTGTCTTGGTTTTTTATTCTGTTAATTTTGTGGTATCCAAAATGTGTTTCTGTTTCTTGAATTTCCAAATTTTCTTTTCTATTAATTATTTACTGTATCCATTAATTGCAGCAATGTTAATCATGTGGTTATATTCTTTGTTGTATTCATTCTGTTTCAATGGGATGTTGACTAGTCTATGTGCTGGAGTTGCTGACGAGACGTCGAGGTAAGACGTGTCTCGGCGATGCTTACGCTCGGGATAAACATGGGTGTGCCACTGGAGTTATACAGAGCCAGAATTGGGCGTTTTTGCTGCAAAAAATGTTTGGTGATGGACAATATTGTAAAACATGGAACGAGAGATGATGCATGGACCATTTTGGTAGTCATGGCATTGTTGGTGATAGGAGTCGAGCTAAACTCTGGACCCGCAACGAGGATGTTTGAAGAGATACTGAGAAAGATGGAGAAACTGAATAAAATAGAGGTGATAGAGAAGAAATTAGACAGAATGGAGGAAATGGAGAAAACAATTGAAGGAAAAATAGCTGAAAAGATTGCGGAGATGAACATTTTGCTAAAACGGAAAAATGATGAAACGGAGAAAGAACTACGAGAATGTGACCGGAGAATAGACGCAATAGAAAGAACGGAATACAGAAGAAGAAAACAAAATCTGGTGGTATTTGGCATTAAAGAAAATTCGTGGATACGTTCAGGATTGGAAGAATGGGAAGAGGACCAAGGCCGATTGTAGTGAAATTGGCTACGACGAAGATAAAATGGAAAATACTACAGAAAACGAGTCAACTGAAAGGATCGAATATTTTAATTGAACAAGACTATACAAAAATGGAGCAAGAATTAAAGAAAGAATTGATTAGAAGAATGAATGAGGCCCGAGCTGATGGGAAAAAAGCATTCGTTAAAGGCTTGAAACTCTACATAGAAGGCGAAGGTTGGAGCTTTGCACAGCAGAAAATGAACAGAGAACAGGGAAGGAATGAGCCGAATCTGCAAAATCGAAACATATGGGCAGGTCATCACCCCGTAAGGAGAAACTGGAGTCGATGGCCGGCTGAGGATAGAGGCAAAGTCTCTGAAACATGTTCCGGAAAAATTTAAAAGTAAGTGTTGTTTAGTGTCATTAATCGACTCCCTTTAAATTTAACCCCGTAAGGAGCGCGCCAGATAGGATTGAAACCGAGCAGACGTCAGAAGGGGAGGAAAGGACGTTAACCATCAGAGGGGAAGAGGCCAGAGATGGAGGGGAAGGACAAGAGACATACGAACAGGAAGAAGACAGGGTAGCGCGGTCACAGAACGATAAGACAGAAGAGAGAGAAAGCATAGCGATGGATGTGGCAAGTGTGCACGTAGTGGAGCAAAGTGAATCGTTAAGGTTGTCGAGTGCGAGTGAGTTAAACGAAATGGAGGGAAGAGGGCAGTTGGTGGAAGGGGAGAGAGTGGATCACAGTGGTGTTCATCCAAGAAGTGGAGGGAGAGAGACAGTGACAATGCGAGTAACACGGCAACAGAAATTAGTGGCTAAAGAAGGCAAACTTTCCTTCTTTTCAGGAAATAAATAGCAAAAAAATGTTAAAGCTGATGTTCTGGAATGCTGAGGGTTTGAAAAGTAAGATAATTAATGGAGAGTTGCAGAATATAACAGCTGGGCAAGACATAGTTGGAATTGCAGAAACATGGCTAGGAAATAATGAGTTGATACACTTAAGAGGTTTTAGTTATATAGGCATTAGGGCCACTAAAAGGAAAGAGAGAGGGAGAGCATCAGGAGGAGTTGGAGCATTCGTTAGGTCAGATGTACTCAATAGTGAGAGAATAGAGTCAGTGGTAAAGGATGATAGGAATGTAACCTGGTTAATAATCAAGAAAGTCCCAGAAATAGAACATAGTTTAGGAATAGGAATAGTTTATAACCCTCCCACAACATCAAGCTTTTTTGACAATAGAACACCTAATAAACTAGAGGACGATATGGAGGAGCTAAGGCACAAATTTCAGGTTATAGTGTTTTTGTTAATGGGGGATTTCAATACTAGAATAGGCGAAGAGAAAATTAAATTAATAAGGCATGATGGTGAAATAGGTAGAGAGAAAGCACATGAATGGGTAAGGAGTAGCAAGGACAAGGTACTCCACAAAGAGGGGGTAAAATTGCTCCATTTCTGTGAATTGAATAATTTGTTTATATGTAATGGGGCAGTAATAGGAGATGAGGATGGCGAATATACATTTGCAAATAACAATGGTCAAAGTGTGGTTGAATGTATCTTGCGTAGTGAGGAGCTCATTGAAAGAATTCATAATTTCAAAATAACAAACGAAATACTGAGTAGTGGCCACTTCCCATTAAGGGATAGAAATAGGATTGATAGAAGAAGAAAGCAAAAGAAAGGAGGAGGGTGAGCTTAAAGTAGTGAGTGCATTTAGATGGAGGGAAGAAATGGAGGAGAAATTCCTAACTGAAGTAAACTCAGAAATATAAAAAATAATAAGAATAGGCATAGAGGTTGCATTGAATGAGAACAGTATAGAAAGAGGCTTAGAGCTAATGAAACTAATAGTTACAAGGGCAGGGGTAAAAATCAAAGTAAAAGGGAAAGTGAAACGAATAAGTAAAGGCTGGTTTGATGAGGACTGCGGTAGAGCTAGAAGGGAAGTGTTTAAAAACCTGGCTTGTTGGAGAAGAACGGGGGAGGGTAGAGATGGGATGATTATGGTAATAAGTAGAGAAGCGTACAAGAAATTATTAGAACAAAAAAAAAGAATGAGTGGCAGGATAGTATTCAAAAGAAAATGAAGGATGCCATACAACAAAAAGACAATAATAAAATATGGGGTATGGTGAATGAAATGAATAAACAGAAGGGGGTGAAAAATGAGATAACATCACAGGAATGGCTTCAGAGACCTAGTTGAAGAAAGGGAGTGGATAAATAGAGATAATAAACAGTTGGGCAACCTGAGGATAGACGAGATAATAGAGAAATTACTCAAATTGAAGTTTTTCAACAAATAAGAAGCTTAAAGGGCGGTAAAGCAGTGGGCATGGATGGAATTCCAGGGGAGTTTTGGAAGAGATATGGGGAAACACCAAGTGGATTAAAGAATATAACTAAGTTATTTAATAAGATGAGAGATGGTAGGAAATTACCTGACTGCTGGAAAACAAGTGTGATTGTACCAATATTTAAAGGAAAGGAGATTGTGAATAGGCCAGATAATTACAGGGGGATAAGCTTGCTATCTATAATTGGGAAAATGTATACGGGTATACTAGCGGACAGACTAATGGATTGGGCGGAAAGAGAAAATAAAATATCAGAATTTCAAGCTGGATTTAGGAGAAAAAGACAAACTTTAGATAATATATTTATAGTCAAGACGTTAATTGATAAATACTTGAGCAGGAAAAGGGGAAGATTGTATATGTTTTTTGTGGATTTTGAGAAAGCGTTTGATACGATAAACAGGGAGGCTTTAAAATGGAAACTAAGAAGAAAAGGGGTGAGCGAGAAGTTTATAAACAAAATTGATAAAATTTATAGTGGGGTGAAATTCAGAATAAGATGTGGGTTGAATGTATTATCAGAAGAAGCCGAACAGAAGTTAGTCTTAAGACCGGTGCAAATTGAGTCCTATACTATTTAATTTATTTATAGACGGCATAATAGAGAGGGTTAAGGAAAGCAATGCCCATTGCCCAATAATAATGAACAAAGAGACCCCTGGTTTATTGTATGCGGATGATTTAACGGTAGGAACAATTTCCGTAATAGGTCTACAAAAATCAATTGAGGCAATCCATAGGTTTTGCGCTGACTGGGGACTAAAAATAAACAGCAAAAAATAAAAAATAATGGTATTTAAAAGAGGATCGATACTTAGGAAGGGAGAGGAATGGTTCATAGGAGACCAAAAGGTAGAAGTTGTAAACGAGTATGACTATTTAGGTGTGAGGATGTGTAGCAGTGGAGGATGGGCTGCACAAGCCAGAAAAGTGATAGCTAATGGCAGGGCAGCAATGTCAGGGATAAGAATATGTAAATATAAACTGGAGATGTCAGTTAGATGGCTAGAAAGAATGTATGAAACTGTCGTGGAAGCCAGAACAATGTATGCAGTGGAGGTATGGGGCACATCAGAGATAGAAACACAATTAGACCAGATGTATGGATTGTTTTGCAAAGAACTACTAGGGCTGCCAAAATCGGCACCAAAAGAGGTGGCATTACTAGAGCTAGGTAATACAGAAAGGAGGGGAATAATAATAGAGAGAATATTGAAATTCTGGTATAAGTGTATTAAAGGGCAGAAAGGAGAATTATTGAATCTGTGCATGAAGCAACAGAAAAGCATTAAAAATACAAATAGTTGGTGGTCGGAATTGGAAAGAATGATATTAAAGATAGGCATGGGAGGTCTATGGAGAGCAGAGGAGACAAATTATAGCGGTTTTAGGAAGGAGTGAGAACTAGACTACAAGACATAGATAGGCAAGAGATATGGGAAAGTATAGAAGAAGAGAAATCTTTGAAATTTTATAAGCAATTAAAGACAGAATGGGGTAGGGGAAAATATATGGATCAATGTGACAAAACTGGAAGAGAAGGCATAGCATGGATGAGAGTAGGAATATTATACTTAAAGGGGTTGAGAAGTAATGAGGTAGGAATATGTGAATTTTGTGGAGATGAAGAAAGCACTGTTCATTACCTGATACAATGTAAGGAGTTAACAAATTACAGGAGAAAGATATGGGATAAGAAATGGGACAGTGTAAGTAAAGAGATATTGGCAGTACGCATGTTAACAGGGATGGGAGAAAAGAAAAATAGATGCATAGGAGATTTCTTATATAGGATAAGAGAAAAGTGGATTAGGGCAAAAGAAGCGAAGGTCAAGAAAAACTGATCAGGAAAACCAAAGGCTTATGGCCAGGGGACCTGAGTCAGCAAGTAAATCTTAAGGTCAGCAATTTCATGTATTTGTACAGGATGTATAATACAGCATGTTCTATGTTAAATTTTATTGTACTGAATTTGTAAGGGATACTGTACAAATAAATAAATATCAAAATATCAGTCTATGTGCTAAGCTGTTCAAAACTGCATGTTTGTGGGGTGTAGGGTTGTAGCTATCATTCTTGATGTAATTATCTGTTTGTGTTGACTTCCTGTAGACTCCAAAAGATATGTTATTTAATTCATGAATTATCTTCAGATCTAAGAAAGGTAGGTAGCCATCTTTTTCTATCTCTATTGTGAACTTTACTGCTCTATTCTGTATGTTCAATAGTTTTAAAGAATCTTGTATGAATTTGTGTGGAACAATGGCAAAAATATCATCAACATATCTATACCAGTATTTGAAGATGTATGGGAAGGATGATGTAATATGTGTTTCAAAGTAGCTCATAAAGAGGTTGGCTAGGAAAGGTGAAAGTGGATTGCCCATTGTTAGACCTGAGGTCTGTTGATAGAATTTACCGTTAAATGTAAAGAGATTTTGAGGTATGCATAAATGAGTAAGTTTTGTGAGATCTTCTATTTCTTCTGCTGAAATGTTAGTCTGTATGAGCCAATTCTTGAGGAGTAGCATGAGTTCATCTGTTGGAATACTGGGAAAAAGAGAGGTGACATCAAATGATACTAGTTTGTCTTCTGTGTCCAAATGCAAATTTGAGATCCTGTCTACTAATTCTAATGAATTTCTATGGCTAGACTGTGGAACTGTGGCAGTGATGAAAATGTATGTGCCAGATGTTTGGCTAACTTGTAGGTAGGTGCATCTATATTGTTGATTATGGGCCTCATTTTCTCTCCTGGTTTATGAATTATCGCAACGCACAAAGTCTCGGTAATACTGGGTGGTCTGGTTTTACTTTAGATTTCTGTATATCAGATAATATCCGAACTTGTTTTAAGGTTCTCTCGAATTCTTTCATACAGAGTTTTAGTGGGTCACTTTCCAATTTTGTGAGTTCATTGCTTTGTAACATGTTTTCTACTCTAGAGATGTAATCTGATCTATTTAGGATTACTATTTGGTTACCTTTGTCCGCTTTTGTGTATATTACCAGTTTTGATTTGAGGGCCTTGATTACTTGTTTGGAAGGAAAATTATTTCTAACATCTTTCTGTATTTCCAGTATGGCTGTTTCACATTCTTTACGTATGGCAATTCTTTCTTGTTCTTTTATGTTACAGGTTACTATGTCTGCTATTATAAATCATCAGTGTTATTGGAGTAACCTACACATGTTTTTAGGCCTTTATTAAGAAACGGAAGTTCTCGTTCGTTGGATGTTTCCGAAGATAAATTTGTTACGTGAGAAGTGCTAGAAATTTCTGGTAATTTTAGAATGTGTGTGCTTGTTTTCACATGTTCTGTCCAATACTAGCATGTTTGTTTGGTGTGATAGATCTCCTTCCTGTTGTCCATCCATTCTTTTAGGACTCTTATCATTACACCAAAAGGAAAATTGTTAGAATTCTAAGAACTTTTCAATTGCATTTCACATTTTTGCCATTAAATTATGCAATGAACTTTTCTCCATTATATTAAACAGAAATTGTATTGGTATATTTATTTTTCTCCAGATGAACAAGATGAGCATTCAAAGATTGAAGAACTCCACAAAAGAAGAAACTTCCTGGCATCATTTTGTAAACTAATTGTGTACAACATGATGCCCACTAATGTTGCTGCTGAAGTCTTCAAACATTATGTCAAGGTAAAAATATATTTATTAATTAATATTTGCAAGTGTACATATTGTATTGTATTTATTTCATCCTTTGGAACATAATACATATGTTATAGGACACGTCAGTTCTAGATACAAAGATAAATATAAAAAGTTACATAAGACTAAAAACTGTAACAGATACAGGATCCAACAAAAGTCTAAAATAGAAAAAGAAAATAAATATAAACTATATAAAGACCATAGAGAAATGCTATATAAAAGTAATTGTTCACAAATGTGGAGTTTACTGTACTTCATAATTTAATTCAATTTAATTTATTTTGTCCTTTTGATTGATATCAGACACATCATAGTATAAAAATTACATTAATGGCTATTGTCTTTATTTACAATCACTTAAAACTAATTAACATTTAAAAACTCATTTACAGAATAAAATGAATGTTGCAGTAAAAAGAGTTTTACTCCCTTTTTAAAATGTATAGGGCTCTTCATTCGTTTAATATTTTCTGGTAGCCTGTTATATAATCTTATACCTTTATTGATAGCACTAGACCTGAAGATTTCCTTTCTACAACTTTGAATGTGAAAGTCTTCTTTCTGACGTGTATTGTATTTGTGAATATCAGCATTTTTGTAATTTTGTATTTGTAGTTTATTTTGGTTTACATGCATCACTAATTCCAAAATATACATACATGCTAGAGGTAATATTTGATGTTTTTTGAATAATGGCCTGCAAGATATTCTGTTATCCACCCCACTTAGTATTCATATCACTCTTCTTTGAAGTTTTCTTTTCCCCCCAGAACACTATCCCATATTGTAACTGACTGTGAAAGTAACCATAATATATATTTCTCAATGGTGCTAGATTTATTAAGCTTTTCAAATGTTTAAGCAAATAACATGTGGAACTCAGTTAATTTATTAAATGTTGAATATGTGTGGTTCATTTCATGTTCTCATTCATATGTAATCCCCAAAATTTTGTTTCATTATTGTAGCTAATGGCTGTTTTATCAAATACTATTGGAGGTTTGACCACATTTCTATTTTGGCAAGTATGGAATGAAATGCAATAGTCTTATCCTTATTTATAATTAGTTCATTCATCTGAAACCATGTGTGCAGTTTACATAGAGTATCATTGAGTTTGGTCTGTACGCTTTCTTGATTGTTTCCTTTTATTAGGATGTTAGTGTCATCTGCAAATAAAATAACATCTGTGGAATTAATGGCAGTTGGCAAATCATTTATGTACAACGAAAATAACAAGGGGCCCAGGACTAATCCTTGTGGAACTCCTCGCCTAACTTCTCTCACTTTGGACTGAACTGTATTTAATTTTCCTTTATTTTCAAACTGAAGTTTCAACAAACTGTTTTCTATTGCTTAAATAGGATGTAACCCAATTATTCATAATACCCCTAAAACCATATTTATTTAATTTCCTGAGTAGTATTTCATGATCTAAAACATCATATGTTTTCGTTAAGTCTAAAATTAAACCCACAACTACTAATTTTTTATCAATAGCTTCTTGAATTTTATTTATTAAACTGTCCATGGCTGTTATGGTAGATGTGTTTTTTCTAAATCCGTTTTGGGCCTCTGAAAGAATATTGTCACCCGAACGTCGGAACACCCGATAGAACCGGCTGGCAGTAGGGCCAGATGGGAAGCATTCAGGCCACACCTATGATTAGGAGAGTGGCACGAGCCCTGTACCCTCTCTTTCCCCTCCCACCAGACGTCTGGAAGCCTCGGGATAATTGTGCGCGCCGGGAACCTTCCAGAAACAGCGATCTTCCCTATATAAGACGGTACAGGGCTCGTGCTGCTCTCCTAATCATCCCTTCAGTTAGTGACATGAGACAAATGGGTAGGCGTGGGCTAAATGCTTCCCATTTGGCCCTACTGCCGGCCGGTTCTATCTGGAGTTCCGACGTTCGGGTGACAATATTGTATTTTGAGATGAATGATTTCATTCTATTATGAACCAGTTTTTTCAAATATTTTAGAAAATGATACGATTGATATTGGTCTGTAATTTTCTCTTTTATTCTTCTCCCCTTTTTTATAAAGTGGCTTAATTTTTGATACTTTTAACTTATCTGGAAATACACCCGATTGCAATGATGCATTATAGAGACTGACTAGTGGCTTAGCTATTTGATGTATAACTTCTTTAATGATAACATCTGGTACTTCATCAACTCCAGATGAATATTTGGCCTTCATACCCTGGACTACACATTCTAATTTCAGTTCCGTAACAGGCAATATAAAAATTGATTATGTTGTCACCATTCTCCTGACACCCTATATGGTTAATATTTTGAGCTACTAAGTTTTCTGCAATGTCTGTGAAATAAGCATTAAAAGACTCTGCAATATCCTCTGGATTTGTGATATTATTGACATTTAATTCATTAATATTGATTTTTGGGGCAGATTTTCCAGTTTCTTGGTTAACTAATGTCCAAAGGGCCTTTGTTTTATTGTTAAAGTTTAGTATAAATCTTTCATTTTCCCTTCTTTTGGCTTCAGTTATAATGGTTTTATAGATCTTTCGGTACCTATTGATATACTCTTTTGTCTCATTATTTACTTGTCCATGTTTTTCTAGCCTGGACAAAAACCGTAGCCTATTGCTGGATGTAATTATTCCCTTTGTTATCCACTGTTTCTTTTTTTGTGATTTAAAGCATTTCTTTTCTAAAGGAAAAGCTATATCAAACCAATATAGAAATGTGTTTAGAATGTTCTCACATTTTAAGTTAACATCAATTTCATCAAAGACATTATCTGATGTTTCCTTTTCCAATAAAGTATTAAACAGTACAATATTATTTTTACTAAAGTTTCTTTTAGAAATAGTAATGGGTCTATCCATTCTTTTAGATACTGGAGTCTTAATTTGTAGTATTTGTGCCCAGTGATCAGTAAAACCTAGATCTGTGACAGTAGCTTGCTGTTCAAATTTTGTTTTGTTTATAATTATTACGTCCAGTAACCAGGTCGATCTAGTGGTAGAGTTTACTGTGTTAGTCAAGTTATAACTAGCGATCAAATCTTTAAGCTTAGTTAGTTTAGCAGTTTCACACATGAAATTTATATTCCAGTCACCACATAATATTACAGTTCTGGTTTTCTGTATTAAACTATTAAGCATTGTGTCCAACTTAGATAAAAATGTTTCAAAATGGCTATCAGGGGATCTATAAATACAAACAATAACTATATTATGATTACTGATTTCTATTATAGACATCTCAAATTCTTTGTTTTCTTTTAAGCTATTCAATTTAGTTATATTTCTAGTTTTCAAATGTGATTTAACATATATACATGACCCCCTATGCCCCAGCTTTTCCCTACAATATACATCTGTTAATATGAAGTCATTTATTTTACTTATTGCTAACTGTGATGATGACATCCAATGTTCATTAAAGCACAATATATCAACCTCTTTAAAATCTCCATCCAATAATACCTTTAACTGTATCAATTTATTATTTAAACTCTGGACGTTTTGATGCAAAAGATAAAAGATATTTCCATTACTAACCTTTTTACTGCAACATTCAAATGGATTTTGCCTCTTAACATATTATTTGACTTTTCTCTATGGTCCAATTGACCCTTGTCCTCTGAGGTACCTACTACAGTCACATCCAACATTTTGTTCGCTAGTTTCCCTTCAATTTTATTAGGCAGACTTTGTGCATTCTGTTGTATAGTTTTAAAGTACTTACGCCCAGACTTTGCTGGTGAAGAAGTGCCTAGTTTTTTGGGTTAGATACAATGGAATTGTTAGAGACTGTTGAATCAGTTAAACATGCATCTACATCATTATTTACTGGATTAGAGAAATCCAAGATGGCCCTACATATACTTATGCACAACACTTTTATTCCCACGCTTGTTGAAGTGCAAGCCATGTCTAGTATAGAGTTCTCGTCAGGCATTAAAAGTGTTGATTAGTTTTACATGTGAATATTTTCTGCACATATAGGTTATGTCATTGTTCGCTTGAATTATTTGTCGGTTTACCCAAGAATGCGGACCTAAGTCATGTCTCTGAGGAAGTTTCACTATATTTGATGATATGAAGTAAAATCATGCAGATGATGTCTTCATCACCACACACTTGCTCTTAAATTTTTCACTATTTGGCCAAAATTGATGTTTGCTCAGAATATGCATCTTAGTTCTCTCATTTATACTGCGACACCTGCTTCTTAAATCTTAATCTGTGTAGTCATTCTAACCTAACACATATTCTCTGATTCAAGGTTGATTAAAAAGTAATGAGGAGCTACTTTTGCAGTAGAGGTAGGAAGAATCTTCATTCTTTTGTAATTCTGAAAATAAAAATATTCTTGATGCGCTGTTGTTAACATCTAGCGTTTGTAATGATGGCAACAGCTTTGTTGTTTCCAGCTAAAGTTGTTTAAAAGTTTTACATGAAATTGCGACCCCGGACAATTTATAAGAAAATTATCATCATTTCTTATAAGATAAGTAAAATTTTAAGCTACAAACTGTTATATTTGTATATATCATTAGTTGGTTTTTATGCTTTTCTATGTATATTTTCTCTCAGATGACGAGCTTCCTATGTTTTTGTATGTATTTTAGTAATTTGGTGCTGTCTTCAATCTCATGACTTTTGGACCAGAAATGAGCTGCTATTGCGGAGTTATGAATATTTTTGTCTCTTAGTTGCCTGAAATGTTCTTTCTTCCTAGTGCCTATGTTTCTTTTTGTCCTCCCTATGTAAATTTTTTCAGTCTTTACTATCTGTATTGTTGCTATTAAGTAGGTTTTAATGTTTTTTGGTGCTAGTGCTATGTTATAGTCCTTGAATATTTTTTCAAATCTTTTTGTGGCTCAGGGGTGGTATGTAAGTTAGCAAATATGATTTCTTGTTTCATTGGTGAAAGAGCTGTGATCTGTTTTCATCTTTTTTGAAGTTTGAATGATTTCATTTTTTCATCTACAAGGCTTTTTCCATATCTATTTTTAATTGCAGTTTCTAAGATTTGATGGTATTCTTTGTGATATTGTGACTTTCTGGGTTCGTGAAATGAAAAGTCCAATTTCACCACTCAAAAATGTTCTTTATTTCCACCGACTTACAGTTAAATACTTGCCAATTACGCAGAATTGCGTACTGCACACAATTACGATTCACCAGTTCGTCCGTTACCGTTCCGATGCACGTACACACTAACACTGACTGTCTGTCTCTCTGAAACCCTTTTTATAGGCATCTCGTCGTATTCTCGGCGTCTCTGGTATCCAGGCGAATATTCCAGATGATAGAAGGGGAGAGAAACCTCCAGGGACGGGTGACATTCCTTTAACCACCCTTCAGTTAGTGACAGAGACTAATGGGAGGCGTGGCTCAGCTCCCTCCGGTTTCCTCAGAGCTGTGCCGTCATACCTTCCGCTAATTGGGTGACACTGCTCCCTCCTCAAAGCTGGTCGTCCCGAACAGCACCATCGTAGTGGGCTAGTCGATCCAGGTGTACCACCAACATCTTTCCTCGGGGAACCTTCTGGATGCGGTAGACCACGTCGTTAATCCTCTTCACCACCCGGTACGGTCCTTGCCATGGCTGCTGGAGCTTCGGGCAGCGTCCCTTGGTCCGGGTAGGACGGTACAACCAGACCAGGTCACCTTGCTGGAACCCTTGGCTGTTGGCTTGCCTATCATATCTGGTCTTCATGCGGTCGCTCGCCTTCTGGATGTTCTGGCGAGCCATCTCGTGCATGTCGTGGAGGCGGTCCACCAGGTTCTCCACATACTCGGTCACCGGCTGCTTCCCCTCCGGAGGGCTTCCGAAAGCCAGGTCACAAGGGAGGCGTAACTCTCGACCGAACATTAAGCTGGCTGGCGTCATCCCAGTTGTGTCGTGTGTGGACGAGCGATAGGCCAGCAAGAACAGTGGCACCTTGACGTCCCAGTCTCGCTGATGGCTGGCCACGACCTTCCTCAGGTGTTCCTCTAAGGTCTTGATGTACCTTTCGACCATGCCATCCGATTGGGGATGTAGAGGCGTAGTGCGAGTCTTGTTCACCCCAAGCCTTTGTAGTGCCTCCTTCATTAGGTTGGACTCAAAGTTGGTACCCTGGTCACTGTGTAGCTCTAACGGTACCCCAAATCGACAGAACACTTGCTCCACGAGGCAGTCTGTGATTGTCTTTGCCTCTTGGTTTGGGATGGCATACACCTCCGGCCACTTGGTGAAGTAGTCCACGACCACCATTAGGTACTTGTTGCCTCGGTCGGAAACTGGGAACGGTCCAGCAATGTCAACGGCGATCCGTTCGAATGGCGCTCCGACGTTGTACTGCTGCATGCGACCCCGGCTCCTCGTCTGGGGGCCACGACTCGCCGCGCACACGTGACACTGACGGCACCATCTCTCAGCATCTGCTCGGAGCCTCAGCCAGTAGTAGCGCTGCCGTAGTTTGTCAATCATTCGGTTCGCTCCCAGGTGTCCTCCCGAAGTACCGGCGTGCACTTCTTCCAGGACTTCCGGGACCTTACTCCGGGGAAGTACCAACTGCTCTCTCTGCGTCTTCCCATCGGGTGATTCCCATACCCGGAACAGCACGCCCTCTCTGGTCCTCAACGAGTCCCATTGGGCCCAGTACGACTTGTAGGTGGCGCTCCTCGCTGCGATGTCATCCCAGGTTGGTCTCGTCCCTGCCTCCACTTCCCTCAGGAGTGGCCCCAAGTCTGCGTCCGCCAGCTGCTCCCTTCTCAGGTCTGCGCTATCCCAGCCGTCCGCAGGTACTGCCACAACTACTCGGACTGCTGCGGCACGCTCCTTCTCTTCCACTCTTGTGCACTGGCCGCACTCTTCCGGACAGGGTCTTCGGGACATGGCGTCAGCGTTACCGTGGCTCTTCCCTCTACGATGTTCCGAGGTGAAGTCGTACTCCTGCAGCCTCTGGACCCAACGTGCTGTCTGGCCTTCCAGGTTCTTAAAGCTCAATAGCCAAGTTAGGGCGGAATGGTCAGTCCTCAGGTGGAATGGCTGACCGTACAGGTACTTGTGGAAGTGCTCCAATGTCTTTACTACCGCCAATAATTCTCGTCGGGTGACGCAGTAGTTCTTCTCTGCCTTGGATAGCGTCTTGCTGTAGTAGGCTATCACCCGCTCATGGCCGTCCTGGATCTGCGATAGGACACCTCCAATGCAATGGTCGCTAGCGTTCGGTGTCCACAATGAAGGTGCCACCCGGTTGTGGGAAACCCAAAATTGGAGCACTGCACAGGGTCTCCTTTAGGTGCTGGAAAGCGTTTTCTGCGTCCTCCGTCCACACATAAGGCCGGTGTTCCTCTGTCAGGCGGGTGAGGGGTTTTGCGATGTTGGAGAACCCCTTTATGAAGCGCCTGTAATAACTGCACAGCCCCAGGAAACTGCGCAATTCTTTCTTATCCTTTGGGCGAGGCCAATCTCTCACAGCCTGTGTCTTCTCCGGGTCTGTGGCCACTCCGGTTGCTGAGACTATGTGGCCCAAGTAGTTAACTTCCTTGCGGAAGAGCTGGCACTTCTTCGTGTTCAGCTTCAAGTTGGTCGCTTGCAGTCTCTGTAGCACCTTACTCAGATTCTTGAGGTGATCTTCAAAAGTCTTCCCGACGATGATGATGTCGTCCAGGTATAGTAGGCAGGCATCGTAAGTCAGCCCTCTCATCACTGACTCCATGAGGCGCTGGAAGGTAGCTGGTGCGTTGCAGAGGCCAAAGGGCATAACCGTGAACTGCCAGAGCCCTTGGCCCGTCGAGAATGCAGTCTTCTCCTTGTCTCTCGGGTCTAGAGCTACCTGCCAGTAGCCCGACTTCAGGTCCAGGGTCGAGAACCACTGTGCACCAGCTAGCGTGTCCAGGGTGTCGTCAATCCGGGGTAAGGGAAAACAGTCCTTCCGGGTGACGGCGTTCAACTTTCTGTAGTCTACGCAGAAGCGCAGCTCGCCGTTCTTCTTTGTCACCAAGACTACAGGGGAACACCAAGGGCTGTCAGACTCTTCAATCACTCCCCTGGATCTCATGTCCTCCAGCATGTCTCGCACCGCCCCTTGCTTCGCCAGCGGAACGCGTCTATGTGGTTGCCGAATAGGCCGGGCGTCTCCGGTGTCGATGCGGTGAAGCACTTTGTCCGTGCGGCCGTAGTCACTATCACCTTGGCTGAAGACGCGCTGATACCGTCTTAGCAGTTGTCGAACCTTCTCCAGCTGTTCTGTGGTCAGGTGGTCGGCCGCCCTCTCCACCAAGCCTTCTAGCCGGGGCCCCAGGTGTTGCTTCGGCGCCGGCTCTAGTGTCTCGTTGATAGCTGTTACGCTCACCACGGGCTCGCACATTCCCAACTCCGTCCCGGCCTGGACGTCGTGGTCGGCGTCCGTAGGATTTAGCAGTCTCACGGGCACCTCCTCTCGGCACGGCAGCAATGCCCTGGCTACACACAGTCCGTTTACAGGCGTCTTCTGGTCCAGCATCATGTTCCTGCTTCTCTGGCCTTCCAGTCGCGCCGTCACCACCACCTCGCTCCTCGCGGGAACAACCCCGTCTTCGTCCAAGACGACCCTGCAAATTCCAAGGCGCTCTTCGGGTTGATGGAGTATAACCTCTTCTCCGTTAAGCCGCAGGACCTTCTTGCCGACGTCGACCGTCGCCTCATGGCTCCTGAGGGCATCCAGTCCCAGGATCACCTCCTCAGCCACCTTCGCGACGAACACCCACAGACGCACGGGACTCCGTCCCAAGTTCAGCTCCAGCAGGGCCTCCCTCTCCACGGGCAAGGTGTCGCCCGATGCCGTGACAAGCTGGTATGGCCGGCTTGGCTTCCTTGTCGGCAAACCCTTCGCCACGTCAGGTCTGATGATGGTCACGGACGCCCCGGTGTCCACCAGCACGCGGCACGGCTTTCCTCTTATCCAACCGTCCGCGATGAGGCTGTCATCCATACGCCGGCTGACGGCGCGCAGTGTCGCTCGAGGGGATGGTGGTGATGGCGCCGACGTGCCCCTCTCCACGACGGCCCTTACTCGTTTTCCGGCTGCTCTTCCTGGCGTGGGCAGTCTCTCTGTAGGTGTCCGGGCTGTCCACACCCCCAACACAGGCCACTAGGTGTTCGCTGGCGTCCTTCAGCTGGTCTTCTGTCTCCGGCGTAGCGGACACTCCTCATTCTCGACGTCGGAATAGATGTTACTTTGGCCGCCTCCATCCTTAATGCCGCTGTCAGCGCCTCGTGTATGGTTTTATATTCGCCGAGCATTAGGCGCTGACGAATCTCCGTGTCCCGTACCCCGTCGACAAAAGTGTAGGCGGCTTCCCGGGATACGAACTCCAGTGGCAGGTCAACCAAGGCCTTGCTAGCCAGCTGCTCGATGGCTGTGGCGAACTCCTGCAACGTCTCCCCCGGCTGCTGCGACCTTGCCTTTAGCTGGCTTCGGTATGCTGCGGCTAAGCGGTGGTTCCCGAAGCGATCCTCCAGGGCTTCCCAGATGTCCTTGGGCGCCGCCGTCTCCTGCACCGCGTTTAGGACTTCCGCGGCTCTTCCCTGGAGGCTGGCTATTAACTGTGTGGCCTCCTCCTCCAGTGACCATCCGTTGTGCCTGGCCACTGTGTCGAACTGGCGGCGGAAGACCTCAAACGTTGACGCGCCGTCATACTTGGGAGGTTTGACGCGCGCAGATGTTGTGTCGCGTCCCGGCGCGTCGGCCTTCAAATCCTTCAGCTTCCTGCCGACGACGTCCTCCACCATGGCGTTCAGGGACTTCACGCTGTTGTCGGCTTTCCCTTCCAGGTCGTTAACGCGGCTCGCCAGGTCCTCGACGCGCTCGTCCACTTGGCCCATCCGCTTGCCCAGCTCCGTCACGTCATCCCTCACGCCGGCCAACTGTTCTTCGCCGCCTCGTTCGCCACCTTCATTTCCGTGGTCAGTTCGGCCATCTTTGAGGTCATTGTCGTGGCCAAGTTGTTGTTAGCCGTTTCCGTCTTCGCTGTTAATTCGGCCTTCATTTCTTCCATCTTCCCGGTGATGTTGTCGTTGGCCGTCTTCATCTGTTTCAACTCGGCGGTGATGTTGTCGTTTGCCGCTTCTGTTTTTGCAGCGAGGTTTTCATTTGCCGTCTTCATTTCTGTCAGTTCCGCCTTCATTTCCAACATCTTCTCCAAAATTTTCTCCAATGCCGCGTCCATGGTTGTAATGTTCGGTGATGTTATCTTCCCGCTTCCTGACACCAGTGTGACTTTGTGGGTTCGTGAAATGAAAAGTCCAATTTCACCACTCAAAAATGTTCTTTATTTCCACCGACTTACAGTTAAATACTTGCCAATTACGCAGAATTGCGTACTGCACACAATTACGATTCACCAGTTCGTCCGTTACCGTTCCGATGCACGTACACACTAACACTGACTGTCTGTCTCTCTGAAACCCTTTTTATAGGCATCTCGTCGTATTCTCGGCGTCTCTGGTATCCAGGCGAATATTCCAGATGATAGAAGAAGGGGAGAGAAACGTCCAGGGACGGGTGACATTCCTTTAACCACCCTTCAGTTAGTGACAGAGACTAATGGGAGGCGTGGCTCAGCTCCCTCCGGTTTCCTCAGAGCTGTGCCGTCATACCTTCCGCTAATTGGGTGACAATATTCTTGCTGGCTGAGGGGTAGGGTAACTAATCTGTATGTGAGACTGTTGATGGTAGCATGTTTGTATGAAATTGTGTTGAAACTCTTTGCTTTTATGTAATATTTGTGTGTTTTGCTTTTCTGTGTATACCAAACTCCAGTTTTTTTTGTTGAGATTTTAAATCTCAAGAAAGGTAGAGTACAGTCCTCTTCAGTTTCTACTGTGAATTGTATGCTGGGTTCTTGAAGGTTGAGCAGTTTCAAAGCATTATCTATCTGTTTGTTGTGTATTATTGCAAATATGTCTACGTATCTGTACCATGTTTTAAAGATGTGACGGAAGGCTTTAGTTACATTTATTTTGAAAAAGCTCATGTATAAATTGGCTAAAATGGTGATGAGGGCTTCCCATAGCCAGTCCTGAAATCTGTTTGTAATACTTTCCACTGAAGACAAAATAATTTTGATGGATGCATATTTCTGTCATTGCCAAGTATTTGCATCTAGGTTTATAGAGGTTCGCCATTTTTTTTAATTGAATAATGAGTTTGTCTATTGAGATGCTAGGGAAGAGGGAGCGGACATCAAAGGATACTAAAGTGTCTTGAGGTTTTAGTTTAAGATTTTGAATTTTTTCCAACACGTTTAATGAGTTTTTTATGCTGAGAGTATTGAATTGTGCAAAGGATTGAAATTTTTTGGATAGCCATTTTGCCAGAAGATAAGGAGTGTTAACATTATTTACTATGGGTCTCATGGGTAATCCATATAATCTTGCAAGGGTAAGGTTGTCATGTTTGTTAGTTTTTTGTCGAGCACTTGTTAAAATTTTACTGTTGTTGATGGTTTTGTGTGTATCTTTCATGCATTGATTAAGTGGATTTGAATAGATTTCTTTGAATTTTTGTTGTACATCTAACGTCTTTCCCTTGTATGTTATCAGTGTCTAAAATGACTATTTTGTTCCCTTTATCAGCCCTTGAGAAGATTGCATCCTTTTCTCTTAATGATTTATCTTAATTTGCTTCATATGCCGAACTGTTTTTTTTTTTTTTTTTCATCTTCATTGCTGTCAAATCACCTTCCTCGAATTCATAGATATAAGAACAAATGGTAGTTTGAAGGTGCGAGTTTGGGTCTGTACTGGGAGAAATTGTACTGTTCCCAATCAAATTGCTGAATAAGGTTTTGTGAGACATGAGTAGAATGATGACATGCATTGTCATGAGGCAATACAATGCCTTGATTGAGCATTCCATGCGTTTTGTTTTGAATTGCATTGTTGAAGATTTTGCAGTATCATACCACATTGATGGTTGCATCTCTGGGAAGGAACTCAAGCAGAATGCCACATCTGTCACAGAACACAGTGAACATGATTTTCGTGCTGACATATTTTTTGTTTAATTTTTGTTGTTTGGAGGATCCTATGTGCCTCCACTCCAACTTGTTTTGATTCTGGAGTGACATGACAAACCCAAGTTGCCCGCCTTGTTAGCGTAGAAGGTAGCGTGTCTGCCTCACATTCAAGAGGTTGCAAGTTTGAATCTCGGTCAGGGGAGTTACCTGGATAAGGTTTTTTTCCAGGGTTTTCCCTTATCCTGAAAGACGAATGTCGGGTAACTCTAAGCTCAATGGACCCTGTGATCATTTGAGCATCATTTCACCCATTCCATTCACTGTCCAATATGACTTAATGTTGGAGGACGTAAATTACCAAAAAAAAAAAAAAAAAAAAAAAAAAAAAAAGTTCATCACCAGTCACTATACTGCTTAAGAATTCAGCTCTCACAGTGTATTGGATAGAAATTCAAACCAGTGTCAAGTCAGTTATGCACGATTGGAGGAATTTAGTAACAGTGATGTCAAAATTAAGTGAAAAAACTATTTTTAGTTGGTTTTTTGACACTTCGTCACTTACATTTTTATATTATTGAGGAACTAGTTTCAGAAGCTGTCGGCCTTCATTATCAACCTCTTTCAAACTAATGTCTGTTGTCTGCTCTCTTTTCTCTGGTGGTGGAACTATGAACTTTTTCGTCAAATTATCTACTGGTGGGATTTCAAAGTTCATTACGTGGTCCTTATTTTTCCATATGAATATGTTCTCCCATGTTGTCAGTTTATTTTGGTTTATCACTCCTTTTAGTAATTTTGGATTTAGATCAATGTCATGGTTTTCATTCCAAAAGTGAACTGCTACTGCTGACTTATCTTCTAGTTTCATTTTGATGTTTCTAAAGTGCTCTTTGATTCTGGTTTTTAGATTTCTTTTAGTTAGACCTATGTAGCATTTTTCACAATTCTTATAACTTATTTGTTATATTCCAGGTCTGTTAATTGGTGGGATTTCATCTTTTGTTTTTGAATTTAGCAATTTTAAAAGTGAGTATCTATTAGGTGCCAAGATGATATTTTGTTCCTTAAAGATCTTTTTGAATTTATTAAATGTTTTTGGGTGATATGTAAATGCACTGAATATGCTGTTGCTTTCTTTTTCTTTAGTGAATGTCGTTGCTTCCTTAATGGTTTTCTTTAGTTTAGCCTTTTTAATTTTCTTAAACATCAGACTTTTGTTATATCTATTTTCTTCTGCTATATGGAGTATGGCTTTTTGTTCTTTAAAGTATTCTGCTTTACCCAAGGGTATGTTGACTAGTCTGTGTGTAACATTATTTATTATTGCATGTTTATGTGTAATTGGGTATAGCTATGATCTTTTTACGTAATTTTCTGACTGTTGGTTTCCTGTAAATTCCAAATTTTATTTTTGTGTTATTCCTGATTATATTTAGGTCCAAGAAAGAAAGTTGTCCATTGATTTCCTTTTCTATTGTGAATTTGATAGTCTTTTCTTGCAGATTGAGTTATTTTAATGCCTCATATAAATGTTTATTTGGAACTGTTGCAAAGATGTCAGCATATCTATACCAAACCTTGAAGATCTATGGGAAGGCCTTTTTAATTTGTGTTTTAAATGCACTTCTGAAACTAGTCCCTCAATAATATAAAAATGTAAGTGACGAAATGTCAAAAAACCAACTACAAACAGTTTTTTCAACTGTCAGGTCACTTCGTTTAGTTGACATCATTCTGTATGCCTCTTCAGAAAGCAATGGGAACACAGTTTGCAATAATTTAAGCACTTTTGACAATCTTGTGCAAAATAGTTTTTGAAATCTGTAAAAACACATCTCAAAGCATTTTATTGTGAACTGTCAGTAACAACAGAAAGTGCCCACTCCGTGCTTCATTATGAACATTGGATTGTCCATCATTGAGCTACCTAACCCACTTTCTCATTGTCCCATCTGTCATAACATTTTCACCATAAATCTGTACATGTTGACAATCAATTTCAGCTGTCTTATGATTTCTTGCATTCAAAAATCATATTACGGAACACACTTCACAGTTGGCAGGACCAGAAATTGCCTTAAACACTTCAGTCACTAACAACTGTAAACACAAGATGAACTGGCTATAATGGCATCAGTGGATAGATAATGAACCAATTGGTTAATTTCTGCAAGTACGGTTTCCACCTCAGGACTGTTGGTTCCTTACTTTGCTATTGAGTTTTAAGAAGCTGGAGGGCCAGGCAATCCGTTGGGTACAGAGGCTCTAATAATACAATTTTACATCAGAGCATTAGAAGGCAGGAAGTCACTCTAGGGCCATGCCGTGGCTCAGTGGTTAGACCACTTGGCTCTCACCAAGATGGCCCCAGTTAGATCCCAGGCGACTGCAAAGTGAGATTTATGGTGGACAACACGGCGCTGGGGCGGGTTCTCTCCAGGATCTCCGGTTTCCCCCGCCATCTCATTCCACCGGTGCTCCAACTTCATCGCATATATCATCAGTGTCATCGCCTGCAGTGCCGCATGTAGTAAAAGCGTGCGTTAAACACTACACATTTCGTTCTAGACGTTCTCGGGCTTCGAGCCAGGTAAGCAGATGTTGAGACATCGACGTTTCGGGAGCGTACATCTCTCCCATCTTCAGGATGTTGAATGACTTAGGGCTGGGGTGACCCATATATATACTGGTCGCCAAGAAAATGACGCAGACCATTTTTATTTATTTTTTTATTTTTTTTATTTTTTTAGACAGGCCCCTCCCCGCCTGCCCGGTGGCGATCAACCGTCATTCTCCGGCAAGCATTCTACATCGCCTCCCGCATGCTGTTAATACTAACATGCAGGGGTGCGGGGTTACGTGAGAGATTAGTGGTGTTAGCAGATCCCGCAATAAGCACTCTGGGGAGTGTCGTGTATGATATGCTCAGCATGAGTCATGCTGGGCGGCGTGGTGTAAGAGGCCAGTGTGGCAAACATGGCTAGGTGCCCTGAGTGCCAGACTGGGGAGTCGCGTAGTGTAGTGTATGTTATTTGGGCATGCGTGAAGTGTCTTTTGCGGTGCATGCGTCCATGCTTAGTGGAGGGTTAGTGTTAGGTTATGATCATGCGTGTTATTCATGGTGTGTTAGTAGTACTGAGGTGGTGTTAGTACACGGGATTAGTAGTACAAGGCATGCATATAATATTAGTAGTGGTTTGGAATGCTGAGGGAATTCTGTAGGCAGATGTGATGGTAGTCTTGAGGGCTGTGTTGGGTTCTAGACAGGGATGAGCTGATTAAGAAAGTCTTGAACGTCATGTTCGCTAACGTCGTTGTCCGAGTATCGGTGAAAGAGGTATAGGGGTCCTTTATGTTTATTGGTGAGTGAGTCATAGCTACCAATGCTTTGGATGAGTGGGTTTGTATTTTGTTCTGCATTTTTGTAGAGGTCAAAGGCGAGCTTGCGGATAAATTCGTTAATGGTATGTATTCTTAGTTCCTTATGTAGAGGTGCTGCTGGGGTTGTACGCGGGAGTTTGCATATCAGCCGTAGGATTTTATTTTGGAAAGTTTGTAGTCGTTTGATGTGCGTTTTGGCTGCATATCCCCAGACTGGGGCGGCGTAGGTAATTAGTGGTCTGAGGAGGGTTTTGTAGAGGACCAAGGCAGTTTCGATGGGGAGAAGGCTGGAGTGGTTTAATAGCGGATAGAGTTCCCTGAGTCGGCCGCATGCTTTGCCTCTGATTTGACTGATATGTGTGCGCCATGTGAGGCCTCTATCCATGGTGACACCAAGGTATTTTACTGTGGGCGACCAGGTTATATTAGTGCCGAAGAGTTGTAGGGGAGGGAGGTTTTGGGTTCGATGGGTTGTGCGTTTGGTGAAGAGAATCGCTTGACATTTGTTGGGATTTGGTTTTATTCGCCAGTCAGTGAGCCAAGATTCTAGTTGCGTAATGTAGTTTTGAAGACGGCGGTGAATTACACGTGGTTGCCAGGATTGGGCCATGATGGCTGTGTCATCAGCATAGACGAATGTTTTTACTGAGTTAGGTATGGGAATATCGTTAATATATATGTTGAAAAGGAGTGGTCCCAGGATGCTACCCTGGGGAACGCCGGCGCGGATTTATCTTAGGCTTGAAAGGGAGCCGTTAACCATCGATCTGAAGGATCGTCCTGAGAGATAGTTGGAAGTTAGTTTAACTGCTGAGTCTGGGAAATTGTAAGAGATCATTTTGCGTAGGAGTCCTTTGTGCCAAACTTTGTCAAAGGCCCGTTCGAAATCGAGGAGTAGCGCACCAGTTGATTTATTGATGTTATAGCCATGGGTGATGTGTTCTGTGGCTCTAAGTATTTGTAGTGTTGAGGAGTGGTGTGTTCGGAAGCCGAATTGTTCCTTGCAAAGGAGCATAGTGCTTTTAATGTACGCGTTTAGTCGCTTGAGTATGACTTTCTCAAGGAGTTTGTTTAGTGAGCTGAGGAGACTAATTGGTCTATAGTTCATCGGGTCGTGAGGAGGTTTGTGTTGTTTAGGGAAGTGTAGTACATGAGCAGTTTTCCAGGCTGTTGGGAAAATGCCATGCTCAAGAGAGTAATTAAAAATGGTGGCTAGGAATTTAAGTGACTTTAGTGGCAAGTTTTTGACGGCTATATTGGGTATCTGGTCAGGGCCTGGTGCCTTGCGGTTGGGAAGGTGGCGGATTAGCCAAGCAATCTCGGAGTGGGAAGTCTTTCGCATTTTGTTATGGGTAGGTCGGTTGTGAACATCGCGTGTTATTTGATGTGTTTCAGTTATAAAGATGTCGGATGATGGCTGGTCGTTTGGGGATAGAGTTAACTCAAGGGCGTCGGCGAGTGTCTCTGCTTTCTCTTGGTCGGTTTCGGCTATTGTGTTGTTTGTACGCAGTGGTGGTATTTCTATAGGTTTTTTGGTCAGGTAACGGGTTATCCGCCAGATGTCGCCTCTGTTAGTGTCTAGGTCAGCGAGTTTAGTGTTCCATTGGTCATTGGTAATTTGGGTGATCTGTTGTCGTAATTGGGCATTGAGTTCCAGGAGTCGTCTTTGGTGAGCTGGGTGTCTGGTTTGCTGCCATTGTCGTCTGGTTCGGTTGCGTTCGGCTGTGAGAGCTTTAATGTCGGGTGGTTGGTGCTTGGGTCCTGGGTTGGGTGCAATGAAGGGTGTAGAGCAGGAAATGGCTTGTGAAATGGTGCTTTGAATGTGCTCTACGGCTTCGTTGAGATCATCTATGGAGTGAAGGGTCGTCTCAGTTAGGTGTTGGTCAATGTAGTCCCTATAGTTATCCCAGTTGGTTTTGTTGAAGTTATATCGGGGAGGGGGCTGCACATGGGATGTAGAGGCGTCGATAGTGGCTAGAACCGGGAGGTGATCGGATGATAGTTCGTTAATGACGGTGAGCTGAATAGGGTGTGTAATGTTTTGTGAGATGGCTATATCTAGGATGTCAGGTGTGTGCCGGTGTTGCCAGGGGATGTGCGTGGGTTGAGTGGGTGCATGAATTATGTAATTAGATTGTAGTTCATGGGTGGCAAGTATTTGTC
The DNA here is from genome assembly GCA_030765055.1 of Mantis religiosa. Classification (NCBI taxonomy): domain Eukaryota; kingdom Metazoa; phylum Arthropoda; class Insecta; order Mantodea; family Mantidae; genus Mantis; species Mantis religiosa. Next base: position 341,213,296 of record CM060948.1, read on the forward strand.
CAGGAGCGTTTGAATGAAGACAGTTCCAATTTCCATGTTTGGAATTGAGGTCACCTATAATGAATACCCGATGGGATATGTTTAGGAGTGTGTCTAGATCATCCGTGGAGATGTCTACAGGGGGATTGTAGGCTGAGATGATGGTGGTACCCGCATTGGCGACTTTGATGGTTATTGCTACGGCTTCGAGTCTCCGTAGCGGTGGAATGTAAGTTTGGTGATGGGCTAGGTGATTCCTGATCAGAAGAGCCACGCCCCCTCCCCTGCGATTTCTGTCAGCGCGGTATACCTTATAGCCCGGGATGTGGAGTCTGTCTTGGGTGTCTAGATGCGTTTCTGTGAGGGCAACTATGGGATAGGAGTTATTGTGAAGGAAGTGTCTGAGTTCAGTTTTTCGTTGACGGATTCCATTAGCATTCCAAGTGAGAATCATAGTCCGTTGTTCAGCCATGGTTGTCTTGGAAGAGGGTGAAGAAACATTCAAAGAATTCAAAGTTTGTGGCAATGACACCAATGATATCGCGGGAGCGGTCACTGAGGATTTGACCTATTATTTCAGCGTCGTTCCTGAGGTCATCTAACGTCATTTGCTGGCTTTGGAGTTTGCGTGTTAGAGTTTCTCTGAGCTGCTGGGCGTTCAACGCACGTCTTGAGATTTGTCGTGACGAGTGTTGAGGCTGGGAGGGGATTCTTCTACTGGCAGACCAATCAGCAAGCGGGCTCACGTTGGTGAATATGACAACCTCTCAGAAAACACTGCTGCTCTGGTCGCTGCTCAGTAAGCCAGATCTGTGTTTCCTGAGTCTCTCTTTTTTTCGAGTTTTAATGCAGGATTCCATGGTGCACTAAATTGTAGCCCAGCATCTCGGTTAAGAGTGACTCTCTCTGCCGAGATAGCCAACGCCTCCTTAACTCTGCGCTCCCAGTAGCCACTGCATTTTGCCAAAATAGTGGTGAGACCGAAGTTAGCCCTATGGTCTTGCTGGAAGCAATGTTCCGCCAGCCCAGACTTTTCAGGTTGCAACAGTCTGATGCTTCTATCGTGTTCTTTGATCCTGGTAGCTATGGTCCTGCCGGTTTCTCCGATGTACGGCACTCCACATTCACATGGAATGCGGTACACCCCCGGAACGTTTAGTTGTAATTGGTCTTTGACCGGTCTCATAAAGTGTCTGATTTTTGCAGGCGGTTTGTGAATAGTTTTTATGTTGTGTCTTGCCAGTATTCTGCCAATTTTTCCAGACAGATTGCCGGTATATAGGATGCAGGATATAGCAGTTGGCTTTTCAGTGGAGCTACAAATGTGTGTTCCGGCTCTTTTGGCTTTTGCGAGGGCCCTCTTGACATCGGGTTCAGAGTAGCCGTTCTGACGAAAAGTTTGTCGCAGATGTTGCAGTTCCTGAGATAAGTGCTGAGGGTCCGAGATGGCCAATGCTCTGTGGACCAATGTGTCGAGCACCCCCATACGTTGGGATTTGTGGTGGTAGCTGCGTGCGTTTAGATATAGATCGGTGTGAGTGGGTTTCCGATAAACTGCGTGCCCTAGTGTACCATCCTTGTTTCTTGAAACCAGAATATCCAGAAAGGCAATACCCCATTCTCTTCCACCTCCATAGTGAAGTGAATCTGGGAGATGTGTGAGGAAGTCAGATAGTGTATCTCGTCCATGTGGCCAGACTACAAACGTATCGTCCACATATCTGAAGAAGGGTGAAGGCTTCAGATGTGCCGTGGTGAGAATCTCATGCTCCAAGTGCTCCATGTAGAAGTTGGCCACTGCCGGTGATAATGGCGACCCCATTGCTACCCCGTCCACTTGCTCATAGAACTTGTCACCATATAGGAAATATGTGGAGGACAAGGTGTGACGGAAGAGCTCAGTGATATCAGGAGGAAAGTGTTGTGATAGCAGCTGAATAGATTCTTTGAGCGGCACGCTGGTGAATAGTGGCACTACATCAAAGCTGACGAGAAGATCCCCGGGTGCATTAGTGATATTCTGTAGTGTCTGCACAAATTGGGCAGAGTTCTTGACGTGGTGTGGACAACCTCCCACAAGTGGTTGTAGGAGTTCGGAGAGGTGGTGTGCCAGTCGATACGTGGGGCTGCCGATCGCGTCCACAATTGGTCGCAGCGGTATATCCGTTTTGTGCACCTTGGGAAGTCCATACATCCTAGGCGGCCTGGAGCCTGAAGAAGCCAATTTTTGTTTGACGTCGGGAGTAAGGCTGGATTTCTTGATCAATAACGAGGTGCGACGTTCCACTGACAACGTGGGGTCCTTCTTGATAACCTTGTACGCCGAATCCTCCAAGAGACGTTCCATCTTTTCTGCATACTGTGCTGCGTGTAGGACAACTGTTGCGTTTCCCTTGTCTGGACCCCTCGTTGTCAGTGGAACGTCGAACATCCTTACTCCCGACGTCAAACAAATATTGGCTTCTTCAGGCTCCAGGCCGCCTAGGATGTATGGACTTCCCAAGGTCCACAAAATGGGTATACCGCTGTGACCAATTGTGGATGCGATCGGCAGCCCCAGGTATCGACTGGCCCGCCACCTCTCCAAACTCCTACAACCACTTGTAGGAGGTTGTCCACACCACGTCAAGAACTCTGCCCAATTTGTGCAGACACTACAGAATATCACTATTGCACCCGGGGATCTTCTCGTCAGCTTTGATGTAGTGCCACTATTCACCAGCGTGCCGCTCAAAGAATCTATTCAGCTGCTATCACAACACTTTCCTCCTGACATCACTGAGCTCTTCCGTCACACCTTGTCCTCCACATATTTCCTGTATGGTGACAAGTTCTATGAGCAAGTGGACGGGGTAGCAATGGGGTCGCCATTATCACCGGCGGTGGCCAACTTCTACATGGAGCACTTGGAGCATGAGATTCTCACCACGGCACATCTGAAGCCTTCACACTTCTTCAGATATGTGGACGATACGTTTGTAGTCTGGTCACATGGACGAGATACACTATCTGACTTCCTCACACATCTGAACGGATGCAGACCCCAGATTCAATTCACTATGGAGGTGGAAGAGAATGGGGTGTTGCCCTTTCTGGACATTCTGGTTTCAAGAAACAAGGACGGTACACTAGGGCACGCAGTTTATCGGAAACCCACTCACACCGATCTATATCTAAACGCACGCAGCTACCACCACAAATCCCAACGTATGGGGGTGCTCGACACATTGGTCCACAGAGCATTGGCCATCTCGGACCCTCAGCACTTATCTCAGGAACTGCAACATCTGCGACAAACTTTTCGTCAGAACGGCTACTCTGAACCCGATGTCAAGAGGGCCCTCGCAAAAGCCAAAAGAGCCGGAACACACATTTGTAGCTCCACTGAAAAGCCAACTGCTATATCCTGCATCCCATATACCGGCAATCTGTCTGGAAAAATCGGCAGAATACTGGTAAGACACAACATAAAAGCTATTCACAAACCGCCTGCAAAAATCAGACACTTTATGAGACCGGTCAAAGACCAATTACAGCTAAACGTTCCGGGGGTGTACCGCATTCCATGTGAATGTGGAGTGCCGTACATCGGAGAAACCGGCAGGACCATAGCTACCAGGATCAAAGAACACGATAGAAGCATCAGACTGTTGCAACCTGAAAAGTCTGGGCTGGCGGAACATTGCTTCCAGCAAGACCATAGGGCTAACTTCGGTCTCACCACTATTTTGGCAAAATGCAGTGGCTACTGGGAGCGCAGTGTTAAGGAGGCATTGGCTATCTCGGCAGAGAGAGTCACTCTTAACCGAGATGCTGGGCTACAATTTAGTGCAGCATGGAATCCTGCATTAAAACTCGAAAAAAAGAGAGACTCAGGAAACACAGATCTGGCTTACTGAGCAGCGACCAGAGCAGCAGTGTTTTCTGAGAGGTTGTCATATTCACCAACGCGAGCCCGCTCGCTGATTGGTCCGCGTCATTTTCTTGGCGACCAGTATATATATAGGTCACCCCAGCCCCAAGTCATTCAACATCCTGAAGATGGGAGAGATGTACGCTCCCGAAACGTCGATGTCTCAACATCTGCTTACCTGGCTCGAAGCCCGAGAACGTCTAGAACATATATGCTGCCAGGAAAGATTCAGCTCATATTTACTACACATTTCATTTAAGTCACTCTAGTGTAGATCGTTGTCAAAGAGACTGACTGGAGGAGTGCTGCACTACAGTATGGGGGAGGCGAAGGAGACTGTTGCAGCTGTTTGCATTGTTTCGTCGATATCTGCGGATGGATGATATAGTGCAATCCTGAGGAGGTAGCAGTTGGCACAATGATTTGGAGTAAAAGAAGGAGCTTGGCTGTGCTAGAAGTAGTGAGTATAAAGCCTACTGGGACTCACTGAAGATCAAGGACAGTGTTGTATAGAATTTGGGAGTTCTTTCTATCCCTGGGAGCTGGTTGAGTGGTATTTGATTCTGTAGCAAACTGGCATCATTGTTATATACAAACAAGACAGGCAGGGATAATGAAACCAATGAAGCAAGTAGCAGAAAACAAGAAGACAACAATCATAAGTAGTAAATATAGCATCACTGTATTTAAACCGAAAGCAACGTACTGTAAAACAAACACCTTTAAAACTCAGAGCACAAGTAAACCAGAACATTTTTTAGGTAATTTTATATCAGCAATAAATTAAAAAAACAATAAGAACAAAATTTAGTTCAAAATGGGAGTAGTAAAGTAATAAATAATAATAATAAGACATATCTTGCAAAAGTCCTGCGCCGTGGCATAGCGGGCTAAGGTAGCATGCCTTGGTCTCTGGCCACGGAAAGCGGCCTGGGTTTGATCCCAACCATGGGGTGTGGATTTTCAGTCCCGGGTTTAGGATCAGCATCATTAGGAAGGTGAGGAGCTTATGATAGGTCACAAAAGCCAACGTTCTGGCTGGGGGATGCCAAGATACTGACCACATTTTCCTGTATCCGTTGAATGATCATCCACCTCTGCTGTAAGTGGGCGTGAGGCCGGCAGTCAGGTTGGTAGGCCTTGGCCCTCTTAAAGCTGTCATACCAGGGTTTATTATTATATCTTGCGAAAAAACCACTGAAAAGTCCATAGCATTCAATAAAAACATGACAACAGAAGTTAGTGATGATAAACTAAATTTTATGAAACTAAGAAGAAATGCATTTGATGGAACATATTAGGAAACTCAAAATGGCTGAATGTATAAGGATTGCTCAAATGGGCAATGAAGCAAATTGGTTATGGGGGAACTTCGAAAAATTATAGATATGGATCTAGATATGTGCATTCAAGAACCGTATATGGTAAATTCTTTTGTTCCATATATGCCCATTACATCTAGACAAATTGTTTTTAATCTGAACTTAGTGGCAGCCATTATTACAATTAATCCAGAATTGCAAGTGGTAAATATAGCTCAGTCTTTAGATACACATACAAACTGTGCAGAAATTATGCATAAATATGGTAAATTTATTTCCAATATAGCTTGTAAATAAAACCATTTATGATAAAATTGAAGGATATACATAGAATTTGTGAAAACAAGAAAATTATACATGTAAGTGATTGTAATGCAAAATCCAAGCAGTGGTGAAGTAAATTTATGGATGAAAAAGGTGAAAAACTTGAAGAGGTTATAGCACAGTTAAAATTGTGTGTGATGAATAGAAATAACAGTCCACTTATTACATAAATAAAAATATTTGCAACTAAGGCTTCACTTATCTTAAGAAAATTGGTGTTGATACTTCTTTTCAAATGGAAATCGATTTTGCAAACAAATTGCTTGTGTCCTCAGTGCACAGATTAACAATCCACTTACGTTTCAAAAACATGCAGGAGCTCCTGAGAAAACAGATACTACTCTGATCTTAATAAAAGTGGCAAGGAAGATTAAAAATTGGAAAGTTACACAGGATATGACAAGTGATCATAATTTTCTTTGATTATATAATAACGGATAAAAATGTAGATTACGAAGATAGGATTTATTTTATAATTTTAAACAAGATAATTGGGCAGTTAATGTACGCACACACGCACACAGAGTAAATGGTAAATATGGATGTATGTCCCGGTTTAGTAACCAAGAAGCTCGGGCATGGTATTCAGATTTTCATTATTTTTATTTTACTTATTTATCCCTGGTGCTACCTCAAGTTCAGATTGTGGAGGTGCAGGCTCCTAAGTAGGATATCATAAATCTAACCTCAAATGATGGACAAGCTCTATAGTTGAGGCTATAGGCAGATGCTGAGAGATTCTGTGTGTGCAGCAAGTGGCTACCCTCTGACTAGAAACCAGGGCCGCATCCGGCATTAAGACATGGAGCAACTTTGAAGTACGTGACCATTGTCAATGCTGGATCATTCCCTGTGTTTGACAGGGTCAACCCTTTTCTGCTGCTAGTCATGGATTACTTCAAGTGGCTGGAGGTATATGCCATACCAAACCAGGAGATTCAGTTGATTGGGGACTGCCCTATGGAAGAACTGTTCTTCCACTTTGGAGTGGCACTGAAACTATACAGTTATCAGGGTATAAAATTTACATCAAACCTGTTGAGAAAGACTCTTGAATGACTTGGAATGTGCGAGATGTGCGCAACGCCTCTCCATCAAAGTTGGATGGCATGTCAAGTGGTGCATTAAGACACTTGACTATGGAAGATTAAGTTAAACCAGCAGAGGGACTGGTATGTCAGGTGCTACTTTTTCTATTGGTCTTCTGCTCTATTATCCATGATAGCAGCTACAGTTCGGCCGCTCTATCTCCGGCTCTGACATTTCTCGAGAGGAGGAAGCAGGCTGTTGCCAGTTCTTTAGCGGGAATTTCAAGCAGAGGAGCAATGCATATTTTAAATATTTCACGAACCAGTAGCCATATTATTATAATAGCGATAATAATAGGACTTAAGAACACTAAAAATCGGAATTCACGCACGCAAAATATACCAAAGAAAGTTCACCGGCGCAAGCAGCTAAAGCCACGTGGCTCAAACAAATTTAACCTGGCAACACAGTGTTGGGTTCGGGAGCCATGCCTAGCAGCGACAATGCTGTGGCGCTAGCAGACAGTTTTATCTCCCTGACCACAACACCGGATGTAGAGACTCCCAATACTACCAACAGATCAGTTAGTGTGTGTGAGAGGTGTGAACGAAATATTTGAATAGAGTAGTGTTGTAATAAATATCTTGCATGATAATGAAATTGTAAGTTGTATTTCAGTGTTTTAAAGCTAATATAGTCCTATATTTTCATTCTAAAGATAATTTTGAGGATATGTTTTCAATTGCTCATTACTGTATGTTGGTACTATTAACTTTCCCCCTCCACTTCTTGCAATCTCAAAATGTCAGAGCCGGAGATACAACGGCCAGACTGTAGTTATGTCTTTGACAGGGAATTGTGTGTCCCGTCTAATCTGATGTTTGGTAGAAGAACCAGCAGTCAACTATGTGAAGAACCTCATGGATAGTCTGTGCAATGCACTTGAGATGGCCCAGTTGACAAGCCAACAGCCAAGGTGATCCATGGTCCCATGCTTCAGCAACCGTGGCAAGGGCCAGTAACCTCTTTGGAGAAAAAACTTTTTTATTAGTAACTAGTGTTTTTGTTTGTTATAGTATATAAGCAAAACTGGACGAAATAAATAAATGAAATGGAGGAGTTCTGTGTTAATCTTAGTTAACTATAAATGGTTGTGCTTTCTAACGCATTGCTCACTATTTATATTTATACTATTTTAATACAGCGGAAGCCCGAAATAGCGCATTCTGAAATACCACAGATTTGGATTTAACATGGGGGAAAGTATGTCCCTGAAAAATTAAACCATATTTTTTAAATTTATTTGTATTCATTTTTTCACTTTTGAAAGTTGAGTTTATAAATGTCTTCAAAGAGCATTTCTGCAGTACAATTTTTGCCCTCATCACACCCCTAGCATTGACCTTGGCCACTTTATTGTTGTAACGGGACATGGAAACAATACATTTCCTATAAGGGCTAAAACATCTGTGTCTGCAGGAATTCTAAGACCTGGGAAAGTTAAAATATTTCAGTCTGAATCACTCCTTCTGAGTGTAAAGTTACATGTTTAGAATACCAATAGTGTAAAGTGCGATCGATTTCAGGACTGGAATACACCTATAGCATTACTGGTGAGTAATTGTATTTGAAAGTGCTGTACTTTATATTACATACCTTTTTATGTACCTACCTACTGTAATTTATTATTGTGCGAATGTTTCCTTACACCTCCACGGGATCGACTTTTGTCACATCTAAGCTCACATTTCGATATACTGCAGAATCGTTATAATGTGGGGGTAAAGCATGTCCCCCAACAACCAGGTTATTTCGGGCTTTTACTGTATTTACAACACCAGAAGATCATCAGTAAGACTACCTATGGCTGGCCCCATAGCTCAGTCGGTAGAGCACCTGCCTGCCGTGCTAGGGGTTCCGGGTTCGATTCTCGGCGGTGGGGTTGGGGATTTTTCCCCGACCAAGATAATTCCCCATCTTCCCCAGAGTCTGGAAGTATGAATGAGAGTGTGAATGTGTGCATGATCTAATGATTAAAAACCAAAAGATAACGAGTTAACACCTTCAGTATGTTCCAAAGGAGAACGGCCGCCGATATGACCATAGCAGTTAAAGGCGGGGTATAAATGGAACAAGGAAAAAGAAAAAAAAAAGACTACCTATATTTATGTAGTTGAAGTTTTGTGAAGTGACTTAGTTGGTTGGTGTATATTTGATTTCAGTTACCTATAAATGTTGTCCATTGCACTATATACTGTTACTACTTTGGGGTCTAGGTTGCAGGCAACTTCTGCTTAATGAGGATTTTCTTGTTTACAGTACTATAATGATTATGGTGACATAATCAAAGCCACACTTGATAAAGCACGTGAGATTAACAAAACTAACTGTGCTCGCACTATGGCCATCAGCTTGACAATGCTGTTCAAGGAACTGCAACGAGATGGCAACCGTATAAACAGGCAGAGTGAAGACTTTGTAAGCCTTAAGGTAAGTTATCTCATACATACGAGGGTCCTTCAATAAACAACCAAACTAATTTTTTAATTAACACATAATGACTTTATTTCACTAACATTTACCTACTCACTTTTGAAGTATTCTCCCTCTGATGAGATACAATTATTCCAACGATTTACCCATTGTTTGAAACACTCATTGAACCCATTTTTGGACAGTCTGTTCAGGATAGCCATGACAACATTGTTCAACTCCTTATCACTTTGAAAATGATGACCACGAAGCTCCTGTTTCACTTTAGGGAAGAGGTGAAAATTGCATGGTACGAGATCCAGAGAATAAGGGGGATGAGGCATTATCTCAATGTCCATTTCTGCGATGACATCTTAAGTTGCACAAGCTCGATGAGCAGGGGCATTATCCTGATGCAAGATCCATCCTCTCCTTGCAAGATCTGGTCGCTTTTTGGCAATTTTTTTTCTTCAGTGGCCCTTCAGTATGTCACAATAGTAAGCAGCAGTTACTGTGCGTTGATTAGTTACAACATGATCATACAGAATGCCCTGTTTGTCAAAGAATATGAGATGCATGATCTCTCCTCCACTTTTACTTTTCTAGGCCTAGGGCTTGATGAATGTTTCCACTGCGAACTCACCTGTTTTGTTAACAGGTCATAATGGTGGAACCAACTCTCGTCACCAGTGATGTCCCTATTCAGAAAGTCTGGCTCCTGCTGTAACCTTCCGAGCTATTCCTGACACGTCATGATGCGGTGAGCCTTCCGTTTGTCCTTCAGCACATGTGGTAACCATTTCGCTGCAACTTTTCGATAGCCAAGATCATTCCGAATTATGTTGTCTACAATTCCAACAGACAAATGCATCATAACTACAACTTTCAAAATTGTTATGCGACGATCTTCTCGCACAAATGCATCAATTGTGTTAATGTTGACTTCCGTTTTTGCTGTTACAAGTCTTCAAGGGTGCGGAGAACTTTGAAGGTCTTCATGACCCCCTTTGAAACGTTTATACCATCCAAAGACTTGTGCTTTGCCTAAAGCTTGGTCCTTGTATGCTTGCTGCACCATTTCATACGTTTCTGTAGGAGTTTTGTCTAACAGAACACAAAACTTTATTGATGCGCGTTGCTGCAGTTTCAGTTCCATGGTGGGTGCAGTAAACACGACCTCACGTATCAGGCTCTAACTCCCAACTGATTGACTCTACTTGATTGGCACTCACAGCACTACTAGTGGAAGAATTTGCCTTTCCACCACTACCAGCCATGGCGCTCCAGGACGGTTTATTCAAATACAATTAAATCACTTCGGTTATTTATTGAAGGACCCTCATACAATTCAATATTATCTCAAGGACACTTAACTGCACCTTCACTACAGAGCCTATTTTGGAACATTTAGCCTTATTATGGGCAGAAAACAGATGCAAGTTGGAGAGAGGTTGAAAATTGAGGCAACAGCCTTTGAAACTAGTTTCTCAATAATATAAAAAAGTAAGTGGCATGTGCCAATAAACCAACTACAAATATATCGAGATTTAACTGTATTGGAACACCACAGTGAAGCGAAAATTTAACAACTACAAATAGTTTTTATGAAGAATTATGAACTTTGAACTCCCATCATTGGACCAGCTCAGCAAGTTTGTATCACCACCACCAGAAACCACAACCTCAAGACAATTAGTGGTTGTCTGCTGAGGATTTGAGTGAACATTCCGGAAACATGTTCTGTTTTTACAAAAGTTAAAAGTTAGTGAGATAGCATAAATGTAGCCAATACTTAAATAATGTAATAAACCTCACTGTTGAAAACTTCCAATTAATGAAAACCAAGAAAGCTGTATATACTGCCTCTGTCATTTTAATGACATTTGGTTACAAAATTACAAAATCTTGAACATTTTCTTTCATCTTATAAAAATATATGCCTTGTTGTGTTTCAATGTGCCTTGTTAATTTTAAACAGGTGATAATCTTACTGCACAAAATTGATTTTGCATTTGATTTGCTTTCTCATTTAGTTGTGAATTATTAACAGTCCTGAGCTTTTAAGTCTTTTACATCATATTTTCATTCCTGATTTATTGCAAAATAATCATAAGAACTGGTAAAATTACAGCTGTTGCTCTTCCCATTCTCATTTGAGTATGTATAGTATGTCCACCTTGTTGCTGCTTAGCTGTAGGATATCAATGATATCATTAACTATATCATTTGAAAAGAAATTTACTACTCATTTACAGGAGTTGGCAAAAAGGTTTGCTCTTTCGTTTGGTCTGGATGCTGTAAAGAACAGGGAGGCTATAACAGCATTACATCAAGAAGGAATTCTGTTCGCTGTGAACGTGGAAAACAGTGAGGATCCTACAGGACCACCACCAAATCTTCCATTCCTGGAGATTCTTACTGAGTTTACTAATAAGCTGCTCAAACAGGATAAACGTGTTATGTGAGTATTGCTAAGCGACAGTTACAAGATATGTAGCTGCCCATTCATCAGCTAGTCTTACAAAAACTTTATTTCTATCTAATCCATGTTAGAATAAACATTTGTTGAATTTTGTCTTGAAATTTTCTTCTCTTTGCATGGCCAAGAGATAGAAAAGCAGATAACAAGAAAAGTATATTTGAAAATTCAAACCAGTATTGAGGAGTATCTAAAAATGATTGACATAAATTATGTACTTCAGTGATATCTATGATTTTTTGTGTACTAACATTTGGTTTATAGTTTATACAAAAATGATTTGGAATGAATTGGACTGCAGAGGTATTACCAGAAAATTCAAGATAGACATTTCATTTGTCATTTAAATATTTTAACATATGATAATTTCACACAAAGTATAAACTTGAATCTTCAGATCCTTCACAAAATTTGAAAATTTAAGTATCAAAAACTCGTTTGAATTGTTAAATCTCCTGACGGACACAAAGATCAACTCTACAGATGCTTTAGTTTCCTTTGACGTCATTTCTTTATATCCAAGTATACCGACCAATGAGCTTATTCCACTTCTCAAAAAATGGCTGGAATCAATACAAATAACACCTGAAGAAATAGAAGAACTTTCACAACTTACAGAAATTTGTATCAATCAAAATTTTTTCAGCTTTAATGGACAGATCTATAAACAAAAAACGGGCCTAGCTATGGGCAACCCATTGTCTCCCTTCTTGGCAGATTTATTCATGAGTGCTTTTGAAACACATATCACAAAAGCTTTTCCAAATTATTTCAAAGTGGTGGTATCGCTATGTTGACGACATTTTTGCAATAGTACCTAAAAAACTCATACAAGATGGTCTTAAACTTTTGAATATACAAAATCCAGCTATAAAATTTACATTGGAAACAGAAGAGGATGGTGTGCTCCCCTTTTTGGACATCAAGATCAAAAAAATGAACAACAAACTCACTTTTGGTATCTACAGGAAACCGACACACACAGATAATTACATTAAGAACAACAGTTTCAACCCAAAACAACACCAACATGCCATTTTCAACAGTTTAATCTTTCGGATGATCAACTTTCCACTAAACAGAGAAGATTATCAAGAAGAATACCTACACATAAAAAAAGTAGCTATATCCAACGGTTTCAACCCAAATTTAGTAGACAAAACAGTTAATAGACTCAACAAAGCTAAGAAAATAAAAGAAACCACCACCCTAGAACCTACAGGAGAAAAAGAGGAAAAACTTTTTAAAAAATTCACCTTCCACCCATCAGCCTATAACAAATTCCAAAAAATCTTCTCAAAACACAACATAACTCTTGCACCTCAAAACAGGTTTAATATCAGAAATTTGTTAAAAGGCCCTCCCAAAAATTCAATCACTACCAAAGAAAAACCAGGAATCTATGAGATCAAATGTGAAACTTGCCCTAAAATTTATATAGGAAAAACAAAAAGAAATATTAACATCAGAACTAAAGAACATTTGAGAAACATTAAAAATGGTGAAACAGAAAAATCAGCAGTGGCTTTTCATTTTTTGAATACTAGACATGACATCAATTTGGAAACATCTCTAATAAAATACGTTAATCACCCCATAGACCTTTCCGTATGGGAAAAAATCTTCATTAACAAAAATCGTCATAGAGTCATGAATTTTGAAACTCCACCACCGGACATCTTTGACAAGTACATCACGCCATCTATTGACAATACGGAGAAAGAAGAAACCACTACAACTTGCACTAGTCGAGTATCAGCTGAGGATAGGAGCAAGAGCTCTTGAAACATGTCCTGTGAATAAACAGTGTGAGTGAAGCAATGTGTCAATATATTCTCGATTCAATTTTGTAATATGATAATTTAATCATAATCGTTGAGACAGTTTTGAGAACATAAAAACTTTGCAAATATGTTCCATGTAAAGGATAGTTGTGGTGGGATTTGTTTGAACATCTTTGTGTCACATCCTTTGAAGTTGGTGAATTTAAATACAAGTTTGGTGTTCAACATACGTTTTGGTTGAGTTAAGTAGAGAAAGTAAAAAAAATTAGTTTTAAAATTTTATACATAAGCTTATACTATAAAATATAAGTTACACATAGTGAAGCATTCATGTCGTGAAATCTAAAGACAACTTTAAGCACCTACATGGTTAATTTGTTTAGAGTATTTAGGACATATTTTACAAAGCATTGTGTGTACATACATGTAACATGAAACAAACCAAGTCTAGGATTGTAGTACTAGATCTATAACTAATGACAAAATGTAATATTTCGTGAAAATGCTAAATGAAATGGAATGGTATGATATGTTGTGTAACTTGCATCTCTGTAACTTATCTGCAAATGATGTATTTGATAGACTTTTTATGTGTTTTTAAATGCTTTTGAAATGTGCGTTCCCCAAAGAAAATCTAAAATTAAAAATTATGATAATATAAAAACGTTTGTTAAAAAGGATAGGAATAATTGGTATACACCGCATCTTGCATGCATAAAAGAAAGGTTGTGTATTTAGATATATACAGGAGATGTAAGTCAGATAGGTGTAATGTAAGACCTGAAGCTTTCACAGCGAGTGTTATTAATCAAGGCTTCGCAGATGATCAGCCGTGTCATGTTTATATATGTTGAGCTTTCGGCCATTCTATACTCCATGGCTTTCTTCAGGATCTGAATGAAATTATCCCCCCTCTCCTCCCCCCCCCGAGGGGAGCAAAAATCCATTTATGGACTTTCAGTGTGTTGGAGGGCACAGTTGGGAGTACCTTCACCTCAAGGATACTACTCCACTAAAAAGCTTCCACCGGATAGGATGGTTCGTATGAGTTAAATGAAATTTTACAGTTAGGTTAGTGTGGTCCTGCATACCACCCGCATTATTGGAATGTGAGATGCAATGCTGCCGGCCAGTGGGCGAGAGGGAATGGCGGTTAAATCTTAGGCGGCAGCCACGACTTAACTGCAGCACAGGGCGCTCAAGGAAATAGTAGGAAATTGGTGCCCAGGCTGTCCTGGGTGTCTTATTGTTTAGGCGAACATGCTAATTTGCTACCTTAGTGGCAGTTGTTGCCTACATTATGTGGTGAAAGTGTTCTATTTTATTAATTTATAGATGAATCGTATTTATTACACATCTGATTCACTTGCGTACCTATTTTGAGGACATGTTTCGCAAATCATCGTTTGCATCTTCGGCTCTTATGCAACTAAAGCTTGATCCAGTGGTGTGGGTAATTCTGGAGTTGCTGCTGCCATCTGTTGATTTAATGATGAACTTAAATGTGGGATTCTCTTCTGGCGGGATTTCAAAGTTCATTAGTTGGTTTTTATGTTTTTCTATGTATATTCTCTCCTATTCTATTTTAGTCATTACTTTGTTCCTTCCAGTGGGAAGGATGTCATGAACTTAGATTTTTGTACAGTAATTACAGTCTGTGATCATACAGTAAACTAAATCTTTAAGAGCTAGTCTTCTATCTGGGAGGGGCTTCTTCCAAGGCATCTACTAGCCTGTGAATATTGGCACAGATTGTCGTCTGAAGTCCGTTTGGCTGCTTGTCGTCTGACCGTAGTTTGTGTGGGGGGGGGGGGGCCTTTTCTCCCTGGTCTGCCTTGGCTGGGTAGCACCAGGGCTTTGAAGGCTGCTGTTTGGGCTGAAACAGGGAAAAGGTTTTGAAGGAGCATTTTCCGGCTGATATAGAGCTCTTCCAGCATACCCTGACGTCCACTTTCTTCTTGTTTGGTGGTACTTTCTTTGAACAAGTAGACGGAGTAGCAAGGGGCTCCCCTTTGTCACCAGCTATAGCCAATTTCTATATGGAACACCTATAACATGAAATACTTGCCACAGCTTCACTTAAACCATCTCATTTCTATAGATACGTGGACGACACTTTTGTAATTTGGCCACATGGATCAGACACTTTGCCTAGCTTTCTTGTGCATCTCAACAGCCTTCGACCTCAAATACAGTTTACCATGGAAGTGGAGAAGGATGGAACTCTTCCATTCCTGGACATTCTTGTTTCAAAAAACAGCAACAGTACACTGGGGCATGCTGTATATCACAAGCCTACACACACCGATCTCTATCTGAACGCTCATAGTTTCCATCATAAGTCTCAACGACTGGGAGTTCTCAATACACTGGCCCACAGAGCTTTGTCTAACTCTGATCCCAGCCACTTAAAACAATTACAGCACCTGAGTCTCACTTTCCGTCAAAACAGCTACTCTGAATATGACATTGAAGCCTCAATCACCAAAACTAGGAAAGGGGAACCTGTAATACAGCAAGCGTCAGATAAGCCTACCACTACAGCCTGCATCCCGTTTACCGGCAATCTATCCGGCAGAATCAGCAGAATTCTCGCCAAATACAACATTAGGACCATCCACAAGCCACCTCCGAAGATTAAACGTCTGTTGAGGCCAGTGAAAGACAAACTGGACTTCCAAGTTTCGGGAGTGTACCGCATTCCCTGTGAATGTGGGATACTGTATATAGGACAAACCGGAAGGACCATCACTACTAGAATAATCGAACATGAACGGAGCATTCGTTTAATGCAACCTGAGAAGTCTGGGCTGGCAGAGCATTGTTTTGATAATGACAATAGAGCCAATTTTCGGGAGACCATCGTGGCAAAATGCAACAGTTACTGGTAGCGGAGAATTAAGGAGGCTTTGGCAATTTCCTCTGAAAGGAGCATGCTTAATCGTGATGCTGGATTTCAGGTCAGCTCCTCTTGGAAATCCGTTGAATTAAGAAGCAAAGATCAATACAGCTTGATAATCAAGTTAAGTAGTTACGTTTCTTTGACACAATTTTCTATACTCACGCCATCTCCTGACCTGGCATTTAATTTACTGAAAAGTCTTTTGTTCAGTAATGTGAATTTTGATAGTGTTTTGTCTTTGTTGCGGTTATAACATTTTATAAATATCCTGATGATGGGAGAGATGTTCACTCCCGAAACGTTGATATCTAATCATCTTTTCACTTGGCTGGCTGCCCGAGAAGAAAGTGAGGGAAAAGGGGCTTGTTAGTGGCTAATGGGGATAATTCATGAGGTTTTCAAGGTATTCGTAGATGTCAGGCTCTGTGTCATTGAAGAATAGTCTTCTGTCAAACAGTGAGAGAAGTCTTATGTGATGGCATCTGTTGTGTAGGTCTCTAGTGAGTTTATTAGTGAATTGTGTAGTTTTGGTAGTTTTTTGTATATGTCGAATGTAAGTTTCTTGATACATTCCTCTATAGTGTGAATTTTAATTTCATCATGGAGGATGTTTGCAGGTGCCGTTCATGGAATTTTCGAAGCTATCCTTAGGATTTTGTTTTGGAGTGTCTGAAGTTTTTTGATATGTGTTTTTGCAGTGTATCCCCATACTGGTGCTGTATATGTTAGAATAGGTTGGATAAGTGCTTTGTAAAGTGTTACTCCTATCTTGAGGTTTATTTAATTGGTTGTTTGTTTAATAGAGGGTATAGCTTAGCCAATTGGCCTGCAGCTTTTCCTCTTATTTGCATAATGTGGTCATGCCACATCAGTCTGGTCCATTTGCAGTTCAAGCCACGTAACCTTGGAGGTCCAGAGTATGTTCTCTCCAAATAGGCTAAGCGGCTGTAAGTTGTCTTGGAAATCTGTGTTGCCTGCATTTAGTGAACATAATTGCCTGGTTCTTGGGACATTCACTTTAGTGCGCCATGTTGTGAGCCAGCTCTCCATGCTAAGAGTGCGCTTTGGAGGCGGAACTGTATAAACATCGGTTTGAAGGATTGTGGCATTATGGGCATATCTGTGCAGGTCGTATCATCTGTTGTGTGTTATCAGCATATCTATATAGATATTTTTTTTATTGTTATTATTTTAGCTAAGCTCGTACAACTGAGTGTGACCAGTGTTCAGCCCTGGGTCCCCTATATATGGGACAGTAATTTTGTGGAATACCCTTCTTTATACCATTTAGTTGTCATACTTCTGCTCTCACCCATGTAATGCCTTCTCTCTCCTCTTTATTCATTAGTCTATATACTTTTCCCTTCCCCAAGTCCCCTTCATTGGTATGTAAAAAACTAAAGACCTCTTCTCAGCTATTTCACTAATATTTTTTGCACTTCTATGTCTTCAAATCTTTTTCTTGCAGATTTCCAGAAATTTTTTACATTACTTTCTCTTTTTCTCCACATTTGCCCTAATCCACTGCTCTCTAGGTTATTTCTAACACATTCTACCCATCCCTTGTTCTTTAAACTTTTTTCTTATTAAAAATTGTTTTAACATATTCCTTCCATCCAGATTCAATATTCTATACCAAAGTTTCAATGCCGTTTCCATAATCTTTTCTTTACTGGCAATTCTATCCATCTCTATTTGTGCTACCTGATGTAGATATTAAATAACTGGTCCTAGTATGCTGCCCAGTGGAACACCCACTCTTATGGGTCTTGGAGATGAGAGGCTGTTGTTCACTATGGATTGAAATTTTAGGTCTTTTACGGTGAGCTATGGCAATGAATCAGGGATGAGTATGGAAGCTCAGTAGTCCCGTGTGCCATACTTTGTCGAAAGCCTGTTAGCATCCTGGAATAATGCTCCTGTGGGCTTTCTTATGTTGAATCCATAGATGGTACTCTCAGTGGCCCTCAGTAATTAAAGAGTTATGGAGTGCTGGTCTGGAAGCCAGATTGTTTTGGGATGAGTATGCTGCATCTGATGATGGCTGCGTTATGCCTTTTCAGGATTATTCATTCAAGGACTTTGCCTAGCATATTTAGGAGGCTGATCAGTTGATAGTTGTTAGGGTTAGATGGGTTTTTATTCTTTTAGGGGAAGTGAAGAACATGGGCAAGTTTCCATCTTTTGGGAAATAGCCCGTGTGTTAGAGCATAATTGTAGATTTTTGCTAATATTTGTGTTGCCTCTCTGGTAGATGTTTAAGTGCGACAGTGGGGATTTGGTCAGGTCCTGGAGCTTTTCAATGGGGTAGCTACTTTATAAGTCATTTTATTTCTGACAGACAAGTCTTTTGCACATAGTTGTTCGCTTGTTGCTGATGCAAATGTTGTGTGTCCCTTTCTGTGTCTGTCATAAAACATGGACAAAAAGAGGCTTCGTTAGGTGTTAGCATTTCCTGCAGTGCATTTGCAAGGATGTTGCCTTTTGTTGGTCAGCGGTAGCGATTGTTTGGTTATAGTGTAGGGGAGGTATGTTAATTTTGTGTCGTGTTAAATATCTAGTAGTGCACCACATAGTTCTCATGGTCATTGTCTAGGATGTCTAGGGTTTGCTGCCATTGTTGGGCAGTGTAGTTTGCATTTCGCTGCCTGGCTAATTTGTTTAAGGCTTGAAAGGTTTCAAGATTGGCTGGGTGGTGTGATCTTTGCCATTTGCGTCTGGCTCTGTTTCACTCTGCAACTAGCTGCAGTAGATCAGGAAGTAATTTCCCATGGTTCGTTTTAGGGTTGTTTACTGGGATGGCAGTTATGATCACCAACTTGATTGCATCCTCAAGTTGAATTATGGCGCTGCCTAAGTCTTCCTGGGAATGAATAGTTGCCTGGGGAAGATTTTCGCCAATGATGTTTCCCAGTTGGCCTTAAGAGTAATTACGCTGCGTGAGCAGCTGTGTCACTAGATAATAACTGGGAGGTGGTCTGATAGCTCGTGTTTTACCTGTAGGCTGATACATTGATTCATATGCCTGGATAGCGCAATGTCCAGTATGTCTGGTCCACTATTTCTCACAAATGGTATACAAGTGGGCTTGTTGGGAGCATAATTTGTGTAATCCGAGCTGTTTTCATGATGTATCAGTGCGTATCCTACTGCGTTACTGGTTCTGCAGATCCAGATATGGTGCTTGGCATTAAGGTCACCTGCAGTTAACTCTATTGTTTAGCTGTAGGAGTTTAAGTCGGTTGTATATAGAGGGCCGTGAGGGTGGTATGCTGCAATTAGTAGTGTTGGTGAGTTTTCAGTTGTGTACATGCCAACCGCTTCTATTGATGTGAGTGAATGAAATGATTTTTTATACAGTTAAGGAGAGAAACCTGATTACAGGCAAGGGCCCTGGTGCAATGGCCAACAGCGTGAGGGTCCCTGTGCCATGAAGGAGCCAAATATACACACTAAAAACCCCTCCACCTGTTAGTGCATGTGTTTAAATGTAGTCTTTTGTGCATCTAGAATGCATTTGTTGGGTCCCGCATAGCATCCCACTTAGTATGTGGAAACTACTAAGCTGGCATGCATTGCATGCGAGTGCATCAAAGCTGCTTCTTGGTAGTGTCCATAGAACCTGGGTACAACCAAGTGTCAATGAAGTACATAGTTACGTTATAATGATGGGCAGGATTACGCTGTTAGTCAAGAGTTAAATGCTGGTGTTAGTAGTAACATTTGTTGAGCGCTTGTTTTCCTAGGCTTGTCAGTTATTCGGTATATTTGGCTAAGTGGCAACAAATCTGTCTGCTCGTCTGCCTCTTCGGCAGAGCAGTGTGTCGTATTCTGGAACCTTAGACTGCTGTGTTGTCATATCCTCCTCCATATGCAGTTGTCCACCTTAGCTGTGCTTGTAGAACCCAGGTGGGAGGCCCTCTGTCTCCCGGTCTGCCTTGGCAGAGGTCAAAGTCCTGGAGGGCTCTGTTGCGGGCATTGTTCTGAAAAGAGTCGGAAGAAAAAAGGCGATAATTGAAGGGAGTTTGTAGTTAGGAGTCTGTTTCAGTCATTCTTAAGAGGTTGTCAGGGAATTTTTGTATCTCGTGAATGTTGTCTGGCTTCAGGTTTCTGTCAAACAGTGATAAATGGCATGCGTGTTTGTTTAGTGTAGTGTTGTAGTTTCCTAAAGGAGCTACCAATAGGTTGGGGTGTTTGTAGGTTTTTATGTGTCATGTGATAGTTTCTTGATGAATTCTTCTACCGTGTGCATTTTGAGTTCCTCATGTAGTATTTCACCTGGTGCTGAGAGAGGTACTTTTGCTATTAGCTGTAGTATTATTTTGTTTTGTAGTGTTTGTAATTTTAGTATGTGTTTTTGCGGTATAAACCCATACCAGTGCCGCGTACGTGAAGATGGGTCAAATTAGCAATTTATATAAAGTCACTCCCAGTCCCATGTTTAAATTTAATTGGGAGTCCATATTTATGAGCAGATAGAGCTTGCCCAATTGGGCATTTGCTTTTCCTCTGATTTGCAGATTGTATTTCTTCCAGTGAGACCTTGATCCATTTTGAGGCCTAGCCAGGTAACCATGTCCTTCCATTTGATACTTTCTCCAAAGATGGAGAGTTTGCGAAGTTGGTGTTTTCTGAGTCTATGGTTGAGTCGTTTTGTAAATATGATAGTTGTGTTTTTCTTAGCTTTTACTTTGATATGCTACTTTGTGAACCATTCTTCTAGATCATTTATTGCGTTTTGAAGTCTATGATATATGAATGCTAGCTTTCTGGATTGTGCGACTATTGCTGTGTGGTCTGCGTAGATGAAAAGATTTGTGTTTTTCACATAAGTGATGAGGTTTTCACAGCCGGCACTGTCAACTGCATTGTATACAGCTTCCAGGCTTGTAGGCCATGGTCCAGTTGGTTTAACTTCCGACGTTTTGTCAAAAACTGCATCCGTTATCCTCAGGGTTACCAAACTTGTGAGCTCCTGAGTCCAAAGACTGAGTTTTCCACACAGAGTCCCTCTCATAATTCAGATTTTCCAGTGTGTTCTGCCGTTAGTTGGAGATGTGATTTGAAATGCGTTCTTGTACAAGAGTGTTTAGATATCTAAAGTATTCGTAGTCGGCTGTATGTCGTGATTTTTGCCATTTCTGTCTGGCTCTGTTCCGCCGTTAGTGAAGTAATGTCTTCTGGCAGTTTCCTGTGTGTCTGTTTTGGTAGGCTTATGGGCACATCTGCTGCCATTGCAATTTTAATTGCTTGTTCCAATTGGATTACTGCTTTGTCGTGTTTTCATTTGAGTTTATTGTGATGGAGGGAAGGTTACTACTTACTGTGTTGGCAAACTTGGTCCAGTCAGCTTTAATGTAATTTGGGTGCTTGATTGGTGGGACTAGAGCTGCATTACCTTTGAGTACTATCAGCATTGGAATATGTTCGGATGACAGCTCATTCCTGACCTGAAGATGAAGTCTGCGCATCAGGTTGCACGATGCCATGTCTAGTATGTCGGCTCGTATGCTGTTAAATGGGATATATCTGGGTTCTTTGGGTGCGTGTGTTATGTTGTTGGTATTGTTGTTTTCTAAGCATAGTAATGCATTTCCGGCAGAATTTGTCTTGTTGCAGCCCCAAATAAGGTGTTTTGCATTGACATCCCCTGCAATGAATGCTTTGTCATTTAGTTGCATTACTGCTTGTAGGTCTGCGTAAGGTCCCGGGGGGTTGTATGGCGCAGTTATCAGTGTATGATTATTATCGAGTGTAATGAAGATGCTCGTAGCTTCAAGAGCTTGTACAGTTTGGTTGTTGTACGATGTGATGTATAATATGTTTTACTATTATGGCAGTTCCACCTCCATTGCTGTTCCTATCTATGCGGTGGATAGTGTATCCCGGGATGTTAAATTGGTCAGTGTTTTTGAGGTGTGTTGCTGAAATTAGAGCTATGTGTATATTGTTTTTCGTAAGGAAAGTGTTCAGTTCTGTCATTCTATGTCTTTGTCCTCTGGTGTTCCATGTCATAAGGTTTAAGTGTCTTGTGTCTTCATAGGAAACCTGGGGTAACAAGCAGTTGGATGAAGTCCCTGTAGACTGCCAGTATGGAGCGGGCCTCCAACTCATCCACTTCCATAAGCACCCCAAAAATGTGTGCAGCAATCTCCTTGACGTCTGTGTCACCCATTCGAATGCAAAGGACCTGGCAGTACACCTGCCTCTGGTGTGGGATCTTGTCTCTGGAAAGGCTGTTGTTCCTCGTCCTGGTGGGTTGGTCTCGTTGGAATGAAATGACTAAACTTTACTCTCATATGTACTATTATTTGGTGAGTGGGGCTTGCGCTGCCCTGGCCAGTGAGCGGCTTATGATTTGTGGTTGGGCCAGCTGTATCGTGATATGTTTGCCATCAGTTGCTGTATTTTCTCAAAGGTGCCTGCCTTGTCTGGGGTGACTGGGGTTGCTGTGGCAGGTATTTCTAATGGCTGCTGTCCAAGCGTGGTTTGGTTTAGAATATAATTTTGGGGCAATTGAGTATAAGGCTATAAGAATTATTACTAACACCCATAGCAGATGCTCCTGCAAAGATTTTTTTAGAAGATTGAAGGTATTAACCCTTCCTTGCATGTAATAATGACAAATCATTTATTGTCTATAGACTTTGCAGTTTCTGATATTGTCAAAATGTATACATATATAAATACAACTGTAAGATGCTGGTGCAGGAGTATACTGCAAACATTTTGCACAGTATCTAACACTAGACGAAACTTCAAACCATTATGATGGAGAACTAACAGCCATAAAAGCAGCACTGCAGAATGTCCTGTACAGACCATACATAAAGCAAAACTTAGTTATCTTAACAGATTCAAAATCAGCCATAGATGGGATTGTAAATTATAAAAACAAAACAACAAGAAACATCAAAGAAATAGAAGTTTAATTAAAGCTGTCGAATCAAGAAACCATGTCACCCTGCAATGGATTCCAGCCCACGTTGGACTTTTAGGCAATGAACATGATGACTAACTAGCAAAAAAAGGTGCAATTCAAAATATAAAACCTGTAAGACAAACTGAAATTAATAAACAATTAAACAACATTAAGCTACATTTTAAAAGAGCAGAGACTTGATGAAGAAGATAAACTAAAAGACAAGGATTATAAGGACATTGGAGACAAAACTGACATACAAAAACTACCAAAAAAAAAGTGCAGTGGCCCTATTTAGAATGGAAACTGGCCATGATTATCTTGCAGAACACCTTTATAAAATACACTGCATATCTGCACCCAAATGTACTATCTGTAAAGAGGATGTCATCATGAACAAACACCATTTGGACAAATGTAAAGGTCTCAAAAGTGGAAACCTACAGGCTTTATATTGGGAAGCTAGGGGGAAAATGATGCAAATCAACTAATCCCCAGTGCCATTAGTCAACAACATAAATACAACTGTTTTTAATTACAAATTAAGGAATAATTTCAGCATGGCATGAATGAAAACAGATTTAGTGTGGTACAATGACTATAATTCATCAATACAATACAGACTTTTTGTTATCAAGTACTTCTTCAGAGCACCCTCGAATTGCTTGCCTGTACAAGATTTTAGATGTGCTGGTAGTTTTTTGTGGAGCAATAAGTCCATCACATTTGGGACAACCTAAAAAGTTGTCCTGTGCCTAGTGTTATGACTATGAATATTACTATTTTTAGGATTTTCCTTTTGTACCGCATCAGTTACTACTTTATGAACATACAGAGAATATACTGTTGATATTCCTTACTCCTTAAATAAGTCCCTACATGATTCTCGGAACTCAAATTGTAAATCATTCTGATGGCCCATTTTTTAAATCTAAATAACCTTCCCATATGTGTTGCAGCAGCACAGCCCCAAATTCCTATTCCATATAATAAATATGTGTATATAACTCCATAATAAATAACTTTAAGCCCTTTTTCATCAAAGATATTTTTGAAGTAACGTAAAAAATACACAGCTCTACTTATTTTACTAGTTGAAGTATATTCCGGGCTTGCAGGCCGTGGTCTACTGGGCTCTTTCTTCTTCTTCCCAGATGTTTCATCTGCGACTACGGCAGACATCATCAGTGGCAGTGGCGAGGTCGAAGTACTCTAGTGGGTATTTCAACAGCAACTGTGCTGTTTGCAACGTGGACCGCGGTATTTATACAAGTGGCTGGAGGGGGGTTCAGCTGTGATTGGTCCGGGTGGACGGTGGGCTGGATTGGTGTGGGAGGAGTGTTGTGCTCTGTTGGCATCTGATTGGTTCGGGTGAGGTTCTTCGTTTTCACTTTTGCTAGAGCTGTGTGCCATATTCTGTTAAGTTTAAGGCCTTCTTCTTTGCGGTTTATGTTGTTTATTGTGTTTATGTATTTCGATGACTTCGCTGAATAAGTGTGAATGGTAGTGTGATGTTGATGCCAGAATATCTGTATTTTCATACTGGATGATATGTTCTCCCTCTTCGAGTATGGCATGATTCGCAATCGCTGATTTTTCCATTTGACCCAGACGGCAGTTTCTTTTGTGTTCGTCAATACGAGTTTTTATGCTGCATTGGGTGGTTCCAATGTATACCTTGCCTCAAGAACATGGTATTCTATATACTCCCGCTGTGGACAGAGGATCTCTGGGGTCTTTGACTGAATGGAGTGTATTGCAGATCTGTTTGGTGGGCTTGAAGATGGTATCGATGTTGTGACGTTTGAGTAGTTTAGCGATGCGGTCTGTGACTGTTCTAATGTTCCTACTGTTTGCAGCTATTTGTGTAATGGTGGAACCTCTCTTGGGGTGTAATGCTCTATTGATTTCATGTTTTGTGTAGCCATTTGACTGTAGTACTTTGTCTTATTGTTGAAGTTCTTGCTGTAGGTATAGTGGTTCACAGATGCGTGTAGCTCGGCTTGTCAGAGTTTTGATCATAGAGCGCTTTTGTCTCAGATGGTGGTTGGAGTTCTTGTGAAGGTATTGGTCTGTGTGAGTCGGTTTGCGGTATACTCTGTGGCCTAAAGTGCCATTCTCTTTTCTGTTTACCATTACGTCCAAAAAGGGCAATTTTCCGTCCTGTTCTATTTCCATGGTGAACTGAACTTGATGATTGATTGATGCTGTTGAGGTGGTGTAGAAATTCTGTCAGAGATGATTCTCCGTGGTTCCAAATGATGAACGTGTCGGCCACGTAGCGCCACCAGCACGAAGGTTTAAGTGGTGCTGAATCTAAGGCAGTAGCTTCAAAGAATTCCATGTAGAAATTAGCGATAACCGGGCTGAGAGGACTTCCCATTGCAACACCGTCTGTCTGTTCATAGAAGTCATGATTCCACTGGAAGTACGTAGTTGTGAGAACCTGGTGGAAGAGTGCCACGATGTCTTCAGGAAAAAGCTGTTTAAGTTGTGTTATGGCTTGCGAATCATGCCATACTCGAAGAGGGAGAACATATCCAGTATGAAAATACAGATATTCTGGCATCAACATCACATTACCATTCACGCTTATTCCGCGAAGCCATCGAAATACATAAACACAATAAAAACATAAACCGCAAAGAAGAAGGCCTTAAACTTAACAGAATATGGCACACAGCTCTAGCAAAAGTGAAAACGAAGAACCTCACCCAAACCAATCAGACGCCAACGGAGCGCAACACTCTTCCCACACCAATCCAGCCCACCGTCCACCCGGACCAATCACAGCAGCCCCTCCCCCCTCCAGCCACTTGTATAAATACCGCAATCCACAGTGCAAACAGCACAGTTGCTGTTGAAATACCCACTAGAGTACTTCGACCTCGCCACTGCCACTGATGATGTCTGCCATAGTTGCAGACGAAACGTCTGGGAAGAAGAAGAAAGAGTCCAGTAGATCACGGCCTACAAGCCCGGAATATACTTCAACTAGTATTGACACCGGCCGTGAAAGCCTTAGAACCTTGATGAATCTACTTATTTTGTCACAAATATGATTTATATGTCCTGCCCATGTTAGTTTTCTGTCAAGAAATATTCCTAAGAATTTATGTTCACTTACATCTTTGATGTTGTAGTCATTTATAGGTAATGACAAATTTGTGGCATTTTTGTTACTCTATGAGAAAAGAATTAAGGTTGTTTTTGTCATATTACAAGAAAGATGGTTTTGTTTAAAGTAATTTATAACCAAATCAATAGATTTCAGTAAGTTATCCTTTAAAATGCCTATATTCCTACTCTTACATACAGTGAGATTGGGATGTCATTTGTATGTAATATAAATATATTTGTGTTCTAAGATAGGTATGCAATTTACATATAATATAAATAATAATGGTCCCAATCAATAGATTTCAGTAAGTTGTCCTTTAAAATGCATATATTCCTACTCTTACATACAGCTGTAGTATCATCTGCATAAGCAATTATATATGTGTTTTTTGAGATTGGGATGTCATTTATATATAATATAAATATATTTGTGTTCTGAGATAGGTATGCAATTTACATATAATATAAATAATAATGGTCCCAGGACCGACCCTTGTGATACCCCATACATGACTTGTTTAAATTCTGATTTCACTTTACTTACCAGTTTTCCCCTTCTATTATATATTAATGTTGACTGTTTCCTGTCTACCAAATAGGACCTGAACAGTTCTTTTGCCAAGCCTCTTATCCCATATGCTTCCAGCTTTTTTAACAATAGTGGTCAACGCAATCAAATGCTTTAGAAAGATCGAAGAATAATCATCACGCTTTTTTTTTTTTTTTTTTTTTCCAGGTTTTCTTTTACTATATGTATCAATTCCCTAATTGCAGTAACTGTTGATCATCCCTTCCTAAAGCCATGCTGAAAGTTTACCATAATGTATTTTTATCCTGAAAATCTAATAATTGATGTAGTAGGAGTCTCTCTAAAGAACTTTCCTATCTCTGATGTTAAAGTGATGGGTCTGTAGTTGTTTATATTAGTCTCATTCCCTTTTCTATGCAATGGACAAACGACACTTTTCTTTGAACACTCTGGAAATTTTCCATTTAATATAGAAAAATTTATTAACTGTTCAAGGGGATTGGCCATAATGTATTTACAATGTTATAAAAGGACTGAGCTAATTTCATCCCATCCACTTGTGACCTTTTTTGGAAGTTTAGTTATTTCATTAATAATCTCATTTGCAGACTCTGGATAACCTTATAAATAAATAAAACCTATGAATAAACTTATGTTTTATGGTATGGGTGACATGGCCTTAAACCTTTTTCAAACGCATCGAACTGCTACCAAGTTGTTTTTGTTTGTAAGGAGAGCTCAAAACTGACTGAATTAAAGTGTGGGTACCACAAGGATCCATTCTAGGGCCCGTTATGTTTGCATTGATGATTAACTTGCCTTCTTCTGTAAACACTCATACAATATTATATGCAGATGACACTACTTTTTATAATGCCAGCACTGGCATTAGATATCTTAAAACAGCTGCCGAGGGTACCCTAAGGCAGAGTTCGAGCTGATGATGTGGCTGATTTATTCACGAAATTGCAATCCTATTCAATTTGTAAGAAATTTCTGGGTGTTATAGTTGACAATAAGCTCTCCTGGGGACCTCATATCACTGCTAGGCTCTCAGGAGTTATATATTGTATAAAAAAAAAAAAATTTAATTCTAACTCAGAAGGTATGCCGTGTTGTATACAATAGTTACAAGTATGAATATTACGCAAGACAGTGTAACTGTCCCTACTTCAAGTTACACTAGAAAATATTTTGTCTTAAAGTACAACAGTTACAAGTATGAATATCATATGAGAACTTATAACTGTTGCTCCTTTAAAGTTACAATAGAGAGAATGTTTTGCTACAACCCAACAGTTACGTGAGACCTTGTGACTGTTGCTACTTTCAAGTTATGATAGAGAATATGTTTGGTTACATCAGTTACAAGTATGTATATGAAGTGAGACCTTGTGACTGTCACTACTTCCAAGTTACAATAGAGAATATGTTTGGTTACAACCCAATAGTTACAAGTATGTATTTGAAGTGAGACCTTGTGTCTGTCACTACTTCCAAGTTACAATAGAGAATATGTTTGGTTACAACCCAACAGTTACAAGTATGTATATGATGTGAGACCTTGTGACTGTCGCTACTTCCAAGTTACAATAGAGAATATGTTTGGTCACAACCCAACAGTTACAAGTATGTATATGATGTGAGCCTTGTGACTGTCGCTACTTCCAAGTTACAATAGAGAATATGTTTGGTCACAACCCAACAGTTACAAGTATGTATATGATGTGAGCCTTGGGGCTGTCGCTACTTCCAAATTACGATAGAGAATGTTTTGTTACAACCCAACAGTTACAAGTATGTATTTGAAGTGAGACCTTGGGGCTGTCGCTACTTCCAAGTTACAATAGAGAATGTTCTGTTACAACCCAACAGTTACAAGTATGTATTTGAAGTGAGACATTGTGACTGTCACTACTTCCAAGTTACGATAGAGAATATTGTCACGAAGCCATTATCTACGACGCAGTTAGTGTACACAAAGTGCCGGAAAATAAAGATAGCTGAGATAAAGGACTTGCCAGCATAGATTAAGTTACGCTTTTGGAAGGTGATAGAATATTCAGTTTCTTCGCAGTCATCGTTGTGGCCAAGTTGTTATTTGCCATCTCCAACTTCTCTAGAATCTGTGCCAATGCAGCCTCCATGACGCAATATCCCACTCGTGACACGAATTGTGACTTTGTAGGTTCGTAGAATTAAAATTCCAATTTACCGAAATTCTAAGTGTTCTTTATTTCCGTAGAAATACACTGTTCAATTCTCACTTAACAACATTACAACAAGTACACACAGTCTACCAAGGTCGATGACAATAACAAACAGCATTCTTACATCAGCTCTCGTTATAACAATACTCTACAGCTGTTTTCTGCTTACGACTCACGACTGACTCTTGGCGAGTCTTCACTTCCTTAAATACCTCATTCATAACTCGAGACTGTTCCAGAACAATAAAGAAACCGAATATTCTATAACCTTCCAAAAGCGTAAATTAATCTATGCTAGCAAGTCCTTTAACTCAGCTATCTTTATTTGCCGGCTCTTTGTGTACATGAGCCGCGCTATCGTAGATAATGGCTTTGCGACAATACGTTCTGTAACAATACAACAGTTACAAGTATGTATAAGATGTGAGACCTTGTAACTGTACTGTCTTTCAAGAATGTAACTGTACACTTTCCATAGCTTAGTTTCATTCAGGCGTTCCGTAACTAGAGGATATGAAAGCTAAATCGGCCATGTTTGTTGATCTATAGTGTCGTGGTTGCCATTTTAACCTGTTACTTCGAACATATCTATGGCTATATCAACCCAGTATGACGAAAGATTGGGTAAGTATCACAAAGCAAGTAACTATTCTTTTGCAGCTGAGCTATTAACTATGTGGCATTGGAGAGAAGGAAAACGGAAAACACGTGGAATTATGAAAATAAGACCTGAAGCTTTCCTGGCAACGAATAAGCTCAATTTCTTCTCGGGCAGTAAGCTAGGTGAAAAGACGATCAGAAATCAATGTTTCGGCAGTGTGCATCTCTCCCATCATCAGGATATTTATTAAATGTTATAACCACAAATGAAACACTGGATATACCACAAATATAAACAAAGACAAACACTATCAAAATTTGCATTACTGAACAAAAGACTGTTTTCAATAAATTAAATGCTGAGTCAGAAGATGGCGTGAGTATAGAAAAATTAATTGGGTCAAAGAAACGTAACTACTTAACTTGATTATCAAGCTGTATTGATCTGTGCTTCTTAATTCGACAGATTTCTATTTTTAAGGCCGGTTTCCAAGAGGAGCTGAACTGAAATCCAGCATCACGATTAAGCATGCTCCTTTCGGAGGAAATGGTCAAACCCTCCTTAACTCTCCACTCCCAGTAACTTGCATTTTGCCAAGATGGTCGTCTCCCGAAAATTGGCTCTATGTTCATTATCAAAACAATACTCTGCCAGCCCAGACTTCTCAGGTTGCATTAAACGAATGCTCTGTTCATGTTTGATTATTCTAGTAGTGATGGACCTTTCGACTGTCCTATATACGGTGTGCCACATTCACAGGGAATGTGGTACACTCCCGGAACTTGGAATTCCAGTTTTTCTTTCACCGTTCTCAACAGATGTTTAATCTTCGGAGGTGGCTTGTTGCTGGTCCTGATGTTGGATTTGGCAAGAATTCTGCTGATTCTGCCGGATAGGTTGCCAGTAAATGGGATGCAGGCTGTAGCAGTAGTCATATCTGACGCTTGCTGTATTACAGGTTTCCCTTTCCTAGCTTTGGTGATCGAGGCTTCAACGTCATATTCGGAGTAGCCATTTTGACGGAAAGTGAGTCTGAGGTGCTGTAATTCTGTTTTAAGTGGCTGGGATCAGAGATAGACAAAGCTCTGTGGGCCATTGTATTGAGAACTCCCATTCGTTGAGACTTATGATGGAAACTATGAGCGTTCAGATAGAGATCGGTGTGGGTAGGCTTGCGGTATACATGAGACTCACTTTTCATCAAAATGACTACTCCGAATGATGTTGGAAGCCTTGAGCACCAAAGCTAGGAAATGGAAACCTGTAATACAGCAAGCGTCAGATAAGCCTACCGCTACAGCCTACATCCAGTTTACTGGCAATCTATTTGGCAGAATCAGCAGAATTCTCGCCAAATACATCAAGACCATCCACAAGCCACCTTCGAAGATTAAACATCTGTTGAGACCGGTGACCGTATATAGGACAAACCGGAAGGACCATCGCTACTAGAATAAGCAAACATGAACGGAGCATTTGTTTAATGCAACCTGAGAAGTCTGGGCTGGCAGAGTATTGTTTTGATAACGACCATAGAGCCAATTTTCAGGTGACAACCATCTTGGCAATATGCAACAGTTACTGGGAGTGGAGAATTAAGGAGGCTTTGGCCATTTCCTCTGAAAGGAGCATGCTTAATCGTGATGCTGGATTTCAGTTCAGTTCCTCTTGGAAACTGACCTTAAAAATGGAAATCCATTGACTTAAGAAGCATAGATCAGTACAGCTTGATAATCAAGTAGTTACGTTTCTTTGACACAATTTTCTATACTCATGCCATCTCCTGACCTGGCATTTAATTTACTGAAAATGGTCTTTTGTTCAGTAATGCAAATTTTGATAGTGTTTTGTCGTTTATATTTGTGTTATATCCAGTGTTTCATTTGTGGTTATAACATTTAATAAATATCCTGATGATGGGAGAGATGCACACACCCAAAACGTTGATATCTAATCATCTGTTCACCTGGCTTGATGCCCGAGAAGAAATTGAGCACATGGAATTATGATTTTAACAGAACCAATATCTATGTTGTGTATAAGGCATGCTCTATCAACAGTTCTAGTAGCTCAGTGACAAAACACAGGCTGTGACAAGTGAGATAAGGCTTCACAGTTCAAACCGTAACATGTGAGCATACTTTCCATCTCTAAACTTTTTACTTCATTAGAAGCTGTTACAAACTAATTTAAATAAAACATAAAAACGTAAGTGATGAAGTGTCAATAAAACTGACTACAAATAGTTTTTCTGATTAATTTAAAATGGTTCTCTTGTAGCTATGCTGTCATTACAATTCTTCTTCAATTTCCTTAGTTTTACTACTATTGTGGTGTTAGGGGATCCTTCTTCCTTTATTCTCTTCACACAGCATGCATTTTACCACTGAGCTACGACAACAAATATTAGAACACATGTTATATACAAGATATATGATACTTCTATAAAAACCATCGCTTCACATGTTTTTCCTTTTCTTGCATATTTTCTAATGACATGCAGTAATAACTTACTCTTAAGAGAACATCTGTAAATTGATTTGTTACTCTGTGTAAGGAACTAAAAATGTTGAGATAAAACTGTTGACTGCACACTGAGTTTTGAACGATGAAATCTCTGTCCCCATTGATACAGCATGTGATTTACTTCTAAGCTACCAGAGGTGTCGTTAGGGTGCCAGATATATACAAATTAGGTGTTGATTCTATTAAAATTGTCATTCCACATGTTTTCCATTTGTTTTGATATTCTGCAATGTCATTTAGAGACAGCTTAGCCACTAGAGAACAGTTTGGAAACAGTTGGTAACAGCTTTTTGCAGAGTAAAGGATTTGGAAATAAAAACTGTGCCCACATGCTATGGGTTGAACCATGATGCCTTGTCTTGCATGTCACTGTTTGCGTTTTGCTACTGAGCTATGAGAGCAGTTGATAGAGACTACCTTATATACAATGCAGATACTGGTTCTGTTAAAATCATAATTTCAAGGATTTTCCATTTTCTTGCATAATTTCCAACACCACGTAGTTAATAGCTCAGCTGCAAAAGAATTGCTACTTGCATTGTGATATTTAGTCAATCTTCTGTCATACTGGGTTAGTATAGCTGTAGAAATCTTTGCCCGCCTCGGTAGCGTGGTGGTAGCATGTGTACCTCACGTTCAAGAGGTCCCGAGTTCGAATCTCGGTCAGGGTGAGTTACCTGGATAAGGTTTTTTCCAGGGTTTTCCCTTATCCTGAAATATGAATGTCGGGTAACTCTAAGCTTCATGGACCCTGGGCTCATTTGAGCATCATTTCACCTATTCCATTCATTGTCCGATATGACTTAAAGTTGGAGGACGTAAATTACATAAAAAAAAAAAAATGGAGTAACAGGTTAAAATGGCGACCGCGACACTATACTTCTGTGAACATGGCCAATTTAGTTTTCATACCCTCTAGTTACGAAACGCCTGAATGTTACTGACCCACAGAAAGTGTATATTTACTTTCTTGTAAGATAGTACCTACTTCCAAGTTACAATAGAGAGTATGCTATGTTACAACATCAGTTACAAGTATGTATATGATGTGAGACCTTTTAACTGTCGCTACTTCCAAGTTACAATAGAGTTTGTTACAACCCAACGGTTACAAGTATGTATATGATGTGAGACCTTGTAACTGTAGAGAAGTAGAGAATATGTTTTGTTACAACATAAGTTACAAGTACGAGGGCAGATCAAATATAAATGGGAATTTTAATATAATGCTGCTGTTGGTAATAATTTTGAGGAAAGACTTTGTCAGTATATTGGTGGGGCTATCTTGAGAGGGGGTATTGTGCTCGTGCACTGCGGAGAACGGTGCTGCGACAGTATTGTTACCCACGCGGCAAACTCTCGATGCCGATCAATAAATGAAGGCCGGTGGAGGGAGGGGAGACTTTGGGGTAGCTGAGTCTTCGTTTCCCCCTCCTGCTGCCCGAAGGAGGGCGAAGCTTCGAGAATGTTTTCCCCCCTCCATAAAAGGAAGTCTCGGGAAACTTCGGGCCGCGATCAATACAAGCGAGGCGACAGTTGTGTTGAGTGAGTCGTGGCGAGAGGAGCATAAGGGGCGCCGAGTGTACGTGGAAAGACGAACTGGCTTAGTTGTAATTGTGTACATTACGAAATTGTAATTGTGACATTGGAATAAGGTGGAAATAAAGAACATTTTTGAGTGGTGTAAATTGAACTTTTTAATTTTACGAACCCACAAAGTCACAGTATGGCTTGAGTGAGTAAGAGGTGCACACATCAGTTGCGCAATGCATCATCAGATTTCTTGCAAAAATGGGCACCTAACCATCGGAAAATTTGAAACAGCTCCGTGCACAGTTTGGGGAAGAAATACTGTCGAAGACTGGAGTGTACGAGTGGGCTAAAATTTTTGTGGCAGGAGAAGAAGCTGTAGAAAATGAACCTCATAGGACGAAACTGTGGACAAGCAATACTGCACACAACATTGTTGGCATTCGTGACATTATTGAAGAGGATCAGCACATAAAATTATCCAAAATTGTTTTCTCCCTAGGAATAAGTTACAGAAGTGTTCAAACAATCTTCCGAGATGAACTCCATTACAGAAAATTGTCTGCCAGGTAGGTTCCTCGTCCCTAAACCATGAACAAAAAACATTATGCCAGGAAGTTTGTCAGAGACACCTGCGTCGCTACGAGGAGGGAGAAGATTTCTTTAATCGCATTTTGATTTGTGATGAAACATGGGTGCATCATTACACCCCAGAGTCAAAGCAAGCAAGCATGGAGTGGCGGCGAGGAGACGAAGCAGGTCTGGTCAAGGTCAGAACACGCCCATCTGATGGAAGGGTGCTTGCAACCGTTTTCTGGGACTCCGCAGGCATTTTCCTGGTGGATTTTCTTCCCGAGTAAAGGGCAATTAATGTAGCCTATTACTGTCATATTTTAGATGAAGCAAAAGTTGCATATTGCAACAAGCCACACTGACAACCGATCCAAAACGACATTCTTCTCCATGACAATGCAAGGCCACATACTACCACTTTAACGTGGGAAAAACTGGATAAAATGCATTGGACACCTTGGGAACACATTCCTTACGGTTGAGATTTATCGTCCTGCAACTATCATTTGTTTGGACCATTCAAACAAGACCTAGGAGGACACTGCTTTGATTGCACAAGTGGAGAAGAGTTTGTGCGCAACTGGCTCTGCACACATCCTTTCTATAAGAATGGCATCAAAAACTTGCCAATCCAATGGAGAAAATGTGTATCGAAAGCAAGTCACTATGCAGAAAAGTAATCTGTATATGTGCATTTTTGTTTGTTGATAAAATAAATTTAAAAGAATAATTCCCATTTATATTTGGTCTGCCCTTGTATGTATATGATATGAGACCTTGTAACTGTCGCAACTTCCAAGTTACAATAGAGAGTATGCTGTGTTACAACACAGCAGTTACAAGTATGTATATGAAGTGAGACCTTGGGGCTGTTCCTACTTCCAAATGGCAGTAGAGGAGAACATCCTCTAGAAATATTCTGGACAATTAGATTTAATTAGGCATTAGATACACATGTGAGGTGCTGTTTTGGATCATAAATGCTGTTATAAACAAAGCTGATACGAGACAGTTACTCAGTGATAACAGACATGAATTATGCATGATTGGTGGAATTCAGTAACAGTGACGTAAAATTTAATTGAAAAAACTATTTGTAGTCGGTTTATTGACACTTAAACACTTACATTTTTATATTATTGAGGTAATATAAAAGTGTAATTGACGAAGTGTCAAAGTGTCAATAGTTTTTTCAGTTAGACATGAATTACTTTGATGTTGCAAGGGATTGTTTAATCTTACTTCTTCAAGTCCCCAGTGAAGATGGAAAATATCATAGATACCATCAGTCAATCATGAAACGGAAAATCTATGTTACATGTCCTAAATATTCTCGGTAATAGACACAAAGTGAAAAAGGTGATCTTGTATAGGTTCACTAACATTTAATATAATTTTTTTGAGTCAAACTAGTACTCAAAATTATATTAATTTTGTGCTTCATTGTATCATAGTCCTTACACATTGGAATCACTAACATTTATTATTCTATTTATGGTTTTGTAAGGAAAATGGGATTAATCTGCATTGAAATGTCAATTGTATATCAAGATTAATTTGATGTAGTGTTATTTGAACATTTTGCTTATGCAGATTGAACTTCTTGGACCGGCGAATTGCAGCAGGCATGCCATCAAGTAAGGGAGAGGACTGGCAGCCTTTGCTTATGTATCGGAATAGTTTGGTACATGGTGAGACAGACCAGCCCCCTGTAACATCAAAGAGAGCATATGGTCGCAAAAAGAAAGAATACACAGGTACGTATATTTAAAACAATTGTAATTCCCACACACCGCTTATCTCTCACCAAGTTGGCCAGTGTTTGATCCCAGGTGACTGCAGAGTGAAATTTGTGGTGGACAACATAGCCCTAGGGCAGGTTTTCTCTGGGATCTCTGGTTTCCTCCGCCATCGTTCCACCAATTGCTCCATTGTCATCTTGCCCTCGTACTATCATCCACTTCTCTCACCCTCACACCAGGCTTCGGGTTGATCTCCCGTCCTGGTTTTCTATCAGATCCAAAGCTTTGGTTCCTCAGGCCCGACCTTAGGGATAGAGATACAAGAATCCTCTAACACCATGATAAGTAGTGTACTAGTGATAATGTAAAGAAGAAGTAGTAATTCTCACATAGTTAGGCTAATAATTATTTAATGGAAAACGAATCACTTTAAACACTATTGCTCCTCTTGCCAAACGGCTAGCATAGCTATTGCTCGAGATTCAAATGGTAATCAAAACTTTAAAAATGACTTACCATATGCTGGCTTTCAAGTTCTGTATCCTATCGATGATGCAACAATATCATAACAATGACCTCATTGTTGACTCCAGAGCATTAGTGACATTCATGATATAACAAACAACCCATTGTAAACTGTGTAAATTCACCAACTTACAATTTAGCTAAATGGTTAAATAAAAAATTTAGTAATTTTGATAAATATGAGTGTTCAGGTATTAAAAATTCTTTTGAACTAGTAAAGATTGGCAGTGTAATATTATCTAAGACTGATAAACTTGTTTTGTTTGATGTAACTGCCTTATTTCCTAGTATTCCTAGAGAAAAACTTTTGATGTTTTTAAAAAAAATGGTTGAGTTCTATAGATTTACATGAGGACTTAATAGATTTTGCTAAACTTACTAATTTTTAATTGAAAATATTTGTAGTCTGTTTTTTGACACTTTTTCACTTACATTTTTATATTATTGAGGAACTAGTTTCGGAAGCCACTGTCTCCATTTTCAACCTCTTTCCAACTAACATCTGTTGTCTGCTGTCTGAACTCTGGTGGTGGAACTAGGAACTTCTTTGTCAAATTATATTTGTCAAAGTTCATTACGCAGTCTGTAGTTTTCCATATGAATATGTTCTCCCATGTGGTCAGTTTATTTTAGTTTATCACTCCTTTTAGTCATTTTGGATTTGGATCATTGGCATGGTTTTCATCCAAAAATGAAATGCTACTGCTGACTTATCTTCTAGTTTCATTTTGATGTTTCTAAAGTGCTCATACTTTTGTTGTATCCATTTTCTTGTGCTATGTGAAGTACAGCTTTTTGTTCTTGGAAGTATTTTGCTTTATCCATGGGTATGTTGACTATTATATGTTTCAAATGGGAAGAGTTCTGTGTTAATGCACTCAGCATTGCCAGCTTGTTGCCCCCACTCTTTTTATATCCCCCCTCTCTCTCTCTCCCTCTCTCTCTCTCTCTCTCTCTCTCTCTCTCTCTCTCTCTCTCTCTCTCTCTCTCTCTCTCTCTCTCTCTCTCTCTCTCACACACACACACTCATTCAGTGTGTAGATCTGCTTGGCGCTAGACGTAAGGGTAACCAAACTGAATTTTCAAAACTTCTATAATAATGCAGTTGCGAAAAACAAAATTAGAAAAAGTATTTTTGCAAATAATCTATATTTTTAAATGCTGTAATTACACCGGAAAAACTATTTGTAGTCAGTTTATTGACAGTTCGTCACTTACATTTTTATATTATTGAGGGCCTAGTTTCGGAAGCCTCCATTTTCAACCTCTCTCCAACTAGCATCTGTTGCTGTCTGCTCTCCTCTCTCTGGCAGTGGAACTATGAACTTCTTGGTCTAATTATCTAAGTCTGTGCCATATTATAGCCCAACCTGTTCAGAGTGTTAAAAAAAGGCAGATCTCTTAGTCACCCAAAATAGGTGATACATTTTTATAAACATCGAATAAAATCATGGTCATGATTGTGTGAGAAAAAAAAAGAATTCCTTCAAATATCATTGATGATTTCCTCAATTTGGGGTGTGTTAAACTAGTCAAATTAAATGTGATGATTGTGACAAGAGGAACTTAAATGCAGAATGGAAAGAACATAAAGGAAAACAATTCAGAAATCAGTAGTAGCTTGCACTTTTTGGATAGATAATGGCATTATTGGGGAAAAAAAAATTACTAAAGCCTTTGACTACCACAATATAGAACTTAACACATGGGTCTTGGCATAACTGAAGTTTTAGCTGTTAACATTAGTTTATTCATAATGTGACAAAAATTGATAAGACAAAGTTGTACCAAAGTAACTTTGTCACTTGCTAACTTAAAGACACACTGTGGCTGAGTGGTCAGACTACTTGACTTTTGCCAAGGTGATATAGGTGAACCCCAGGCCAGGGTCAGTCCCAGGCGACCACAAAGTGAGATTTGTGTTGGATAACACAGCGCTAGGGCGGGTTTTCTCCGGGATCTCTGCTTTCCCCTGCCATCTCATTCCACCAGTGCTCCATCTTCATTTCGTGTATCTTCAGTGTCATGGGCATTAAACACTACACATTTCGTTTCATTTAGGTCTCTCTTGTGCATATTGCGACTTTGTGGGTTCGTAAAATTAAAAAGTTCAATTACACCACTCAAAATGTTCTTTATTTCCACCTTATTCTAATGTCACAATTACAATTTCGTGATGTACACAATTAAAACTAAGCCAGTTCGTCTTTCCATGTACACTCAGCGCGCCTTACATTACTGCTTGCCCGGCTCACTCTACACAACTCACTCTCGCCTCGCTGGAATTGATCGGCCCGAAGTTTCCCGAGACTTCCTTTTATGGAGGGCGAAAACATTCTCGAAGCTTCGTGCTGCTTCGAGCGGCAGGAGGAGGGGTAAACGAAGTCTTCCCTCCCTCTGCCGGCCCTCGTTTATTGATTGGCTTGCCGCTTGCGTAACAATATCAACATGCACTCTTCACTGCTCTGACACATGCACAGGCCAACTGTGCACCATACACTATGTCTGCAGACTGTCTCATAATTGCTCTGCTCTCATGACTGCCCAAGGTTGGCTTTTGCACCTCATTTTATAGCATGCCAGTTCTGGAAGAACTGTTCTAGGAATCGAAATCTCCTGGGTCGAAAGAATGGAAATCTTCCAGATATACCAAAATGAAAAAGTAAATGCTTTGGTAGCAGGCATTCACTGCCACCAAGACAAATTTTAAAATTAAGTTAAAATGAAGTATATTTTCCACTTATAAAGGCAATCAGTTATGACGCACATAAACTATGTGTAGGCAAACTTTGAAAGAAAAATCCATGGTTCAAATCATAAGGCATTCCATGGTACGGCATTAGATTTGTCAGTTCTGATTATACCTTGTGAAGATATTTGTTTATTGTAACTTTGGAAATTAATTGATCTTTCACACTAGCCATGTGTATGATGCACTATAAACGATAGAGCCAGGCTGAAAAATTCAATGGCATAGTCGGGAATGGAACCGCAGATCTTCTGGTTTCCGTCCAGCCGCTCTAAACCATGGAGCTACTATGGCCAACGTGCTGACATGACATTAAATTCTCCAACTGACTCGTGTTTTTCCCTGTAAACCACTAGGAGTTCTCATAAACACATGAGACAACTACCTTAATGGCAACTTACTATGTTGTAAGTACTTTAAGGCCCGGGTTTTATAGTTTGCACCACTATTAGTTACAATTAATGGAAATTAATGGTTGTTTCACACCAGCCGTGTGTAGGATGCACTATGAAACAATAGAGCCAGTCAGTTGGAGAATTTAATGTCATGTCGGCACGTTGGTCATAGTAGCTCTGTGGTTTAGAGCGGCTGGACGGAAACCTGAAGATCCTTGGTTCAATTCCCGGCTATGGTATTGAATTTTTCAGTCTGGCTCTATCGTTTCATATTGTAACTTCAATATAATACTTTTTTGGTAGGTTTATGTATAATTTGTATATTCATTTTGTTGATATGCCCCAACTCATTAGGCTAACAAGTAAATGATGTAAAATGTGTGTGCTGTTCTAGTTGAGGAAGAAGAAGAAGCTGAAGAAACCACTTCAGACCAAGAGTTTATCTCAGGGTAAGTATGATTATCACTACACAACAGGTAAATGATCCACGAGTGTTGGTCATATTGCAAATTAGTGGCACATAGAAGCCTATAATCAAAACTTAGTAACCCAGTATTGTATACACAAAGAATATTCATCTTATGATTATACTTAATATAATTTTGTGCTTCATTGTGTCATAGTCCTTACACAATGGAATCTTTATACTTATTTTGTTTACATATCTCCATCATGTTAAAAGAGCATTTTCAGAGTGTCTTTTTGATTGTACAATAGGGAATACCCCATCATTGGTAATGTTGCGTCTGTTGCATTACAAAATAACATCACTAGACATGATTTTAAGGTCATATGCTGATAGCTTGATGACATTAGCACTTGTTTCTTGTTTAGTGATGATTAGGGTCTAGATTTTATGTAATTACATATTCTGTTCCTGTATATATAGTTATAAGAAAAGCTGAATTGTTGACATTCTCAAATTGAACAGCATTTACGAAGCAATGTACAAATTGGGAATAAATAATGTGGTTCTTTGAAGAAACAGGTGCAACTTATACAGTTACAGGGGCAGTCTACCTCATCTAATTTTACATAGAACTGTACATGACATAAGTTGCAGGGAACATACACTGGAACAAACTTCAGGTACCTGAATTTAAACATTTCTTACAAAAATACAGCAACCTCAAGTTTCCAGATGAGTCCACTCTCGGGAAGAATTACTTGAATTGTGCGAGCCAACCCAGGGTCATGGGAATAAATTAAAATCATACGCCTTTATCAGAACCTTAACATGGATTTATTTTCTCGTTTGTTCTTTTTGCTACACTTTGCATAGACCAACCAGACAGATAAAGGTAACTATATACTTCTGGTCCCCAATCTGGGAGAAAGAGCCCCATAAAATCACACGACCCACCAAAAGACCAATTATGAAAAAAAAAACCTAATAGAAAAATCGGGAAACCCGAATTGGAGCACTTACCCTAAGAAACGCCCACGCGACACCAACCAGGTACACACACTGGTCTCCCAGTTCGAAAGAGCCACCCAAGAAGCCTCGGGCACCGCAGCGCCCCCAGAGAGGAACGGCGGAAAGCCCAAAACAACAAGACGGCAGCGCCCTCGAACCGGAAGGGCATCAAAAATGTGCCGGGGAGAAAACAACGGCACAAACACCCCCTCCCCATCGGAAACACAGGGTAGAGAAGCCAAACGGAAAGAAAGGAAAGACTGAAAGAA
Organism: Mantis religiosa; assembly: GCA_030765055.1. Lineage (NCBI taxonomy): Eukaryota > Metazoa > Arthropoda > Insecta > Mantodea > Mantidae > Mantis > Mantis religiosa. The sequence goes on from CM060948.1 coordinate 341,254,608, forward strand.
ACCAAGGAAAGGAAGAAGGCCATCCCAGACCCCGGAATGATGAAGCCCGAAGAAGGAAACCCTAGGAGAGTCGGACGAGCACCAAACATCATAGAAAGTCTGCCCTGGGTAGCAATGAGTATGAGTATTGCATACACTAGTTCAGTCTTTCCACCTTCACAGCTGTGACATACCATACGTCACTCTTACACGGAGAACACTGTCTCTTTTTGCACACACAGTCGTGACGTAGAGAGCAGGTGTGAAACTGAGTTTCCTTTTTTTTCACCCTCACAACCGTGACATACCATATGTCACTCTTACACGGAGAACACTGTCTCTTTTTTGCACACACAGTCGTGACGTAGAGAGCAGGTGTGAAACTGAGTTTCCTTTTTTTTTTTTTTTTTTTTTTTTTTTTTACCCTCACAACCGTGACATACCATATGTCACTCTTACACGGAGAACACTGTCTCTTTTTTGCACACACAGTCGTGATGTAGAGAGCCGAAAACTGGCGGCAAGTCTTTCAGGAGCAGAAGTGAACAGAGGCAAAACGTTACCAGAGGGCAGCAGGTTAGTCCTCTGAACGCCTTACAACAGCCAGGTAGGTCACGGAAGGGTGACCAAAGCAAAGACGGATGACGTGGCTTGAAGTCGAAGAAGTAGAAGCGAAGCTAGCTCCCACGTGGCGACTCTCCCGAGGTGGTGAAAAAGCGTGGCAAACGTGAAGGTCACTGTCACACCGGATCCTCCGGGTGGGGCTGGCACGAGGCAGAAAAATCAAGGATGGCAGAACAGGCAAGGATCACGGAAGGAGATGAGGAGGCTGAAACAAAACAAAAGCCAGAAACGGAACCAGAAGCAGAAGTGGTAGCCTAAGAATATTAACCAGCCAAATTTGTAAAATATTTTTAGGTCATAAGGGGCAGAAATATCTTTGAAGGACAAGTAATAAATATTTTAAAACGAGTAACAGCAATAAATCTCTTTAAATAAATACAATAAGGATAAATACCATTGAAGTGACCAATACTAATAAACACTTTCCAAGTAATAAATATTTTCAAACGAGTAACAGCAATAAATATCTTTAAATAAATAACAATAAGGATAAATACCATTGAAGTGACCAATACTAATAAATAGTTTCCAAGTAATAAATATTTTCAGCAAAACAATAATCCAAATTTTAACAATAAAGAAAAAAAATACCTTTAGACAATATTAAGCACATCAACATAATTGGACACATTGTATATATACACATACACCCATACATATATAAACAAGTAAATAACACACAATCATGGGTACCCAACAACTTTTTTTAAAATAACAGTCACACATAAGAAAAACACACACACAGAAAGGAAAAGAAAGAGAGAGATATGCCGGCATAGAGAGAGAGAGAGAGAGGGAGAGGGAGAGAGGAAGTAGAAAGTGAGTACATGCATTGGAAGCATGCCACGTGAGCGCCACACAACACAACACAACACAACCGTGCCCCGAGGTCAAGGGCGCAGAAGCAAAACAAACACGGCAACGTAAACAGACACTGAAATGCCAAAACAAACAGTGCAAAGCCAAAACAGACATCAAATCATAGCGTCAGGGCATGGTTTTGGCTGAGTGATGTGAGCTCGACGCATTTCATGGGTTTTACAGTGCTCCAGAGTAACGGACACGCCCTTAAAAATGTTAATGATCTTATAGGGGCCAGAGTAGCGTAGAGCTAATTTAGCAGCAAAAGCGTCCTTACGCGAACTTATAGGGAAAGATTTACACATAACCAGTTGACCGACCGCGAAAGGAGAGGGTTTTCTATTTTCTTCATAACGCCTTTTGGTGAGCTCATGCCCACGTTTTAAATTATTAAAAGCTCTCCTCCAGTTCTGTCTAATAGTTTCGGGAGAAAAGGTCTGAGGAAGTAGATCATTTAAGGACCACATATTCGCCAAAGGGGAACTGGGTACAAAAGCAAACATTAAACTGAAGGGGGTGGTCAGGTGAGCTTCATGACGAGCAGAGTTAAAAGCAAACTGCAATTTTCCCAAGTTAGTATCCCACTGATTGTGGTGCTCATGATGGAAAGCAATCAAAGCGGATTTCAAATTTCTATTAACCCTCTCGGCTTGGGAAGGATTAGGGTAATATGGGGTGGTAGTGATATTTCTTACCCCCCACTGAAAACAGAATTGTTTGAACCAATTGGAAGTGAACTGCGAGCCATTGTCAGACACAACGTAACGTGGAGCACCAAAAGCAGCCAAGATGTTATTCAGGACCTTCGTAGCAGTACGAGCCATGGCACGTGGCACGGCCGAAATCCACACGAACTTAGAAAAGGCGTCAACAACCACAAGGGCATAAGTATTACCTTGAATCGACCGAGGAAATGGGCCTATAAAATCTACAAATAATTTTTCCATCGGCTTAGATGCCACTTCAGACGCGAGACCACCCCACGTGGTTCGCTGCGCCGGCTTAGCCATGGAACAAATATTACAAGCTTTAACACGGGTCGCAATATCGCGATCCATGCCTTTCCATATAAAGCGCTCACGTATTTTATCGCGAGTCTTGTTTACACCAAGGTGCCCACCAAAGGGTGAAAAATGAAAGTAAGCAAATACCATGGGAATGATACTATCGGGCAAAACGATCTTAAATTTGCCGTCAAAATTAGCACGCGCCATAAGAACACCATCACGTAAGCAATACGGCGGGACAGGATGGCCGTCCTCAAACTGCTGTATAATCTGATTAATGCAGGCATCCCTGCGCTGATGTTCAGCGATGCTGGTAAACATTTCGGGGAACGACAGACAGGCGTTAGAGCCAGAAACCATCCCCGAAGATGGTAACAGGGGCGGTTCCTCAGAAAACATATGTGTAAGGGCGTCAGCAACTACATTATCAGAACCACGAATGTGCCTCGGTGTAAACTTAAACGCACCAATCCGCACGCCCCAACGGGCGAGCCTACCGGTTTTACGTGGTGTCCCTAACGCCCACGTGAGAGCCTGGTTATCACACTCCAATGTGAAAGATACATGTTCCAGGTAGGGTTTATACTTCTCGAGACCAAACAAAACTGCCAAGGTTTCGAGCTCATAGATGGAAAACTTGCGTTCAGCTTCAGATAGAGTTCGCGAAGCATAGCAAATGGGATGGCGCCCCTCCGGAAAATCCTGGAGAAGAACCGCCGCCAGGGAATAACTAGAAGCGTCAGTCTGGAGAATAAAAGTTCTATTGAAATCTGGAAACGCCAAAACAGGAGGAGAGGAAATGGCGGACTTAAGGTCTTCGAACGCACGCTGTTGTTCGTCCCCCCAGGGGCCTACTTCGGTAGGTACGGGTATTGGCGATCCCGGGGTCCCGAGCCAACAGTCTCCCTCGTGTGGGCTCCTCTTCGTGGCTGAGGGAGACGGTCAACAGGCCCACCCACGTGTAGGCCGTGCGTGGAGACCCGTGTCGGTGGAAAGGTTAGTCCTGGTGGTTGAGGGATGCGTATCTGAGCTCGTAACAGTATTTTTCTGAATTCGGGGAGGGTACGCATTACTAATACACTACTTCGGCTTCTGCTTCGCCTAAACGGGAGGTTAGGGACTAACCCACCCCTAATCAATCGGCCAGGACTAGGTATTGTACCAACCTCCAGGGTGAGTGGGACGGCGAGCTCGCTATATCCCCTGTGTAGCCCTGTCATCCCAGTGGGATGACCCCTTGTTGGGCTCCGTGGTGGGTGGGGAGCACTGGGGGATGAATCTTACGCCAACTTTCATGGTAAACCTTAAAAACAATAATAACAATAATAATAATAAATCATTGAACCAAGCTGGAAAGGAAGTAGTCGAGTCTTTTGGTCCTCGCTACTTAGTTGTAACAAGAAAGGAGGAAGGTAAGAACTTTTTGACAGTGAACCCTTTTATCATCCAGAAGGGATTAGATAAGATTGCCGGTCCAGTCAAGTCCTGTACGCGCTCAAGAAACGGCACGCTCCTTGTGGAAGCACACACGACTTCCCAGGCGGCAACATTAATAAAAGCCACGTTATTGGGCAGCTATCCCATCACAATTGCGGTGCACAATACCCTAAACTCCTCCCGCGGCGTCGTCACCACTCGTGCGTTGGACGGGATGTCAAATGAAGAAATAAAGGAGAACCTACAAGACCAGGGTGTCACTGCAGTATACCGGGTGCAACGTAGAGAGCAAGGGGAATTGGTGCCTACCCGTACCTTGTTCCTGACCTTTGATCGGGTAGATCTCCCGCAAAGGCTTAGGGCAGGGTATGAGTCCATAGAGGTTAGGCCATATATACCAAACCCACTCAGGTGCTTTAAGTGTCAGCGCTTCGGTCATACGAGTGATTTTTGTAGCGGTGTGCCAACATGCGTGCAGTGTGGTCTGTCTAAGCACGAGGATGCCTGCACATCCCCGGCAAAATGTGTCAACTGTGCTGGTGAACATCCATCCAGCCACAGAGAGTGCCCACGATTCCTAGAGGAAAAGGCGATACAGGAGATCCGAGTAAGGGAGAAGTTATCCTTCTCGGATGCCCGTAAAGTCTTACGTACTCGTCTACCCTCGGTGCCAAAGTCCGGTACCTACAGCTCCGTAGCTGCTAAGGTGCCACCGAGGAAAGAAATCGCAACTCAGACCAGCGATTGTGAGGCTAGTATAACAGACAAGGTCCTTACTGCCACACCAGCTCGAAAGCCTACCAAGCAATCCGGGCCGGCTCCTCTCTCACCTAAATCGCCGAGGGAGAAGTCCGCACAGACATCACCAAAGCCGTCAACCTCATCGAAAGTCCAGCCCAATATAGTGTACGATGCACCGCCCAAAAAGTTTAAGACCGCTTACACAAAATCAGACTTTCTTAAAGTTACTAACAAAGAGACCGGCAAGAAAAAAAGTTCTAGGGCATCTAGAAGTTCATCTTCTGAGGGGTCCTCTGGTGAAGACACGGATCGACAACTGTCATCATCGTCGATCTCTGTGTCCAACCGGTTTGAGGTCCTCGAACCTAAGTTTTCTATAGGAAAAGGGGCCTCATCCGTGGAAGAAATGGACCAGGAAGACACGGACCACACTGCAAGAACGGCAATGAAAAAGCGCCAGGACAAACCCGATGAAAAGGAAACAGGTGTTAGCCCTACACCGAAGAAAAAGGGTAAGCTGATTCGGCCACCGTTAAAGTCCTCTTAATGTAGAAGACCTTTTACAACCTATCTCCATAGTTCCAATGGCTATCCTCCAATGGAACTTGCGGGGTTTAAGAGCACATCGACCAGAATTGGAGCTTTTGCTCAGTAAGCATAACCCCTTAGTGGTATGCTTACAAGAGACTAAGCTACGACCGCAAGACAAGTTTAGAATTCGACGCTACACACCACTGCGGTGTGATATTGACACAGAAGAGGGCATTCCTGCTCACGGGGGCACTATGATGCTCCTCAGGGATGACATATTTGTAGACCCGGTACAGCTGCAATCTGATATACAATCTGTAGCTGTAAGGATTAAGCTGCCAACCATCGAATTTTGCATTTGCAATGTATATCTCCCGCCATCAGATGACCTCTCGTTAATTCACCTTGAAGATCTGGTTTCCCAACTTTCAACACCATTTCTAATAGTTGGAGGCCTTAATGCCCATCACCCACTATGGGGTTCAACTCGGGCATGCTCGAGAGGCCACCTCATTGCAAAATTCTTGGAGAGCAATAACTTGGTTCTCCTGAATTCCGGAGAGCCAACGTTCCTCTCAGACGCTTATAACACCTATTCGCACATCGATTTGGCAGTATGTTCATCCCAGTTAGCAGTTTCATTGCAGTGGAATGTCATCTCTGATTTACATTCCAGCGACCACTTCCCATGTCTTCTTAGTCTCTTAGCACACGATGTGTCTACCTCACGTAACCCTAGATGGCGCTTTGATCGTGCCAACTGGAACCTTTACACCCAGTTGGCTGTCTTTGATTACAATGAGCACGATTCTGTCAATGATCTGGTGGATCATCTCGCAGAGACAATTCTTTCCGCTGCAGAAGAGTCGATTCCACGTTCGGCCACCCAACCTGGTCGACTTCCTGTCCCGTGGTGGAACAACGACTGCCGGAATGCTATTCGTGCTCGTAGACGTGCTCTACGGGTATTTCAACGACACCCTACCCAAAGGAATCTAATTGAGTACAAGAAAGCGCGTGCACAGTCCAGGCAAATAATTAAGGATAGCAAAAAGATCTCATGGAACAACTTTGTCTCATCTTTTAACAGATGGACACCATCATCTGTGGTATGGGATAGGTTAAGGCGCGTGGCCGGAAAATCAACCCACTTGCCAATCGCTGGTCTGAAAACACCTGCAGGAGTTGTTGTTGATCCGTTTGTCGTGGCTAACACCTTCGGCTGTGCTTTCGCTCAGGTGTCTAGCTCTAGTAATTATGCTCCTGAGTTTATCTCAATTAAGACTCAGGTAGAATCTCAAGGTTTCGTGTTTAGTTCCAGAAACCTTGAAGATTATAACCGCCTCTTCACCTTGGCGGAGTTAGAACACGCTCTTTCATCATCGCGACTGACAGCACCAGGACCGGACGGAATCTACGTTCAAATGTTACAACATCTCTCACCTGAAGGTAAGGCATTCCTGCTCGAGGTCTATAACCGTGTTTGGGTTGATGCCACGTTTCCGGACAAGTGGCGAGAAGCCACCATTATACCTATCTTGAAAGCTGGCAAGGACCGTCACCTCCCTTCTAGCTACCGTCCTATTTCCCTCACCAGTTGCGTCTGCAAGGTGATGGAACGCATGATAAATGGGCGGTTGGTATGGTGGCTGGAAACGCACAACCTACTGAATAACATCCAGTGCGGTTTTCGACGACGCCGTTCAACAGTGGATCATCTTGTGTCCATGTCGACACAGATTATGAACGGCTTTCTTAAAAACTTCCAAACAGTCGGAATATTTTTTGACCTCGAAAAGGCTTATGATACGTGTTGGCGTGCAGGGTTGCTACGTACTCTGCACACCTGGAATATACGTGGACGCCTACCACTCTTCCTTCAGGAATTCTTGAAGGACCGCTTTTTCCGAGTAAGGGTTGGCTCGGTTCTTTCGAACCTTTTCGTTCAAGAGAACGGTGTACCACAGGGATCGGTGCTAAGTGTTACGTTGTTTGCTATTGCGATTAATTCTATCTCCAAATGTGTACCTCCAGGGGTCTCGTCATGCCTATTTGTAGACGACTTTGCCGTCTACTGCACATCTCAGCGCACATCGTTTATAGAGCGCCGTCTCCAGACCACCTTGGACAACCTTCAGGTTTGGAGTTTAAAGAACGGCTTCCGATTCTCTGCTGAGAAAACCATCTGTGTTAACTTCTGGCGTCAGCGGAGTCGACTACCTCCAAAGCTCCGGCTAGGCGCTGTTCTACTACCATTTGCAGATGAGACGAGGTTCCTTGGATTGATATTTGATAGAAAACTTAGTTGGTCGTCGCATATAGCACAACTGAAAGCACGATGTGACCGATCTTTAAATATCTTGCGGGTACTAAGTGGAAAATCGTGGGGAGCGGATCGTACAGTGTTATTGCGACTGTATCGCACAGTCATCCTTTCCAAATTAGATTATGGTAGTATCGTTTATGGCTCAGCACGACCATCTGTGCTGAAGAGATTAGACACAGTCCATAATTGTGGCATACGTATAGCAGTTGGGGCATTTCCAACGAGCCGAGTCATAAGCCTGTATGCTGAGGCTGCAGAACCCCCTCTGCAGTACAGGCGCAACATGCTATTAGCAAATTATGGCTGTGGACTTAATTGCATGCCCACACATCCAACGTTTACGCCGTTCTTTAACACCTTCATGGACGTGCGTTATAGGAACACTTCTATAAAACCAAAGCCACCTGGTTTTCGTTTCCGGGAGCTCCTTAGAGGTCTTAATAGCGAACTGCCTAAGATGTATCCTAGGGGGGAGAGGACATACCCTCCTTGGTTGTGCAGAGCGCCCCACGTTGATCTGGGCATGACCACACACGATAAATCTACCATGTCTATGTCTAGTATCCGCACTTGCTTTTTAGAGTTTTTATCGCGATATCAGGACCATATTAAAATTTACACCGACGGGTCCAAGAATTCAGATGGTGTTGGTTGTGCTTGCGTGTGTGGAACCGAACCCTATACATTCGGATTCCACACTAGCACTTCCATTTTTACCGCAGAGCTCTATGCAATATACCGGGCCATTTTACACGTACGTCGACGAAAGTTGGGGAACTGCTTAATCCTGAGCGATTCCCTCAGTGCACTTCAAAGCCTACGGCAGCTGTACAACTACCACCCTATTGTGCAGCGGATACAGGATGCCCTCCACGTTTTACACGCTTCTGGCGTGAGCGTGGTGTGTGCATGGATTCCTGGTCACGTAGGCTTGCGGGGGAATGAAATGGCGGATTCGGCAGCCAAGACGGCTACCATGAAGCCCAGGGTTCGACTACCATGTGTGACATCGGAAGATTTTAGGGCGGTATTACGGAGAGCTGTGCTAACCTGCTGGCAGGAAGAGTGGTCCGCTCTCCGCAATAATAAACTGAGATCTATTAAGGAACTTCCGATTCCCTGGGTTACCTCCTGTCGGTCATTTCGTCGCGAGGAGGTGACTTTGGCTCGGTTGCGCATTGGGCATTGTTATTTTAGCCACAGCTTTTTATTGAATAGAACCCCAGTTCCCGTTTGCCCACTGTGCAGTGGTGACCTGACTGTCCGTCACCTGCTTTTAGATTGTTATAGCTTGGCACGTCTCCGCAGGTCTCTCCAGCTGCCGGCCAGCATGGCGGATATCCTCGCGGATGACGAAACGGCAGTGGGCAAAGTTTTAGCGTTTGTTTCAGCTGTGGATTTTAGAATTTAACCTCAAGTATCTTTTTTTGTTGTTTTTTTAGTATATATGTGTGCTGTTTTAACAGGTTTATAGATAATAATATATATTTTTAGAAATCTTTATATCTGGCTTTTGCCATGACTTTTTTTTTTAAAGGGCGCTGATGACCGCCGTGTAGATTTTGGCTGGAAATTGCAGAATTTAAAAATTATGCAGAAATATTATTAAATTTTAGATGAGTCGTATTTTTTACACATCTGCTTCACTTTTGTATTTATGTGTAAAAAATACGACTCATCTAAAATTTAATAATTTTTCGCTTCACTGTTGTGTTCCAATATAGTTAAATTTCGATATATGCAGAAATATGGTTATTTTCAATAAGAACATATACCATATTTTATGGACTATAAGACAGCTTAATATTTAAACAATTTTCCTGAGAAATAACATTTGTAACATTATCATATTGCAAAGCTAGACTAAATAGATAAAACATGTTAAATTTAAAGGGAGTCGATTAATGACACTAAACAACACTTACTTTTAAATTTTCTCGGAACATGTTTCAGAGACTTTGCCTCTATTGTCAACCAGACATCGACTGGTTCTCAGTGGTGTAGCTGGCGATATTTTGTCATAGGTCTCCTCTGGTGGTGGTTCGATTTGTTCAGCAAGTTCCTCGAACCGCCACCAGAGGAGACCTATGACAAAATATCGCCAGACTTGTTCTTATTGGATGTGACTTGTTAATTTACAAGTATAGTTAATTGCACTGTAAATTCACAATTTGATGTGTCTTATATCATAGTACTCATGTACAATGTATGATTTACAAGATGAATAGGTTATCTATTTGTCTATCTATCTATTATTGGTTTCATTGTGTGCTGCTGCTGGCAGTTGAATCCAAATTTGCCAGAAAGTTGTAGATTTCCTCTGGGGTCGAATATACAGCCATTTTTTTTAGACTGGGGGGAAGTTTAATTCAAACACTAGACATTTTAATTTCAGTATAAGGTGCAGCTAAGTTTTGGAAACAATTTCCCAAAGAAGAAAGTGTCTTATTGTCCATAACATATGGTATATCTGTTGATGTACTTTTGATTATAACACAACTGATGTTTAAACACCTGTTCATTATTTCTGCAGTGAAATAGCATACAGTGTGATTTTAGAAGTGCTATTTCTTGTACTATTGAAGGCATACATAACATTTGTAATACCTTCTTATATGTAAAACTTACTGCTTGAAAATACACAAGGAAACAAAATAATACTGTGTTTTTATCAACCAGATAATGTCCCTTAAGTCCAGCAGTTACTCCATTTCCCTTCCAGAATGTAACCAAATTTGCCCTAAATTTTTCTGTTAAAAGCCTCATTGCAAGAAAAGCTCTTTTATTTCAGTTTAGAGGTAAGATATTTCAAGTAGAGTTAGACTACTATTTTAGTAGATGTTTGGTTTGTGCTAATGAGCCAGCGAACATTGTGTGTGCATGAGGGTCTGTGTATGTGTGTGTGCATGCCCAGGGTGTTAAGGGTATGAGTGCACAGATTTTGTGGGCTGGGAAATCCAAATATAACAAATAATGAAGTTCCATAACAATTTCATGTCTTGAAAAATAAAGGTGATAATTAAACATTACTAAGTACATTATCTGCACAGTCTAGTAACAAAGTAGAACTACAGAATTTAATGCTTTTGTTTTGGTTTGTGGTCAGGCATGTGTTCACACCTGCAACTGGTGAAAGTCTAAACTAGGCCGGTGCTTAAAAGCTGGTTCGCCAAGTGCCCTGTGTTTATCAACTAATGGTAGTAACGATGGGTGGGGTGCTTTTCTCTTAAGCTACCCAATCGTATTCAGGAGAACTGAACTAAAAGCTGCATAAAAGCTAAGCATAAGTTGATTAAAGATAACAAATTCAGCTATTAATTACAGAAATACCTCATTCAGGCTTGTAAAATTGAATCAAAGCCACATATTTGCTAAAACAGAAAATTTATTGGTTGTCAGGAACTACAACATGAAAATAATGTAAGACTTAAAACTTCATGGTGATCACGGCTGATCACCCTTGAAGCTATGATTATTATCAACACGTCTACTTACAGTAGATGTTCAAAATGTGCTCTGTCAGACTCTTTGCTATGACTCTTGGCTTTAGAATTCTCCTATTGGGAAACTTATTCCAAGCACTGCATTTCATGAATGTTCTAGTCAGCTTTGCCAAAGCAAGAAGCAAAGACTGCCATACATAGTTCTGAAGGCATTAGACACATCTGGAACACTGACAGAAACTGCTGTTGTGGCTAGTGTCATTGCAGGTAGTTCTACTTTCTACATTCCTGACCTTCTCTTCTACACACATGCCAGTGTTGCAGGGTTGCCAAGCGTAAGCCTGTGACTTAATTGCTATAGACATGCAAGAATCCAGTACTTTTATATCATTTTGTAGCTAAATGAATCATTTTAGCAGCATATGGTAAAGACACAAATAACTCATCCTTTCTAGCTCTACCTCGATATCCTAAGTGCAATAGTAAATTATAAATATATGATGACATATTTGCGATCAAAATTGTGATCAATTTTATTTTTTATTATTGCAACCATGCACTTCAGAGGAAAATGATACAGGAACTTATATTTCAGCTTAACATCAGAAAGTTGCTGTTGAAGTCTGTGCACTCATACTCTTAACACCTTGTATATATAATATTTTAATAATTATCAACCTTTTCAAATACCTACTTGGTTACGGAATATCTGAATATATATATATATATATATTACCAATATTAATATTTATTTTCAGAGTCTATTTAGAAGTTGCATTTTTTCCCTACCCCACTATAATTAACCCCAGATTGTGTATATAAATTATATGAGAGTATAACAGTCTAAAGTTCAGATATCCTTGCACAGTGCGATCCAGATTGTCACTTTGTGGGTTCATAAAATTAACTCTAGTTTGCAGAAATTCAAACTGCTCTATATTTCCATAGAAAGACACTGTTATACAGCTCTTTACAGCAGGATGACGTAACACACCAACAGTCTCTCATTACTTCACCACGCGTAAACAAACGAATTCACTTTCATATCACTACACGATTATCAGTTCTCACTGTCCACAAGCAACTGACCACTGCTCAGCTTGCCCCTCTCTTATTTATAACTGAACCATCGTTTCTCGAAAGTTACCATACATGAACTTTCGTGGTGACGACGGAAGGAAAAGAATTATTCAGACATCACCCCGTCTCCTCTCCGCCAAGCATTCATCCACGTGTGGACGTGGCTTGGGCGCTATCTGTCTCGCACAGGCTGGCCACAGCTCAACAATGCCTGGTGACACTGCTCCCTCCTCAAGGCTGGTCGTCCTGAACAGCACCATCCTAGCGGACAAGACTATCCAGGTTTACCACCAACATCTTTCCTCGAGGCACCTTCTGGATCCGGTAGACCACGTCGTTAATTCTCTTTACCACCCGGTACGGTCTTTGCCACGGTCCTTGCCACGGCTGTTGAAGTTTTGGGCAGCGTCCCTTGGTCCGGGTAGGGCGGTACAACCAGACCAGGTTACCTTGCTGGAATCCTTGGTTGTTCGCTTGCCTGTCGTACCCGGTCTTCATGCGGTCGCTCGCCTTCTGGATGTTCTGACGAGCCATGTCATGCATGTCGTGGAGATGGTCCACGAGGTTCTCCACCTACTCGGTTGCTGGCTGTTCACTTCCGGGGGGCTCCCAAAGGCCAGATCACAGGGGAGGCGTAACTCTCGGCCGAACATTAAGCTGACTGGCGTCATCCATGTGGTGTCGTGTGTTGACGAGCGGTAGGCCAGCAAGAACAGTGGGACCTTGACGTTCCAGTTTCGCTGGTGTCTGGCCACAAACTTTCTCAGATGTTCCTCTAGGGTCTTTATCTATAATTCGACCATGCAATCTGACTGTGGATGTAGAGGTGTTGTGCGGGTCTTGATCACCCCAAGTCTTTCCAGTGCCTCTTTCATTAGTTTAGACTCAAAATTGGTGCCATAGTCGCTGTGGAGCTCCAACGGCGCCCCAAAACGCCAGAACAGTTGCTCCACGAGGCAGTCTGTGATTGTCTTCGCCTTCTGGTTCGGAATGGCCCACACCACCGGCCACTTTGTGAAGTAGTCCATGGCCACCAATCTGGTACTTGTTGTCCCGGTCAGACCATTCCCAATGGTCCAGCTATGTCGACCGCGATACGTTCGAAAGGCGTTACGACGTAGTACTGCTGCATGTGACCCCGGCTCCTAGTCTGGGAGCCGCGACTCGCCGCGCACACGTGATATTGAGGCACCATCTCTGTGTCTGCTCGGAGCCTCAGCCAATAATGGCGCTGTCGGAGTTTGTTGAACATTCGGTTTGTTCCCAGGTGTCCTCCTGAAGTACCGGCGTGCACTTCCTCCAAAACTTCCGGAACCTTACTCCGCGGAAGTACCAACTGCTCTCTCTGCGTCCTCCCGTCGGGTGATTCCCATACGCGGAACAGCACGCCCTCTTTGACCTTCAGGGAATCCCATTGGGCCCAGTACGACAAGGGTACGCAGCGCTTCTGGGTGTGATGTCTTTCCAGGTTGGTCTTGTCCCTGCTTCCACTTCTTTTAAGAGTGGCCCCAAGTCTGCGTCCGCCAGCTGCTCCCTCCTCAGGCCTGCGCTATCCCATCCATCCGCAGGCCTGTCGTCACCACTGTGACAGCTGCGGCACGCTCCTTCTCTTCCACTTTTGTGCACTGCCCGCACTCTTCCGGGCAGGGTCTTCGGGACATAGCGTCTGCGTTGCCGTGGCTCTTCCCTCTGCGATGTTCGGAGGTGAAGTCGTACTCCTGGAGCCTCTGGACCCAACGGGCTATCTGGCCTTCCAGGTTCCTAAAACTATTAGCCAGGTTAGGGCAGAGTTGTCAATCCTCCGGTGGAATGGCTGGCCGTACAGGTACTTATGGAAGTGCTCCAAGGTCTTTACTATCGCCAGTTGCTCTCGCCGGGTGACGCTGTAATTCTTCTCTGCCTTGGATAACATCTTGCTGTAGTAGGCTATCACTCGCTCCTGGCAGTCCTGGACTTGTGATAGGACGCTACCAGTGCAGTGGTCGCTGGCGTCGGTGTCTACAAAGAAGGCGCCACCTGGTTGTGGGAATCCCAAAATAGGAGCACTGCAAAGTGTCTGACTCAGCTGCTGGGAAGCGTCTTCGGCGTCCTTCGTCCACGCATAAAGCCGATGTTCTTCCGTCAGGCGAAACAAGGGCCTTGGCGATGTTTGAGAAGCCCTTTATGAAGCGGCGGTAATAACTGCACAGCCCCAGGAAACTGCGCAATTCTCGCTTATCCTTTGGGCGAGACCAATCTCTCACGGCCTGTGTCTTCCCCGGGTCTGTGGCTACTCCGTTTGGTGAGACTATGTGGCCCAAGTAGTTGACTTCCTTGCGGAAGAGCTAGCACTTCGCGTTAATTTACAGGTTGGTCGGCTGCAGTCTCTGTAACACCTTGCTCAGGTTGTCGAGGTGGTCCTCGAATGTCTTGCCGACAATGATGTCCAGGTATAGCAGGCAGTCGTCATAAGCCAATCCTCTCATTACTGATTCCATGAGGCTTTGGAAGGTAGCTATTAACTTCTTTGTCCGCTGGCCTTCCAGTCGCGCCATCACCACGTTTCTCGCGGGGACAACCATGTCTTCCCTCAGGATAACCCTGCAAATTCCGAGGCGTTCTTCGGGTCGCTGGAGTATCACCTCTTCTCCATTGAGCTGCAGAACCTTACTGCCGAAGTTGACCGTCGCCTCGTGGCTCCTGAGGATATCCAATCCCAGTATCTCTTAAGCCACCTTCGCGACGAACACCCACTGACGCACGCCACTCCGTCCCAAAGTGAACTGCAGCAGGGCCTCCTCCATGGGCAAGGTGTCACCCGATCCCGTAACTAGTTGGTATCGTCGGCTCCGTTTTTTCGATGGCAAACCCCTGGCTACGTCACGGCTACTCCGGGGTCCACAAGCACGCGGCACGGCCTCCCTTTCACCCAACCGTCCGTGGTGAGGTCATCCATACGGCGGCTGACGGCGCGCAGTGCTACTCGAGGGGATGGTGTTGACGGCGCCGAGGCCGCGCCGTGGCTCAGTGGTTAGACTGATTGGCTCTCACCTAGGCGGCCCGGGTTCGATCCCAGGCGACCGCAAAGTGAGATTTGTGGTGGACAACACGGCGCTGGGACGGTTTTTTCCGGGATCTCCGGTTTCCCCCGCCATCTCATTCCACCGGTGCTCCATCTTCATCTCATGTATCATCACTGTCATCGCCTGTTGTGCCGTATGTAGTAAAAGCGGGCGTTATACACTGCACATTTCATTTCATTTGACGGCGCCGACGTGTCCCTCGCCACGACGGCCCTTTCTCGTTTTCCAGCTGCTCGCCCTAGTGTGGGCAGTCTCCAGATTTCCCGGCTGGCGGCACCCGTAACACATGCCACTAGTTTTTCGCCGGCATCCCCATAGGTCGTCGGTCCCCATTATAGCGGATACTTCTTGTGCTCGTAGTCGGGGTAGCCGTCACTTTGGCCGCCTCCATCCTCAGTGCGGCCGTTAGCGCCTCGTGGATGGTCTTGTAGTCTTGTACCCCGCCAACGAAGGTGTAGTGGCTTCCCGGGATACGAACTCGGGTGGGAGGTCGACTAAGGTTTTGCTAGCCAGCTGTTCGATTGCCAGGGCGAACTCCTGCAGCGTCTCCCCTGGCTGCTGCGACTTAGCAGCTGGCTGTGGTAGGCTGCGGCTAAACGGGGGTTTCCGAAGCGGTTTTCCAGGGCCTCCAAATGTCCTTGGGCACCGCCACTGTCTGGACCTTGTTCATGACCTCTGCGGCCCGTCCCTAGAGGCTGGCTACTAACTGTGCGGCCTCTTTTGGTGACCACTTGTGCTTGGCCAGTGTGTCGAATTGGTGGCGGAAGACTTCGAAAGTTGACGTTCCGTCGTACTTAGGAAGTTAGACGCGCGCAGATGTTGTGTCGCGTCTCGGCGCGTCGGCCTTCACATCCTTTAATCTTCTGCCGACGATGCCCACCATGGCGTTCAGGGACTTCTAGGTTCTAACGTTCTAGGTCGTTAACGCGGTTTGCCAGGTCTTCGATGCGCTCGCCCATCTCCGTGATCTCCTTCACGCTTGCCAACTTGTTCCTCAAATTTGGTGGCGAGGGCCTCGTTCGCAGCCTTCGTTTCTGTGGCCAGGCTGTCGTTCTCCGCTTTCATTTCCGTGGTTAATTCGGCCTTCATTGCAGTCATCGTCGCGGCCAGGTTATTTGCCGCTTCCGTCTTCGCAGCAAGGGTGTCATTCACTGTTCTCATTTGTTCCATTTTTTTCTAAGATTTTGGCCAATGCTGCTTCCATCGTCCCGTTTTTCTCCTGGCACCAAATGTGACTTTGTGGGTTCGTAAAACTGAAAGTCTTGTTTGCAGAAATTCAAACTGATCTTTATTTCCGTAGAAAGACACTTTTGTACAGCCCTTTGCAGCAGGATGACGTAACACACCTGCACAGTCTCTTTACTTCACCACACATAAACAAACAAAAGAGTTCACTTTCAAATCACTACACGATTATCAGTTCTCACTGTCCACAAGCAACTGACTACTGCTCAGCTGACCCCTCTCTTATTTATAACCGAACCATCGTTTCTCGAAAGTTACCGAATTAACACGAACTTTCCTGGTGACGACGGAAGGAAAAGAATCATCTAGACATCACTCCGTCTCCTCTCCCCACTCCGTTTCTCCCTTGGCAAGCATTCATCCATGTGTAGGCATGGCTTGGACGCTATGTGTCTCTTTAGCACGGGCCAGCCACGGCTGATCAATGCCTGGTGACAATATAAACCTGAACCATTTCATTAGGCCATAATTTTCCTTTGAAAGCTCGTAGAATGTGGAATTTTGTTTTAATGATCTCAGTGGCTCTGGGAGAATTGACAACACTGACAGTTGACGGTCTTAAATGTGCAGTCATAACAGCAACATGCAGTACTCACTACGAGAGCGTGTTTACAATTTGAAAACATATTGGAAGACAAATTTCTTGGTAACAACACAACAGACATTTCAAAGAGAATTTAATGTATGCGATGTTCCAACAAAGCCACCAATTTTATCGCTCTTAAGAAAGCTGGAGGCAACTGGTATACTCATTAGTGAGAGTGGAAAACATTGACTGCCATTGAATGCAGAGACAGTTACAGATGTTTGCAGAAGGAATCAGGGTATTCATATGGAACATGTCAAAGAGGTGCAAAGAAATCGGAATTACGACTGTACAGAGTGTATATGGTGCAACAACTGAAAGAAGCAGATTATGGTAAAAAAATCAGTTACATTTTAGTTAATTGATGGAAATTAATCATTTCTCCACACTAGCCGTTTATAGGCTAAGGTTTTTGAGGATAGAGTCAACATGAAAAATTCAGTGCCATGGCCGGGATTTGAACCACGAATCTCCTGGTTTCCGTCCAGTCGCTCTAACCCATTGAGCTACCATGAGTCAAGTGGAGAATTTAATGTCAGGACGGCACGTTGACCATGGTAGCTCAATGGGTTAGATCGAACCAGGAGATGCGTGGTTCAAATCCCGGCCATGGCATTGAATTTTTCATGTTGACTATCCATCAAATCAGTTACAGTTGATGGTTTCAGAGTACTCTTATTCCATGTCCAGACGTTCTCTCCATAAAGTGTTTTACAGATGAGGCATGCTTTTATCTGTCAGGCTACATAAACACACAAAACACCAGATATTGGGCTGCTGTAAACCCCCAAGTATCCACAAAACCCCACTGCATGATGAAAAGGTTGGAGAATGGTGCACAGTGTCAGCTTCCAGGATCGTTGGTCCTATTTTCTTTAATACGAAGACACTGTAGACACTGAAGTTTATATGGGTATCATCAATACATTTATGGAGCAAGGTGCATACATCTAATGACACCATGGAACTTGTAACCAGTTTCTTTGATAATCGAATAATCTCAAAAGGTCTGTGGCCCTCCAGATTCCCTGACCTAACCTCGCCAGATTTTTTCCTGTGGGGGTATCTAAAAGATAGTGTATAAGAATAGGCCATGGACTATTGATGTTCTCAAGGAATCCATTCAAACCAAAATAAATAACATTGTCAAGGATACTCTGCGTAAAACTTAAGAGAATATGGTGAGACGTGTGTAACTATCTATAGATGCTGGTGGAGGACACTTTCAACATTTTCTCTGAGTTGTAACTAGTGTAATGTAATCTCCCAATTGTGTATTATATTCTTACAAATTTGCATGTGTATCCTGTTATTGATTCAAAAATTATGCCTATTGAAATGGTTCAGGTTTATATGGATCACACTGTATATGTCACACAATATTACCAAATTTGTCCTCATTGGAATTACCTACTTTCCATATAGCCATTTTTGTCTGTTTTCCACTGATCTTAGATTCTAAATTCTTCTACCTCTTATTTCATTTGGTAAGTTTTCTCACATTTGTGGAAAAAATTCAGCCCTCCAAAGTTTTGTTTGTGTAAGTCTATAATGGAATGCCAAGTGCTAGATATAGATAGATATGGAACAAGTGTAAAAATAATCAGTTTATCACATTTCCTCACTAAATAAGAAATATGTTGGACATTAAAAGTACAAAATGTTTAGATTAGTTAGTCACTTTTTACCAATATAACTGAAAACCAAAAAATAAGTTAAATATCAAATTTGTGTAAGCATGTTAAAATTAGAAGTACTACATATAATGTCTTAAGCATGTTGAAAACTTTGAGCTGCTTTATTAGTAACACTGGCTACAAAGCTGGGACCAGCACTGAGAAGAGAGGTGGTGCTGACATCATGGCCTGTAAGAACTTTGCCTTTTTTTGCTTGGTAAAATTCCTGTTGTCATAAGTACAAGGTCCTTCTTAGATTAAGGGTGGTGGTGGTGGTGGTGGCGGCAGCGGCAGCAGTGGCGGTGGTAAACTGCCTGTATTTCATCAAAATATAAGAGGCTTAAGAAACAATGTAGATGAACTCACTATTGCTCTTAATAGTGAAAAACTACCACCACACATTTTATGCATTTCTGGACATCACTTGACACAACAGGAATTTCAACAAATTTAATTACATGGGTACTCTATAGGAGCAGAATTCTCAAGCAAAAGATTACATAATGACTGAATTAGTGTATGGGTTAGAAATGATTTGATTTATGAAGTTGTAGAATTATGCAAATTTATGGTGAACAAGAGCTAAACTCTGTGCTATTCAATTAAATGGTAGTCATGCGAATTTCATAGTATCCATTTCCCTTAGGAAATTTTGAAATATAAAGCAACTTGAACATGCTCTAAATATTTATTTAAGCCAAAATAAGGATTAATATGTGGTGACATAAATGAGGTTATTTGAAATCTATTCAAGAGAACAATTTAGCACTTTATGTACAACATACCACATGACACAGTTAACTTTCCAACAAGAATCCAAAGTAGTTATTCTGCAGCTATATGTAATATTATGCATGTTTGGAGGAATTTAGTAACAGTGACATACAAATTAATTGAAGAAACTATTTGTAGTCTGTTTTTTAACACTGCCACTTACATTTTTATTTTTTGAGGGACTAGTTTTGGGAGCTGTTGCTTCTATTTTCAACCTTGAAGGTCCAACTATTGTCTGTCATCTCTTCTTTCTGGTGGTGGAATAACAATGAATTTCTTTATCAGATTATGCAATAATAAACAGTCTTACACACAGAATAGTCAACATACCGTTGGATAAAGAAGAATACTTCTAAGAGCAAAAACCCATAATTCACATAGCAGAAAAAAAATGGATACAATAAGAGTGTAGTGTTTAAGAAAATTAAAAAAGCTAAGCTTAAGAAAACCATTAAGGAAGCAATCACATTCACTAAAGAAACAGAAAGCAACAGCATATTCGGTGCATTCATGTACCGCACATAAACATTTAATAAATTCAAAAAGATGTTTAAAGACTGGACTGGGCTATGCTACAGAGGGAATTTGGCACAGAGGCCCAAACTTGTTCTATTGTACTTATGCCCTCAAGTGGTACACCACCAGGTGGAAGGATGAGTCAAAAGAAGACAGAATGGCCATCCCAAGGAGCTACAACTGTGCAAGGGCGGAGTCGCTATACTGCACCAGTTGGAAACTCCCTGCCAGGTCAGTACAACCAGCATCTCACCCTACTGTGGTCCGGGAAAGGTCCCACTAGACTGGGTTCAGAGATCATCTTACCAGAAGAGGAAATTTTAACAAGAGATATCATCCTGCCATGCAACGCCAAGGAGTCCGCCAACACTTGTACCCTGAAAGAGACCACCAGATGAGAGATGGTCTGAAATGATAAATGAAGATGAAACGGAGGGACAAGAAATTCAGAGGATGTAATTAAGCTATCCAGCATTTGCCTAGCAACCCGGAAAACCCCTGAAAAAACATGGGTCAGGTAGGTCGGTCACTGGAATCAAACCCAGACCTCCAGGTTTAAAGAACAAGATATCAACTTGACACCAAGAAGTAGATAATCAGTATTAAAATTGTTCAATTCAAAAACAAAAGATGAAATCCCACCAATGAATAGTTCCAGAATATACCAAATAAGTTGTCCCAAACCAGCTGAACATTAAAATGGCCCAGTTGCTGATGACGTTCTACTTTTCTGCACAGATAAACATCTGCTCAGAGCCTTCAACTCTTTTTAGAGACACCTCCGCCTCGTCCAAGAGTGGTGTACATGCTGGCAAATGTCTGTTAACCTAGACAAGAGCCACGCAATTCTATTCACCAAATGCCACATACCCAATGGCTGCCCCACATTCACCTTTAGAGGCTGCAGAATTGAATGGGAAAATTCCATCACTTATCTAGGAGCTAGGTTGGATAGGGGTCTTAACTTTTTGCAAACACATTTGGGGGTCTTTCTTTGAGGGTGCAGGGGGCAATTGCCTCGTATCCCATGCTGAGCTCTGGTATGCCTGTTCACCTAAAGCTACATCTCTTCCTTGCCCTCATCATTCCTCTTATGCTGTATGTCTGCGAGATCTGGGGGATGGCTGCAGACAGCTGACTACGTTACCTCCAAATGGCACAGAATATGAGACTGTTCCATCTACTCTGTTGGCTGTTATTTTCCTGTGAGACTACTTCACGAAGCCTCTTCTCTCCCTTATGTGGAGGAGTGGTGGTGGCGGTGGCGGCGATGGTGGCGGTGGTGTTTTAGGGCCCGTCGACGAGGTCATTTGGGTTATGTGGAGGATGAAATTAGGCACTCAGCCAAGAAATTATACGAAAGGTTAAACATCAAAGCACCCTTGTTAGGTCTCTAGGGGAATATAATCCCACAGAATGCCGCTTCAGGCATTATCGAGTACCCTGCATGGCATGTGGGCACCTGAGATAACACTGGAGAGCCCAATAACAGCAGCAAAAGCTGAGCTCCACAATATTCCCACTTAGAGTAGTTGGCCTCTAAGTTAACCAACCAGAATGCTTTACTCCTACAGACACCAAGGTGTAATGGGTACTGTGTTCTACCACAATAGCTTGGAGGGGCAATAAGTACCCTCCTCACCACTATCAACCTGAAACCAAACAAGTCACCGTACAAAACCCTATTCAAAATTTTCCTACCTGCAGTAAAACCCTATTGAGTGTGGGCACGCAGCAAAATCATTCTGGCTTACTAAAGCCTGCCAGCAGTGACGGATGGATGGAAATAAGCTGTAGAATAAAATTGAATATTTATTTGTCATCTCTCTTCATACATATATTCATTAATACATCACCATTAACAACATGCCTGTCTCAGATGGTAGCGTGTCTGCTTCACGTTCAAGAGATCCCGAGTTTGAATCTTGGTGAGGGTGAGTTACCTGCATAAGGTTTTCTCCGGGGCTTTCCCTTATCCTTAAAGAAGAATGTCTGGTAACTCTAAGCTCTATGGTTCCTGGGTTCATTTGAGCATCAGATGACCCATTTCATTCATCGTCTGATAAGACTTAACAATGGAGGACGTAAATTAAAAAGAAAACTAACAAATTTCCTAACACATAATAACAAACTTTCCATCCTATCCCCACCCATTATGTATCTTTCCTACCTGCATTCCTTAAATTTCGGTCTCAGTACACACAACCCCTTTTTTGTTATAATGTTCTACTAAGTCCAGGGTCCATAGAGCTTAGAGTTACCGGACATTCGTCATTTAGGATAAGGGAAAACCCTGGAAAAAGCCTTATTCAGATAACTCATCCTGACCGAGATTCGAACTCGGGACCTCTTGAACGTGAGGTAGACTTGCTACCGTCTACGCTACCGAGGTGGGCCACAACCCCTGGTTTTCTGTATATTGATGATTCTCTACTTGTTTCCGTTTCTCCAACCTTGCTTGTTGATTATTCTTAATCATTCTTAACCATTTCTCTCTGACTTTCACCAAGTAATCACCTATGTTTCTTACATTATTTTTTTTCTTTTACAGACACTTTTCTGATTAGTAATACCTTCCCTCCCTTAAAGCTCTTCCATTTCTGTTGCCAAATTTGTTCTTCCAATGCCTTTGTTTGCATTATAATGTACTATACCAGTATGTCATGTTCTCGACACATTGGGCATTTCCCTTTATCCTTATGTCTAATACCTTTCAAATTTCTGACTCCTGTCCTCGCCCAAGCGAATCCTTCTTGCCCTAGCTTATTACACACATCTATGTACTTTTCCCTCTCCTATACTGGTTTTATTTCCCTATAGAATAGAATAGAATTTATTCATCGATTGATATACAATAAGTATATATGGCTTTGTCAATCTTACATAATATTATATACAGTATACACAATCACAGAAGAAATTACATAAACAATAAACAGATTGCAGTTTCATTTGCAGAAAATCATTCACACTATAAAATTTGTTTTAACAAAGATGCTTGTTTTTTTCTTGAACATTTTGCCTGAGAATCCCTTGATAGAGTGGGGTATCTTGTACAGTATTACTCCTTTGTGGGAAATACTGTTGATTGTTCTGGTCAATCAGCGTTGGTGCAGATGTATCAGTTCAGTTGCTCAAGTATTATGAGTGTGACAGTCTTTATTTTTTTTAATAATGTATATTATTATGAATAAAAGATACAGTTTCTATAATATATATACATGGCAGCAGCAATATGTTAAGTTTGCCAAAAATTGGTTTACTTGAGGTAAAGATTGGTACTTATGTAATTATTCATAGTATATATAGTGACTTTATGGGCTCATAGAATTTAAAGTCCAATTTGCAGAAATTCTAAATGTTCTTTTTTTCCGTAGAAATACACTTGCAAATTATAGCAGAATTGCGTTACATACACAATTACACTCTACCAAGGTCGACGACAACAAACAGCGTTCTGATTACATCTGTTTACAACATCAGCTCTCGTTACAACACTTTACAACTGTTTACTACTACTGTCTTGTTACAGCTGCTGTTTACGACTACTGCTCTGTTTATGACTGACTCTTGGCGAACGTCGCTTCCTTATATACCTCATTGATAATTCGAGACTGTTCTGCAACAATCAAGAGATCGAATGTTCTGTCACCAGACGAAACTCGAACCTTCCAGATGGGAAACCTTATCTGTGCCGGAAGTCCTTTATCTCGGCGCTGCATATCAGTTCTTTTGTGTGCACAACCCGCGCTATCGCGATCGGGTTCGCGACACTGCTCCCTCCTTAAGGGTGGTCGTCCCGAACAGCACCATCGTAGCGGGCCAGATGATCCAGTTTTACCACCATCATATTCCCTCGGAGCTCCTTCTGGATGCGGTAGACCACGTCGTTAATCCTCTTCACCACCCGGTACGGTACTTGCCACGGCTGTTGAAGTTTCGGGCAGCGCCCCTTGGTCCGGGTAGGACGGTACAACCAGAACAGGTCACCCTCCTGGAACCCTTGGCCTTTGGCTTGCCTGTCGTATCGGGTTTTCATGTGGTCGCTCGCCTTCTGGATGTTCTGACGAGCCATATCATGCATGTCGTGCAGATGGTCCACCAGGTTCTCCACATACTCGGTTGCTGGTTTTGCGTCCGGGGGGGGGGCTTCCAAAAGCCAAGTCATAAGGGAGGCGTAACTCTCGGCCGAACATTAAGCTGACTGGCGTCATTCCAGTGGCGTCGTGTGTTGAGCGATAGGCCAGCAAGAACAGTGGCACCTTGTAGTCCCAGTCTCGCTGATGGCTAACAGTGACCTTCCTCAGGTGTTCTTCTAAGGTCTTGATGTATCTCTCCACCATGCTGTCCGACTGGATGTAGAGGTGTTGTGTGGGTCTTGTTAACCCCCTAGTCTTTCTAATGCCTCCATCATGTTGGACTCAAAATTGGTGCCCTTGTCGCTGTGGAGCTCTAACGGCACCCCAAATCGGCAGAACACTTGCTCCACGAGGCAGTCTGTGATTGTCTTTACCTCCTGGTTCGGGATTGCATACACCTCCTGCCACTTGGTGAAGTAGTCCACGACCACCATCAAGTACTTATTGCCTCGGTCGGACACTGGGAATGGTCCAGCTATGTCGACGGCGATCAGTTCGAATGGCGCTCCGACGTTGTACTGCTGCATGCGACCTCGGCTCCTAGTCTGGACTGGCCGCACTCTTCTGGGCAGGGTCTTCGGCACATGACGTCTGCGTTACCGTGGCTCTTCTCTCTACGATGTTCAGAGGTGAAGTCGTACTCCTGCAGCCTCTTTACCCAAAGGGCTGCCTGACCTTCCAGGTTCCTAAAGCTGAGCAGCCAGGTTAGGGCGGAATGGTCAGTCCTCAGGTGGAATGGCTGACCGTACAGGTACTTGTGGAAGTGCTCCAAGTTCTTCACTGCCCCCAGTAACTCTCGCCGAGTGACGCAGTAGCTTTTCTCTGCCTTTGACGTCTTGCTGTAGTAGGCTATCACCCGCTCGTGGCCGTTCTGGACTTGCGATAGGACGCCTCCAATGCAATGGTCGCTGGCGTGGTTGTCCAAGATGAAGGCGCCGCCTGGTTGTGGAAATTCCAAAATAGGAGCACTGCAAAGTGTCTTCTTCAGGTGCTGGAAAGCGTTTTCGGCGTACTCCGTCCACACATAAGACCGGTGTTCTTCTGTCAGGCGGGTGAGGGATTTGGCGATGTTGGACGAGCTCTTTATGAAACGGCGGTTATAGCTACACAGCCATAGAAAACTTAATTCTCTCTTATTCTTTGGCCGAAGCCAATCTCTCACGGCCTGTGTCTTCTCCGGGTCTGTGGCCACTCCAGTTGGTGAGACTGTGTGGTCCAAGTAATTGACTTCCTTGCGGAACAGCTGGCACTTCTTTGCATTCAGCTTCAAATTGGTCGCCTGCAGCCTCTGTAGCACCTTGCTCAGGTTATCCAGATGGTCTTCGAAGGTCGTACCGACGATGATGATCAGGTACAGCAGGCAGGCGTCGTAAGTTAACCCTCTCATCACTGATTCCATTAGGCGTTGGAAGGTGGCTGTTGCATTGCAAAGACCAAAGGGCATAACTGTGAACTGCCAAAGCCCTTGGCCTGTCTAAAATGCTGTCTTTTCCTTGTCTGGTCTAGAGCTACCTGCCAGTAACCCTACTTCAGGTCCAGGGTCGAGAACCACTGTGCACCAACAAGCGTGTCCAGAGTGTCGTCAATCCGTGGCAGGGGGAAGCAATCCTTCCTGGTTACAGTATTCGGTTTCATGTAATCCACGCAGAAGCGTAACTCGCCATTCTTCTTCGTCACCAGAACTACAGGGGAACACCAAGAGGTGTCAGACTCTTCCATCACTCCCCTGGATTTCATGTCGTCTAGCATATGCCGTACCGCCGCTTGTTTTGCCAGCGGAACGCTTCTAGGTGGTTGCCGAGTAGCCCGGGTGTTTCCGGTGTCGATGTGGTAGAGTACTCGGTTCGTGCGGCCGTAGTCACTCTCGCCTTGGCTGAAGGCTCTGGTATCGTCTCAGCAGTTGTCGAACCTTCTCCAGCTTTTCCGCGGCCAAGTCGGCACCGGCTCCTCGGTCTTGTCGAATTGCGGTTACGCTGACTCCTGGCTCGCACGTCCCCAGCTCCGTTCCGGCCTGGACGTCGTGATCGGTGTCTGCCGGGTTGAGCAGCCTCACTGGCACCTCCTCTCGACAGGGCAACAATGTGCTGGCTACACATAGTCCGTGCACAGGAGTCTTCTGGTCCAGCATCATGTTCTTCGTCCGCTGGCCTTCCAGTCGCGGCGTCACCACCACCTCGCTTCTCGCGGGAACCACCACGTCTTCCTTCAAGATGACCCTGCAGATTCCAAGGCGCTCTTTGGGTTGCCGGAGTATCACCTCTTCTCCATTGAGCCGCAGGTCCTTCCTGCCGACGTCGACCTCGCCTCGTGGCTCCTGAGGGCATCCAATGCCAGTATCACTTTAGCTGCCTTCGCGACAAACACCCATTGACGCACGGCACTCCGTCCCAATGTCAACTTTCCCCCAGGGGCCTTTTGCTCTAGCTACGGGAATTGGTGATTCCGGGGTCCCGAGCCAAAGTGACACCCTCGATGTGGGTTCCTCTTAGTGGTGAGGGGTCAGACAAAACACGCACCCACGTGTAGGCTGTGCGTGGAGACCCGTGTCGGTGGAAAGGTTTGTCGTGGTGTTTGAGGGATGCGCATCTGAACTCGTTCCAGTGTTCTTCTGAGTTCGGGGAGGGTGTGCATTTCCGATACACTACTTAGGTTTCTGCTTTGCCTAAGTGGGAGGTTAGGGACTAACCCGCCCCTAATCAATCGGCCAAGACTAGGTATTGTACCGAAGTCGAGGGTGAGTGGGACGGCGTGCTCGCTATATCCCCTGTGTAGCCCCTTGTTGGGCCTCGCTACTTAGTAATTAAAAGAACAGCGGAAGGCAGAAATTTCCAACGGTTAATCCGTTTTTAGTTGGGAAAGGTCTTGACAAAATAGCTGCTGGAGTAAAATCCTGAACAAAATCTCGGAATGGCACGTTGCTGGTGAAAGCAATTTCAGCGTCTCAGGCAGCTAAGATACAGAAAGCCACCATGCTGGGCAGTTATCCAGTTAAAGTGGAGTTGAATTCCTCGCGCGGTGTTGTAAACACTACCGCGTTGGATGGCATGTCCAACGAGGATATTCAGGAGAACCTTCAGGAACAAGGCGTTACAGCAGTCTATCGTGTGCAACGGAGAGAGCGAGGGGAAATGGTTCCTACTCATACCCTGTTCTTGACCTTTGATCGGGTAGATCTCCCTCAAAGGATCAAGGCAGGATATGAAGTGATAGAGGTTAGACCATATATACCTAACCCTCTTAGATACTACAAATGTCAGCGGTTCCGTCACACTAATGAATTCTGTAAAGGTGTACATACATGTGTCAGCTTGTACATCACCTCCAGCATGCGTTAACTGTAGTGGTGAACATCCATCAAGTTCAGGAGAATGCCCCCGTTATATTGAAGAGCGAGCTATTCAGGAGATGAAGGTTAAAGAGAAGGTATCCTTTTCGGAAGCCCGGAAACTTCTTCGTATCCACAAGCCCTCTTTAACTAGCTCCCGTAACTACAGCTCTGTGGCGGCTACCCACTGAGACGGGAAGCTGATAACCAAACATGCGATATGAACGGGGCAACTATATCAGAGAAAGTTCTAGCGCCTAGATCGGAACCAAATGCATCAGTAACAACACGTAAAGCTCCGAGCACACCACCTAAGACTATTACAAATAAGAACATCTCAGAGTAGTGTACCAAGCACCAGAAATAAAGTTCAGGACTTAGTATGACTGAACTGCCTTTCTGAAGGAAAACGCATAGCCTGCTCCCGAGAAGACCAAGAAGAAAGGTCCAAGAGCATCTCCGAGATCATCTTCGGAGTCATCTGGAGAGGACTGGCCGGCGGTAGTCATGTACGTCGCTTCCAGCCTCTCGAACCGAAAGTTGTAGAAGGAAAACGGTCCTCTTCCATAGAATATATGGAGCAGGAAATACCTGTCCACGCTGCTGCATCTGCAGGAAAGAAGAGGCAGAAGAAACCTGCAGAAACTATCCCTACACCCTAGAAAAAGGGTAAATTGATCCGACCACCGCTAAAACCTACGTAATGTTTGTCTTTATTTGACATCATATCCCATTACTATTGTCATGGCTATCCTTCAATGGAACATACGAGGTTTAAGATCACATCGACCAGAACTCGAACTTTTGCGCAATAAGCATGAACCCTTGGTATGTTTACAAGAGACTAAGCTATGACCACAAGACAATTTTAAAATCAGACACTACACACCACTGAGGTGCGATATTGAAACAGAAGAGGGCATTGCTGCTCACATAGGAACTATGATGCTCCTCAGGGATGACATATTTGTAGATCCGTTACTGCTACAATCTGACATCCAATCTGTAGCTGTAAGGATTAAACTGTCATCAATCGAGTTTTGCATTTGCAATGTATATCTACCTCCATCTGATGACCTCTCGTTAACTGACCTTGAAGATCTGGTTTCCCAACTATCAACACCATTTCTCATAGTGGGAGACTTAAATGCCCATCACCCACTTTGGGGCTAAAATCGGGCATGTTCGAGAGACAACCTGATTGCAAAATTCTTGGAGAGCTATAACTTGGTTCTCCTGAACACCGGAGAGCCAACGTTCCTTTCAGACACCTTTAACACATCGATTTGGCAGTGTGTTCATCCCAGTTAGCAGTTTCACTACAGTGGAATGTCATGTCTGATTTACATTCCAGCGACCACTTCCCATGTCTTCTTAGTCTCTTAGCACAAAATGTCTCTTCCTCGCGTATCCCTAGATGGCACTTTGATCGTGCCAACTGGAACCTTTACACCCAGTTGGCTGTCTTTGATTACAACGAGCACGATTATGTGAATGATTTAGTTGATCATCTCGCAGAGAAAATTCTTTCCGCTGCAGAACAGTCTATTCCACGTTGGGCTACCCACCCTCGTCGATATCCTGTCCCATGGTGGACTAACGACTGCCGGAATGCAATTCGTGCTCGTAGACGTGCTCTAAGGGTATTCCTACGACACCCTACCCTAAGTAATCTAATTGAGTACAAGAACGCGCGTGCAAAATCTAGGCAAATAATTAAGGATAGCAAAAAGGCCTCATGGAACAACTTTGTATCTTTTAACAGACGTACACCTTCATCTGTTGTATGGGATAGATTAAGGTGCGTGGCCGGAAAATCAACCCACCTGCCAATCGCTGGTCTGAAAACAACTGCAGGAATTGTTGTTGATCCGTTTGTCGTGGCTAACACCATCAGCTGTGCTTTGGCTCAGGTGTCTAGCTCAAATAATTATGCTCCTGAGTTCATCTCAATTAAGACTCAAGTAGAATCTCAAGGTTTCTGTTTAGTTCCAGAAACCTTGAAGATTATAACCGCCTCTTCACCTTGGCAGAGTTAGAACACACTGTTTCATCATCGCGACTGACAGCACCAGGACCGGACGGAATCCACGTTCAAATGTTACATCTCTCACCTGAAGGTAAGGCATTCCTGCTCGAGGTCTATAACCGTGTTTGGGTTGATGCCACGTTTCCTGACAAGTGGCGAGAAGCCACCATTATACCTACCTTGAAAGCTGGTAAGGACTGTCACCTCCCTTCTAGCTACCGTCCTGTTTCCCTCACCAGTTGCGTATGCAAGGCGATGGAACGCATGATAAATGGGCGGTTATGGTGGCTGGAAACGCACAACCTAGTGAATAACATCCAGTGCGGTTTTCGACGACGCCGTTCAACAGTGGATCATCTTGTGTCCATGTCGACACAGATTATGAACAGATTTCTTAAAACCTGTCAAACCATCGGAATATTTTTGACCTTGAAAAGGCTTATGATACGTGTTGGCGGGCAGGGTTGCTACGTACTCTGCACACCTGGTATATACGTGGACGATTACCAGTAGATAGGACCCGCGGGAAGCAGACACAACATAACCTTGAACTGGCGCCATACAAAGTTGAATGACCGTTTAATGAGGTCGTTTGTTGACCTTTGCGCCAGTTCCCGGAATTGAAGTGTCTGGTTCCCACGGGTTCATCTTTTTTTATTTATTTTTTGTTTGTTACATAATGTTTTTTATTATACAATAAGAAGTGATACATCTATTTTTTGTTAAATTACAATGAATGTTTGGTTACATGATATTTTTTGTTTGTTTACATAATGTTTTTTATATTACACAATAAGAAGTATTACATTTTTTTTTTAAAATTACAATGAATGTTTTGTTACATTATATTTTTACTACACACTGTATGTAGAATATGTCTATTTTTACATAATATGCGTCAGCTGGATACCTCGTTTTTTTTAAAAAAATATATTTGTTTGTGATTGTTCTTTGATGTCCACGAATAAAATTTTGATAAATGTGGTGACTAACGAACTGAATATTCCGCACTCGTCTACTCCTTGTTCTTCTTCCTGTTCCTCTTCTTCAGTTGAATTACTTCCCTTTATTTTTTGTAAGGTTTTCCGAATACACGCGTTTCTTGTTGCTTCTTCTGCCAAACTGCGGGTTTCTATGTGGTAACTCACGTGGTGGAAGTTGTGATGTACCTGGTCGCCTATTTTAGGAATATGCAGAGCACACACCACTGAACGTTCATTGCGGTTTCCTTCTTCATTGTCGACGACGTCGAATATTCCTTTCCTAGTCACCAGCTGATCTTGACGAATCGGGATTGAATTAGAGGTTGTGATTGCCCTTGCCTCTTCGCCGTCCGGATCCAATCTGGAAAATTTTAAGTAAACTTCAAAAATATCTGTTCTTCTTGCTTCCTCTTGTTCAAAATGTTTGCACACTTTAATTTTAATTACTTGATCCCTTTTTATTTTTGATATGTTAACTGATGTTATTTCAAATGGATTTTTATTTTGATAGTAACCTCTAGCGTTAACTAGAAATTCGTTGTTAATGACAACTTTTGCTACAATATTGTTTCCCAAATAAACGGGATACGAAGCAACTGACATTGTGTCAAGTGAACAAAGTTAACGAAGTACCTGCTCATTTATACAACTTCCATTTTTCTCTCTGCGCATGCGCTACAAGAAGTGCAAGTACATTTAATTTCATGAATTTTAAAAATATAAAATATGCAACTTATAAATATTAAAAATATAAGAAAAATATATGTTATCAGCAAACTATCGATCTCCATGACTGCTGAAATAAATCTTAGCTATTAAATAAAATACTTGCCTTTTTATTCGGTTCTTTTGACGAATGCGTAGGCATCCCCTCCTTTGTATACCATGCACATTTTCTTCTCGTTTAGCATTTTTAATGTTTCTTCCGATATTTCATTGAATTTTGACGGAAGAAAGAAACTTCGGTCTTCTATTTTTAAGACCGTTCTCCGGCCATACTTCGTGTTGACACATCGTGCCTCCTCAATCGGATATTCCTTCTCCAGGATTAGCTCCGCGACGGCTAGAGGCTTCTTGCTCTCCTTTCCCAACTCGTTTAATTCTCCAAGTGCTGCGTCCATGCTTTTCCTGTTATCTCTCTCGCGCTTGCTGTAGAGCGACTATGTGGCGTTGCTCGGCATCCACTCCTTTTTATATGTCCGCTGCACGCTTCTCGGCACACGTGAGCAGTTGTTTATGCAGAAAGAAACGTATTTCGTAATACGTTCTAGGCGTGGCACAAATTATGTATTCCGTGAAGTGTTTATACGTCATATTTTTTGCGCCTTTAGGTAAACTTTGTACGTCGCTTACACAATTGCAGTATGCTGTTATTAAATTTTTTACCTCTTGATTTTCCTTCGATAGATGATAGAAGATGTCATTTACGATGGGGTACAGACTGCATAAAGTAGTCCATTCCTCTTCCACCAACGACAGGGAAATCTGATCTTCTCCCTGATACTGTTTTAAGATGATATTTTGTGTACCAAATATGTATTTTATGTCTAATTTCAATTCTCCTGTTAAATTACACTTCCATTTGAAGTTTTCCTTTTTGGAACTTGTGTCTATGCAGTTTATGCAATGTATGAGGTTCTTCCAATCCGTTAGGTTATATAATATTATACCTTTATGATCACCACATTTGGAAATAAGAATGCGTAGATCGTAAGGAAATTCTGATGAGAATCCCTTACATATGAACTTCTTCTGACCGTGATCCAGGAAGTAGATACTGTTAAGAATTCCGATCTGCGACGGATTATTAGTGCTGGGTTTTGATGCAGATGCTTGTTCTTCTTCGTTATCAGCTAATTTAATTTTTTTACTATCCGTGGACCTGAAACAAGTTTGTCAAAAACGGATATTAGGTGCGGAACCTAAAATATATATATAATATTTTAACACTAATACAACGAATAGGGTACTTACATTTTCTTTTAGGAGCGACGCGCCGGCAGGTTCTCAGTCCCGTCCTCTCCGTATGAATGAGAAATTTTCAATTTAGGACCGAGGTATTTATACCCAGCTGCTGCATTCTAAAATAAATCGAAATATTCGTTACAAAAGTTTTGTTCAAACTCTATGGGTTCGTGGTCCAATTCGGGAGAGATCCGACGTGAATTATTTGGTTGAGGATCGCATGGATACACGTTCCGTCTATCCACAACGTGCGAGTACCACAAAGAAAGATTAATTGCGTTCCTTTGAGCACAGTTTAAAACAGGTATTCTGTGACAACCATGTGTGCATGAGTACGAATCAAATGTAGCAAAGGATTCTTCATAATTTTCAATTTCGTTGACATTTATAACGGTTCGTTTGGTTATAGCGCGAAGAAATTTAGCCCTCTTTTCCCCTTTTGTAAATAGTACGGTGTATTTATCGGCACATCTGTTCATAATTTGAGAAAGTAGATCATATTTTACGTCTCCGTCTTCCCATTTTATGCCATGTATTTTAGAGGTTAGTCCATCGTTAATTGATTTGACCAAATCGTTTAGAACCTTACGTTCATAGGGAGGCATAAATAGCCATGTTTGGACCTCCCGATTTGAACCACATATTGAAAGTTCCTTGACAACGTATTCACGGTCGTTGTCGATTAAGAAATTAAAATATATGAATCCTGCTCCTTTGGACATGTTTTAATATTCAAGATTAAAACGATAATGAGTTATAAACAGCACTGCACCTACCTTTTATTGCATTACATGTTTGAAGTACTCCATTTCTTCTGCAAGGTACGCGAAAAGAGCATACAATCTTAGAAATTTTTTGTCGTTAAATTCAAAGTCTTTTATTTTAAATTTAGAAAAAAAAATTTTTTTGAGAAAGTTGGAACATCTATGAAGAAGATAAGCAATGACGTATTGGCCGCAAGTGGAGCTGTTAGAATTTTGTAAACGCCGTCTGTTGTAAACCCAATTTCTACCGCATTGATATTGCAAAAAATTTAAAATATTAGAATAAAGCGGCGGATAGCCAAAGCTGTCAAAATATTCTCCTATGCCAGATTTAGATATAAAGATACACACCCAATGTTCTCCAGGTTTGTTGCTAGGGTTGGTATTTATTACCAGTGCTAGAGGAAATGAGAATACTTGCATTTCTGGTATTTGATCACGTGCAAATACTCCGATAAAGTATGGTCGAGTATGCGGATTATTGGATAAAAATGTACGTATCTGATCAGTATTCATTGTGAGACATATATGGACCTGTTAACGTCTATTTCTAAAAGTTTCTGATATTCTGAACAAACCAGCATCGTTATCGGTTCAGTTAAAGCATTCTTGAACGCTACATTTATAGAAACATTTCCGTGCGGAAGACCTGAAATGTACGCGTCGTTAGCACTCATATCTGCGGTTAGATCAAAAATTAATATTGTATAACCGTTTGCGTAATGTTTTAAAGATATTGAATGTCCTCGATCATCGCATGTAATACCCAAGCCATCTTTTAAGGTTTGATAGCATCTTAAAAATTTGACCTCTTCGAAATTCGGAGTTAATGGTTGCAACGGTGTTGGTTGCCCGTTGACGAATAACTGACAGAAATTTAAGTTAAAGTGCTTTAAATTAAAAGGATTTTTATCAAAGGCGCCACTGTATGCTTTATTTGTAGTAAAAGCTATTATCATTCTACGGGGCACTTTACCTACAAAGATGTCACTTATGCTTTTGCTTATAGTGTCCTTCGGAATGTTAAATGGTTGAAAGTCCACCCCGATCAGGTGGTACTTTGCGTTACTTTTTGTCAGCGCTTCTTGATGGGCTAACAATACTGTGGGTGATGGGTATACGCGCTTAAGCGACAATTTAGCAGCAGTTATTAAAGTTTTTCCTTTACCTATAAGATGAAATTCTGGCATCGAAGGAGTTAGCTTTATAGTTACCGACACATTATTCAATAACAACTTATCCTGATTGCATATTTCACTGTGTAAACACCCCATCATTTCAAACTCCTTGCTTTCTTTTGTAATATCGTATCGCCATTTTAAACCGTTACTGTTATTGATATCTTCCATATTATCAGGATCATCCAAATTCCAAAGTGATGCCTGTAACCACGATTCCATGGCATCTGTGGAATAATTTAGCAGTGTTTCAAAATATGATTTATACGGATATCCTGGCTGTGGTTGAGACACTGTAACGTTATTCAAAATTACTTCAATTTGCTGAAACAAGGAATTTAGGGAGTTATTAATAAGTGTACATTTATCGGTATCTGCAGCTTTCAATTCTGTGCCATCCTCTTTCACTATTTTACAACGTAAACGCAATACTATGTATGAAAGATCTAAGTAAGTATCTGCGTTTCCTGCATAATGAAATATTAAAGGCGAATTATACGATATTGCATTTTGCGTATCAAGTTCTATTATGTTAGTTCTGTCTATTCCTGTTTGAATCGGAAGCTCGTCAAATATTTTAAACGCGGAATGTGTGTAAATGTTAGGCATGATTTTTTATGAAAATATATCTTTTTTCTTCTTCCTTCTTCTTGTATTGCTCTTGCGGCGCGGCTTAACTGTGGAATGATTTTGTTTTGCTTTTTTACGCCGTTTTATTCCAGATCCTAGCATGCTATCTATGGATTTGTCGGCTTCCCTCTTCAAATTATCAGTACTTTCTTTTAATCTATCATTAAGAGAATGCTTAAATTGCTTTTTGTTAGTTGCCACGTCAGCTAAAACATTTATACCTGTATTTAAAGCTTCTTTGCCAACAGTTTTGGCAGCGCTCTTAAAAATTGGTGAAACAAATTTCCATAATCCTTTAAGTGCACCGAAAAGACCATGCCCTCTTTGGAAACGTTTTCCTTTATATAATACAAAATTTGGATTTTCCTCGTTGCCCTTTCCTGCTTGGTTTAAAGTATTTTGCAAGTTCGTGATGATTCATTATTTTTTGTCTCTCGGTCTAAATGAAAGTACAACGGTAGATGAAAATCCGTCTACAAATGGCAAAAATTCTCCTGCGCCTGTTCTTAAATCTATTTTTATAATATTAAAATCGTGTTGAAGTAAAGGAACCCAATTTTGAGGGAAAACTGTCTTTTCTACTGCCAAATGCTTATTAGCAATATTTAATTCTACCGTGGTACTTTCGATGATTTGGGCGAACGTATCGCTAACCATTTGCGGAGCTACTAAATTACAATAAACAAACATTTCATACGGAAATGTTAGATATAAATTCATCGGATATGACGCGCGTAAAGTTTTTGCTACATTGTCACCCAATTTAAAACCTAACTGCCTACTTAGCATGGGTGATAAATATAGGTTTCGTATATAATGTTTATCTGTCCTAAGTTCAGGCTCGTACGATTGGTGAGTTTCTTGCTCTTTAGTTGTCTTCTCGTCTGAGGATGCCGCCGTCTCTTCTTTTTTTCTGTTTTTTGCTAGTCTTCTGTCTTTCTACTGCATCAGGATTAACGCTGACAAAACCTGTATTAGAATTGTATCTAAAAAACGTGTGCACGTATGCATTTCTTTCTAGCACGCGATTAAGTTCATTTAGAAACATGACATTATCGATGATTGTGGATTCTCCTAAATCGTATCGAAAACTGGACGTAGTAACCCCGGTTTTCGTTACGTGAATTCGATCCCCTTTTAAAAAGCTGTCACTTCTTGTAATATTCACAAACATTCCAGGGTATCTTATCTTCGTTAGGGTAACTTCCCATTCCCCTAACAAAACCGTGCGCTGAGGTAACATATTACAAAAGCTAGACGTGGTGTTCTCCTTAAAATGATCCATTGACCCGTTACTCGTAAGTGTGATGGAGAAAGGCTCTCTTCGCATCATTGTGCTATTAAGCTTGTTTGTTTTATCCAAGAGTTAAATTTTGAGGGGTATCCTTTCCACTTTACCAGTACTTCTTTACTGCCACCTCTGCCTCTTTCGTCTAAAACTTTATCTATCTTAAAAATTGATGGAGGTTGCACTTTTTGAATTTCTTCCGTGTAAAACATCCCGTCTAAATCCTCTCCGGATAAAGCTTCTAGTTTATACACAATCGGGACGCCTTTTATAACTTCTTTGATTTTAAATATTTCATCGGTCCAGTTCTGCTCATATCCTTTATCGAACTTCATTTTTAGTTTGGAAATACGAACGTGATCGCCTACCTTATACTTTTGTGGCTTAAGCGTGTCTTTTGTACCCAAATGTTTACCATATAGATTTTCATAAACCAACTTAATATTAGATTCCGATACATCTGCAGGAGCCATTTTTATTGATCTATGATAGGAATGATTATAAGATCTTAATAACTTATCAAGTATATCAGTATATTTGTACGTATTTTTAAATGTGAAATATTTCCACATTTTTTCTTTCAGCGTTCTATTAAATCTTTCTACTACGCTAGCTTTAACATTATTTTTCGTGGTATAATGAACAATTCCGCGATCTTTTAAAAAAGACTGAAATTGTCTGTTAGTGAACTCAGTACCTTTATCCGTTTGTAAAATTTTTGGAACGCGCTTATTTTGATTAAATATGTCAGTGAAAGCTTTAATAATTTCGGTTCCTGATTTAGACTTCAAAGGCACAGCCCATGCATATTTCGAAAAAACATCGATAACAGTTAACATATAAATATACGGTTTATTGTATTCTTTGATGTTATTTAATACATTTAGATCACTTTCCCACAAATCGTCAATGTTTGTTACATGATAACGTTTCGTAGGAAATCGTTTTCTCGCGTATTTGTGAAAAGTGTAACTGTCTTGCCCTTGCAAATATTTAATTATTTTTTTCTTGGAAATTCCCGTGGCTCTATAAAGCTTATTCACGCTTCCAAGTCCGGCATAATGATCTATTTTAGAGTAATACTTGTCAAGCATTGATTTATCCTTTCGGGTTAAAGCTTCTGCCATTTTGATTTAAGAGTACGCAAGTTATACGGCTTATATCTTACATCTACATCAGGTTCGGTTTTTATTTTACTCGTTTTCTTTTTCTTTTAATTTTTTTTTGCTTTAGGTTTTCTTTCAGCGTCCCAATCGCTTTCAGGATTTGAATTTTCTGCTTCTCCTTCTTCTTTATTCGAATCTCCCCATAATTCCTCTTGTGATTGTATGTAAGGCTTTCGGAGCTTTGACACAATATTGTGATAATTGATTAATTTATATTTGAGTAATTTCCATTTTTCATCGGGTGATAGAGACTGTTTTTGTATTAAGTCTATATCGTTAGATATATTCTCTAAAGTTTTATCAATGACATTTATTTTCTTAAAGCTTTCAGATTGCGGATAAAGTAACATAATTTGCTTGCCGTATTTCATGATATTTTTAAACAAACTTAGACACAATTGCACTACCTAAAGCACCCAATACTGGCAATATAAACGATGGTAAAAATCCTCCTTTTTGTATGATAATATTTTTCTTCTTCTTGAAAGAAGTCTTTTTATCAATTAACTTTCGCCACAATCTTTTATGCTTTTTTAAACGATTCTTACACTTACTGGATATTGGAACCTTTCCGTTACTGACGTTTAATACGCATTCGGATATAGCTTTTATCAATTCCGAATTGGCTTCGCTTAAAATGATTTTTCGTAACTTCGGATTTGCCTTGCTTAGGACTGCTAGATTACTGCACTGCTTTGCTACTGTAGATGAAGATAATTTACACACCTTTTTAAAAACTTTTGGAGATACACTAGGGGCCATTTTGTTTTTAGGAACGAAAATGATAACGTTTCGTTAGGTAATACCCCTGTTCTGTATCGATATTTGTCAGGTGTGTGCTGTGTGCAATCTATTACTAAATATCCGTGTGGCTTTTCTGTCGCTTTTTCAAATGCTTCTAATAAAAATTTTGATCTTCTCGGTTCAAGCTGTTGAAATAATCTATCCACTTGTAGCTTATCTCTGTTGTTTTTAAATACTATAATATAATTTGAATTCAGCGACATGGTTCTAAATTTTTTTCCCTGCGGAAAAATATTTTGGAGTATATAAATTACTCCAAAATTCTTATGATGCGAATCCTTGGTAAAGAAATTTGATACATTATTATTTTCAGCTTCATACATTAGGTCGTCTAAAACCACCATGTCCCCGTTTCTTAACGTTTCTAGATCCGGCACACCTTCGTGCATGCGTACATTAAACGTGCAATTATTAAATTCTCGTTCGGCGCTGGGAGGTGGCGGATACTCGGAAGGATGGCACCATAGACATCTTTTTATTGGCTCGCTAAATACTTTATTAGCATTTTTCAACAAATTTCTTATAAAAGTAGATTTTCCAAAACGCGAAGGACCTGCCACCTGCATTGTACTGGGAAATTTGAACTTTGTTAAACTTGAGTCCACTGTTTCAGAAGGTACTTCGCTTTCTAAGTCGTTTGTGTTTCCAGTTAGATCATTCATCTCCACGTCGTCACCAGCATTTACCTTTTTAAATTTCTTTCTCAAATTTTCATCCACAACTTCTCCTTTTGATACGTCTTTCATCTCCACGTCTTCACCAGATTTAACCTTTTTAAATTTTTTTTAAATTTTCGTCTAGAACCTCTCCTTGCGATACATCTTTCATCTCCACGTGTTTCCCAGATTTTGCCTTTTTAAATTTTTTTTTTTAAATTTTCATCAACAATTTCTCCCTGGGGAATAGTTTTATTATAAGGTCTCTCCTCCTCAAGATCGTTTCTTTCAGTTACATCGTAAGGCTTGTATTGTATTCTTTTATGTCTCTTGTACCTTTCTGATCCGGTATTTCGTGATTGATATGGGGAAAAATTTCTTGCAGCCCAAAATTTTGACTTTTAGGTGATATATCGGATTCAAAAAGCGCATCGATTTTCCTTCTCAAATCTTGTTCTTGTTTATTCTTTTGTGACGGTTTGTTAAAAAGTGCATTAACAAAATCCAAGTCCTGCGGCTCGGCATTGGATTTAAATGACTTTGAATCATAAATCTGTTGCCCATCTCTGATTCGTTTTCCCTTACTATTATTTGAAACTGATAATTTAGGAACTTTATTAAAAAATAAATATTTAGGGTTTATTTGACGACGCTTCTTTGGATCATTTAAAACATAAATTAGGAACCTTTTTAAAAAAGGAGAATTCTTGACTGGATTTACGTTTTTTAAAAGGTATACGTATAGATTCTACCTTAGATAAATCGTCTAAACTGTATTCTCTTGAATCTTCGTCTGATTCTAAGGACATTTTCGTCGCAACTGAAGCTGAAGCTACTTTTTCTACTATTTACATCTTTTTTTCTTATATCCATAAGGCAGTGTATCAAAATTTAAAGTTCTTTTTCTCTTATTAACAACTAATCGGAATGTTTTAGCACATGGTTCTGTTACTAAATTCCACAAAGATTTTCTAGAAATTTGTTTTCCGCGTAAAGTAATTGTCATGTTATTTTTAATACAATATCACTCATTACGCTCTCGTTTATTTTTTCCAAATTTCCAGAATTTAAAGTGATACCTTTAATTTTACATACTATTTTGATATTTTCTCCAGATCGTATTCTAAATGCATAACTCTTTGGGCCGGTGGAAACGAATTTATCAATGTATGCATCCTTTCCATATTTTTCTAATTCATCTGTCATACAGCCAAGGAAAGATCCTGTAGATGGTAACCAATCTCCCGGTTTATATACAGCTATAACAGAATCGGTATCGAAATATAATACCCGCTCATCGAGTTTCTTAAGATACGAATAAAGTTCAAGACGAGCATGTGCAGTGGTATAGGCGGCGATGACAACATTGCCGGTTTTGTTTCTCTTAGGACTCTCCTTAACGTTGCTCCAAACGACATAAATGACATCATCTGTTGCTGGAAGATATGTGTGAACTTCTACGCTAGGGTTATTTAAAAGCTCAATAAGACGAGAATATTCGGTCACTAATTACGTTGTGGGTAGATTATCTCGTTGCCCGTATTTTCCCCAAAATGAATTTAGCATTAGCTTGCTTAATTCACGTCTACCGGGGTTGTAACATATTTTAGCAGGATCTAATTTAATACCTTCCTTTTCCTCAAATTCTGAAATAAACGCTCTTCGTTTCTCTTCAGTATCGCATTCAGAAGGAAAACCAGACGATTCAATTTTCATTTTTAAAAATTGGTTAACGTAATTTTCAAAAAGCCCTTGTTTCTTATTTTTCAAATCGTATTGCACCATTTCATATTCCCAAATTTCATAAATTTTTATTATCTTATAGCCTTCATCAATAGCAACTTTAACCTCATCCAAAATCCATGTACCACTTAAACATCCTTCATCATCAGCGTGATCACATTCTGTTTGATTTTCTGTTTGTGCACAACTTAAACACAAGGGAAACATCAGTTTACCATTTACGCGCAAAGGTAGCACAGGATGGTAGAGATCGGTCGGCGGCAAAATTTTACATTTTATAAGTCCTCCCTTAATCGAACGTAAATCCGGAAAATTATTTTCCTCGTGATAAATTTTTGGATGTCCGACAGGATAGGGTTTAGTTTTATTAACAAAAGGATATAGACTGCATACATCAAGATAACATATCTTTTCATTTTTCCGTGTTTCGTAATATAACTTGGTACAGTTTGTTCGACCGCCGTAAAATGCGTCTCGCGGTTCCAGAGGTTCAGGCAAAGTTAAAGAAAAATTATTTACAAAATTTTTTAGATCATCATCAGACTCTACCATGTTTTTAAATTCACATTCCCATAATTCCACAACATTATAAGATGCTTTTTTAATTTTTGATGTAATTCTTTGAGTTGATTCATACCGCGAATTCATGGTTTCATAATGAGCACCATAAACATAAGAAGATCTATCCTTGAAACATTTTAAGCATCCATGATAAAAACATCCATGAAAAAAATAAACTGTTTTATCATCTTCTTTGTATCCATCCACCTTATGATTTAAAATTTTTACCTCTCTGCCATTTAATGCATGTTGTATAAAAACATTTTCCTTTTCCTCTAACCACCTGAGCCAAATTAGGGCTATACGCGACTGTCTGTCTCCTAGGCGATATCCTCCTAAAGGAATCGCAGAAATGGTGTTTTCGGGCATAAGTCGTTTTCTATATACATTCATACAAGCATTGGCAATTGTTACACATTCTCTAAAGGGTTCAATGCCATTTTCATCTAAAAATTGTTTTCTAAATTTAGAAGCGCCGAAACATAGCAGCTGCACGTCCATTCGACAATAGTCTACAAGCTCCTTCTGCATATCGAATACATAACGAGAGTTCTCCTTTTCAGTAT
This sequence comes from Mantis religiosa, assembly GCA_030765055.1. NCBI lineage: Eukaryota > Metazoa > Arthropoda > Insecta > Mantodea > Mantidae > Mantis > Mantis religiosa. Next base: position 341,296,293 of record CM060948.1, read on the forward strand.
ACCATCTTTCAAACTCTTTCCGTTTTTCTACAGACATCGACTCGGGACAGTAATATTTTGAATGAGGGATACTTCCAACATATTTTTCATTTTCCTTGGAATTAAACAAATAAGGAAAATACCCCTTTGTTTCTTGCAATTGAAATGTTTTTGAAAATCTGGCCAAAGAAATAGGAATAAAATTTAAAGAGTCTAAAAACGTAATGTTTTGGTATTTTATTTTATATATTTTGGTCCCATTCATAATTAACTCAGGTGCCCAACCCAGTGTACCAACCATATATTTAAGAACAATATGGCCGTCATAGGATTTCAAATTATGTGCAATTACAGTCACATCTTTAAGTTCGATGCGTGGAAGCGTTATATATTCCAACAGTTCACGCACGGGATCTCTTTTGAATATCCATTCCTTTATCCCGCACTTGCGGCACGTTTCCAACCTTTCATAAATGTCGATGCATTCATCGCAAGCTTGATAAAGCACGCATAGATTCGGTTCATGCTCGAATTTATCTTTCTGTAAATTGAATATCCTTTCTTGGGTACATTCGAAGTCAATAAAAAATATTATAAAACTTTTTCTTAACTTTTTGTTTTTATATGGCTGAATATAGCATAGGTGATTAGGCTGTACATATTTCTGACATATACAACAATAAATTTCGTTACATATATGAGGTTCTTTTCTTTTTCTTAAGTTGTATAGTTTACAGCAATTATTACAAACCTTTTCTACATCGCAAACGGAAATTCTTTCCGGATAAAAACCACCCTTTTGCAAGTGATTTTCATAACACTCTCGTCCTTTAAAATCGCGATTACAATGTTGACAGTATATATATTCGTCAAATATTTTACGACATTGAAGATGGCATTTTGGACACGTAGAATCACAGCGATGTTTTTCTTTTTTACTTTGGAATGGAAAATTGCATTGTCTACAATAATATCTACACTTAAAGGCTCTATGAATGTCCACAATAACGTTAAAATGATTATTATGATATATTAAATCTACGTTTTTGTCACTATTTATTGCTGATTTGTACAGAATATTTTTTCCGCTATGATCTCCAAATACGGTGAATGCATATTTGTTTTGAAACTGTTTTTCAAAAGAGATTATGTCATCTACAGTAAACCCTACACTTTTATTTAAAAGATCACACAAATTAAGTGCTTGCTCTGTTTGTCTTTTTCCGCATCTTTTAATTGAAACATAATTTTCATCACCATCAACTTTAGCAATCGCTACAGCAATTGATCTAGGAAGACATAAAAAGTCGTCATTTTCGATCGTTATTATGCCTTTGCTTTTGGTGCAAGCCTGGCAATCGCTAAAGCAATTTCCTACCTGTATTTTCGTGTAGACGCACGTAAATGTTAGTGGTCCATGCATAAAGAAGTTTTCATTACTTTGAATAACTCTTTCTACAGAATTTAAAATTGCTTCCATGCTTATTTGATCGAATCGTCTAACGCTTACGTGAAAGGTACTAGGAGGATCTTGCGTATTCGTAATGGACATACCAAAACAACTAGGTTGATAATGTAATAGTTCTCGGTTAGCAAATTCCATAAATTCTTCAAATATTAAATGTATCCACTCCATAGAGTCAATTTCATCTTCTTCATTATGAATATCAGTCATAGGTTCCACTAATATGCTAGACTCTGTATATCCTGAATAAAATCTATCTAATGTTCTTTCCCTATGACTTAAAATAGAAAAATGTTCCATTATACTCACGTAAAATTAGTAAAATTGTATGCTCTTCCACGATGCTCTTTCCACCTTTAAGACAGCGTGCCTCAACTACTTATATAACACGACCTTGCTGTTGTGAAGCTCGGAACTGCGACTTCGTTATCTTGATCTTTTAAAAATACATCCTTGACATTTTCCAATGCACGTGCACGTAACCTTGTGCAGTATAAACTTGTTCCATTCAAGTGCAAGTGTACTTACCTTGGTCTTTTTCCAAATACAAAGGAACAGGATGCACGTTATATAACATAACCTTGGCCTTTTCGAAAGCAAGTCTACGCGGAACTGCGACTTCGTTATATAACATAACCTTGTTTTTATGAGAGCAAGTGATCTTTTCAGACAACGCAACCTTGACATTTTCCAATGCAAATGTACGCGGAACTCCGGCATAGCCTTGTCCTTTTCCGAATGCAAATGTTCTTTAATGCAAGTCTACGCGGAACTGCGACTTCGTTATATAACATAACCTTGTTTTTTATGAGAACAAGTGATCTTTCAGACAACGCATCCTTGACATTTTCCAATGCAAATGCACGCGGAACTTCGGCATAGCCTTGTCCTTTACCGAATGCAAATGTTCTTTTATATAACATAGCCTTGGCCTTTTCGAATGCAAGTCTACGCGGAACTGCGACTTCCTTATATGATAGCCGTAAGCAAAACCACACCCGGAATTGTCCTTTGTTTTTATCAACAATTTTTATTGCTACCCATACATATTAATGATGAGGCCTTGGTATTTTTCCATACATACCTTGCTAACCGCCAGACTTGTTCATGCACGTCCCACATACGTATTTTTTTTTTAAAACACAGTATAAAACGTCTGTGCTACCTTCTCCTGGCACACAATGGCCTGTTCACACAACAGTACTGCAGGTTTCCCAGAGTGCGAAGAGTGTTGGCAGCCATATAGCCAAAGAATAGACGACGGATTGATGTATATGGCATATGCGAGATCTAAAGGAGAAGAACAAGAAGAAACGTCATTTTCACAGTTAGAGGACGAAGATACAATAACGTTTCCAATCCTCCGAAGACGGCTCGAAGAAGAAGAGGCAAGCACGTTCCCAGTCCGGCAAGACGAGGCAGTGAAGAAAGAAGAAGAAGCAAGCACGTTCCCAGTCCGGCAAGACGAGGCAGTGAATAGAGAAGAAGGAAAGGCAAGCACGTTCCCAGTCCTGCAAGACGAGGCAGTGAATAGAGAAGCAGAAGAGGCAAGACCCGGCACATCCAAGCAAGAAGAAGAAGAAATCATCGTCATCGATTCTGAAGAAGAAGAAGAAGAAGAAGAAGAAGAAGAAGAAGAAGAAGAAGAAGAAGAAGAAGAAGAAGAAGAAGAAGAAGAAGAGGCAAGACCCGGCACATCCAAGCCTCAAGTAAGAAATAAATTATATTTCAGTTTGCATGATCCCTGTGCGATATCTCCAATTAGGAGATACAGATCGGCAGGTTATGATTTATTTTGTACGAAAAATTTTAAAATTTTGCCATTGAATAGTACAATTATAGATACAAAGGTATCTATAAAATTACCCAGATCAACTTACGGATTGTTGATTACAAGATCAAGCTCCGCCGTCAAAAACTTGATCGTTTTAGGAGGAGTCATAGACAGAGATTATACGGGGACAATAAAGGTCATATTATTTAATTTGTCCAATGAAGCCGTCTACATAGAAAGACACAGTGCCGTGGCACAGTTGATAATACATAAAATTTGAACTCCTGCAACCAAAAGGGTGAAACGCATCGCTAGAAGAACTCTCAGAGGAGAGAGAGGATTTGGCTCGAGCAACCAGGAATGAATTTGAACTTGCAAAAACTTTGTGCGAACGTGATAGAGGAAAAACAGATTTCTCTAGGCCCTTACCAATATGCAAATTCTACAACATTAGTTAACATATTTGAAAACTTTAGTTCGCTGGAATACTACGATATATACAGATACTCTTTTTTAGGAGAAATAATTGAAAGAAATATACCAAATTGTAAAATAAGATCGCTTAATTATTCAAATGCCTTAATACACAAATTTAAGAAAAAATTTTGTTGGAGTTACATCTCGTCGCATTTGAAATTAAGCGAAAATCACATATTGGAATTTAAAGATTACCTGGACTGGTCAAGGGCGTGCGTTTATCAAAATCTTTCCGAATTTGTGATAGATGAATGCAACGAATATGTAGATTGGAACAGTGTTTGCCGTTACCAAACTCTTTCGGAACAAATTATGAGGAAATATTCAGCAAAATTAAATTGGACTTTGGTAACCATACATCAAAATTTGACAGAATCATTTGTCAAAGATTACAAAAAGAAGTTTGATTGGGAACAGTTACTTAAATATTCAAATTTAAAAGAAGGATTCATAGTGCATACCTATAGTTTATATACAGACAGAAAATATACAAAGCGTGTTCTACAAAATTTATAAAAAAAATATTGTACCAAAGCTAACAATGTATACAATTTGGTATTTTTCATAAAAATTCTGTGTTGTCAAGGAAAAAAAGGTATAAATAGGCTATTGTGACCACATTGTCAAATGTGTATATTATACAAAAAGAAATTGTATATGGTTCTGTGTGAAAAAGAAGAAGAATGGTGTGAAAAAGTGTATATATACTCTGGGGGAAAAAAGGTGTGAATAGGTCATTGTGGCCACATTGTAAAAAAAAAATTAACACTTAACACTTCTTTTTTTGAATTAGAAAAAACAATGTGTGTGCTAGACGATACCAAAGAAACCAAAATTTTTATATATGTCAGATCACTTAACCATTTCATAAAAAAGCAGAAAAGGTGCTTTGATCAAAATCTGTCCTAACAATATTGTTAATCTTTAAGAAACTAGTTTTTTTTATATTCCGAATAACTCACCCAATTTTGTAAAATAAAAAAAAGGTGCTTTGATCAGAAATCTGTACTAACAATATATTCAATAAAAATAAAAAATAAAATGTTAATCTTTACCTTTTTTATTTTATAATGTACGAAAATTCATCGTCGTTATCCTGATGACCGTCCACTCCTTCTATTTCTTGTTCCTCTTCTCCTTGCAATTCCTCTAGATCGTAATTTACAAACAAATCAGATTCCTCGTCGTCAGCTGCCCTACCTGTGCACACTCCCGTCTTAGTTAAGTTAAAAATTAAATCTTTCAGCTCTTGAAATTGATGGTATATTTCGTTAGCATTCTTTCTTATATTATCAACCAAAGTTTTGTGCCTAGATAAATTATGATTTCGAACCTCTATTTCCTTCCTCAAACCCGCCATCTCCACGTTAACCTTTTCCAAATCGTCCTTAAGCGCCTTGTTTTCTTCGGTTAGTGATTTTATCTCTCTAGCCAAATGCTTCGTCTTCTCGCTGCACTCTCTTCCCAGCTTCTGTCTGATCCTGCTTGCAACGGTCTTACACTTTTCGAGTGCAGCTCTTCTCAAACTCTCCACCGAAATGCGCCCGCCACTTTCGGTAGATCCCGATCCGCATTCCGATCTTATATTAAACGAGCCTTCGGCAGCCCACCTAGATGCCCATCGTTTCGCCCTACCCGTTATCACGCTCCTGTTTCCTATATTTAATTTCCACTCGCCATCCCCGCACTTTCCAAACACATACAAGTAATTATCCGTAAAATAAGTATTTATGTCGTCAATCATGCTATACACGGTGATGAACTCCGTTTCTTTGGACGTCAATTTCCAATCGAGTCCTATACCTTCCGAAAAATCAAATAAGTCGATGAAGTCTCTACAATCCACCATCTCCACCATCACCTGCTTGTTATCGTTCGTGATCATGTTAACGGCAATGTCGTGAAACTTGCATTCCGACTGATTGCTACTCCTGGGCACGGCCTTAACGCATTCGCAAAACTCGTTCATGACGTAACCCATTTCGCACTGTGCGTGTCCGACGGTCAAATTATTATAAAACATCAGACCACATCTGCTTCCAGCCTCGCATCTTGTGACAGGCTTTAAACACGTGTATATATTTTTAATGCTCCTAGCAGCCATCGATTTAGAATTAAACCTACATTCGCTATCTTTCCTATACACGCACGAACAATTCGACAACAGTTCGTAATCTTTGCGACACGTCGTCGCATTCTGCAAACGACCCCTGTTCTCATCAACCTTGAAGCCGCATCTTCCGAAACTAACGCAACTCTTCTCTTCCTCTTCCTTGCCATTATCGCTCGTACCTGCGAGCGCGATTAGCACCAGCAATACAAACGCAAACATTTTTTCTTCTTTCTTTCTTTCTTGCCTGTTGTTTCTCTCTTGCCCCTTCTAACATACGCGCACCTTCTTCTTCTTCTTCTCGCACCAAGCAGAAAAAGAAAAACAAAAACATACAACCGGCCAATTTCATCACCTTAAATACCTTTTCTTTAGTCACGTGATTCTTTTTTTACTTTCCACGTCACGGAAACAGACACAACAACACCTTGAACGGGAAGCAGACACAACATAACCTTCAACTGGCGCAAAGGTCAACAAACGACCTCATTAAACGGTCATTCAACTTTGTATGGCGCCAGTTCAAGGTTATGTTGTGTCTGCTTCCCGCGGGTCCTATCTACTCCTACCACTCTTCCTTCAGGAATTCTCGAAAGACTGCGTATTCCGAGTAAGGGTTGCTTTGGTTTTTTTTAATCCTTTTGTTCAAGAGAACGGTGTACCACAGGGATCGGTACTAAGTGTTACGTTGTTTGCTATTGCGATTAATTCTATCTCGAAATGTGTACCTCCGGGGTCTCGTCATGCCTATTTGTAGACGACTTTGCCGTCTACTGTACATCTCAGCGGACACCGCTTTTAGAGCGCCGTCTACAGACCACCTTAGACAACCTTAAGAATTGTAGTTTAAAAACGGCTTCCGATTCTTCGCTGATATAACAATTTGTGTTAACTTCTGGCGTCGTCAGAGTCCACTTCCTCCAAGGCTCCGTTTAGGCGCTGATCTACTACCGTTTGTAGATGAGACGAGGTTCCTTGGATAGATATTTGATAGACAACTTAGTTGGTCGTCGCATATAGCACAACTGAAAGCACGATGTGACCGATCTTTAAATATCTTGCGGGTACTAAGTGGAAAATCGTGGGGAGCGATTCAACCTCAATTCAATAGACTAAGAGTAGTATTTTCAGCTATCCACTCTTGTAATATTTTCCCATATTCTGAATTTAATTCCTTACAAAGTATTTCACCATTTTCTTCTCTCCATTTATAAATTTCCACCACTCTGAAACTATCCATACCTACTTCCATCAAACTGTTGTTATCTTCTACTAGTTTTAATCTTACTGGAAAATGACAACTCTCTGCTATTACTTTCATAACCTCAAAATCTAATATCCAGTTGTCAATTCCTAGTAAGCACATTAAAATATCTACCACACTCGTGCCACATCTATTAACAAATGTATGTTCCCCTTCTGTGTTTCTCCCTTTCAACCCGTTACAAATCATGAGCTTATGCTCCTCACAAAAGTCTGAAAGTTTTCACCTTACATTATTGATAATCTTATCTTTACTTTGCCACCTATCTGATATATATTCCTTATATTCTCCACCAGGATTGTTCTGTTTAACCTGATTATCCCCAGTTCTTTATTTACATCCCCTACATTTATTTCTACATTTCCACATTTGTTTTTCGGTTCTTCAATTACCCAACTTAATTTCCTCAACACATTTGCATCAAAATACTCTGATGTAGATGGTGGGTTATACACCGCATTAATAAAAACATTTTCTCCTTTGTGGAAACGTAGAGTCAGACTGAAAAATTTAGTGCCAAAGCCGGGATTTCAACCACGGATCTTCTGGTTTCCGTCCAGCCGCTCTACCATTGAGCTACTATAGCCAACGTGCCGATATGACATTAAATTCTCCAACTGACTCGTATTTTCCCGGTAAACCACTAGGAGTTCTCATAAACACATGAGGCAACTACCTTTATGGCGACTTACAACATGTAAGTACTTTAAGGCCCGGGCTTTATAGTTAACCACTATTAGGTCAATTAATTTCCATTTTCTCCTTTTCTAAATATCTCTCTCGTAGCTATGCATAACACTGCACAATTGTAAACGTCCCTCAGTGGCATATAGGGGAAAGTTGATGATCGCTTTGATCTTTCAGCAAGGTTCAATGATCCCGTATACCAACAACAGATATGGTCCTCCAGGTACACTAGGGTTGTGACTGGATGAAATAGACACCTAAACAAAACCAAAAAATGGTGTCCCTATAAATCGGCTGTTTACCCAAATACTCCAAATATGTAGAATGATTATGAAAAATGTTGGAGTGTAAGAAGACGGATGATTTCATTGTCAACTGTCAGGTATTAGAAAACAACATTAGAATAGAGTGATTGATTTAATTAATTGAACTGTTAAATTTATTATATGTATTTTGTATAAAACAGTGTATTTTCAATCCATTTAGCTACACAGTTAATTTTGGACTATGTTACTATTTAATCAGTTATTTCAAGTTGTTGCAAGTAGGTATATCATAAGAGAACTGTTTTGTTACATCATCAGTTTGCCAATCATCAAAAAATGATAGGCTTGTTTCCTTTGCTGTAACTGCTCGATTTCCCAGTATTCCCAGAGAAAAATGTCTAATGATTTTTAAAAAATGATCGAATTCTATAGATTTCAATAAGGAATCAATAGATGATTTTATGAAGCTTACTAATTTGTTTTAGTTAATTGATGGAAATTAATCATTTCTTCACACTAGCCGTATATAGGCTAAGGTTTATTTTCTGATAGTGAACATGAAAAATTCAATGCCATGGCCTGGATTTGAACCACGGATCTCCTGTTTTCCGTCCAGTCGCTCTAACCCATTGAGCTGCCATGACCAACTTGCCGTCGCAACATTAAATCCTCCATTTGACTCATATATTTCCCCGGTAAACCACTAAGGGCTCTCACATTCGAGATACACCGTTTGTGGCGACTTACTGTCGTAAGTATTTGAGTTCTAGGCTTCATCATTTTACTAATTTTTTGTACTAATTAACAGAGTTTTACTGATCTGTGTTTAAACCAAAATTTCTTTACTTTCAGTGGAAGTGTTTTTCAGCCAATTTCTGAAGTAGCTATGTTTAGTCCTCTTTCACCTCTTCTTGCCAATCATTTTATGAGTTTTTTTGAAATGCAAGTCTCTAAGGCTTTTCCTTCAATTTTTAAGACATGGTATTGTGACTTTGTGGGTTCGTGAAATTAAAAGTCCAATTGCACAGACTCAAAATGTTCTTTATTTCCACCGAATTACAGTTGGAACACTTGCCGATCACATAGAATTACGTAGCGCACACAATTGCAATTCACCAGTTTGTCCGTCACAGTTCCACTCTGCACTCGCAGTTACGTACACTCCTACGATGCACGTTCCTTCACTGGGCGCTCTTCACGGCTGCTCGCCAAGAACTGAACTGACTCGCCAACTGCAGGCCTTATATAGGGAAGATCGCCGTTTCTGGAAGGTTCGCGGCGCGCACAATTATCCCGAGGTTTCGAGACGTCTGGTGGGAGGGGAAAGAGACGGTACAGGGCTTACGCCGCTCTCCTAATCATCCCTTCAGTTAAAGATACGAGACAAAGGGGTAGGCGTGGCCTGAATGCTTCCCGTCTGGCCCTACTGCCGGCCGGTTCTATAGGGAGTTCCGACGTTCGGGTGAAAGTATTGTGACTTTGCGGGTTCGTGAAATTAAAAGCCCAGTTGTACAAACTCAAAATGTTCTTTATTTCCTCCAAGTTAGTCTTTGTACACTCGCAATTCACAGCAGAATTTTGTGCCACACAATTGCGTAACAGACACAATTACGATCCACCAGTTCGCAGGCCCACACTACTTGGCAACTTGCCGTAAACTCTGACTCAGAACTCTACAACTGACTCACTTGGCGCACCGTGCTTCTATTTATAGGTGGCTAACTGGTTCTAGAAAATTCTATACCATGGAGAGGAAAGATATACCAGAGATTTCACCTTCTTTCCACGGGGAAGGCAGGAGAAGGGGCAACCACTTGGGCTCTGGTCATTTCTCTCCACACCCCGCCTCTACTCGGCATGTTATTAGCCCTACGCATTAGCGTAGGCGTGGCCTAGATGCCGTACGTCCCCCTCTATGGCCAGCCCTTCCTGCTAGCTGATTGTAAGTTCGAGGATTGGGTAACAGTATAGATATGTGGATGACATTTTTGCTGTAGTTCCTGAGAGACACATAGATGATGCTTTAAAACTTCTAAATTTGCAGCATAACGCTATAAAGTTCACATTAAAAATTGAAAGCAATGGTTACCTCCCATTTCTGGATCTATAGATAATAAGAAATAACAGTAAAATAAACTTTGGCATGTATAGGAAATCAACTCACACTGATAACTATATAAAATATAAAATTTTCAATCCTTTGTCACACAAATTTGCTGTTTTTAATAGTTTGATTTAAAGGTTGATAAACATACCTCTAAACAAGGATGAATTTAATACAGAATATAAACCCATTATTAACACCGCCTTAATAAATGGTTTTAATAAAGATTTTGTACTCAAAAGGTTAGAAAAATTAAAATATCAAAAAATGTAAATTAGGTTTCCACTCTTAAAATGTAAAAAATATTTTATTTCCAAAAATTTTACTTATAATCCATGGACAAATAAAAAAATTCCAAAAAATGTTCAAAGAAGTAGCTATAATACTGTGACTCTGTGGGTTCCTGAAATAAAAGTCCAATTTCACCACTCAAAAATGTCCTTTATTTCCACCGACTTACAGTTAAACTCTTGCCAATTACACAGAATTACTTGCTGCACACAATTACAATTCACCAGTTCGTCCGTTACAATTACCTTGTACTCGCGATTACATAAACTCCGTTGCACATACCAGTTACGTACAGTCTTCCGTTGCACAATCTTCTCGTTCATTAACACGTCACTGACTAACACTGCCTTCTTACACCAAGAACTGTCCTCATTCACACACTAACCAACTGACTGACTGACCAGACCAACAACTGACTAACTAACTCCCTCTGTCTGTCTGTAACTCTCTTTATATAGGAATATCGCCGGTTTCTCGTGTTTACAGGATTGTTCTAGTAACAGAAAGATCGAGAAACAGGTGTAGAGAAAACAGGCGACACAGTCATGTTTTTTTCCCTGACCACAGTCTGTCACCACCACAAGACAAACGAGGAGGAGGTGTGGCTAACCGAACCTCCCCTACCTTCCGCTGCCAGCTGCTTTCACAGGGTGTTCCAGCGCTCCCGTTACACTGCTCCCTCCTCAAAGCTGTTCGCCTCGAACAGCCCCATCGTAGCGTGCGAGGCGGTCCAGGTGTACCACCAGCATCTGCCCGGAGTCTGAGCCAGAAGTAGCGCTGCCGTAGTTTGTGAATCATTCGGTTCGCTCCCAGGTGTCCTCCTGAAGTACCGGCGTGCACTTCCTCCGAGACTTCCGGGACCTTGCTCCGGGGAAGTACCAACTGTCCTCTCTGCGCCTTCCCATCGGGTGACTCCCATACCCGGAACAGCACGCCCTCTCTGGTCTTCAACGAGTGCCATTGGGCCCAGTGCGACTTGTAGGTGGCGCTCCTCGGTGCGATGTCCTCCCAGGTTGGTCTCGTCCCTGCGTCCACTACCCTCAAGAGTGGCCCCAAGTCTGCGTCCGCCAGCTGCTCCCTCCTCAGGCCTGCGCTATCCCAGCCTTCAGCAGGCACTGCCACAACTACTCGGACTGCTGCGGCACGCTCCTTCTCTTCCACTCTTGTGCGCTCATGGCCGTCCTGGAACTGCGGTAGGACACCTCCAATGTAATGGTCGCTAGCGTCGGTGTCCACAATGAAGGCGCCACCCGGTTGTGGGAAACCCAAAATTGGAGCACTGCACAGGGTCCCCTTCGGGTGCTGGAAAGCGTCTTCGGCGTCCTCCGTCCACACATAAGGCCGGTTTTCCTCCGTCAGGCGGGTGAGGGGTTTTGCGATGTTGTCGGCCTTTTCCTCTAAATCATTAAGGCGGTCGTCTACTTGACCCTTCCGCTTGCCCAGGTTCGCGACGTCATCCCTCACGCCGGCCAAACGTTCCTCAAACTTTGCGGCGAGAGCCTCGTTCGCCGCCCTCATCTCCGTTGTCATTTCGGCCATCTTTGAGGTCATTGTCGTGGGCAAGTTGTTGTTAGCCGTTTCCGTCTTCGCTGTTAATTCGGCCTTCATTTCTTCCATCTTCCCGGTGATGTTGTCCTTAGCCGTCCTGATTAGTTTCAGTTCCGTGGCCAGGTTATTTCTAGTCTCCAGCATCTCTGTTAATTCGGCCCGCATTTCTTCCATCTTCCTGGTGATGTTGTCTTTAGCCGTCTTCATTTCTTCCAGTACCGCTAAAATCTTTTCTAATGCTGCCTCCATCGTTGTAATGTTCGGTGATGTTGTTTTCCCGCTTCCTGACACCAGTGTGACTCTGTGGGTTCGTGAAATAAAAGTCCAATTTCACCACTCAAAAATGTCCTTTATTTCCACCGACTTACACTTAAACTCTTGCCAATTACACAGAATTACTTGCTGCACACAATTACAATTCACCAGTTCGTCCGTTACAATTTCCTTGTACTCGCGATTACATAAACTCCGTTGCACATACCAGTTACGTACAGTCTTCCGTTGCACAATCTTCTCGTTCATTAACACGTCACTGACTAACACTGCCTTCTTACACCAAGAACTGTCCTCATTCACACACTAACCAACTGACTGACTGACCAGACCAACAACTGACCAACTAACTCCCTCTGTCTGTCTGTAACTCTCTTTATATAGGAATATCGCCGGTTTCTCGTGTTTACAGGATTGTTCTAGTAACAGAAAGATCGAGAAACAGGTGTAGAGAAAACAGGCGACACAGTCATGTTTTTTTCCCTGACCACAGTCTGTCACCACCACAAGACAAACGAGGAGGAGGTGTGGCTAACCGAACCTCCCCTACCTTCCGCTGCCAGCTGCTTTCACAGGGTGTTCCAGCGCTCCCGTTACAATACTGACACCTCAAAATAAATACAGCATAAAAATTAACTAAAATGTTGTAAAAAAAGAAAAGTACAAAATTTCGGAGAGCAAAAAATCTTGGATTTATCAAGTTAACTGTTCAAAATGAGATAAGATTTACATAGGTAATTTAGAAACCAGAGCAAAGGTACATTTTAGAAATATTAAATATAAACAGACAGGTAAATCGTCAGTGGCTGATCATTTTTGGTCATCTAAACATGAAATAAACCCAGAAGTTAAACTGTTGAAACAATTCAAGGAACTGATAGATTTAATGGTTTGGGAGAAAATTATTTATTTTGAAAAATAAAGATTACGTGATGAATTTTGATATCCCAGAAGTAAATGTCATCAATAAGTTTGTGTTGTCCCCGTCAGATGGCAGTAAGATAGGGAGGTATTCTTCAGATTCTGTAAGTGGTCAAGGTCATCCAGTCTGTCAGTGCATAGCCCGCTCACATTCATTTAAGCCTTGGCACTCGCCAGCTGGAGTGTTATGACTAAAAGTTACAGATTTCTCCACTACCCACCGTATGGCACTGGCTGCTGACCCCTCTACAACCCTGTTCCAGCTTACAGCTGCAATGTGTTGACATTACAGACGCAGAACTTTCCGATGCAGTGGTTTACAGTTTAGGAATTTATGTTTTTGAAACACCTCCGTTGTCGCAGAAGCAATGCACCTTAATATCACACGAATATAATGTTTGCATATCAGTTCACTTAGCAGTTCTGAATGCTTTCAGTTCTCTGCACACACGAGTTAAGAACAATATTGCATTGCTGGCATTGTCTTCCTCTAGGCTTTTTCTCACACATACTTTAGGTAGCTTAGATACAGCAGTTGTTATAAATTTATCTATAACTGCCAAAAGAGAAACAAACTCTGGAGATGGGTAATAGAATGTGGAGTTTTCGTCCCTTTTGAATATCAGATTTACAAGGAATGCTGTACACTTGGCGGTAGACACTTTACTAAGACAGATGGCACAAGAGAATTCGACCGCTACTTTTTTAACTATAAAACCTCCTATATATGCCAGTGATAAGTGGACTGTTGCTGAAACGAGGCTGTCTATGAAGAAAATAAAAAACTAAGTAAGTAAAGAGTTAAAAGACGTTTAACAATATACGTTAGTAGGTCTTATAAGATGGAAATTCACATTACCTTTAATGTTATTCAATTCGCCCAATATTGCGTTTATTGTGTTTGGAAGCTGGCTTGCAGTGTACAATGGTGTCTTTTATCAATAATTGAATTGATTTATTAAAATTTCATAATACAGTAATCTTTCTCCATTTGCTTGCTGCTTGTTTACAAATCCTTTGTGCCTTTTATTTGCTCCCCATAATTTACATCTCAAGTTATTCTCCCTTCCCAATCTCTTTAATTTGGAAATTATGTCTTCCTCAATCTGAATTGCAGCGCAGTTATAAGTACGTGCATCTGTGACATGATCCAGTGCATTAATATCATCAGCACTGTTAACACTTTCTCTGATGGAACTGCGTCTCCGTTTCCTACTTTCTGTGTGTAAGCGTATTGTTTTAAATTTGCCGCCTTGTTGGATAGTCTGGATAGTTCGAAAAAATGTTTGGAATACTTCCTGTTTTCAGCAGTTTAATTTTGCAGCCTCGCTTATAGTCGTCCTCAGTAAAATGCAAACTGCACACGACTGTTGAAGTAGATTTATCATTTACCAAGAAATTAGAGCGCGATATATCTTTCAGCCATTGTTTACGTAGTTCTACTGGAAATTCATGGAAACTGATCCCTTTTGATTTTCCTTTCTTACTTTTACAGAAGGTTACGCAACAATACACCATCTGAAATATAAAGTATTGAGCTCATAATTGCTGCTATGTTGTTTGTTGTAATTATTGCTACTACTGCTGTTATAATTATGATAATAATGCTGATAAAAATAATAATAAAACTAAAATAATATAACATAATACGTAATTCTTACAATTGGAGCATTGCTATGTATGGTTCGGAGACCTGGACTTTGGAAAAACGGAGAGCTTTGCAATATAGTGCTGTCTATTGTAAATTTTTGTACTATAAAGCTGTCATGGAAAATCTACCTTCTAGATAATGAGCTGCCACCATTTACGGCATGGCAGTAAAAGTAATAATAATAAACAATGACATGTTGTGCTCATACTTATGATTACTTATATTATATCTTATTTATACCCAGTTTTCTTATTGTCTCTTATTTATGCCCAGTTTTCTTGTTCGCTTATTTTAGATTGGCGTCAACAGCACTTCATGTAAAATTCACTTTCAATTCTAATTGAGACCATACAATTTGTTCAACTGTCACCACAAAATTAAATGTCAGCAAGGCTACTTAGGGGCCAGCTTTGAGAGCTCCAAGCGGCAAAAAAGGCAAACACCGCTCGGTCGCTTAAATGCGTAGGAATCCAACTGAGTGCCGGGGCTTTAAGGGATGTGTGCGGGCTATGGTCAGTGTCAGGCTGACAGGTTGAAAATAAAGCAAAGTTGTTTCGAAATGGGTTCCAAAGGATTATAAATAAGACAAGTAATGAAGTTTTGTTGCTATAGTGCTTAGTTCTTCTCAATACTTGGTTTACTTCACTGTCAGTAGCTTCAGTTTTTACCTATCAAGATGTTTGTTTCTTGTATTGTATGAGAGTATGTTATACTTAGGTTGCACATCAGGCACTATATTTTTAATATATGTTAACACAGAGTACATATGCAGATTTATGAGTAAGTATTTTTAGTTTGTTAAACAGGCTTGCAATGGGTCATTTTAGTTGAATTTGTAATTATTCTTATAGCTTTTGGATAGTCAAATTGAAAAACTCAATGTCACGTCTGGGATTTGAACCACGGATTTCCTGGTTTCTATCCAGTCGCTCTTACCCATTGAGCTACCAAAAGTCTGTTTATCTTAGACGTAAAATATCTATGTAAAAAACTGAAGCTGCTGACAATGAAGTAAACTAGGTTATCAATAATAACTAAACACTAGTAATACAACTTCACTTATCTTATTTAAATCCTGGGACCGGTTTCAAATAAGTGGGTATAATACTAGCACCTCATAATAAATACAGTATAAAGAATTTGCTACAGTTTTCTAAAAAAGACAAAATTTCAGACAACAAAAAATCTGGTATTTATCAAGTTAACTGTTTAGAATGCGATAAGATCTATATTGGTAGAACCAAGTCTAATTTAGAAACCAGAGCAAAAGAACATTTTAGAAATATTAAATATAGACGGATAGAGAAATCGGCAGTGGCTGATCATTTTTGGTCATATAATCATGAAGTAAATCCAGAAGTTAAATTATTGAAACAATTGAAAGAACCGATAGATTTAATGGTTTGGGAGAAGATATTTATTTTGAAAAATAAGGATCGCGTAATAAATTTTGATATCCCTCCAATAGACATCATCAATAAGTTTGTGTTGTCCCTGGTAGATGGCAGTTAGATAATGAGCTATTCTTCAAACTCCGGTAGTGGTCAAGGTCAGTCAGTCAGTTAGTGGGTGAGTGTCAAGCTGAGTGGCTAAGGATAAAACAGATGTTTGCTTTGAAACCGGTCCCAGGATTTAAATAAGATAAGTGAAGTTGTATTACTAGTAAAATATCTACCAAATGTGAAAATGTAAACCAGGGAAGGACAGCCAATGCCGGTTTGACGCCATCACGGTGTGTGCTGCTGCTGCTGCTGCAGTAGAACAGGAAATAGTTTGAATGAAAAGTGCAGCAGTGTAAGAAAGGCAGGAAACACATCAGGTGTTATTAACGCTGCTAAATGCGTTTAAAAGACGTTAGTTATGTCTCCGAACTTCAGCGTCACAATTCACAGTTCGTAACGTCAGTCAGCGGTGCGGCTGTCTGACAGTGGTAAGGCCGTATGCACTGCCTCTTTTTCTTACCACCGGTTCCAGCTTTGTTAGCGAGGTGACACTACTCCTTTCTCAGGGCTCGTCATTCTGGCCAGCATTGTACCCCGGACATCCTCCTTCGGGGCGACCTCTTTATTTAGTAGATTTAGTCGCTTACCCTCTGCAATTTTGCGTTCCCTACTTCGCTGGTGGGAGTTTGGGCAAGCGCACCTTAGTCCGGATAGGGCGATGCATGGCATTACGCCAGAAATTTCTGTTAACTCACTGGTCTTGCTGGGTCTTCCTCCGGTTGCTTGCTACCTGGAGGTGACAACGCTTCAAGGGCTTGGATGCCCACTGTCCCTCTTGATGTACCTCTGGAACAACCGTCTGGCCTCTGGCGGGCCCAGCCGTAGACTTTACCAGGTTTACCTTGCAAACTCCATGATATCTGTTAGGGCTTCGGAGCGTTATCTCGTCTCGTCCGACTCGTGGGACCCTCCTACCGACATTGGTGGTCCCTCGTGGCTCATGAAGACATTTCACAGGCAAAGTATCGCCCGATGCCGTCACTATCTGGTATAACCCATCCATCTTTCTTGATGGCTAACCTCCGCCACGTCGGATCTGATTACGGTTATGACTGCTCCTGTTTTCCCTACAACTATGTTTGCACGATAAGGTTGTCCTACAGTCTTCTGTACAAGACGTACCGCGTTACTCTAAGAGACTGCTCCTACGTGTCACACACCACACCAGCCATTACTCGTTTCCTCCCGGCTCATCGACTAATTCACTGGCTCTGTAATCTAGATGGAAGCCCGTCTGCCTCACGTTCAAGAGGTCTCGATTAGGAATCTCGGTCAGGGTGGGTTATCTAGAAAGTTTTTCCGAGGGTTTTCCCTTAGTCTGAATATAAATGTCGGATAATTCTTAACAACTATAAACTCTGGGCTATTTGAGCATCACTTCATACATTTTATTCATCGTCCGAGATGACATGACGTTGGAGGACGTTAATTAAAGAAAAATAACACACACACACACACACACACACACACACACACACACACACACACACACACTCACTCACTCACTTTCCTTCACAACGTGTCTTGCTATGCCACATCTCCAACATAGAGCGCTTGACGTCCGTCGGCTTGGTTTTCGGCAGTCTCTCATTACATGTACGTGCTGGCTGCATTGTTAACACGCCGCGTCGACTTCCTTGGGCTGTTCCTTTATCCCGACATAGCGAATACTCCTGATCATCAAGATGGGGCCAGCCGTCACCCGGGATGCTAGCTGCTCCCACCTCAACCCTGCACAATCCAGTCTGTCTTTGAGCACTGCCTACTCCTAAACTTCGCTTTCTCGAACGTCAACCTGTCCCTCAGAGTTTTCCAGGACGTTAACACGTTGGCCGAGGTGTTTCTTTCCACCGTGCGCTTCCAGGTCCTTCTTCCAATCGGTTCGTCAATTTTGATCTCTGTCTTCATTCAGAATTTCATTTTAATCGTCACCTCTATCTTTAGTCGAGATTACACTCTCGTCGTCAGCTCCTCCATCTCGATTTTATTTTACTCTTCATTTCTTCCTTAATTTCGTCCAGTTTTATTCCATATTGACCATGCCAGATTTCAATACCTTCTCCACCTTGAGCATTTTGGCCAATACTTTTTAAGCATTTCCTTTATCGTAGCTTCTTATCCCGCTCCTTGCAGGATTGTGACTGAACGAAAACACCAATTTGTGCTAAACTCTTTCTAAAATTGTTTGCACAGTTCTAACTTACACTTTGGCTTTTACAAATGCAGAGCTAGCAGAGCTAGCACGACTGTTTCGGTATTGATATTTCATATGCTACTTTTGAACACATTAAATGGTGTTGCTCGTGGTTTCTCGACGCTAACAGAACGATTGGCTCAATTGGCAGTCATTCAACTCGCTGTTCGCCGACAAACACTGACTCTGAACAGACTTTTTTTTGTAATTTACGTCCTCCAGCGTTAAGACATATCGGACGACGAATAGAATGGGTGAAATGATACTAAAATGAGCACAGGGTCCATAGAGCTTAGAGTTCCCCGACATTCGTCCTTCAGGATAAGGGAAAACCCCAGAAAAAATCTTATCCAGGTAACTCACCCTGACCGAGATTTGAACTCGAGACTTCTTGAACGTGAGGCAGACACGATACCATCTACACTACCGAGGCGGGCCACATTCTGACGTGTCACAGTTCTCCCTCATATGCATATCCTCCGGTGATGGTAAGATGTTTCTGGGAATTTAAGTCTCTGTAATTGTCTATATGGTACATTTTCGATATCGATTGTTCTAGACTTGCCGAAATAAAAAAAAAATCTTGAAACGTAAGTGCGGTAGAACAAACAACACGCATTTCCCGGCTCGAGACGTCAGCGGCAACGCCATATGCGCTGTATCCCTTCTCGCCTCCGGTCCTGGCCTTGTAGTCGATATAACAGTAAGGTTATGTACTTCTTCTTGATTCGCCTTGTATACGTTCCCTTGAGAACATGTTTCATATACAAAAGCCAGAAAATCTTTTGGTGCTACCTTTCAAAATGGTTTGATCTTTCTTAGTTACAAAAGGAATATGAAATGAATAAACATGTTTTAAAAGATTCGTAATGTAATTGCCATGTTTGTTAGTGTGAGTAAATGTAATGAAGTTTTACTGAACTCACTTTGTCACTATAGGTCAACAACTTAGAAAAGAATGTTTGGAGGGGAACTTATCATTGCTGTTTGACGGACTGCTTCCCCCGCTCTTGCCCTCCTTCCTTGCTGTCTGCCTGCCTCTCCTTAGGGAGTGGGAAGAAGGGGAACCGTCTCCACTGCTCATGCACATGCACCCAGTGGCCACTGTCCAGGATTCCAGGAAGAAGGAACGCAGTGGGGGAAGAGTTCTCGCTACCTAAGCACGCGCATACCCAGAAGAACATTATTTTCTAAGTTGTCGACCTATACAATAGTTAACCCAATGCTAACTTATCCTCACCCGCCTCGGTAGCGTAGATGGTGGCGTGTCTGCCTCACGTTCAAGAGGTCCCGAGTTCGAATCTGGGTCAGGGTGAATTACCTGGGTGCTTTTTCCCAGGTTTTCTCGTATCCTTCAAGACGAATGTCGGGTAACTCTAAGCTCCATGGACCCTGGACTAATTTGAGCATCATTTCACCCAAATCATTCACCGCCCGATATGATTTAACGTTAGAGGATGTACATTAGAAAAATACTTATCCTTTTACTTTTTACACATATACAGAGATTAAACACGCCCATTTACATAGAACAGTCCCCTTTTTACATCTGTTGCAACACGAACTCGCGCTGTTCGTAGCTTTCCGACGCACACTCAGTGTGTAGCTGATACTGTTACATTGTTCTGCTTGGCGATTGTGACAACTTTCAAACTTTGCCGTTCACTGTTGAGGTTGATCGACTCACAGCTATGCTGATACTCGCTGGTCAGCTCATAACTTGGAACTCAACTAAAGGCTAACTTTAGCACCCCTTCCTGTCGGTGATGAAAGAAATGTTCAGGAAACCGAAATATCTCGAATCAGTGGAGTCGAATACTGTCGAAGTCGAATTTTCTAGATCTGCTGAAATCGGACAGGAATATATATATGTATATGTATGTATGTATATATATATATATATATATATATATATATGTGTGTGTGTGTGTGTGTGTGTGTGTGCGGTACAACAAAGAGGCTCACAATTCCAACCTAGAGATGTCAGAGAGTTGCTTTCCTTGAATGTTCCATTTCTTGCTTCTCGCGGCAAATAAAATAAAACGGTGGAATGGAGTTAATTCATTTGTGCTAGGTATTCGTTGTCTCCATGACGTCCTTCCTCGGGGCTATACGGCGTACGGTTTTAGAAGGCACATGAGCTGAACCAATGCATGCATACGGTGGCTGCACTGCTGCCAAGTGATGCGCCATAGAACGGAAGTTACGGAGAGGGAACGAGGAAAGTAGCATTTGTCGTGTCACAAATTGTCAGAACTTAAACTTATAATGATAACATTATAAACCGGAACAATATTGTCGCGGCGACGCGCATAAAAGATTCTGCGCAAATAGACAACAGACGGATAGTGTTTTACGGAGATAAAGAGCTTGCATAAGCAGATAAACATAGCGCCGGAGATAAAGGACTTGCTGGCATAGTTTTTAAGTTACGCTTCTGGAAGGTGATAGAACAGTCCATTTCTTTTTTGTTCCAGAAATCTCTTGAATTTATCAATGAGGTATTTAAGAAGGCGGCGACGACTTGCTAAGAGTGAGTCGCAAACAGAGTAGTAGTAGTAGTAGTAGTAGTAGTAGTAGTAGTAGTAGTAGTAGTAGTAGTAGTAGTAGTAGTAGTAAACAGCTGTGAAATGTTATAACGAGAGATGATGTAAACAGGTGTAATCAGAACGCTGTTGTAGATTGTGATGTAATTCTGCTGCTACGAAGTGTATTCCTACGCAAATAAAGAACATTTAGAATTTCGGCAAATTGGACTTTAAATTCTACGAAACCCACAAAATCACAATCGTAACGTACTTATTTACGGAAAATAATGTACCTGGATTTTTCATTGCGACTTATTGTAAATGAGTTGCTAGCTCGTCATCCTCCTCCTCCTCCTCCTCTTCCTGATCCTCGTCTCCTTCCTCATCCTCACCTAATTCGAAATCAGTTTCTCAAAGATTCATAATTAGACTCTCTGTACTGTGTTATCTCGAGCCACTTCCATATGAAAATCATCTTGCAGTTTCTCACAGTGCGCAACACGACTAGCACAGTCTTCTTTTGTAACTCTGTCAAGTGCAGCATGCATAAGCTTTTTAACATCCGCAGGACGAACTCCCCCCTTTACCTTAGCCCAAATGAATTCTATCGAGTTGTACTGGCAGTGATAAGGAGGTAAAGGAATAATTTGGTGCCCGTTTTCTAATGCAATTTGATCTAGCTGGTACCTCTTTTCTTGGGTTTTATGTTAATTTACTTTTTGTAATTCTTCTCCAGTTCCAGAAAGATGGAATGTTATTTCATTATGTGCCAGCCAGTCTTGGATTTTGGAGTTAGTAGAAGGAAGTTATCTAAGAGTTTAGAAGGGGAGCTTGAATTTGCCATAATGATGATGGACCCGCTTCTAAAAAAATTATGAATTTATTTGTGATCCAATCTGTGTAGGAATCTGCATTCATTTTAGAATGGTAGTCAATATTTTTATTCCCTGGTCTGGAACGGTAAACCCAGTTGTTTTCGGAAATGAATTCTGTTTGTGCAGATTCTGCATGGCAAGTTATACGTCTGTTCCCTTTCCCTACTGGTATCTTGAGAACAGTGGCGTAGCGTGGTATGTGGACTAGAGCATGCACTTTAAAATATAATAATAATAATAATAATAATAATAATAATAATAATAATAATAATAATAATAATAATAATAATAATAATAATAATAATAAGAAGAAGAAGAAGAAGAAGAAGAAGAAGAAGAAGAAGAAGAAGAAGAAGAAGAAGAAGAAGAAGAAGAAGAAGAAGAAGAAGAAGAAGAAGAAGAAGAAGAAGAAGAAGAAGAAGAAGAAGAAGAAGAAGAAGAAGAAGAAGAAGAAGAAGAAGAAGAAGAAGAAGAAGAAGAAGAAGAAGAAGAAGAAGAAGAAGAAGAAGAAGAAGAAGAAGAAGAAGAAGAAGAAGAAGAAGAAGAAGAAGAAGAAGAAGAAGAAGAAGAAGAAGAAGAAGAAGAAGAAGAAGAAGAAGAAGAAGAAGAAGAAGAAGAAGAAGAAGAAGAAGAAATTAATAATAATGCAAGTGGAAAAAGAAAGATAAGATGTTTTAGTTTAAAC
This sequence comes from Mantis religiosa, assembly GCA_030765055.1. Classification (NCBI taxonomy): domain Eukaryota; kingdom Metazoa; phylum Arthropoda; class Insecta; order Mantodea; family Mantidae; genus Mantis; species Mantis religiosa. Next base: position 341,318,887 of record CM060948.1, read on the forward strand.
ATGATCTTCAATCGTGGTTTTTATTATTATCGTTTATTGTTATCTGAAAAGGTTCCCAGAGCTGTAGCTCATGCTAAGAAACAGCACAATAATATATAAAATGATGGCAAACAACCCTTAATAATGCGTATATTACATTTTTATAGTAGCAATGTATTACCGTACAAAAATAACATATATAAAACAAACAAAGATTCAAACATTCACTATTACTCAATAAATAATATTAGCAAAGAACATTACAGAAAAAAACTAAATATTCTTTCAGACATCAACTACATATTAATTTTTAACTAGTTCAGCTAATCAAACCAGCTATAAATGTCTGACTCTTTGTCCGCTATCAAAATATGCCTTCAGTAAATTTTCAGCGACTTTCCTTTGGAATTCTGCTACTTTTTCTGTACCATTGTAGCAGCTATTTATTTTGAAATTATAATATACACAGAGTAGTAACTTTACTGGGGATTAAAGCAGACGATAAAGTTTGTGTTTGAACCAATTTATATAAACTGGACGCTAATTCAAAATTCAGAAAACCAGACAAAGGCTGCTTGATCAGTAATTAATAACGCTATAGGTAAAATAAAAAGAATACCATCAATGAATGCGTAACTCCAGATGTATTCAATACTTTTATTAATGAATCAGAACTATTACCTCAAATGCTGACGCTGCTGCCCAACATCTGGACGCGTTAAAATTGCCTGATAATACTGGAACATTCAGTCACAGGTCGGTTTCATGCGCAGAAATTCAAAATGTAGCAATGAAATTAAAGAACTATAATACTAAAGATGTGTACGATATGTCAAATAATTTCGTAACGGTAATGCTTCCATATTTTATTTCCCACTTACCTTTTGCATTAACAAGTCTAAGTGAAGGTGTTTTTCCGAAGTGTTTAAAGTATTCAAGAGTGATGCCCATTTATAAAAAGGATAATAAAAGCTAGTTAAGCCATTATAGACCAATATCAATTATTCCAAAATTAGGAAAATCTTTGAAAGTCTTCTAAGGAGTCAGTAAATCAACTAACTGTGGGTGCTGTTGACTCTTTAATTCATAAGGTTCATGATGCTTTCGTAAACGTTCCTCGGTACAAACAACTCTTTAAGCATTCAACTGTGTGCAACACAACGTCCTTGCCAAGAAAATGCAAAAATATGGGATAAGAGGAAAGTTCCTTAAATATGTTTAAGTCCTATTTAAAAGATGAAAGACAGAAAGTGGCAATAGCAGGGAAAGTGTCAAGAGTTAAAGTAGATATTGGCGTACTGAGAAAGAATGAATGGACGTGTAGTGCTTAACGCCCGCTTTTACTATATGCGGCACCTCAGGTGGTGACACTGATGATACATGAGATGACGGGGGAAACGTGAGATCCCGGAGAAAACCCGCCCCAGCACCGTGTTGTCCACCACAAATGTCACATGTGGACGCCTGTGATCAAACCAGAGCCGCCTTGGTAAGATTCATTGATTAATTGAGTAGTGGTGTTTTAGGGCCCGTCGACAACGAAGTGCCTTGGTAAGAGTCAAGCGGTCGGTACTAGGGCCAGTTTTGCTGGTCGTCCCGAACAGCACCATCGTAGCGGGCCAGACGATCCAGGTGAACCACCAACATATTTCCTTGGGGCACCTTCTGGATGCGGTAGACCCCTTCGTTAATTCTCTTTATCAGCTGGTACGGTCCTTGCCATGGCTGTTGAAGTTTTGGGCAGCGTCCCTTGGTCTAGGTGATACAACCAGAACAGGTCACCTTACTGCAATCCTTGGCTGTTGGCTTGCCTGTCGTACCGGGTCTTAATGCGGTCCCTCGCCATCTGGCTGTTCTGACGAGCCATCTCATGCACGTCGTGGAGATGATCCACGAGTTTTCCACATACTCGGTTGCTGGCTGTTTCGCTTCCGGAAGGCTCCCAAAAGCCAGGTCACAAGGGAGGCGTAGCCCTCGGCCGAACATTAAGCTTGCTGGCGTCATTCCAGTGGTGTCGTGTGCTGACGAGCGGTAGACCAGCAAGAACAGTGGCACCTTGGCATCCCAGGCTCGCTGATGGCTGGCCACGATCTTCCTCAGGTGTTATTAAAGGGTTTTGATATATCTCCCGACCATGCCGTCCGACTGCAGATTTTGAGGTATTGTGCAGGTCTTGTCCACCCCAAGTCCTTCCAGTAACTCCTTCATCAGGTGGGACTCAAAATTGGTGCCCTGGTCCACTATGCAGCTCTAACGGGACTCCAAAACGGCAGAAAAGTGGCTACACGAGGCAGAGTGCAATCGTCTTCGCCTCCTAGTTCGGGATGGCATACACCTCTGGCCACTTAGTGAAGTAGTCTACGGTCACCATCAGGTGCTTGTTGCCTCGGTTGGACTCTGGGAATGTTCCAGTTATGTCTACAGCAATCCGTTCGAAAGGCGCTCCGACGTGGTACTACTGCATGCGACCCCGGCTTCTAGTTTGACGGCCGCGACTCGCCGCGCACACGTGACACTAACGTCACTGTCTCTCAGCGTCTGCTCGGAGCCTCAGCCAAAAATAACGCTGTCGGAGTGTGTCGATCTTTCGGTTTGCTTCCAGGTGTCCTCCTGAAGTACAGGTGTGCACTTGCTCCACGACTTCCGGGACGTTATTCCGGGGAATTACCAACTGGTCTCTCTGCAACTTCCCATCGGGTGTTTCCCATACCTGGAACAGCACGCCCTCTTTGGTTTTCAGCGAGTCGCATTTGACCCAATACGACTTATACGCAGTGCTTCTGGGTGCGATGTCCTCACAGGTCGGTTTTGTCCCTGCCTCCACTTCCCTCAAGAGTGGCCCCAATTCGGCGTCCGCCAGCTTTTCCCTCCTCAGGCCTGCGCTATCCCAACCGTCTACAGGCACTGCCGTGACCACTCTGACAGCTGCGGCACGTTCCTTCTCCTCCACCCTTGTGCACTGACTGCAGTTTTCCGGACAGGTTCTTCGTGACATGGCCACTGCGTTGGCGTGGCTCTTCCCTCTATGGTGTTTGGAGGTGAAGTCGTACTCTAGCACCCTCTGGACCCAACGGGGTGTCTGGCCCTCCAGGTTTCTAAAGCTAAGTAGCCAAGTTAGGGCGGAGTGGTCAGTCCGAAGGTGAAGTGGCTGACCGTACAGATACTTTTGGAAGTGCTCTAAGGTCTTCACTACCACCAGTAGCTCTCTCCAGGTGACGCATTAGTTCTCGGCCTTGAACAGCGTCTTGTAGTATGGTATCACTCGCTCATGGTCGTCCTGGACTTGGGATAGTGCGCCTTCAATGCAATGGTTGCTAGCGTCGGTGTCCACAATGAAGGCGCTGCCGGGATGTGGGAATCCCAACATAGATGCACCGCAGAGTGTCTGCTTCAGCTGCTGGAAAGCGCCTTCGGCGTCCTCCGTCCACGCATAAGGCCGGTGTTCTTCGGTCAGGTGGATGAGGGGCTTAGCGTTGTTGGAGAAACCCTTTATGGAGCGGCGGTAATAACTGCACAGAACCAGGTAACTGCGCAATTCTCGCTCATACTTTGGGCGAGGCCAATCTCTCACGGTCTTTGTATTCTCCGGATCTGTAGCCACTCCGGTTGGCGAGACTATGTGACCCAAGTAGTTCACTTCCTTGCGGAAGAGCTGGCACTTCTTCACGTTCAGATCGGTCCCCTGCACTCTCAGTAGCACCTTGCTCAGGTTGGCAAGATGGTCTTCGAAGGTTTTGCCGACGATGATAATGTCGTCCAGGTATAGCAGGCAGTCGTCATAAGTCAGTCCTCTCATGAATGACTCCATGAGGCGTTGGAAGGTAGCTGGTTCGTTGCAGAGATCAAAGGGCATAACTGAACTGCCAAAGCCCTTGGCCTGTCGAGAACGTGACCTTCTCATTGTCTCTAGGATCTAGAGCTACCTGCAAGTAACACGACTTCAGGTCGAGGGTCGAGAACCGCTGCGCACCATCAAGCGTGTCCAGGGTGTCGTTAGCCCGTGGTAAGGGGTAAGCAGTCCTTGCTGGTGAAAGCGTTCAGCTTCCTGTAGTCGACGCAGAAGCGTAGCTCGCCGTCCTTCCTTTTTATCAAGACTACAGGGGAACACCAGGAGCTCTCAGACTCTTCAATCCCACCCCTGGAGCTCATGTCCTCCAGCATGTCCCATACTGCCATTTGTTTTGCCAAGGAAAGGCATTTGGGTGGTTATGGAATAGACTGGGCGTCTCCGGTGTCGATGCGGTGGAGTACTCTGTCAGTGCGGCCGTAGTCGCTGTTACCTTGGCTGAAGACGTGCTGATATCGTCCCAAAAGTTGTCGAAACTTTTCTAGCGGCTCTGTGGTCAGGTGGTCGGCCGCCCTCTTCAGTAGGTCTTCCAGCCCGCGCCCCAGGTGTTGCGTCAGCACCGGCTCCTGGGTCTGGTCGATTGGCCTTACGCTGACAACGGGTTCGCACGTCCCCTTCTCCGTCTCGGCCTGGATGTTATCGGTATCCATTGGGTTGAGCAGCTTCACCAGCACCTCCTCTCGGCACGGCAACAATGTCCTGGGTACAGAAAGTCCTTGCACAGGCGTCTTCCGGTCCCGCAAAATGTTCTTCCTCCGCTGGCCTTCCAGTCGCGCCGTCTCCACCACCTCGCTTTTCGCGGGAACAACCAACTCTTCTCTCAGTGTGACCCTGCAGATTCCAAGGCGCTTTTCGGGGTGCCGGAATATCATCTCTTCTTCATTAAGCCGCAGGACCTTCCTGCCGACGTCGACCGTCACCTCGTGGCTCCTGAGGGCATTCAGTCCCAGTATCACCTCTTCAACCACCTCCACGACAAACATCCACTGAAGCACGGCACTCTGTCCCAAGGTCAACTGCAGCAGGGCCTCGTTCTCTACAGGCAAGGTGTCGCCCGATGCCGTAACTAGCTGGTATGGTGGGCTCGGTTTTCTCGATGGCAAACCCCTTGCCACATCACGTCTGATGATGGTCACTGCTGCCCCAGTGTCCACAAGCAGCGGCACGGCGACCTTCTCACCCAACCATCCGTGTGAGGCCGTCATCCATACGTCGGCTGACGGCGCGCAGTGTTACTCGAGGAGATGGTGATGACGGCGCCGCCGTGCCCCTCGCCACGCCGACCCTTACTCCTTTTCCGGCTGCCCTTCCTGATGTGGACTGTCTCTCTCCAGGTATCTCGGTTGGCCACACCCCCAACACACGCCACTTGGTCTTCGCCGGCGTCCCTCGACTTGTCTTCGGTCTCCATTGTAGCGGAAACTGTTTGTTCTCGAGGTCGGGGTAGCCATCCTTAATGCGACCGTTAGCGCCTCGTTGATGGTCTTGTAGTCGCCGAGCATTAGGTGTTGACGTCTCTTGGCGTCTCGTACCACGTCGGCGAAGGAGTAGGCGGCTTCTCGGGATACAATTCCGGGTGGGAGGTTGTCCAAGGCTTTGCTGGCCAGCTGAACGATTGCCAGGGTAAACTCCTGCAGCGTCTCCCCTGGCTGCTGCGTCCTCGATTTCAGCTGGCTGCGGTAGGCTACGGCCAAACAGTGGTTTCCGAACTGGTTCTCCAGGGTCTTCCAGATATCACTATCATCATCATTATTATTGCCACTGTGTGATGTCATCAAGGGAAGTGCTGTACATATTTGTATGTTACCAAAAGGAAGGTGCCTGTTCCATTTTATGCATGTATCATGTATGCATTTTATCAATAAAGCATTAAATAATACTGCAATAACTGTTTCAGCTAACTATGTATTTTGGTTTTATTTAACAGTGAAAAGAAACGTACGAGAGGTAGAAAGAGAGGGAGCGCGCCTACTTATAGGTAAGTTATGAGCATCAGTCACTTATTTAGGTAATAAAGTAATGTTTCAGACCTTTTTCTGTGTATGAGCTAAAATAGGTTGTGATTAACCATGCCACTTCAGAACTATACAGAATTGATTTTGAGAATAGCTGAGCTTAATTTACCTTGGGAAATTTGTTCATTTTTGGTGTAGTATTGTGAATGCCAGCAAATAGCATTGAGATTTGTTGATTTGTTACATATATTTAACCTCTGCTATCAGCTCATATGTTTGAAACAACTATCATACCTTCACTCCATGGTCTTGGAATTGTCATGGAATCCATTCCTTGTATTTATGCATGTGATGGGGATACTAAATGGATTACTGATCAGGGTATAAATCCTATACGCCAACATGAGTAGACACTCCCAAGAAGTTCAGTACAAATGCTTTGCAGTCATCAAGTACAGTGTCATTTAAACAACCAGAGACTCCTGACGGTTCACTCGAAATTTTGTGTTGCCATGTTGCATTAGAGTATTTGCTAGCTGATTAGTAACATACCATCTCAGAGTCTGGGTAGGGCGACACAACCACACCAAACGACTGAGCTGGAAACCATGTTTGTTGGCTTGCCAGTCGTACCGGAACTTCATCTGGTCGCTAGCCACCTGAAAATGTTGACGGGCCATCTCATGCGTATCGTAAAGACGGTCCACGAATTTCTCTTCGTAGTCGAAGCTGCCTGAGGAATGAAAGCGTCTACCAGGTGGAATGGTAGGCGCATCTCCCTGCGAAGGACCCAACTAGCTAACGTCATTCCAGTGGTATGTGGGTAGACGATTGGTAGGCCAACAAGAAGACGGCACTTGTTTTTTTTTTAAATTCACGTTCTACGTAGATGGAAAGGACGTTGATAGAAATGGGTGAAATGATACTCAAATGAACCGAGGTTTCCTAGACCTTAAGAGTAACCAGACATTCATCTTTCAGGATAAGGGAAAACCTCGGAAAAACCCCTATCCAAATAACTCAACCTCGGCACCTGTTGCACGTGAGGCAGACACGCTACAGAGGCGGGCAAGCGGCACCTTGATACCTAAGTCCCTGTGGTGGTTAGGCATATCGCAACTCCCAGGCAAGGAGCCAGTGCCCAATGCAATAGTATAACGTGGTAGCATCGACATTAGCATTCCTTGTATACGCTAGTGGAAACAAATATCTGTTGATCATGAATTACTTCACTAGTGATGGGAGGTGGACATCGCACCTAACTAGGACGCAAAGACGATATCAGATTGTCTCGTGGAAGTACTATTCTATCGCTTGAGAGTACCATTGGAACTACACAGTGATGAGAGCACAAACTTCGAATCAATCATGATGAGAGAAGTTCTAGAACGATTTGGAGTATAGAAGACGCTCACGACGTCTCCCGTTCACAGTCAGACGGAATGGTCCAGCGTTACATTAAAACCCTCGAAGAACGCCTGTGAAAGGTCGTGGTCAACCACTAGAGGGAATGGGATGTTGTTGCTTTTCTTGTTACTCGCTCGTCTGCTCACGAAACTACCGGGATCAGCTCAGTTTGTTTGGTCTTTGACAGGGGTTTGTATCTTTCATGTGTCTTGAAGATTGGGAATCCCCTTGGGATAAAAAAAGTCAGCTGTCGGCTACGTGAGTGGCCTTCACGAGTCGCCTTCACGCTACAAATGAAATGACCCGTCAACGCATCTTGGTGGCAAGCAACCGGATGAACACCCGATACCATCGGCAGGCCCTACCGGCAAGTCCGTGGTTACCAGCCCGGTGATTTGGTGTGGCTGTATTGCCCTACTCGGACTAAGGAACGTGACGCCAAGCTTCAACAATAATGGCAAGGACGATACCACAAGATGGGGAGGATCAACGTCGTAGTCTACAGCATCCACATGCTGTCCCGAGGGAAACTGTCGGTAGTATATATCGAAAAGAAAAATTATGTTGCTCTTGGCGGGCCCAAACTTGGCCTATTGTGCTTTAACTTGAAACTCCAAGAAGTTCGTTGGGTTTCGGAGCGTTACCTCGTCTAATTTGATTTGCAGACCCTTCTTTTGACGCAGAACATCACCTTGTGGCTCCTGCGAGCGCCCATCAAAGTATCACTTCCACAGATTTAGCATCCTCCACCCCAAGTTCAAATCCAGCAAGGCCTCCTCCAGAGGCAATGCCATCACTATTTGGTACTAGTGGGGCAAAGGCATTAAGTGTGAGTCAATCCACTCGTTTCAAAGGTGATTACGGAGACTCACCAAGATGGCCAGCATTAATGGAACCCCTTGGAGCGTCGTCATGAGGTGCACAAGATGGTCCGTCAACATATCCAGATAACAAGCGACCGGAATAAGACCCGGCACAACCACCTATCCTGTAACAGAAATTTTGCGCTGAAATGGTTCTACTCGTACCAGAGGACACTGCCTCAAACTGCAACTAGCCAAGCAAGGACCACAGTGCATGGAGAAGATGATCGACGACAATGAGGTCTACCGTGTAGCTTCAATCACCGTAACTCACCACCTTTGTTAGTTGGTCGGTCGCGAAACGCAATCGTGGATCGTTCAAGGACAATAGCTGCCTCCTGTCACAAGCCGAGATAATACGTCGAATTTTTTGTCTGCCGCTCGAATTTAAATACATCTTTATTTCGCCAAGTCTGGAATAATCTATTTACAAATGTTTCTAGAAACAATTCTATCAGTGAAGTTGTTGGTTGTTAATCACTCCTAGGGGGAGTTGTTTTGCGGCAGCTGCGTAAGCCCTCTCCAGAGCGATTACCCATGAGTGAAACCTGTGACAGGTGTGGGATCAAAAGGCGTGATGAAGAAAATACTTCGGAAATTATTGAAATAAGTTTAACCCAAACTGAAATCCTGACTTCAGGAAATGAAGACAATCCTTCATGAAGATGAAGAAAGAGGTGAAGAGTGTAGTGGAAAAAGTGATAGATCTGTCAAGCCAGATGAACGACTATCCAGTAGGAAGAAAGATATGATAGGTCTTCACCAAAGTTTATACGCCCTCGATGTCGTCTGGGAAGGTTCAGTGACATGTAGGACATCGGAGAACGATTAACGTTCTTGAAGGAAAGGTGGACTAAAATGTCAAGGAACTGAACACAATGATGGAAGAGATGCCTAGCGAAAGATTTAAGAACTCGAGACACCAGGAGGCCATCCACTTGCGTCAAGCCATCCAGGTAAAATGAAGCATCAATCTCTAAGGACTTCTGCTGGTAATTCGTCCCCTAGATACCCATAACAAATGGTCTGCAAAAGAGTAGGTCACACAACATATAGACAGCCACCAGGGATGGGCAGTAGAGGTCCTGAAGGTGATTCCAAGCTGGAGCAGAAAGAGAAGATGCTTCAGGATTGCGCCCTGGCAGTTGAGCACAAGTAAGGTTCTAGTGGACTTTCCAACCATTCACATTTGCCAGGAACCTGTCTAATCTACCCAACAGGGTGTACAACGCCGAGATACAAGAGCGCTTGATGCTTGGCGTGTACCAGACCTTCCATGAGGCGCTGAAAGCTGTGCTGAAGATGGAGACAGCCAAGATAATTCTCCCTACCTCGAGGATCAGGAGTATCTCATGTGACGATTACGGAGGAGCGACCCAGTAATGGCGACGAAGGCCTTCCAGTGTTGTGTGCTGGCTGTGTAACCAACTAGGACACGTAGCAAGGGACTGGCCAACTAAATCCAGGAGTGGTCATTTACAGTAGGTGTGCGGGATAATGCAAGCCTCAGGAGGGAGCAGCTAGTGCCCAAGGTAGCTGCTTTTTCCATCTTAGAGGGTGGGGGTGTTTGACACATCAGCTGAGAGTGCCTGAGGCGATGGTAGACATTGCAGGAGGTCCTGCAAGTTGGAAAAGATCAGGTATTTTTCCAAAGCCCCATCAAACTTCTTGCGGTTATTAGGTTAACCCTGGGACAAAAGCAATGGGGTCAGGTAATCCTAATGGTGTCAAAAGTGAGATGGTTTCATTGCAAGTAATACAATACAGCTATCAATTGGGACAGTGAATACCCTGTAGGTGTACAAAGTGCATGAAATAGTTACTCAGTGAGCATGTTCAATAACATCTTGATAAAGACAACCACAGAGAACACTGTGTGCAATAGAACAGTATCATTAGTGATTTATTTTGATGTTAAAAGTTGGAGACAGTGAAGTGAAACAATTACTTGAAAGACTGTCGATTTACTTTGTGACAACATCACTTGTTCAGTAGACTTGCCTACAAATTGAGGAACATTTTTTTTCAAAAGCCGATAACTGCAGATTTTGACAAAATTGAGATATATATTGTTTCGTATAGTTTAAATAGATGCCTTTCCAATGGTTGTAGTGGTTCTTCCATATTCCAAATTCAGAAGTGGAAGAAAAACTGTAGTTTTTGCAAAAGACAATATCTCTGGGTAAAGTGTTCTAACAAACTCTGATATCTGCAGCAAATAAAATGTAGCAATATTTTTTAGTGTGGCAACACTGATCATTGCATTAAATATTGGCGCCAAGTAAAGTGATGTTTGTGACAGAAGTAAGTTGGAGACAGTCAGTGAAGGTGGTGAATATTCTTCCCCAATTGAGGCAGTTGCGAGAGGCAGAAAGAGAAGAACTGGTGATTCTGTAAACAGAGTGTGTGTGATGAAAATGCCACAGTTTCTGAGCGGAAGAGAAATACAACCTGATATAGGATGTGAAACAGGAAGACTGACACATAATGACCTGGAAGGTTAGTTGCAATACAATTTTGTTTTATTGCATCAACTTTGATTTAAGATCAGGTTTATTGTTTTTTAATTTACGTCCTCCAATGCTATGTCACATCGGACGATGAATGAAATGGGTGAAATGATGCTCAAATGAGTCCAGGGTCCATGAAGCTCTGAGTTACCTGACATTTGTCTATCAGGATAAGGAAAAACCCTGGAAGAAATCTTATCCAGGTAACTTACCCTAACTGAGTTTTGAACTCGGGACCTCTTGAACGTCAGGCAGACATACTACCATCTGCACTACCGAGGCAGGCAGGCAATTTAAGATCAGTATCTCTAATAAAGCATATCTACTTATCAACAGTGTTAGCATGCTAACGTTATTCAGAGGTCATTACAGCTCTTGCACATTGTTGTTACACATGTGAAGGTGCAAATGCTTGGTCAAGACTGGAAACTATTGGATTTTAAGAAGGCTTTGAGTCAGACACTTAGATCTAAACTGCCATTTCATTTTTTGGCAGCTAGGGTTCTTGCATTGAAAAAGGAGAAGTTGAAGGGGAAAGTGAAGTGCTACTTTCGATCTAATCATTTTGGATAAGACATTGAATGTGAGGTACTAAAAAAAGATGTAAAAAATTTAGAAGTGTTTGCTGAAAGCAAATAAACTTCCAAAAGTGAATCACGTGTCTTTGGAAAAGAAACGGAATGTTGAAAAACTAATGCAGTACCTTTTAGTTCCTGGTGATGGTAAAGAATCTTTTGCAAATGTGATGGCTGCAACAAAGATATGAACAGATTTCTTGTGGTATGTTATAACATATGATATATTTAAACTATTTCTGTATCAGTATATTTCCTTATTTTATTTAGCTCATAATAGTTTAAATGTGCTTCATCAACAATCACTTATAAGTATTACTTCATTGTTGAAATCACCCCCAAGTATCCTAAATACATTTTTATTTACATTGAATGCTAATGTTTCCAAGTAAATCAAGTTGTACATCTAAAAAGAAACTGTTGGATAAGGGATTCCCTTAAAATATGCCCTTTTTTTTTAATTTACGTCCTCCAACGTTAAGTCATATCGGATGATGAATGGAATGGGTGAAATGATGCTCAAATGAGCCCATGGTCCATAGAGCTTAGAGTTACCCAACATTTGTCTTTCAGGATAAGAGAAAACCCCGGAAAAACCTTATCCAGGTACTCACCCTGACCGAGATTCGAACTCTGGACCTCTTGAATGTGAGTCAGACATGCTACCACCAGGCTACCAAGGCAAGCAAAATATGCCCTGACGTATAATAATTGTAACAAATGCAAAACATGTTCCTTAATAATATACAATGAAGAGTTTAACATAGTTGCAGTATGTTGTGCAATGTAGATATCGGATTTTGCAAACATTTTGATTTTTCTGAGCTGAAATAAACTATGTTACAATTTTTATTCTAAATCAATGTATTGGTGTCATAGATTATTATTGCAAAAACAGAATAAAAATCTCGAAAGTTTCAAGTGTAGGCAAAAAAGCTTGAATATATCAAAATTACACTTTATGTAGATACAGTTTTTGAAAGGAAAAAAAAAAAAAACCACAGCGCTCTTCAATTGTTGAACTTACCTTATCTCAGCACAACAGAAAGGTTTTAAACCCAACATAGTGCTTAACGATGCTGACGCATTTCATTTCATTTCATTTCATTTTATTTCATCCATATGATTCAAAATACATAGGATATCTCAACAGGTTTAACAAATACTATGTGTACACAATATAAAAATAATAAAATAAGCAGAAGTTACATATACTACTTGGGCTTTATTGAACCTTTTATACTCATCTATAGAGTAGACTGGCTTTTCTACAAGGTACTTTTTATTTAAGTTTAAATCTTTCTTCTGTTATCTGTTTCATTTGATTTGGTAAATGATTGTACAATTCTTTAGATTTATTTTCTACATTTTTGTTACTTAATGTTCCTCTTAATCTGTTTAAGAAATAATTTTGTTTTGTTCTTGTGTTATGTGTATGTATGTACATGTTTTTATTTTGATTGCTACAATTTTTTGTTACGTATTTAATGCACTCATATATATACACAATGCTGTAAATGTTAATACATTCAATGTTTTATAAACATTTATACACAAATCCGTTTTATTTAGTTTACAAATTATTCTAATGGCATATTTCTGGAGTCTTAATATTCTTATCATTGCTTTTTTCTGTGCATTTCCCCATAATACCACCCCATAGCATAAAAGAGAGTGTATGACTGCATAGTAAATTTGTATCAGAGTTTCTCTATCCTTTTGTTGTGCTTCCTGTTTTAAAATATATAGTCCCATATTTATTTTCTTTACTATTTTTTCAATGTGTTGTTTCCAATTTAGTTTTTTATCTATTATTAGTCCAAGGAAGTTTGTTTTTGTTACTTCTTGTACTTTTTTATTATCTAATGTTAATTGCAAATGTGATTGGGTTTCTGTGTTTAAGGTGATTTGCATCCATTCTGTTTTACTTGTATTTACTGCTATGCCTAGCTTTCCTAACTCACTGCTAATTTTTTCAAGTATAAGATTGGATTTATTTTGTACTTCACTTTTCATTTTTCCCTTCACTATGACTGTAGTGTCATCAGCATATCCAATGGCCAAGCCCCCTGCTTCTACTATTGTTTTGAATATACTATTTATATATATAAGGAATAAGTAGGGCCTGAGTTTCGAACCTTGGGGTACACCATAAGTTATTTTCTTATATGAAGATCTAATTTTGTCCAATTTACCATTTGAATTATGTATAATTTCCACACACTGCTCCCTGTCCTGAAGACATGAATGCAGCCAATCTAATAGTATGCCCCTTATCCCATTATTTTCTATTTTGGTAATTAGTTGATTTATGTTTACACAATCGAAAGCTTTTGTCAGATCAAGAAAAATTGCCACTATATATTCTTTTCTGTTTAATGCATTTATAGTTATGTCATTTGCTTTACATATTGCCTGTACAGTTGATTTCTTTTTTTGAAAACCGAATTGATAGTCTGAAATTATTTTATATTTCCTACAAAATCCCTGTAACTGATCTAGAAATAGTCTTTCTGTTATTTTTGAAAAACTCGAGCAAAATGTTATAGGTCTATAATTTTGTAATGCTAGTTTTGAATATTTTCTCTTATATATCGGTCTATTACTTTTTTAGTACCTTAGGAAATGTTCCTGATATAAATGATTGATTACTTATATATCTAATTATATCAGCAAGTTTGTGTTTACAGTACTTAAACATATCAGACACAAAAGTAAATCAAGGAAACCACTGCACTTCATACACAAAAACAAGGCCAACAATTTGTAAAGCTTGCATATATCTCAGCCTGAACTATAACTGCAATAAAATTTTCAAGAAATGCAACATAACTTGGTTCAAAATTTGCTTGCTTCTCCCATTATAAAAAGAATGCCACCCAGAAAAAAAAATCAAGCATCTACTTATTAATCTACAAAAAAAACTGTAAAACTGTAGAAACGTAGAGTCAGACTGAAAATTCAATGCCATAGCCGGGATTTGAACCACTGGCCTACACACGGCCAGTGTGAAAGAATAATTAATTTCCATTAATTAACCTAATAGTGTAAAACTGTAATCTAATGTATGTAAAATAAAAAGAAATATTGAAGTCAAAAAGAAGGAAAATTTTAGCTCCTCACTCATTAACTCTAGCAAACCAGTTTTGCATTGCTAATCTCAACATGAATTCTAAACTGACTATTGAAGAACCTCAGATGACCATAGAACAAAAGTTGTAGGAAAACATCCACATCAGAAGTAAGGATCGCTCTATAAATTTTGAAATCCAGCAATTTTGTCACAAGGAAACCAGAGAATGTCACTGCTGCAATGAACTCCTATAATCTTGCCTTCAAAATGTTCAGTCACATCCAATCTAAAACAGAAGCAACAGCTTCTGAAATTTGTTTCATATTTAATTTCAGTAAGTGAACTTAGTATCGCAAAGTGATTCATCCATGTTTCAAATCATTAGAAATGTTTTCCTTTAGATTACTAATATTTTCAGTTTGTTTGTTATTGCTGAAGAAACAGATGTTAAAGGAAGTTATATAGTTTACACTCTAGCTTACAAATTATATTATCACAGTGCCGATGATGCACTGTCTGGAAACTTTATTCTTATCTGTTACCTGTTATTTTGAAGAAATATCTGCAATCCAAGCTTTATCTCATTTTTTTTAAGGATTCAGTCATGACATGAAAGTTGGCTAATTTTCCACTCTCCTTGTATGCTGTATTGTGACATACATTCCTTAGAAAAGCTGAAACTTATAAATTTGCTAATTGTGTTTGGCAAGAAGGTAAGTACTTTTAATAACAACTTTACGATGACTAGCCCCGTAGCTCAGTTGGTGGAGCACCTGTCTGCGGTGCTAGGGATCCCGGGTTCGATTCCCAGTGGTGGGAATTTTTCTCTGACCAAGATGATTCCCCATCTACCCCAGAGTCTGGAAGTATGAATGAGAGTGCAAATGTGTGTGTGATCTAATGATTAAAAAACCCAATGAGTATGAGTTAACACCTTCGATATGTTCCAAAGGAGAACAGCTGCCGAAATGACCACAGCAGTTAAAGGCTGGGTGTAAATGTGGGGGAAAAAATTATGATGGTTGAAAGGACAAAGTTCGGCTGGTGAGCAGCTCACAGACTGTTCTTCCTCTTTCCCTTCTGCCTTTACAGCATAGGTGTGGCACCATCAATGCACCTTCTCCATTCCTTTCTATACATCATTCTTCATATTTATCATACCATCTTAATCCTGTGTCTCCCAATCTTTTCCATTCTATCTTCCCAGATTATCTGGGCTCTTCTTTTACCTCTCCTTCCTTGTATATTTACTCCTAATATCTGTTTAACCTTTTATCCTCTATCATCCGGGATACATGTCCCCAGCACTTCAATTGCTTTTGCTCAATTATCTCCTCCAATAATATTTGACCTATTTCCTCTCTAATCCTCTCATTTCTTACCCTACGTCATCTAGTTCTATTTGCTGCTTTTATTAACTGTTTCATCTCAATGGAATCAATTTTACTTGTCACATTCCATATTGTGACTTTATGGGCTCGTAGAATTAAGTCTTGTTTGCAGAAATTTAAAATGCTCTTTATTGCAGTAAACAGTAACTTTGTACACCCCTTACAGCAGCAAAATGATGTAACATACACAAACGCAGTCTTTAAGATCATGTAGTTTGCTCCACTGCACGTCAACAAACAAAACAATTCACTGTGGTTCAGTTCAATAACCCTCACACAACTCTCACACTGCACAGCTTCAAGTCAATTAACAACTGACTAGCAACTGACTGTGCTTTAACACTTGTGGGCTTTTATACCTCCAGGCATTGTTCTAGAAAGCCGCCGACGTTTCAAATTCTTTCGCGGCGGCAAGAGAAGGAAATAACTAACCAGACATCACTCTGTCTCTTTCTCTCTTTGTTTCTGTCTCTCTCTCTCTCTCGGCAAGCGTTCAGCGTTCGCCCACGCGCCGGGTGCGGAAGCAGCGAAATAATGCAATTGGTGACACTGCTCCATCCTCAAGAATGGTGGTCCCGAACAGCACCCCATAGGGTAGGGGATCCGTCCCACTTAGCTGCCGTGGTGCGTGCGCTGCGAACCCCTTGCACTCGTGGTACCTCTGACGTTACTAGAGGAACCTCGGCCCGAACATTCGAGCCCCTCCCTGATAGGGAGTTCGGATTGGGTTGGACTCGAGGGGTCAGGGGTTCCCGATACCCGTGGGAGATCGGGTACGTCTCCGGACGGGTTTGAGGGAAGCCATTAATATTCCCGCGTACTAGCCTGCATAGCTAGTAGAAGGTGTGCTAGATCACCAGGCGGCCCCACCGAAGTCATATCGTAGCCTTCCCATTTTGGAGTTGGCGCGCGTAAGTGGCGTATCCACTTCCATCCCGCCATGAATCCACAGGACCAGATGGGGGGGCTTTTTAGTCTCTAGGTCCTGCCCTATGAAAAGCCCCACGGAGGCGCCGGGTGCCCTTTTGGGACAGCTCGGTAACTCCCTGGTCGAGGAGGCCCGGGGCCTTGGTCATACGGGTCCAGGACTAATGGGAGTAGAACCTCTGGCATTAACGGCATTAACGGTCCCGAACAGCACCATCGTAACGGACAAGATGATCAAAGTGTATCACCCACATCTTTCCTCGAGGCACCTACTGGATGCCGTAGACCACGTCGTTAATTCTCTTTACCACCCGGTACGATCCTTGCCACGGTTGTTGAAGTTTCGGATTGCGTCCCTTGGTCCGACTAGGGTGGTACAACCAGACCACTTCACCTTGCTGGAATCCTTGGCTGTTGGCTTCCCTGTCGTACCGGGTCTTCATGCGGTCGTACACCATCTGGAAGTTCCGACGAGCCATCTCATGCATGTCGTGGAGATGGTCCACGAGGTTCTACACATACTCGGTTGCTGGCTGTTTCACTTCCGGGGACTCCCAAAAGCCAGGTCACAAGGGAGGTGAAGCTCTCGGTTGAACATTGAGCTTGCTGGCGTCATCCCAGTGGTGTCGTGTGTTGACGAGCGGTAGGCCAGCAAGAACAGTGGCACCTTGACGTCCCAGTCTCGCTGATGACTGGCCACGACCTTCCTCAGGTGTTCTAAGGTCTTGATGTGTCTCTCGACCATGCCATCCGACTGCGGATGTAGAGGTGTTGTGCGGGTCTTGTTCACCCCAGGTCTCTCCAGTGCCTCCTTCATCAGCTGAGACTCAAAGTGGGTGCCCTGATCGCTGTGCAGCTCTAATGGCACCCTAAAACGGCAGAACGGATGCTCCCCGAGGTAGTCGGAGATCATCTTCGCCTCCTGGTTCGGGATGTCATACACCTCCGGCCACTTGGTGAAGTAGTCCACGGCCACCATTAGGTACTTGTTGCCTCGGTCGGACACTGGAAATGGTCCAGCTACGTCAACAGCGATGCCTTAGAAAGGCACTCCGACGCTGTACTGCTACATGCGATACCGGCTCCTAGTTTGCGGGCCGCGACTCGCAGCGCAAACGTGACATTGACGGCTCCATCTCTCAGCGCCTCTTCCAAGCCCCAGCCAGTAGTGGCGCAGTTTCTCGAACGTTCGAATTGCTCGCAGGTGTCCTCTTGAAGTACCGGCGTGCACTTCCTCAAAGACTTCCGGGACCTTACTTCAGGAAAGTACCAGCTGCTCTCTCTGCGTCTTCCCATCGGGTGATTCCCATACCTGGAACAGCTCCCGTAGGGGAGGGGATCCGTACCCTTCAGCTGCCGTGGTGCGGGCGCTGCGGAACCCTAGCACTCGTGGTACCTCTGACGTTACTAGAGGAACCTCGGGCCGAACATCTGAGCCCCTCCTTCGGGAGTTGGTCGGATTGCGATGGACTCGAGGGGGCAGTGTGTTCCCGATACCCGTGGGAATCGGGTACGTCTTCGGACGGGGTTGAGGTAAGCCATTAATTTTCCCGGGTACTAGCCTGCAAAGCAAGTAGAAGGTGTGCTAGATCACCAGGCGGCCCCACCGAGGTTCTCGGTAGTCTTCACCGTTGGTGTTGGCGCGCGTAAGTGGCGTATCCACTTCCATCCCGTCTTGAGTCCATAGGACCTGATGGGGGGGCTTGTTAGGAAACAAGGTCTTCCCCTATGGAAAGACCCACGAAGGACGCCGAGCGCCCTTTGGGACAGCTGGGAATACTCCCTGGTTGCAAGAGGCCCGGGTCCAGTTCCTGCGGGTTCAGGACTAATGGGGTAGAACCTCTGGACACAACCTGGAACAGCACGCCCACTTTGGTCTTCGGCGAGTCCCATTGGGCTTAGTTCGACTTATACGCAGCGCTTCTGGGTGCGATGTTCTCCCAGGTCGGTCTTGTCCCGGCCTCCATTTCCCTCAAAGGTGGCCCCAAGTTGGCGTCTGCCAGCTGCTCCCTCCTCAGGCCTGCGCTATCTCAACCGTCCGCAGGCACTGCCGTGACCACTGTGATAGCTGTGGCACGCCCCTTCTCCCTAATCTTGTGTACCGGCCGCACTCGTCCGAGCATGGTGTTTGGGACATGGCATCTGCGTTGGCGTGGCCCTTCCCTCTACGATGTTTGGAGGTGAGCTCGTACTCCTGCAGCCTCTGGACACAATGGGCTGTCTGTCCCTCCAGCTTTATAAAGCTGAGTAGCTAGGTTAGGGCGAAGTGGTCAGTCCTTAGGTGGAATGGCTGACCGTACTGGTACTTGTGGAAGTGCTCCAAGGTCTTTACTACCGCCAGTAGCTCTTGCCGGGTAACGCAGTAGTTTTTTCTCTGCTTTGGACAGCGTCTTGCTGTAGTAGGCTATCACCTGCTCGTGGCTGTCCTGAACTTGGTTAGTACACCTCCAATCTAATGGTCGCTAGCTTCGGTGTCCACAATGAAGGCGCCGCCTGGTTGTGGGAATCTCAAAATAGGAGCACAGCAGAGTGTCGCATCAGCTGCTGGAAAGGGCCTTTGGCGTCTTCAGTCCACACATAAGGCCGGTATTCTTCCGTTAGGCGGGTGAGGGGTTTGGCGATGTTGGAGAATCCCTCCATGAAGCGGCGGTAATAACTGCGCAGCCCCAGGAAACTGCACAATTCTTGCCTCTCCTTTGGGTGAGACCAATCTCTCACGGCCTTTGTCTTCTCCGGGTCTGTAACCACTCCGGTTGATGAGACAATGTGGCCCAAGTAGACTTCCTTGCGGAAGAGCTGGCACTTCTTCGCGTTCAGCTTCAAGTTGGTTGCCTGCAGTCTCTTTAGCACCTTACTCAAAATCTCGAGATGGTCTGTGAATGTCTTGCTGACGATGACGGTGTCGTCTAGGTATAGCAGGCAAGCGCCATAGGTTAATCCTCTCATTACTGAATCCATGAGGCGTTGGAAGGTATCTGGTTGCGGAGACTAAAGGGCATAACTGTGAAATGCCAAAGCCCTTGGGCTGTCAAGAATGCGGCCTTCTCCTTGTCTCTCGGGTCTAGAGCAACCTGTCAGTAACCCGACTTCAGGTCTAGGGTCGAGGACCACTGTGCACCAGCAAGCGTGTCCAGGGTGTCGTCAATCCGGGGCAAAAGGAAGCATTCCTTCCTGATGACAGCGTTCAGCTTCCTGTAGTGCATGCAGAAGCGAAGCCCGCCGTTTTTCTTCGTCACCAAGACTACTGGGGAACACCAAGGGCTGCCAGAATGTTCAATTACTCCCCAGGATCGCATGTCCTCCAGCATATCCCGTACCGCCGCTTGTTTTGCCAGTGGAACGCTTCTGGATAGTTGCCGAATAGGCGTGGCATCTCCGGGGTAGATGCGGTGAAGCACTCGATCCGTGGCCGTAGTCGTTGTTACCTTGGTTGAAGAAATGGTGGTATCGTCCCAACAGTTGTGGAACCTTCTCTAGCTGTTCTGCGGCAGGTGTTCGGCCGTCCTTCTAGTAAGCCTTCCAGCCGGGGCTCCAGGTTGTGCGTTGGCACCGGCTCCTGAGTCTGGTCAATTGGCGTTACGCTGACAACGGCTTGCACGTTCCAAAGTCCGTCCCGGCCTGGACGTCGTGATCGGTGTCTGTTGGGTTGAGCAGCCTCACCGGAAACACTTCTTGGCACGGCAACAATTTTCTGGCTACACAGAGTTCGTGCACAGGCGTCTCTGGGTCCAGTATCGTGTTCTTCGTCCGCTGGCGTTTCAATTGCGCCATCAACACCACCTCGCTTCTCGCGGAGACAACCAGATCTTTGCTCAGGATGACCCTGCAGATTCTAAGTCTATCTTGTGGTGCCGGAGCATCACCGCCTCTCCATTTAGCCGCAGGAATTTCCTGCCGTCCTGTCGACCGTCGGCCCGTAGCTCCTGAGGGCATCCAGTCCCAGTATCACCTCCTGAGCCACCTCCACGACGAACACCCACAGACGCATAGCACTCCGCTCCAAGGTCAACTGCAGCAGGGTCTCCCTCTTCATGGGCAAGGTGTCACCCGATGCCGTAATTAGCTGGTATGGTCGCCTCTGTTTTCTTGACGGCATACCCCTGGCTACATCAGGTCTGATGATGCTCACGATCACCCGTTTTCCACAAGCACGCGGCACGGCCTCCCCTTCAGACAACCGTCTGCGACGAGGCTATCAGCCATACGCCGGCATACGGTGCGCATTGTCACTCGAGGGGATGGTGGTGACGGCACCGACGTGCCCCTCACCACGCCGGCCCTTACTGGTTTTCCGTCTGCTCTTCCTAGTGTGGGCAGTCTCCCTCCAGGTGTCCCGGCTGGTCGCACCCCCAACACACGCCACTAGATCTTCGCTGGCGTCCCTCGCCTGGTCTTCGGTCTCCATTGTAGCGGATACTCCTTGCTCTCGAAGTGGAGGTAACCTTTACCTTGGTCGCCTCCATTCTTAATGTGGCTGTTAGCGCCTTGTTGATGGTCTTTTAGTCGCCGAGGATTAGGCGCTGGTGTATCTCGGCGTCTCGTACCCCGTCGACGGAGTAGCCAGCTTCTCGGGATACAAATACAGGTGGGATGTCGACCAAGGCTTTGCTGGTCACCTATTCGATTGCCAGGGTGTATTCCTGCAGCGCCTTCCTTGGCTGCTGCATCCTAGACTTTAGTTGGCTGCAGTAGGCTGCGGGTAAGCGGTGGTTTCCGAACCGGTTTTCCAGGGCCTCCCAGATATCCTGGGTGCCAACGCTGTCTGGACCGCGATGAGCACCTCTGTGGCCCATTTCTGGAGGCTGGCTATTATGTAGCTGTGCGGCCTCCTCTTCTGTCGACCACTTCTTGTGCTCGGCCACTGTGTCGAATTGGCGGCGGAAGACTTCGAAAGTTGGCGTGCGGTCGTAGTTAGATGGTTTGATTCGCGCAGATGTGTCACGTCCCGGCGCGTGGGCCTTCAAATTCTTGAACTGGCTGCCGACGATGTCCTCCGCCATGGCGTTCAGGGACTTGTTGCTGTCGGCCTTTTCCTCTAGGTCGTTATTGCGGTTCGCAAGGTCTTCGGCGCGCTTGCCCAACTCTGTGACGTCCTGCTTCACGCCGATCAACTGCTCTTCAAAATTAGCGGCCAGGGCTTTGTTCGCCACCTTCATTTCGGTTAATTCGGCCTTCATTTCTGTAGCCAGGCTGTCATTCGCACCTTTCATTTCCGTGGCCAGGCTGTCGTTTGCCGCTTTCATTTCTGTGGTTAATTCGGCCTTCATATTTTCAGCTTGGTGGTGAGGTTGTCTTTTGCCGTCTTTATTTCTTCCATCTTTTCAAAGATTTTGGCCAATGCAGCCTTCATTATCGTATCCCACTCCTGACACCAAATGTGATTTTGTGGGTTCCTAGAATTAAAAGTCTTGTTTGCAGAAATTTAAAGTGCTCGTTATTGCAGTAAACAATACGCCCCTTACTGTAGCAAAATGACGTACACAATGACGCCTTTAAGGTCGCCTCGTTCGCACCTCTGCACGTAAACAAACAAAGGATTCACTGTGGTACAGTTCAATAACCCTCACACTGCACAGCTGCAACTCAGTTAACAACTGACTAGCAAGTTCCTGCGCTGTAATGCTTACGGGCTTTTATACCTCCAGCCATTGTTCCAGAAAGCCCTTCATGTAAAATTCACTTTCAATTCTAATTGAAGTAGCCTTGCTGACATTTAATTTTGTGGTGACAGTTGAACAAATTAGTAGGTTAAAATGGTAGGTTCCAGCGCAGACCCAAATGAGCAAGATGGCGGCCATGCGCAATCGGTATGTTTAGTGGATTTAGACAGTGTTTAGGTAGGCAGTCAATCCTCTTAATTTGCTGTACCTTATAATGCTGTGTCCTGAGGTATGATCAGAGCTTGTCTTGAGCTATGATCTGGGGCTCTAGGGTTAAGGGTTGCAGGTTTTAACAGGTGGGACTGCTGGTATGGGAGGTTAATAGCTATAGGAT
Organism: Mantis religiosa; assembly: GCA_030765055.1. Lineage (NCBI taxonomy): Eukaryota > Metazoa > Arthropoda > Insecta > Mantodea > Mantidae > Mantis > Mantis religiosa. The sequence goes on from CM060948.1 coordinate 341,341,408, forward strand.
TTAATGGTTACCTCTTGTGGCATGATCTGGGACTCTATGGTTAAGAGTTGCAGGGTTTCTTAGGTAAAGACTGTTGGTCTGGGAGGTTACTAGCTATAGGACTTAGAGGTTAGGTCTCGAGGTATGATCTGGGGCTCTAGGGTTAAGGGTTGCAGGTTTCAACAGGTAGGGCTGCAGGATTTAATGGTAAGCTCTTGAGGTATGGTCTAAGGCTCTAGGGTTAATAGTTTCACAGGTGAAGTCTGTTGGTCTGGATGGTTGAGAGCTGTAGGATTTAGGGGCTTGGTCTCTATGTATGATCTGGGAGGGGGGTCTAGTGCTAAGAGCTGCAGGTTTTTCACAGGTAAGGGTTGCTGGTCTGGGAGTTTAATAACTATAGCATTTGGAGGGTAGGTCCTGAAGTATGATCTGGGGGCTCTAGGGTTAAGAGTTTTCACAGGCGAAGTCTGTTGGTCCGGATGGTTGAGAGCTGTAAGATCTAGAGGTTAGGTCTCGAGGTATGATCTGGGGCTCTAGGGTTAAGGGTTGCAGGTTTCAACAGGTAGGGCTGCAGGATTTAATGGTAAGCTCTTGAGGTATGATCTAAGTAGGTTAAAATGGTAGGTTCCAGCGCAGACCCAAATGAGCAAGATGGCGGCCATGCGCAATCGGTATGTTTAGTGGATTTAGACAGTGTTTAGGTAGGCAGTCAATCCTCTTAATTTGCTGTACCTTATAATGCTGTGTCCTGAGGTATGATCAGAGCTTGTCTTGAGCTATGATCTGGGGCTCTAGGGTTAAGGGTTGCAGGTTTTAACAGGTGGGACTGCTGGTATGGGAGGTTAATAGCTATAGGATTTAATGGTTACCTCTTGTGGCATGATCTGGGACTCTATGGTTAAGAGTTGCAAGGTTTCTTAGGTAAAGACTGTTGGTCTGGGAGGTTAATAGCTATAGGACTTAGAGGTTAGGTCTCGAGGTATGATCTGGGGCTCTAGGGTTAAGGGTTGCAGGTTTCAACAGGTAGGGCTGCAGGATTTAATGGTAAGCTCTTGAGGTATGGTCTAAGGCTCTAGGGTTAATAGTTTCACAGGTGAAGTCTGTTGGTCTGGATGGTTGAGAGCTGTAGGATTTAGGGGCTTGGTCTCTATGTATGATCTGGGAGGGGGGTCTAGTGCTAAGAGCTGCAGGTTTTTCACAGGTAAGGGTTGCTGGTCTGGGAGTTTAATAACTATAGCATTTGGAGGGTAGGTCCTGAAGTATGATCTGGGGGCTCTAGGGTTAAGAGTTTTCACAGGCGAAGTCTGTTGGTCCGGATGGTTGAGAGCTGTAAGATCTAGAGGTTAGGTCTCGAGGTATGATCTGGGGCTCTAGGGTTAAGGGTTGCAGGTTTCAACAGGTAGGGCTGCAGGATTTAATGGTAAGCTCTTGAGGTATGATCTAAGGCTCTATGGTTAAGAGTTGCAGGGTTTCTTAGGTAAAGACTGTTGGTCTGGGAGGTTAATAGCTATAGGACTTAGAGGTTAGGTCTCGAGGTATGATCTGGGGCTCTAGGGTTAAGGGTTGCAGGTTTTAACAGGTGGGACTGCTGGTATGGGAGGTTAATAGCTATAGGATTTAATGGTTACCTCTTGTGGTATGATCTGAGGCTCTAGGGTTAAGAGTTGCAGGGTTTCTTAGGTAAAGTCTGTTGGTCTGGATGGTTTAGAGCTGTAGGATTTAGAGACTAGGTCCTGAGGTATGATCTGGGGCTCTAGGGTTAAGGGTTGCAGGTTTTAACAGGTAGGGTTGCTGGTATGGGAGGTTAATACCTATAGGATTTAATGTGGCATGAGCTCTAGGGTTAAGGGTTGTAGGGTTCATAGCTAAATGTTGTTGGTCTAGAGGATAAAGACCGTAGGGTCTTTTATCTGTTTTATAGGCTGAGGTATGGTCTTATCATTTTGAAGTTCAGTTTGCTAGTCCAGCGATTAAAGGCGGTTAATCTCGAGGCAAGTCCTACATTTATGCTTTACTATGTCATCCTATTATAAACTAACCTAATATACTCCTTCATTTCTACCTTTTTCATCATTATTGTAACCTAGCTGTGTTTTGTTAGCGGCTTCCTTTGTTGCACCTGTTAACCTAATTGTTCTCTTTCCTTAAGTTCCTCTATTCTACCACTTTAACCTAACCTAATATATCCCATGGTTTTAACTTCTTGATCATTGTTCAAGCTAGTTGATTCTGGTAGTTCTCTTTTCTTAAGCTGCCCTGTTTTTACCTCCTTAACCTATCCTAAGCATGTTTCTTTTCTCATGCTAACTACTTGTATGTATGATGCAAAGTTTTTAGACATATCGGTGTTAGAGCTATCTTTGTCACTGCAAGAGGTATATATGCTGATTACAGATCTTTATACAGTAAATTTAACCCTTTGTGTACCTGCTTCTCTTTTCCTAAAAATTGAGATTCTTTTGTTGCTAGGGTTTCTTGTTTTTCGTACCTTCTCTATGCTTTCAGGAACTCTATTCTACCTTGTTATGTTATGAGGTCTTATGCTTATATCTTAGGCTCTTTGATTATGTCTTTTGATCTGAAAGACTATGTATTTTGGCTATGTTCCTCATCTCTTATGGTCACATGGTTAGGTCTTGAGGCATGATCTTAGGGCCTGGGGTTTAAAGGATATAAGTCTCATAGCTTAAGCTCGTAGGTCTAAGGGTTAAAGACTGTAGGTTTAGTGGTTAGGTCGTATGGATTCAAGGTTAGATCTCTCGGTCTAGAGTTTAAGGCTGTAGGATCTGAAGGTTACGTATGGAGGTATGATCTGAGGGCTCTAGGGTTAAGAGTTTTAAGCTTCATAGCTAAAGGTTGCTGGTCAGGAGGTTAAAAGCTGTAGGATCTGGAGGTTAGGTATTGAGGTATGATCTCGGAGCTCTAGGATTAAAAGCTATAGGCTTCATAGCTAAAAGTTTGCCAGCTAGAGATATCTTCTTTACTGTTAGAGGTATATTTGCAATGGTCTAGGCGTACAGTTTTCTTACATTTTTTCATGCAGATTGATGTCTTCGTACTCTTGTGTCTTTTTCAAGCTTTTACCCCCTATGCATCGTCTTGTAATAAGTCGTTACGCTAAACCAATGTTCTAATGCTATTTCCAAGCTTTTTCAGATGTTATGACGTTTATGCGCGTTTCAGGGATATTTTAGACCAAGTTACGTTACTTAAATCATTTTATAACTAATTAAGAAGGTTTTTTCAAGGATATTTCAGATTACGAGATAGTAGTTACTTTTTAAATTTACCTATTTTAACATTAACTAAAGTGTGTTCAGCTAGCTTATGTGGTGAGGTAGACGTCCCTCGTCTTTTTTCTCTGGACTTGGGACCAGCGTCAGAATTTGTTTTCTGAACGGTAGACTTAACGCCCTCCTCTGCTCTTATTATTCAGCTGTTTTCATGCTTAGATGTTTTAATGCTACGTTCTAGTGTTTATTTCTCGGAATGAAAATTATTTTTTTTTTTTTGTGCTCTAGGGTTCCTTCTTCCTTTCGCCGTTCAAAAGACGGTAATGTCCATGGGCATATGTGGATACTCCATCATCTGCAATTACTCTCTTGTCATCATGTGGAGATAGGGATATTTTGTTCACTTCCACTGACGTAACATTATGTTGACGAGACATAATTAGGTTCATTGGCGTTCTTATGATTTCTCTGCTTTTAAGACAGTCCACATAGCTCTCAAAGGTTATGTACTGTTTAACGGCACTATGTTTTATGCCTTTTATCTTCTTGATTATGCCTCCATCGATATCGAGTGCATACATCTTCGGTCTCAGTCCAACAAAACGACGAATGATTTTTCCATTGGCTTCATCTTTAAATTTTCCCAACACTTTCTTGTTTTTTGTAGAATGGCATATATGTTCGCTAGGATAATCAGCAGTATCCAGATGTTCCAGAAAACGTAACTTATCCTGGTATATGTCTCCGGTAGTCACACGATGGATGAAAGAGTCAGTATCCATGTACATGAGCTTCAGATTTTCAAGCCCGTAATACGGCATTAGCACATCATAATGATACCAATACATCAAGGTCTTCGAGATATCCAGCACACACATCCCAATGTATATAGGCTTGTTGAAGACTATCTCTCGTGACGCCATGTGTACTGCAACCAGATTAGGTCCATATATAGTTCTATCAATAAATGTAGGCTTAGCAACCAGTTTTTCCAATGTCTTCCAATCGGTGACAAGTCGTATATTCAGTCGGTTTCTGATGTTTTCCATAGTTTTACCAAACATGGCATTGTTAAAAAGTTTGTAAATATCCTTCTCGAAATCATTTCTCGATCCTTGTCGTAGCCGGTTATTGAATTCCACATAAGGCTTTAACCAACATGACTGTTGAAATTGTAGCACCCGATGGATTTTAGTCAGTTGTAACCCATGACTAAGGGCTTGCTTCAAGGTCATGTAATGCACCACATACCTAGTTCGTGATCCAAGGTGAGGAATTAGTTTCCTTGTAGAAGAACCAGGGGGCTTGATACACTCAGGGAGGAACGGTAAATCATTGTGCAGGTCATGGAGTTCTGTAGGATATTGAAGGTCCACTTCTAAAATGTATCCGAGAGGGTCATCTTCTCGTAGTATATCTAGGTTGATATCTTCAGGAGAAACCCACTTAAAACCCCCGCAAGCAAGGGGCTTCCCCATAGCCCACGCATATTCATTATTTGCATCCTCGTACGTAATATATTGAGAGGGTTTACTTGATTCATACTCCTTCATGTAGTGATTGTTCGCTTCTGCATACCGATGAGAAACTTGGCATAATCCTCCTCTTATACCTGCTTCAACCATGAGTAGCTGGTCATAATCCTGTAGTAATTCCAGTTCAATTCCTGTGTACAACAGCACTGCATCCCACGTAAGTCCGGGTGATGTATAATAATGTGCAGGATCAACTTTATGGGTTTTCAGGGTCTGCTCTCTGAATGTTTCAAACACATCTGCTAGTAGAAGGACATCCGAAGTTAAGTAGAGGTCACTGTAGTCGCCTAGTGTTCTGATGTTGAACTGACTCCATACGGTTTTTGCATGCTGATACTCTGCATCACTAATTTCTTCTCTGTTTAACTTACTGTAGAATGCTTCTCTCGGAGGAAGTTCTGTCTCACTCAAAACATCCCATGATGTAACGTAATCATAGGGAAACACACCTTTACGCATCATCAATTCGATCTTCTCTGCTCCAAAGTACTTCTGGGTTTCAGGATATGATGTTAGATTTTTTGCTAGTTTATCCAAGCTGGTACTAAGGAAGCGATAGGTATCCACAAAACGAAGTTTAATGTCACCAACATACTTGGAAAATGATATATAACTTTCCTCAGAGCTAGGAATAACTTCTACTCTATCGCTAGTACAGCCCAACTCCTTAACAATGAAATGAGAGTCATATCCACTCAGGTTATGCATGAAGACAGGAATATAATTAGGCGTTTTACACGCTAGATTACACTGATTATGTAGACTTCCTCGATATTCACCACTTATATGATCATGATCTCGTACTTTCCAGTTATCGTCGGTAAATTCTTTACCACATAAGTAGCATTCTGTAGAAGATTCGAATGATTTGTGTTGCTTATCTGTCAGAGTTAATGGAGCAGCAGTTTTGTATACAGCATTAATTTTCTTTGCGAGAGAACTTACATACTCCATAAACTTCAGTGCAGCATCATAACCCTAGGAAGATCAGTCTGTAAACCTTCAATTGTAGCTGAGGATTTGACATAAACACAGAAACTCATAGGAATATGCTTCTGATATGGAACTGTATAAGACGTTTCGGCATTAGAAGAACATCCGTGGTAAGGGGTAAGAATGCTTTCAAAGTCAGCGTATATGACATAAGGTAATTTCAACATCCTTTTATGATTCTTGAATCTAACAATAGATTTCTCCTTAGTTGGCATAACAATCTTAGCAACTCCGTGTTGGCTGCATAATTTTCTATGTTCATTTAACCTCTCAACTCCTCCATTTCGATAATCAAAGTGCGTAAAACAGCGCTTGCAGATGTAGAGTTTTCCCTCACATTTGGTTTTTTGTTGATGAATAAGTCTCTCGAAATTCTTTATATAAACGTAATGATGACGTCCAGCTGAATTGCTTAATAGAAGCAGATCGCGATGCTCAGTCAGTTCTTCATTGACAACTTTCATAGGAAACACTTGATTCTTTTCATCCAGCCCCAAAACATTTATAGAGATGTTATTTTTTCGTTCAAATTTTGGGATGTCACTCAAACTCATAGGAAATGAGACGCAGCTAAAGTCATATCTTTCTTGAAGATTCTTATACTTGCTAACACGTTGAGGATCCTTGTGAATGAACTTGGCAAGTACGGCATACATAAAACTTTTCTCATCATCATAGTTGTGCGGATTTATACATGCTCCTTTAGCTCCAACAATAGCCGGTAGAGGGATGTAACTGCTCCCTTTTAGACCATTATTCTTGTTGATCCTAACACGCACACCATCAACAGCTAATAAAGCCCAGCTGCTTCCTTTAAGTTGACTTTCCTCCATTTCAGTACAAAGTTTCTTGAATTTACTTTCCAATATGGCGTCCAAGTCACTTTCTAAAAATATTGCTTGATTTGGCGTTTTAAAGGCTTTATCAGTAGTGTCACCAACGGCATTCACAAACCGAATTCAGCCATGAGGTTAATTTTCACACTTTTATGCATCCTCAGTTGCTTCTGAACGGATTGAATTATCCGCTGTTTTGATTCCTGGAGATATGTATTCAGGTCTGGGCATGTAGAGCACTGGATGAAATATGATTTCAGTCGATCCTGGAAAGCTGTTTCATATTCTACGACATCGTCTTCATCAGGAACCATTAACAGCAATTTATGTTTGGTAGGCTCGATCTTGAGTTTCTTAGCAGCAGTTATTCTCTCGCATCGTTCTTGATGAGTATCTCTGCGATTCTCAGTATCATAAACATTACCACAATGTTTACATTCGTAAAACCGGCCACATACCAGCTCATGTCTCTTTTTATTATAGCTTTTCAGGAAACTCTTTGCACATATGCTACACCTATTTTCAGGTATAGTGTCTAACAGAGCTTCCATCGCTATAGTTTTTTGTTGTGTGCAGGCTAATTCTCGGGGAATATGCTGCCAAGTAAGTGTCTTGATACACTTTGCACTTCTCTTCTTCACCTTGATAAGTTATCAGCGCTACTGATGATGAATTTCACTGTAGAAGCTGATCCGCTATGCTATAAACACACTAGCATAATTACAATCTAAGATCGATCAAGCTCTCTTTATACACTTAGCACAGACCTAATAGAAAACTTCATCATCCCCTTCACCAACGGGATTCGAAGGTGGCACTCCTATCGGAGAAAACCTAAAGGAAAACTTCATCACACCACCACCACCACCACCACCACCACCACCTTTGTAGTTCGAAGGTGGCGCTCCTATCGGAGAAAACCTAAAAGAAAACTATTATCTTGCTACCACAGGGGTTCGAAGATGCTTCTACTATTGGAGAAAACCTAAAAGAAAACTCTATTAATTTTCCAGTTTTCGATTATTCTTTAACTACTATACAATTCACATGAGAGAAAAATTAGACAAATTAAAATTGAAAAAGGAAATAAATAGTTAGATTTGAAGATAAAATTTAGACAATTCAAACGAGTATAAACACGACTAAGCTCCGCCTTTTAGTTTTAAGGTTACATTAGGAGCTCCCATTGCCAACCGTAGACACCTCTCCGTCATCTTCAACCACGTGTTCTTGATTCTTTTCACACATATCTTAACATAACAGTTCTATTTTCTCAAGTTCATCTATTACACCGTTTAACTGATCCACGGGGCACCCTTAGAATCCTTCACTTCATCCTCAAACACACCTTCTTGAACCCTTTTGATATATTTTAACCTATTTATGTTTGTTGCTACGGGCATCCGTTCTCTTTTCTTAAGTTAAATTATTACGGGCATCTTGTTATGTCTGAGTCTCATGCTTATATATTAAACTTTGTGATTAAGTATTTTGATTTGAAAGTCTATGTAAATCGGTTAAGGTAAACATCTCTTCTCAACATGAGACAAGTCATGATGTATGATCTTATGGGGTGAGCTTGTCAACACGCCTAAAGGCATTTATATTCAAAGGTATTTAAATTATCCCACCGAGATTTGAACCCTGATCCTAAGGCGTAAATTACCATTTCAACAACAATTCAGACCTAAAGTATATATGTATACGCTATTTCATTGCGCTAACGTTATTAGTTCCAGAGTTATTTAAGATTCAAGTTATTGCGAGAGAAGCGGTTATCGAACCACGGGTCTGTAGGATACGGAATCAAATCATTCACAGCATATGTTGAATGAAAAAACCTGCGCTTTCCCCTGCTGTTCTATGTGCAATAGATCAGAAATAGAACACAATTACATAATTCAATGGACGATGGGAACTGAACCAGGGACCCTTGAGCTACACGTTGTCAGCATATGATTAACTATGAGAAGCATAACCATATAAAGGTTATTTTACTTCTCTAGACCCAGTGGTTACAGAGATATTTAAATTAAACGATTCAGGACTCGAACTAAGGACTACAGGTATACAGTATATACCCTGCGAACCTAGCTAACCATATGTAAGTAATAAAGTTTATCCGAACTCTCTATCATAATTAGTTTCGGAGTTATTCCAATATAAGCAGTACTCTTCTGCACGAGATTCGATTAGGGGACCATTGATAAAACTACAAGTCAGACAGTCAGTAAGGGCATGGACACCCCTTAGCAGGCGGTAGAAAGGCAGCATACATCGTCTTTCTCCCCTACTCATGTTTCCCACGGTTGAGGCAAACTCTTGTGCAGCTGTCTAGTGACAAGGGTTTGGCAACGGTTTGACAGGTGATTAATCAAGGAGTAGCATAATAACCTGCCTTCTGGATACAGCGAGGGGGAGGGGGAAGAGGGGGTGGGAGACATGTCTCGACAGGTGTCTGAGACATGTGGGGGAGGGTTGAGACTGAACATCTGGAATGGAACGAAGGTAATTATGCTACTCCTTGATTAATCACCTGTCAAACCCTTGTCAAACCCTTGTCACTAGACAGCTGCACAAGAGTTTGCCTCAACCGTGGGAAACATGAGTAGGGGAGAAAGACGATGTATGCTGCCTTTCTACCGCCTGCTAAGGGGTGTCCATGCCCTTACTGACTGTCTGACTTGTAGTTTTATCAATGGTCCCCTAATCGAATCTCGTGCAGAAGAGTACTGCTTATATTGGAATAACTCCGAAACTAATTATGATAGAGAGTTCGGATAAACTTTATTACTTACATATGGTTAGCTAGGTTCGCAGGGTATATACTGTATACCTGTAGTCCTTAGTTCGAGTCCTGAATCGTTTAATTTAAATATCTCTGTAACCACTGGGTCTAGAGAAGTAAAATAACCTTTATATGGTTATGCTTCTCATAGTTAATCATATGCTGACAACGTGTAGCTCAAGGGTCCCTGGTTCAGTTCCCATCGTCCATTGAATTATGTAATTGTGTTCTATTTCTGATCTATTGCACATAGAACAGCAGGGGAAAGCGCAGGTTTTTTCATTCAACATATGCTGTGAATGATTTGATTCCGTATCCTACAGACCCGTGGTTCGATAACCGCTTCTCTCGCAATAACTTGAATCTTAAATAACTCTGGAACTAATAACGTTAGCGCAATGAAATAGCGTATACATATATACTTTAGGTCTGAATTGTTGTTGAAATGGTAATTTACGCCTTAGGATCAGGGTTCAAATCTCGGTGGGATAATTTAAATACCTTTGAATATAAATGCCTTTAGGCGTGTTGACAAGCTCACCCCATAAGATCATACATCATGACTTGTCTCATGTTGAGAAGAGATGTTTACCTTAACCGATTTACATACACTTTCAAATCAAAATACTTAATCACAAAGTTTAATATATAAGCATGAGACTCAGACATAACAAGATGCCCGTAATAATTTAACTTAAGAAAAGAGAACGGATGCCCGTAGCAACAAACATAAATAGGTTAAAATATATCAAAAGGGTTCAAGAAGGTGTGTTTGAGGATGAAGTGAAGGATTCTAAGGGTGCCCCGTGGATCAGTTAAACGGTGTAATAGATGAACTTGAGAAAAATAGAACTGTTATGTTAAGATATGTGTGAAAAGAATCAAGACCACGTGGTTGAAGATGACGGAGAGGTGTCTACGGGTGGCAATTGGAGCTCCTAATGTAACCTTAAAACTAAAAGGCGGAGCTTAGTCGTGTTTATACTCGTTTGAATTGTCTAAATTTTATCTTCAAATCTAACTATTTATTTCCTTTTTCAATTTTAATTTGTCTAATTTTTCTCTCATGTGAATTGTATAGTAGTTAAAGAATAATCGAAAACTGGAAAATTAATAGAGTTTTCTTTTAGGTTTTCTCCAATAGTAGAAGCATCTTCGAACCCCTGTGGTAGCAAGATAATAGTTTTCTTTTAGGTTTTCTCCGATAGGAGCGCCACCTTCGAACTACAAAGGTGGTGGTGGTGGTGGTGGTGGTGTGATGAAGTTTTCCTTTAGGTTTTCTCCGATAGGAGTGCCACCTTCGAATCCCGTTGGTGAAGGGGATGATGAAGTTTTCTATTAGGTCTGTGCTAAGTGTATAAAGAGAGCTTGATCGATCTTAGATTGTAATTATGCTAGTGTGTTTATAGCATAGCGGATCAGCTTCTACAGTGAAATTCATCATCAGTAGCGCTGATAACCTATCAAGGTTAAGAAGAGAAGTGCAAAGTGTATCAAGACACTTACTTGGCAGCATATTCCCCGAGAATTAGCCTGCACACAACAAAAAACTATAGCGATGAAAGCTCTGTTAGACACTATACCTGAAAATAGGTGTAGCATATGTGCAAAGAGTTTCCTGAAAAGCTACAATAACAAGAGACATGAGCTGGTATGTGGCCGGTTTTACGAATGTAAACATTCTGGTAATGTTTATGATACTGAGAATCGCAGAGATACTCATCAAGAACGATGCGGGAGAATAACTGCTGCTAAGAAACTCAAGATCGGGCCTACCAAACATAAATTGCTGTTAATGGTTCCTGATGAAGACGATGTCGTAGAATATGAAACAGCTTTCCAGGATCGACTGAAATCATATTTCATCCAGTGCTCTACATGCCCAGACCTGAATACATATCTCCAGGAATCAAAACAGCGGATAATTCAAGCCGTTCAGAAGCAACTGAGGATGCATAAAAGTGTGAAAATTAACCTCATGGCTGAATTCGGTTTGTGAATGCCGTTGGTGACACTACTGATAAAGCCTTTAAAACGCCAAATCAAGCAATATTTTTAGAAAGTGACTTGGACGCCATATTGGAAAGTAAATTCAAGAAACTTTGTACTGAAATGGAGGAAAGTCAACTTAAAGGAAGCAGCTGGGCTTTATTAGCTGTTGATGGTGTGCGTGTTAGGATCAACAAGAATAATGGTCTAAAAGGGAGCAGTTACATCCCTCTACCGGCTATTGTTGGAGCTAAAGGAGCATGTATAAATCCGCACAACTATGATGATGAGAAATGCTTTATGTATGCCGTACTTGCCAAGTTCATTCACAAGGATCCTCAACGTGTTAGCAAGTATAAGAATCTTCAAGAAAGATATGACTTTAGCTGCGTCTCATTTCCTATGAGTTTGAGTGACATCCCAAAATTTGAACGAAAAAATAACATCTCTATAAATGTTTTGGGGCTGGATGATAACAATCAAGTGTTTCCTACGAAAGTTGTCAATGAAGAACTGACTGAGCATCGCGATCTGCTTCTATTAAGCAATTCAGCTGGACGTCATCATTACGTTTATATAAAGAATTTCGAGAGACTTATTCATCAACAAAAAACCAAATGTGAGGGAAAACTCTACATCTGCAAGCGCTGTTTTACGCACTTTGATTATCGAAATGGAGGAGTTGAGAGGTTAAATGGACATAGAAAATTATGCAGCCAACACGGAGTTGCTAAGATTGTTATGCCAACTAAGGAGAAATCTATTGTTAGATTCAAGAATCATGAAAGGATGTTGAAATTACCTTATGTCATATACGCTGACTTTGAAAGCATTCTTACCCCTTACCACGGATGTTCTTCTAATGCCGAAACGTCTTATACAGTTCCATATCAGAAGCATATTCCTATGAGTTTCTGTGTTTATGTCAAATCCTCAGCTACAATTGAAGGTTTACAGACTGATCTTCCTAGGGTTATGATGCTGCACTGAAGTTTATGGAGTATGTAAGTTCTCTCGCAAAGAAAATTAATGCTGTATACAAAACTGCTGCTCCATTAACTCTGACAGATAAGCAACAAAAATCATTCGAATCTTCTACAGAATGCTACTTATGTGGTAAAGAATTTACCGACGATAACTGGAAAGTACGAGATCATGATCATATAAGTGGTGAATATCGAGGAAGTCTACATAATCAGTGTAATCTAGCGTGTAAAACGCCTAATTATATTCCTGTCTTCATGCATAACCTGAGTGGATATGACTCTCATTTCATTGTTAAGGAGTTGGGCTGTACTAGCGATAGAGTAGAAGTTATTCCTAGCTCTGAGGAAAGTTATATATCATTTTCCAAGTATGTTGGTGACATTAAACTTCGTTTTGTGGATACCTATCGCTTCCTTAGTACCAGCTTGGATAAACTAGCAAAAAATCTCACATCATATCCTGAAACCCAGAAGTACTTTGGAGCAGAGAAGATCGAATTGATGATGCGTAAAGGTGTGTTTCCCTATGATTACGTTACATCATGGGATGTTTTGAGTGAGACAGAACTTCCTCCGAGAGAAGCATTCTACAGTAAGTTAAACAGAGAAGAAATTAGTGATGCAGAGTATCAGCATGCAAAAACCGTATGGAGTCAGTTCAACATCAGAACACTAGGCGACTACAGTGACCTCTACTTAACTTCGGATGTCCTTCTACTAGCAGATGTGTTTGAAACATTCAGAGAGCAGACCCTGAAAACCCATAAAGTTGATCCTGCACATTATTATACATCACCCGGACTTACGTGGGATGCAGTGCTGTTGTACACAGGAATTGAACTGGAATTACTACAGGATTATGACCAGCTACTCATGGTTGAAGCAGGTATAAGAGGAGGATTATGCCAAGTTTCTCATCGGTATGCAGAAGCGAACAATCACTACATGAAGGAGTATGAATCAAGTAAACCCTCTCAATATATTACGTACGAGGATGCAAATAATGAATATGCGTGGGCTATGGGGAAGCCCCTTGCTTGCGGGGGTTTTAAGTGGGTTTCTCCTGAAGATATCAACCTAGATATACTACGAGAAGATGACCCTCTCGGATACATTTTAGAAGTGGACCTTCAATATCCTACAGAACTCCATGACCTGCACAATGATTTACCGTTCCTCCCTGAGTGTATCAAGCCCCCTGGTTCTTCTACAAGGAAACTAATTCCTCACCTTGGATCACGAACTAGGTATGTGGTGCATTACATGACCTTGAAGCAAGCCCTTAGTCATGGGTTACAACTGACTAAAATCCATCGGGTGCTACAATTTCAACAGTCATGTTGGTTAAAGCCTTATGTGGAATTCAATAACCGGCTACGACAAGGATCGAGAAATGATTTCGAGAAGGATATTTACAAACTTTTTAACAATGCCATGTTTGGTAAAACTATGGAAAACATCAGAAACCGACTGAATATACGACTTGTCACCGATTGGAAGACATTGGAAAAACTGGTTGCTAAGCCTACATTTATTGATAGAACTATATATGGACCTAATCTGGTTGCAGTACACATGGCGTCACGAGAGATAGTCTTCAACAAGCCTATATACATTGGGATGTGTGTGCTGGATATCTCGAAGACCTTGATGTATTGGTATCATTATGATGTGCTAATGCCGTATTACGGGCTTGAAAATCTGAAGCTCATGTACATGGATACTGACTCTTTCATCCATCGTGTGACTACCGGAGACATATACCAGGATAAGTTACGTTTTCTGGAACATCTGGATACTGCTGATTATCCTAGCGAACATATATGCCATTCTACAAAAAACAAGAAAGTGTTGGGAAAATTTAAAGATGAAGCCAATGGAAAAATCATTCGTCGTTTTGTTGGACTGAGACCGAAGATGTATGCACTCGATATCGATGGAGGCATAATCAAGAAGATAAAAGGCATAAAACATAGTGCCGTTAAACAGTACATAACCTTTGAGAGCTATGTGGACTGTCTTAAAAGCAGAGAAATCATAAGAACGCCAATGAACCTAATTATGTCTCGTCAACATAATGTTACGTCAGTGGAAGTGAACAAAATATCCCTATCTCCACATGATGACAAGAGAGTAATTGCAGATGATGGAGTATCCACATATGCCCATGGACATTACCGTCTTTTGAACGGCGAAAGGAAGAAGGAACCCTAGAGCACAAAAAAAAAAAATAATTTTCATTCCGAGAAATAAACACTAGAACGTAGCATTAAAACATCTAAGCATGAAAACAGCTGAATAATAAGAGCAGAGGAGGGCGTTAAGTCTACCGTTCAGAAAACAAATTCTGACGCTGGTCCCAAGTCCAGAGAAAAAAGACGAGGGACGTCTACCTCACCACATAAGCTAGCTGAACACACTTTAGTTAATGTTAAAATAGGTAAATTTAAAAAGTAACTACTATCTCGTAATCTGAAATATCCTTGAAAAAACCTTCTTAATTAGTTATAAAATGATTTAAGTAACGTAACTTGGTCTAAAATATCCCTGAAACGCGCATAAACGTCATAACATCTGAAAAAGCTTGGAAATAGTATTAGAACATTGGTTTAGCGTAACGACTTATTACAAGACGATGCATAGGGGGTAAAAGCTTGAAAAAGACACAAGAGTACGAAGACATCAATCTGCATGAAAAAATGTAAGAAAACTGTACGCCTAGACCATTGCAAATATACCTCTAACAGTAAAGAAGATATCTCTAGCTGGCAAACTTTTAGCTATGAAGCCTATAGCTTTTAATCCTAGAGCTCCGAGATCATACCTCAATACCTAACCTCCAGATCCTACAGCTTTTAACCTCCTGACCAGCAACCTTTAGCTATGAAGCTTAAAACTCTTAACCCTAGAGCCCTCAGATCATACCTCCATACGTAACCTTCAGATCCTACAGCCTTAAACTCTAGACCGAGAGATCTAACCTTGAATCCATACGACCTAACCACTAAACCTACAGTCTTTAACCCTTAGACCTACGAGCTTAAGCTATGAGACTTATATCCTTTAAACCCCAGGCCCTAAGATCATGCCTCAAGACCTAACCATGTGACCATAAGAGATGAGGAACATAGCCAAAATACATAGTCTTTCAGATCAAAAGACATAATCAAAGAGCCTAAGATATAAGCATAAGACCTCATAACATAACAAGGTAGAATAGAGTTCCTGAAAGCATAGAGAAGGTACGAAAAACAAGAAACCCTAGCAACAAAAGAATCTCAATTTTTAGGAAAAGAGAAGCAGGTACACAAAGGGATAAATTTACTGTATATAGATCTGTAATCAGCATATATACCTCTTGCAGTGACAAAGATAGCTCTAACACCGATATGTCTAAAAAATTTGCATCATACATACAAGTAGTTAGCATGAGAAAAGAAACATGCTTAGGATAGGTTAAGGAGGTAAAAACAGGGCAGCTTAAGAAAAGAGAACGAATGTTAATACCAGAATCAGCTAGCTTGAACAATGATCAAGAAATTTGATGGATAGAGTCAACATGAAAAATTCAATGCCATGGCCGGGATTTGAACCACGGATCTCCTGGTTTCCGTCCAGTCGCTCTTAACCTTTGAGCTACCATGGCCAACGTCCGTCCTGACATTAAATTCTCCAGTCGACTCGTATATTTCCCCGGTAGACCACTAGGGGCTCTCGCATCCGAGATACACCGTTTGTGGCGACTTACTATTGTAAGTACTTAAATCCCAGGCTTCATCATTTAACTCATATTACTTTAGTTAATTGATGGAAATTAATCATTTCTCCACACTAGCCATATATAGGCTAAGATATTTGATGGATAGAGTCAACATGAAAAATTCAATGCCATGGCCGGGATTTGAACCACGGATCTCCTGGTTTCCGTCCAGTCGCTCTTAACCTTTGAGCTACCATGGCCAACGTCCGTCCTGACATTAAATTCTCCAGTCGACTCGTATATTTCCCCGGTAGACCACTAGGGGCTCTCGCATCCGAGATACACCGTTTGTGGCGACTTACTATTGTAAGTACTTAAATCCCAGGCTTCATCATTTAACTCATATTACTTTAGTTAATTGATGGAAATTAATCATTTCTCCACACTAGCCATATATAGGCTAAGATATTTGATGGATAGAGTCAACATGAAAAATTCAATGCCATGGCCGGGATTTGAACCACGGATCTCCTGGTTTCCGTCCAGTCGCTCTTAACCTTTGAGCTACCATGGCCAACGTCCGTCCTGACATTAAATTCTCCAGTCGACTCGTATATTTCCCCGGTAGACCACTAGGGGCTCTCGCATCCGAGATACACCGTTTGTGGCGACTTACTATTGTAAGTACTTAAATCCCAGGCTTCATCATTTAACTCATATTACTTTAGTTAATTGATGGAAATTAATCATTTCTCCACACTAGCCATATATAGGCTAAGATATTTGATGGATAGAGTCAACATGAAAAATTCAATGCCATGGCCGGGATTTGAACCACGGATCTCCTGGTTTCCGTCCAGTCGCTCTTAACCTTTGAGCTACCATGGCCAACGTCCGTCCTGACATTAAATTCTCCAGTCGACTCGTATATTTCCCCGGTAGACCACTAGGGGCTCTCGCATCCGAGATACACCGTTTGTGGCGACTTACTATTGTAAGTACTTAAATCCCAGGCTTCATCATTTAACTCATATTACTTTAGTTAATTGATGGAAATTAATCATTTCTCCACACTAGCCATATATAGGCTAAGATATTTGATGGATAGAGTCAACATGAAAAATTCAATGCCATGGCCGGGATTTGAACCACGGATCTCCTGGTTTCCGTCCAGTCGCTCTTAACCTTTGAGCTACCATGGCCAACGTCCGTCCTGACATTAAATTCTCCAGTCGACTCGTATATTTCCCCGGTAGACCACTAGGGGCTCTCGCATCCGAGATACACCGTTTGTGGCGACTTACTATTGTAAGTACTTAAATCCCAGGCTTCATCATTTAACTCATATTACTTTAGTTAATTGATGGAAATTAATCATTTCTCCACACTAGCCATATATAGGCTAAGATATTTGATGGATAGAGTCAACATGAAAAATTCAATGCCATGGCCGGGATTTGAACCACGGATCTCCTGGTTTCCGTCCAGTCGCTCTTAACCTTTGAGCTACCATGGCCAACGTCCGTCCTGACATTAAATTCTCCAGTCGACTCGTATATTTCCCCGGTAGACCACTAGGGGCTCTCGCATCCGAGATACACCGTTTGTGGCGACTTACTATTGTAAGTACTTAAATCCCAGGCTTCATCATTTAACTCATATTACTTTAGTTAATTGATGGAAATTAATCATTTCTCCACACTAGCCATATATAGGCTAAGATATTTGATGGATAGAGTCAACATGAAAAATTCAATGCCATGGCCGGGATTTGAACCACGGATCTCCTGGTTTCCGTCCAGTCGCTCTTAACCTTTGAGCTACCATGGCCAACGTCCGTCCTGACATTAAATTCTCCAGTCGACTCGTATATTTCCCCGGTAGACCACTAGGGGCTCTCGCATCCGAGATACACCGTTTGTGGCGACTTACTATTGTAAGTACTTAAATCCCAGGCTTCATCATTTAACTCATATTACTTTAGTTAATTGATGGAAATTAATCATTTCTCCACACTAGCCATATATAGGCTAAGATATTTGATGGATAGAGTCAACATGAAAAATTCAATGCCATGGCCGGGATTTGAACCACGGATCTCCTGGTTTCCGTCCAGTCGCTCTTAACCTTTGAGCTACCATGGCCAACGTCCGTCCTGACATTAAATTCTCCAGTCGACTCGTATATTTCCCCGGTAGACCACTAGGGGCTCTCGCATCCGAGATACACCGTTTGTGGCGACTTACTATTGTAAGTACTTAAATCCCAGGCTTCATCATTTAACTCATATTACTTTAGTTAATTGATGGAAATTAATCATTTCTCCACACTAGCCATATATAGGCTAAGATATTTGATGGATAGAGTCAACATGAAAAATTCAATGCCATGGCTGGGATTTGAACCACGGATCTCCTGGTTTCCGTCCAGTCGCTCTTAACCTTTGAGCTACCATGGCCAACGTCCGTCCTGACATTAAATTCTCCAGTCGACTCGTATATTTCCCCGGTAGACCACTAGGGGCTCTCGCATCCGAGATACACCGTTTGTGGCGACTTACTATTGTAAGTACTTAAATCCCAGGCTTCATCATTTAACTCATATTACTTTAGTTAATTGATGGAAATTAATCATTTCTCCACACTAGCCATATATAGGCTAAGATATTTGATGGATAGAGTCAACATGAAAAATTCAATGCCATGGCCGGGATTTGAACCACGGATCTCCTGGTTTCCGTCCAGTCGCTCTTAACCTTTGAGCTACCATGGCCAACGTCCGTCCTGACATTAAATTCTCCAGTCGACTCGTATATTTCCCCGGTAGACCACTAGGGGCTCTCGCATCCGAGATACACCGTTTGTGGCGACTTACTATTGTAAGTACTTAAATCCCAGGCTTCATCATTTAACTCATATTACTTTAGTTAATTGATGGAAATTAATCATTTCTCCACACTAGCCATATATAGGCTAAGATATTTGATGGATAGAGTCAACATGAAAAATTCAATGCCATGGCCGGGATTTGAACCACGGATCTCCTGGTTTCCGTCCAGTCGCTCTTAACCTTTGAGCTACCATGGCCAACGTCCGTCCTGACATTAAATTCTCCAGTCGACTCGTATATTTCCCCGGTAGACCACTAGGGGCTCTCGCATCCGAGATACACCGTTTGTGGCGACTTACTATTGTAAGTACTTAAATCCCAGGCTTCATCATTTAACTCATATTACTTTAGTTAATTGATGGAAATTAATCATTTCTCCACACTAGCCATATATAGGCTAAGATATTTGATGGATAGAGTCAACATGAAAAATTCAATGCCATGGCCGGGATTTGAACCACGGATCTCCTGGTTTCCGTCCAGTCGCTCTTAACCTTTGAGCTACCATGGCCAACGTCCGTCCTGACATTAAATTCTCCAGTCGACTCGTATATTTCCCCGGTAGACCACTAGGGGCTCTCGCATCCGAGATACACCGTTTGTGGCGACTTACTATTGTAAGTACTTAAATCCCAGGCTTCATCATTTAACTCATATTACTTTAGTTAATTGATGGAAATTAATCATTTCTCCACACTAGCCATATATAGGCTAAGATATTTGATGGATAGAGTCAACATGAAAAATTCAATGCCATGGCCGGGATTTGAACCACGGATCTCCTGGTTTCCGTCCAGTCGCTCTTAACCTTTGAGCTACCATGGCCAACGTCCGTCCTGACATTAAATTCTCCAGTCGACTCGTATATTTCCCCGGTAGACCACTAGGGGCTCTCGCATCCGAGATACACCGTTTGTGGCGACTTACTATTGTAAGTACTTAAATCCCAGGCTTCATCATTTAACTCATATTACTTTAGTTAATTGATGGAAATTAATCATTTCTCCACACTAGCCATATATAGGCTAAGATATTTGATGGATAGAGTCAACATGAAAAATTCAATGCCATGGCCGGGATTTGAACCACGGATCTCCTGGTTTCCGTCCAGTCGCTCTTAACCTTTGAGCTACCATGGCCAACGTCCGTCCTGACATTAAATTCTCCAGTCGACTCGTATATTTCCCCGGTAGACCACTAGGGGCTCTCGCATCCGAGATACACCGTTTGTGGCGACTTACTATTGTAAGTACTTAAATCCCAGGCTTCATCATTTAACTCATATTACTTTAGTTAATTGATGGAAATTAATCATTTCTCCACACTAGCCATATATAGGCTAAGATATTTGATGGATAGAGTCAACATGAAAAATTCAATGCCATGGCCGGGATTTGAACCACGGATCTCCTGGTTTCCGTCCAGTCGCTCTTAACCTTTGAGCTACCATGGCCAACGTCCGTCCTGACATTAAATTCTCCAGTCGACTCGTATATTTCCCCGGTAGACCACTAGGGGCTCTCGCATCCGAGATACACCGTTTGTGGCGACTTACTATTGTAAGTACTTAAATCCCAGGCTTCATCATTTAACTCATATTACTTTAGTTAATTGATGGAAATTAATCATTTCTCCACACTAGCCATATATAGGCTAAGATATTTGATGGATAGAGTCAACATGAAAAATTCAATGCCATGGCCGGGATTTGAACCACGGATCTCCTGGTTTCCGTCCAGTCGCTCTTAACCTTTGAGCTACCATGGCCAACGTCCGTCCTGACTCTATCCATCAAATATCTTAGCCTATATATGGCTAGTGTGGAGAAATGATTAATTTCCATCAATTAACTAAAGTAATATGAGTTAAATGATGAAGCCTGGGATTTAAGTACTTACAATAGTAAGTCGCCACAAACGGTGTATCTCGGATGCGAGAGCCCCTAGTGGTCTACCGGGGAAATATACGAGTCGACTGGAGAATTTAATGTCAGGACGGACGTTGGCCATGGTAGCTCAAAGGTTAAGAGCGACTGGACGGAAACCAGGAGATCCGTGGTTCAAATCCCGGCCATGGCATTGAATTTTTCATGTTGACTCTATCCATCAAATATCTTAGCCTATATATGGCTAGTGTGGAGAAATGATTAATTTCCATCAATTAACTAAAGTAATATGAGTTAAATGATGAAGCCTGGGATTTAAGTACTTACAATAGTAAGTCGCCACAAACGGTGTATCTCGGATGCGAGAGCCCCTAGTGGTCTACCGGGGAAATATACGAGTCGACTGGAGAATTTAATGTCAGGACGGACGTTGGCCATGGTAGCTCAAAGGTTAAGAGCGACTGGACGGAAACCAGGAGATCCGTGGTTCAAATCCCGGCCATGGCATTGAATTTTTCATGTTGACTCTATCCATCAAATATCTTAGCCTATATATGGCTAGTGTGGAGAAATGATTAATTTCCATCAATTAACTAAAATGATCAAGAAGTTAAAACCATGGGATATATTAGGTTAGGTTAAAGTGGTAGAATAGAGGAACTTAAGGAAAGAGAACAATTAGGTTAACAGGTGCAACAAAGGAAGCCGCTAACAAAACACAGCTAGGTTACAATAATGATGAAAAAGGTAGAAATGAAGGAGTATATTAGGTTAGTTTATAATAGGATGACATAGTAAAGCATAAATGTAGGACTTGCCTCGAGATTAACCGCCTTTAATCGCTGGACTAGCAAACTGAACTTCAAAATGATAAGACCATACCTCAGCCTATAAAACATAGATAAAAGACCCTACGGTCTTTATCCTCTATACCAACAACATTTAGCTATGATCCCTACAACCCTTAACCCTAGAGCTCATGCCACATTAAATCCTATAGGTATTAACCTCCCATACCAGCAACCCTACCTGTTAAAACCTGCAACCCTTAACCCTAGAGCCCCAGATCATACCTCAGGACCTAGTCTCTAAATCCTACAGCTCTAAACCATCCAGACCAACAGACTTTACCTAAGAAACCCTGCAGCTCTTAACCCTAGAGCCTCAGATCATACCACAAGAGGTAACCATTAAATCCTATAGCTATTAACCTCCCATACCAGCAGTCCCACCTGTTAAAACCCTTAACCCTTAACCCTAGAGCCCCAGATCATACCTCGAGACCTAACCTCTAAGTCCTATAGCTATTAACCTCCCAGACCAACAGTCTTTACCTAAGAAACCCTGCAACTCTTAACCATAGAGCCTTAGACCATACCTCAAGAGCTTACCATTAAATCCTGCAGCCCTACCTGTTGAAACCTGCAACCCTTAACCCTAGAGCCCCAGATCATACCTCGAGACCTAACCTCTAGATCTTACAGCTCTCAACCATCCGGACCAACAGACTTCGCCTGTGAAAACTGTTAACCCTAGAGCCCCCAGATCATACTTCAGGACCTACCCTCCAAATGCTATAGTTATTAAACTCCCAGACCAGCAACCCTTACCTGTGAAAAACCTGCAGCTCTTAGCACTAGACCCCCCTCCCAGATCATACATAGAGACCAAGCCCCTAAATCCTACAGCTCTCAACCATCCAGACCAACAGACTTCACCTGTGAAACTATTAACCCTAGAGCCTTAGACCATACCTCAAGAGCTTACCATTAAATCCTGCAGCCCTACCTGTTGAAACCTGCAACCCTTAACCCTAGAGCCCCAGATCATACCTCGAGACCTAACCTCTAAGTCCTATAGCTATTAACCTCCCAGACCAACAGTCTTTACCTAAGAAACCCTGCAACTCTTAACCATAGCGTCCCAGATCATGCCACAAGAGGTAACCATTAAATCCTATAGCTATTAACCTCCCATACCAGCAGTCCCACCTGTTAAAACCTGCAACCCTTAACCCTAGAGCCCCAGATCATAGCTCAAGACAAGCTCTGATCATACCTAAGGACACAGCATTATAAGGTACAGCAAATTAAGAGGATTGACTGCCTACCTAAACACTGTCTAAATCCACTAAACATACCGATTGCGCATGGCCGCCATCTTGCTCATTTGGGTCTGCGCTGGAACCTACCATTTTAACCTACTAATTTGTTCAACTGTCACCACAAAATTAAATGTCAGCAAGGCTACTTAGGGGCCAGCTTTGAGAGCTCCAAGCGGCAAAAAAGACAAACACCGCTCGGTCGCTTAAATGCGTAGGAATCCGACTGAGTGCCGGGGCTTTAAGGGATGTGTGCGGGCTATGGTCAGTGTCAGGCTGACAGGTTGAAAATAAAGCAAAGTTGTTTCGAAATGGGTTCCAAAGGATTATAAATAAGACAAGTAATGAAGTTTTGTTGCTATAGTGCTTAGTTCTTCTCAATACTTGGTTTACTTCACTGTCAGTAGCTTCAGTTTTTACCTATCAAGATGTTTGTTTCCTGTATTGTATAAGAGTATGTTATACTTAGGTTGCACATCAGGCACTATATTTTTAATATATGTTAACTCAGAGTACATATGCAGATTTATGAGTAAGTATTTTTAGTTTGTTAAACAGGCTTGCAATGGGTCATTTTAGTTGAATTTGTAATTATTCTTATAGCTTTTGGATAGTCAAATTGAAAAACTCAATGTCACGTCTGGGATTTGAACCACGGATTTTCTGGTTTCTATCCAGTCGCTCTTACCCATTGAGCTACCAAAAGTCTGTTTATCTTAGACGTAAAATATCTATGTAAAAAACTGAAGCTGCTGACAATGAAGTAAACTAGGTTATCAATAATAACTAAACACTAGTAATACAACTTCACTTATCTTATTTAAATCCTGGGACCGGTTTCAAATAAGTGGGTATAATACTAGCACCTCATAATAAATACAGTATAAAGAATTTGCTACAGTTTTCTAAAAAAGACAAAATTTCAGACAACAAAAAATCTGGTATTTATCAAGTTAACTGTTTAGAATGCGATAAGATCTATATTGGTAGAACCAAGTCTAATTTAGAAACCAGAGCAAAAGAACATTTTAGAAATATTAAATATAGACGGACAGAGAAATCGGCAGTGGCTGATCATTTTTGGTCATATAATCATGAAGTAAATCCAGAAGTTAAATTATTGAAACAATTGAAAGAACCGATAGATTTAATGGTTTGGGAGAAGATATTTATTTTGAAAAATAAGGATCGCGTAATAAATTTTGATATCCCTCCAATAGACATCATCAATAAGTTTGTGTTGTCCCTGGTAGATGGCAGTTAGATAATGAGCTATTCTTCAAACTCCGGTAGTGGTCAAGGTCAGTCAGTCAGTTAGTGGGTGAGTGTCAAGCTGAGTGGCTAAGGATAAAACAGATGTTTGCTTTGAAACCGGTCCCAGGATTTAAATAAGATAAGTGAAGTTGTATTACTAGTAAAATATCTACCAAATGTGAAAATGTAAACCAGGGAAGGACAGCCAATGCCGGTTTGACGCCATCACGGTGTGTGCTGCTGCTGCTGCTGCTGCTGCAGTAGAACAGGAAATAGTTTGAATGAAAAGTGCAGCAGTGTAAGAAAGGCAGGAAACACATCAGGTGTTATTAACGCTGCTAAAGGCGTTTAAAAGACGTTAGTTATGTCTCCGAACTTCAGCGTCACAATTCACAGTTCGTAACGTCAGTCAGCGGTGCGGCTGTCTGACAGTGGTAAGGCCGTATGCACTGCCTCTTTTTCTTACCACCGGTTCCAGCTTTGTTAGCGAGGTGACACTACTCCTTTCTCAGGGCTCGTCATTCTGGCCAGCATTGTACCCCGGACATCCTCCTTCGGGGCGACCTCTTTATTTAGTAGATTTAGTCGCTTACCCTCTGCAATTTTGCGTTCCTTACTTCGCTGGTGGGAGTTTGGGCAAGCGCACCTTAGTCCGGATAGGGCGATGCATGGCATTACGCCAGAAATTTCTGTTAACTCACTGGTCTTGCTGGGTCTTCCTCCGGTTGCTTGCTACCTGGAGGTGACAACGCTTCAAGGGCTTGGATGCCCACTGTCCCTCTTGATGTACCTCTGGAACAACCGTCTGGCCTCTGGCGGGCCCAGCCGTAGACTTTACCAGGTTTACCTTGCAAACTCCATGATATCTGTTAGGGCTTCGGAGCGTTATCTCGTCTCGTCCGACTCGTGGGACCCTCCTACCGACATTGATGGTCCCTCGTGGCTCATGAAGACATTTCACAGGCAAAGTATCGCCCGATGCCGTCACTATCTGGTATAATCCATCCATCTTTCTTGATGGCTAACCTCCGCCACGTCGGATCTGATTGCGGTTATGACTGCTCCTGTTTTCCCTACAACTATTTTTGAACGATAAGGTTGTCCTACAGTCTTCTGTACAAGACGTACCGCGTTACTCTAAGAGACTGCTGCTACGTGTCACACACCACACCAGCCATTACTCGTTTCCTCCCGGCTCATCGACTAATTCACTGGCTCTGTAACCTAGATGGAAGCCCGTCTGCCTCACATTCAAGAGGTCTCGATTAGGAATCTCGGTCAGGGTGGGTTATCTAGAAAGTTTTTCCGAGGGTTTTCCCTTAGTCTGAATATAAATGTCGGATAATTCTTAACAACTATAAACTCTGGGCTATTTGAGCATCACTTCATACATTTTATTCATCGTCCGAGATGACATGACGTTGGAGGACGTTAATTAAAGAAAAATAACACACACACACACACACACACACTCACTCACTCACTTTCCTTCACAACGTGTCTTGCTATGCCACATCTCCAACATAGAGCGCTTGACGTCCGTCGGCTTGGTTTTCGGCAGTCTCTCATTACATGTACGTGCTGGCTGCATTGTTAACACGCCGCGTCGACTTCCTTGGGCTGTTCCTTTATCCCGACATAGCGAATACTCCTGATCATCAAGATGGGGCCAGCCGTCACCCGGGATGCTAGCTGCTCCCACCTCAACCCTGCGCAATCCAGTCTGTCTTTGAGCACTGCCTACTCCTAAACTTCGCTTTCTCGAACGTCAACCTGTCCCTCAGAGTTTTCCAGGACGTTAACACGTTGGCCGAGGTGTTTCTTCTTTCCACCGTGCGCTTCCAGGTCCTTCTTCCAATCGGTTCGTCAATTTTGATCTCTGTCTTCATTCAGAATTTCATTTTAATCGTCACCTCTATCTTTAGTCGAGATTACACTCTCGTCGTCAGCTCCTCCATCTCGATTTTATTTTACTCTTCATTTCTTCCTTAATTTCGTCCAGTTTTATTCCATATTGACCATGCCAGATTTCAATACCTTCTCCACCTTGAGCATTTTGGCCAATACTTTTTTAAGCATTTCCTTTATCGTAGCTTCTTATCCCGCTCCTTGCAGGATTGTGACTGAACGAGAACACCAATTTGTGCTAAACTCTTTCTAAAATTGTTTGCACAGTTCTAACTTACACTTTGGCTTTTACAAATGCAGAGCTAGCACGACTGTTTCGGTATTGATATTTCATATGCTACTTTTGAACACATTAAATGGTGTTGCTCGTGGTTTCTCGACGCTAACAGAACGATTGGCTCAATTGGCAGTCATTCAACTCGCTGTTCGCCGACAAACACTGACTCTGAACAGACTTTTTTTTTGTAATTTACGTCCTCCAGCGTTAAGACATATCGGACGACGAATAGAATGGGTGAAATGATACTAAAATGAGCACAGGGTCCATAGAGCTTAGAGTTCCCCGACATTCGTCCTTCAGGATAAGGGAAAACCCCAGAAAAAATCTTATCCAGGTAACTCACCCTGACCGAGATTTGAACTCGAGACTTCTTGAACGTGAGGCAGACACGATACCATCTACACTACCGAGGCGGGCCACATTCTGACGTGTCACAGTTCTCCCTCATATGCATATCCTCCGGTGATGGTAAGATGTTTCTGGGAATTTAAGTCTCTGTAATTGTCTATATGGTACATTTTCGATATCGATTGTTCTAGACTTGCCGAAATAAAAAAAAAATCTTGAAACGTAAGTGCGGTAGAACAACCAACACGCATTTCCCGGCTCGAGACGTCAGCGGCAACGCCATATGCGCTGTATCCCTTCTCGCCTCCGGTCCTGGCCTTGTAGTCGATATAACAGTAAGGTTATGTACTTCTTCTTGATTCGCCTTGTATACGTTCCCTTGAGAACATGTTTCATATACAAAAGCCAGAAAATCTTTTGGTGCTACCTTTCAAAATGGTTTGATCTTTCTTAGTTACAAAAGGAATATGAAATGAATAAACATGTTTTAAAAGATTCGTAATGTAATTGCCATGTTTGTTAGTGTGAGTAAATGTAATGAAGTTTTACTGAACTCACTTTGTCACTATAGGTCAACAACTTAGAAAGAATGTTTGGAGGGGAACTTATCATTGCTGTTTGACGGACTGCTTCCCCCGCTCTTGCCCTCCTTCCTTGCTGTCTGCCTGCCTCTCCTTAGGGAGTGGGAAGAAGGGGAACCGTCTCCACTGCTCATGCACATGCACCCAGTGGCCACTGTCCAGGATTCCAGGAAGAAGGAACGCAGTGGGGGAAGAGTTCTCGCTACCTAAGCACGCGCATACCCAGAAGAACATTATTTTCTAAGTTGTCGACCTATACAATAGTTAACCCAATGCTAACTTATCCTCACCCGCCTCGGTAGCGTAGATGGTGGCGTGTCTGCCTCACGTTCAAGAGGTCCCGAGTTCGAATCTGGGTCAGGGTGAATTACCTGGGTGCTTTTTCCCAGGTTTTCTCGTATCCTTCAAGACGAATGTCGGGTAACTCTAAGCTCCATGGACCCTGGACTAATTTGAGCATCATTTCACCCAAATCATTCACCGCCCGATATGATTTAACGTTAGAGGATGTACATTAGAAAAATACTTATCCTTTTACTTTTTACACATATACAGAGATTAAACACGCCCATTTACATAGAACAGTCCCCTTTTTACATCTGTTGCAACACGAACTCGCGCTGTTCGTAGCTTTCCGACGCACACTCAGTGTGTAGCTGATACTGTTACATTGTTCTGCTTGGCGATTGTGACAACTTTCAAACTTTGCCGTTCACTGTTGAGGTTGATCGACTCACAGCTATGCTGATACTCGCTGGTCAGCTCATAACTTGGAACTCAACTAAAGGCTAACTTTAGCACCCCTTCCTGTCGGTGATGAAAGAAATGTTCAGGAAACCGAAATATCTCGAATCAGTGGAGTCGAATACTGTCGAAGTCGAATTTTCTAGATCTGCTGAAATCGGACAGGAATATATATATGTATATGTATGTATGTATATATATATGTGTGTGTGTGTGTGTGTGTGTGTGTGTGTGTGTGTGTGTGTGTGTGTGTGTGTGTGTGCGGTACAACAAAGAGGCTCACAATTCCAACCTAGAGATGTCAGAGAGTTGCTTTCCTTGAATGTTCCATTTCTTGCTTCTCGCGGCAAATAAAATAAAACGGTGGAATGGAGTTAATTCATTTGTGCTAGGTATTCGTTGTCTCCATGACGTCCTTCCTCGGGGCTATACGGCGTACGGTTTTAGAAGGCACATGAGCTGAACCAATGCATGCATACGGTGGCTGCACTGCTGCCAAGTGATGCGCCATAGAACGGAAGTTACGGAGAGGGAACGAGGAAAGTAGCATTTGTCGTGTCACAAATTGTCAGAACTTAAACTTATAATGATAACATAATAAACCGGAACAATATTGTCGCGGCGACGCGCATAAAAGATTCTGCGCAAATAGACAACAGACGGATAGTGTTTTACGGAGATAAAGAGCTTGCATAAGCAGATAAACATAGCGCCGGAGATAAAGGACTTGCTGGCATAGTTTTTAAGTTACGCTTCTGGAAGGTGATAGAACAGTCCATTTCTTTTTTGTTCCAGAAATCTCTTGAATTTATCAATGAGGTATTTAAGAAGGCGGCGACGACTTGCTAAGAGTGAGTCGCAAACAGAGTAGTAGTAGTAGTAGTAGTAGTAAACAGCTGTGAAATGTTATAACGAGAGATGATGTAAACAGGTATAATCAGAACGCTGTTGTAGATTGTGATGTAATTCTGCTGCTACGAAGTGTATTCCTACGCAAATAAAGAACATTTAGAATTTCGGCAAATTGGACTTTAAATTCTACGAAACCCACAAAATCACAATCGTAACGTACTTATTTACGGAAAATAATGTACCTGGATTTTTCATTGCGACTTATTGTAAATGAGTTGCTAGCTCGTCATCCTCCTCCTCCTCCTCCTCTTCCTGATCCTCGTCTCCTTCCTCATCCTCACTTAATTCGAAATCAGTTTCTCAAAGATTTATAATTAGACTCTCTGTACTGTGTTATCTCGAGCCACTTCCATATGAAAATCATCTTGCAGTTTCTCACAGTGCGCAACACGACTAGCACAGTCTTCTTTTGTAACTCTGTCAAGTGCAGCATGCATAAGCTTTTTAACATCCGCAGGACGAACTCCCCCCTTTACCTTAGCCCAAATGAATTCTATCGAGTTGTACTGGCAGTGATAAGGAGGTAAAGGAATAATTTGGTGCCCGTTTTCTAATGCAATTTGATCTAGCTGGTACCTCTTTTCTTGGGTTTTATGTTAATTTACTTTTTGTAATTCTTCTCCAGTTCCAGAAAGATGGAATGTTATTTCATTATGTGCCAGCCAGTCTTGGATTTTGGAGTTAGTAGAAGGAAGTTATCTAAGAGTTTAGAAGGGGAGCTTGAATTTGCCATAATGATGATGGACCCGCTTCTAAAAAAATTATGAATTTATTTGTGATCCAATCTGTGTAGGAATCTGCATTCATTTTAGAATGGTAGTCAATATTTTTATTCCCTGGTCTGGAACGGTAAACCCAGTTGTTTTCGGAAATGAATTCTGTTTGTGCAGATTCTGCATGGCAAGTTATACGTCTGTTCCCTTTCCCTACTGGTATCTTGAGAACAGTGGCGTAGCGTGGTATGTGGACTAGAGCATGCACTTTAAAATATAATAATAATAATAATAATAATAATAATAATAATAATAATAATAATAATAATAATAATAATAATAATAATAATAATAATAATAATAATAATAATAATAAGAAGAAGAAGAAGAAGAAGAAGAAGAAGAAGAAGAAGAAGAAGAAGAAGAAGAAGAAGAAGAAGAAGAAGAAGAAGAAGAAGAAGAAGAAGAAGAAGAAGAAGAAGAAGAAGAAGAAGAAGAAGAAGAAGAAGAAGAAGAAGAAGAAGAAGAAGAAGAAGAAGAAGAAGAAGAAGAAGAAGAAGAAGAAGAAGAAGAAGAAGAAGAAGAAGAAGAAGAAGAAGAAGAAGAAGAAGAAGAAGAAGAAGAAGAAGAAGAAGAAGAAGAAGAAGAAGAAGAAGAAGAAGAAGAAGAAGAAGAAGAAGAAGAAGAAGAAGAAGAAGAAGAAGAAGAAGAAGAAGAAGAAGAAGAAGAAGAAGAAGAAGAAGAAGAAGAAGAAGAAGAAGAAGAAGAAGAAGAAGAAATTAATAATAATGCAAGTGGAAAAAGAAAGATAAGATGTTTTAGTTTAAACATGATCTTCAATCGTGGTTTTTATTATTATCGTTTATTGTTATCTGAAAAGGTTCCCAGAGCTGTAGCTCATGCTAAGAAACAGCACAATAATATATAAAATGATGGCAAACAACCCTTAATAATGCGTATATTACATTTTTATAGTAGCAATGTATTACCGTACAAAAATAACATATATAAAACAAACAAAGATTCAAACATTCACTATTACTCAATAAATAATATTAGCAAAGAACATTACAGAAAAAAACTAAATATTCTTTCAGACATCAACTACATATTAATTTTTAACTAGTTCAGCTAATCAAACCAGCTATAAATGTCTGACTCTTTGTCCGCTATCAAAATATGCCTTCAGTAAATTTTCAGCGACTTTCCTTTGGAATTCTGCTACTTTTTCTGTACCATTGTAGCAGCTATTTATTTTGAAATTATAATATACACAGAGTAGTAACTTTACTGGGGATTAAAGCAGACGATAAAGTTTGTGTTTGAACCAGTTTATATAAACTGGACGCTAATTCAAAATTCAGAAAACCAGACAAAGGCTGCTTGATCAGTAATTAATAACGCTATAGGTAAAATAAAAAGAATACCATCAATGAATGCGTAACTCCAGATGTATTCAATACTTTTATTAATGAATCAGAACTATTACCTCAAATGCTGACGCTGCTGCCCAACATCTGGACGCGTTAAAATTGCCTGATAATACTGGAACATTCAGTCACAGGTCGGTTTCATGCGCAGAAATTCAAAATGTAGCAATGAAATTAAAGAACTATAATACTAAAGATGTGTACGATATGTCAAATAATTTCGTAACGGTAATGCTTCCATATTTTATTTCCCACTTACCTTTTGCATTAACAAGTCTAAGTGAAGGTGTTTTTCCGAAGTGTTTAAAGTATTCAAGAGTGATGCCCATTTATAAAAAGGATAATAAAAGCTAGTTAAGCCATTATAGACCAATATCAATTATTCCAAAATTAGGAAAATCTTTGAAAGTCTTCTAAGGAGTCAGTAAATCAACTAACTGTGGGTGCTGTTGACTCTTTAATTCATAAGGTTCATGATGCTTTCGTAAACGTTCCTCGGTACAAACAACTCTTTAAGCATTCAACTGTGTGCAACACAACGTCCTTGCCAAGAAAATGCAAAAATATGGGATAAGAGGAAAGTTCCTTAAATATGTTTAAGTCCTATTTAAAAGATGAAAGACAGAAAGTGGCAATAGCAGGGAAAGTGTCAAGAGTTAAAGTAGATATTGGCGTACTGAGAAAGAATGAATGGACGTGTAGTGCTTAACGCCCGCTTTTACTATATGCGGCACCTCAGGTGGTGACACTGATGATACATGAGATGACGGGGGAAACGTGAGATCCCGGAGAAAACCCGCCCCAGCACCGTGTTGTCCACCACAAATGTCACATGTGGACGCCTGTGATCAAACCAGAGCCGCCTTGGTAAGATTCATTGATTAATTGAGTAGTGGTGTTTTAGGGCCCGTCGACAACGAAGTGCCTTGGTAAGAGTCAAGCGGTCGGTACTAGGGCCAGTTTTGCTGGTCGTCCCGAACAGCACCATCGTAGCGGGCCAGACGATCCAGGTGAACCACCAACATATTTCCTTGGGGCACCTTCTGGATGCGGTAGACCCCTTCGTTAATTCTCTTTATCAGCTGGTACGGTCCTTGCCATGGCTGTTGAAGTTTTGGGCAGCGTCCCTTGGTCTAGGTGATACAACCAGAACAGGTCACCTTACTGCAATCCTTGGCTGTTGGCTTGCCTGTCGTACCGGGTCTTAATGCGGTCCCTCGCCATCTGGCTGTTCTGACGAGCCATCTCATGCACGTCGTGGAGATGATCCACGAGTTTTCCACATACTCGGTTGCTGGCTGTTTCGCTTCCGGAAGGCTCCCAAAAGCCAGGTCACAAGGGAGGCGTAGCCCTCGGCCGAACATTAAGCTTGCTGGCGTCATTCCAGTGGTGTCGTGTGCTGACGAGCGGTAGACCAGCAAGAACAGTGGCACCTTGGCATCCCAGGCTCGCTGATGGCTGGCCACGATCTTCCTCAGGTGTTATTAAAGGGTTTTGATATATCTCCCGACCATGCCGTCCGACTGCAGATTTTGAGGTATTGTGCAGGTCTTGTCCACCCCAAGTCCTTCCAGTAACTCCTTCATCAGGTGGGACTCAAAATTGGTGCCCTGGTCCACTATGCAGCTCTAACGGGACTCCAAAACGGCAGAAAAGTGGCTACACGAGGCAGAGTGCAATCGTCTTCGCCTCCTAGTTCGGGATGGCATACACCTCTGGCCACTTAGTGAAGTAGTCTACGGTCACCATCAGGTGCTTGTTGCCTCGGTTGGACTCTGGGAATGTTCCAGTTATGTCTACAGCAATCCGTTCGAAAGGCGCTCCGACGTGGTACTACTGCATGCGACCCCGGCTTCTAGTTTGACGGCCGCGACTCGCCGCGCACACGTGACACTAACGTCACTGTCTCTCAGCGTCTGCTCGGAGCCTCAGCCAAAAATAACGCTGTCGGAGTGTGTCGATCTTTCGGTTTGCTTCCAGGTGTCCTCCTGAAGTACAGGTGTGCACTTGCTCCACGACTTCCGGGACGTTATTCCGGGGAATTACCAACTGGTCTCTCTGCAACTTCCCATCGGGTGTTTCCCATACCTGGAACAGCACGCCCTCTTTGGTTTTCAGCGAGTCGCATTTGACCCAATACGACTTATACGCAGTGCTTCTGGGTGCGATGTCCTCACAGGTCGGTTTTGTCCCTGCCTCCACTTCCCTCAAGAGTGGCCCCAATTCGGCGTCCGCCAGCTTTTCCCTCCTCAGGCCTGCGCTATCCCAACCGTCTACAGGCACTGCCGTGACCACTCTGACAGCTGCGGCACGTTCCTTCTCCTCCACCCTTGTGCACTGACTGCAGTTTTCCGGACAGGTTCTTCGTGACATGGCCACTGCGTTGGCGTGGCTCTTCCCTCTATGGTGTTTGGAGGTGAAGTCGTACTCTAGCACCCTCTGGACCCAACGGGGTGTCTGGCCCTCCAGGTTTCTAAAGCTAAGTAGCCAAGTTAGGGCGGAGTGGTCAGTCCGAAGGTGAAGTGGCTGACCGTACAGATACTTTTGGAAGTGCTCTAAGGTCTTCACTACCACCAGTAGCTCTCTCCAGGTGACGCATTAGTTCTCGGCCTTGAACAGCGTCTTGTAGTATGGTATCACTCGCTCATGGTCGTCCTGGACTTGGGATAGTGCGCCTTCAATGCAATGGTTGCTAGCGTCGGTGTCCACAATGAAGGCGCTGCCGGGATGTGGGAATCCCAACATAGATGCACCGCAGAGTGTCTGCTTCAGCTGCTGGAAAGCGCCTTCGGCGTCCTCCGTCCACGCATAAGGCCGGTGTTCTTCGGTCAGGTGGATGAGGGGCTTAGCGTTGTTGGAGAAACCCTTTATGGAGCGGCGGTAATAACTGCACAGAACCAGGTAACTGCGCAATTCTCGCTCATACTTTGGGCGAGGCCAATCTCTCACGGTCTTTGTATTCTCCGGATCTGTAGCCACTCCGGTTGGCGAGACTATGTGACCCAAGTAGTTCACTTCCTTGCGGAAGAGCTGGCACTTCTTCACGTTCAGATCGGTCCCCTGCACTCTCAGTAGCACCTTGCTCAGGTTGGCAAGATGGTCTTCGAAGGTTTTGCCGACGATGATAATGTCGTCCAGGTATAGCAGGCAGTCGTCATAAGTCAGTCCTCTCATGAATGACTCCATGAGGCGTTGGAAGGTAGCTGGTTCGTTGCAGAGATCAAAGGGCATAACTGAACTGCCAAAGCCCTTGGCCTGTCGAGAACGTGACCTTCTCATTGTCTCTAGGATCTAGAGCTACCTGCAAGTAACACGACTTCAGGTCGAGGGTCGAGAACCGCTGCGCACCATCAAGCGTGTCCAGGGTGTCGTTAGCCCGTGGTAAGGGGTAAGCAGTCCTTGCTGGTGAAAGCGTTCAGCTTCCTGTAGTCGACGCAGAAGCGTAGCTCGCCGTCCTTCCTTTTTATCAAGACTACAGGGGAACACCAGGAGCTCTCAGACTCTTCAATCCCACCCCTGGAGCTCATGTCCTCCAGCATGTCCCATACTGCCATTTGTTTTGCCAAGGAAAGGCATTTGGGTGGTTATGGAATAGACTGGGCGTCTCCGGTGTCGATGCGGTGGAGTACTCTGTCAGTGCGGCCGTAGTCGCTGTTACCTTGGCTGAAGACGTGCTGATATCGTCCCAAAAGTTGTCGAAACTTTTCTAGCGGCTCTGTGGTCAGGTGGTCGGCCGCCCTCTTCAGTAGGTCTTCCAGCCCGCGCCCCAGGTGTTGCGTCAGCACCGGCTCCTGGGTCTGGTCGATTGGCCTTACGCTGACAACGGGTTCGCACGTCCCCTTCTCCGTCTCGGCCTGGATGTTATCGGTATCCATTGGGTTGAGCAGCTTCACCAGCACCTCCTCTCGGCACGGCAACAATGTCCTGGGTACAGAAAGTCCTTGCACAGGCGTCTTCCGGTCCCGCAAAATGTTCTTCCTCCGCTGGCCTTCCAGTCGCGCCGTCTCCACCACCTCGCTTTTCGCGGGAACAACCAACTCTTCTCTCAGTGTGACCCTGCAGATTCCAAGGCGCTTTTCGGGGTGCCGGAATATCATCTCTTCTTCATTAAGCCGCAGGACCTTCCTGCCGACGTCGACCGTCACCTCGTGGCTCCTGAGGGCATTCAGTCCCAGTATCACCTCTTCAACCACCTCCACGACAAACATCCACTGAAGCACGGCACTCTGTCCCAAGGTCAACTGCAGCAGGGCCTCGTTCTCTACAGGCAAGGTGTCGCCCGATGCCGTAACTAGCTGGTATGGTGGGCTCGGTTTTCTCGATGGCAAACCCCTTGCCACATCACGTCTGATGATGGTCACTGCTGCCCCAGTGTCCACAAGCAGCGGCACGGCGACCTTCTCACCCAACCATCCGTGTGAGGCCGTCATCCATACGTCGGCTGACGGCGCGCAGTGTTACTCGAGGAGATGGTGATGACGGCGCCGCCGTGCCCCTCGCCACGCCGACCCTTACTCCTTTTCCGGCTGCCCTTCCTGATGTGGACTGTCTCTCTCCAGGTATCTCGGTTGGCCACACCCCCAACACACGCCACTTGGTCTTCGCCGGCGTCCCTCGACTTGTCTTCGGTCTCCATTGTAGCGGAAACTGTTTGTTCTCGAGGTCGGGGTAGCCATCCTTAATGCGACGGTAGCGCCTCGTTGATGGTCTTGTAGTCGCCGAGCATTAGGTGTTGACGTCTCTTGGCGTCTCGTACCACGTCGGCGAAGGAGTAGGCGGCTTCTCGGGATACAATTCCGGGTGGGAGGTTGTCCAAGGCTTTGCTGGCCAGCTGAACGATTGCCAGGGTAAACTCCTGCAGCGTCTCCCCTGGCTGCTGCGTCCTCGATTTCAGCTGGCTGCGGTAGGCTACGGCCAAACAGTGGTTTCCGAACTGGTTCTCCAGGGTCTTCCAGATATCACTATCATCATCATTATTATTGCCACTGTGTGATGTCATCAAGGGAAGTGCTGTACATATTTGTATGTTACCAAAAGGAAGGTGCCTGTTCCATTTTATGCATGTATCATGTATGCATTTTATCAATAAAGCATTAAATAATACTGCAATAACTGTTTCAGCTAACTATGTATTTTGGTTTTATTTAACAGTGTAAAGAAACGTACGAGAGGTAGAAAGAGAGGGAGCGCGCCTACTTGTAGGTAAGTTATGAGCATCAGTCACTTATTTAGGTAATAAAGTAATGTTTCAGACCTTTTTCTGTGTATGAGCTAAAATAGGTTGTGATTAACCATGCCACTTCAGAACTATACAGAATTGATTTTGAGAATAGCTGAGCTTAATTTACCTTGGGAAATTTGTTCATTTTTGGTGTAGTATTGTGAATGCCAGCAAATAGCATTGAAATTTGTTGATTTGTTACATATATTTAACCTCTGCTATCAGCTCATATGTTTGAAACAACTATCATACCTTCACTCCATGGTCTTGGAATTGTCATGGAATCCATTCCTTGTATTTATGCATGTGATGGGGATACTAAATGGATTACTGATCAGGGTATAAATCCTATACGCCAACATGAGTAGACACTCCCAAGAAGTTCAGTACAAATGCTTTGCAGTCATCAAGTACAGTGTCATTTAAACAACCAGAGACTCCTGACGGTTCACTCGAAATTTTGTGTTGCCATGTTGCATTAGAGCATTTGCTAGCTGATTAGTAACATACCATCTCAGAGTCTGGGTAGGGCGACACAACCACACCAAACGACTGAGCTGGAAACCATGTTTGTTGGCTTGCCAGTCGTACCGGAACTTCATCTGGTCGCTAGCCACCTGAAAATGTTGACGGGCCATCTCATGCGTATCGTAAAGACGGTCCACGAATTTCTCTTCGTAGTCGAAGCTGCCTGAGGAATGAAAGCGTCTACCAGGTGGCATGGTAGGCGCATCTCCCTGCGAAGGACCCAACTAGCTAACGTCATTCCAGTGGTATGTGGGTAGACGATTGGTAGGCCAACAAGAAGACGGCACTTGTTTTTTTTTTTTAAATTCACGTTCTACGTAGATGGAAAGGACGTTGATAGAAATGGGTGAAATGATACTCAAATGAACCGAGGTTTCCTAGACCTTAAGAGTAACCAGACATTCATCTTTCAGGATAAGGGAAAACCTCGGAAAAACCCCTATCCAAATAACTCAACCTCGGCACCTGTTGCACGTGAGGCAGACACGCTACAGAGGCGGGCAAGCGGCACCTTGATACCTAAGTCCCTGTGGTGGTTAGGCATATCGCAACTCTCAGGCAAGGAGCCAGTGCCCAATGCAATAG
Organism: Mantis religiosa; assembly: GCA_030765055.1. NCBI lineage: Eukaryota > Metazoa > Arthropoda > Insecta > Mantodea > Mantidae > Mantis > Mantis religiosa. The sequence goes on from CM060948.1 coordinate 341,378,826, forward strand.
TATAACGTGGTAGCATCGACATTAGCATTCCTTGTATACGCTAGTGGAAACAAATATCTGTTGATCATGAATTACTTCACTAGTGATGGGAGGTGGACATCGCACCTAACTAGGACGCAAAGACGATATCAGATTGTCTCGTGGAAGTACTGTTCTATCGCTTGAGAGTACCATTGGAACTACACAGTGATGAGAGCACAAACTTCGACTCAATCATGATGAGAGAAGTTCTAGAACGATTTGGAGTATAGAAGACGCTCACGACGTCTCCCGTTCACAGTCAGACGGAATGGTCCAGCGTTACATTAAAACCCTCGAAGAACGCCTGTGAAAGGTCGTGGTCAACCACTAGAGTGAATGGGATGTTGTTGCTTTTCTTGTTACTCGTTCGTCTGCTCACGAAACTACCGGGATCAGCTCAGTTTGTTTGGTCTTTGACAGGGGTTTGTATCTTTCATGTGTCTTGAAGATTGGGAATCCCCTTGGGATAAAAAAAGTCAGCTGTCGGCTACGTGAGTGGCCTTCACGAGTCGCCTTCACGCTACAAATGAAATGACCCGTCAACGCATCTTGGTGGCAAGCAACCGGATGAACACCCGATACCATCGGCAGGCCCTACCGGCAAGTCCGTGGTTACCAGCCCGGTGATTTGGTGTGGCTGTATTGCCCTACTCGGACTAAGGAACGTGACGCCAAGCTTCAACAATAATGGCAAGGACGATACCACAAGATGGGGAGGATCAACGTCGTAGTCTACAGCATCCACATGCTGTCCCGAGGGAAACTGTCGGTAGTATATATCGAAAAGAAAAATTATGTTGCTCTTGCCGGGCCCAAACTTGGCCTATTTTGCTTTAACTTGAAACTCCAAGAAGTTCGTTGGGTTTCGGAGCGTTACCTCCTCTAATTTGATTTGCAGACCCTTCTTTTGGCTCAGAACATCACCTTGTGGCTCCTGCGAGCGCCCATCAAAGTATCACTTCCACAGATTTAGCACCCTCCACCCCAAGTTCAAATCCAGCAAGGCCTCCTCCAGAGGCAATGCCATCACTATTTGGTACTAGTGGGGCAAAGGGATTAAGTGTGAGTCAATCCACTCGTTTCAAAGGTGATTACGGAGACGCACCAAGATGGCCAGCATTAATGGAACCCCTTGGAGCGTCGTCATGAGGTGCACAAGATGGTCCGTCAACATATCCAGATAACAAGCGACCGGAATAAGACCCGGCACAACCACCTATCCTGTAACAGAAATTTTGCGCTGAAATGGTCCTACTCGTACCAGAGGACACTGCCTCAAACTGCAACTAGCCAAGCAAGGACCACAGTGCATGGAGAAGATGATCGACGACAATGAGGTCTATCGTGTAGCTTCAATCACCGTAACTCACCACCTTTGTTAGTTGGTCGGTCGCGAAACGCAATCGTGGATCGTTCAAGGACAATAGCTGCCTCCCGTCACAAGCCGAGATAATACGTCGAATTTTTTGTCTGCCGCTCGAATTTAAATACATCTTTATTTCGCCAAGTCTGGAATAATCTATTTACAAATGTTTCTAGAAACAATTCTATCAGTGAAGTTGTTGGTTGTCAATCACTCCTAGGGGGAGTTGTTTTGCGGCAGCTGCGTAAGCCCTCTCCAGAGCGATTACCCATGAGTGAAACCTGTGACAGGTGTGGGATCAAAAGGCGTGATGAAGAAAATACTTCGGAAATTATTGAAATAAGTTTAACCCAAACTGAAATCCTGACTTCAGGAAATGAAGACAATCCTTCATGAAGATGAAGAAAGAGGTGAAGAGTGTAGTGGAAAAAGTGATAGATCTGTCAAGCCAGATGAACGACTATCCAGTAGGAAGAAAGATATGATAGGTCTTCACCAAAGTTTATACGCCCTCGATGTCGTCTGGGAAGGTTCAGTGACATGTAGGACATCGGAGAACGATTAACGTTCTTGAAGGAAAGGTGGACTAAAATGTCAAGGAACTGAACACAATGATGGAAGAGATGCCTAGCGAAAGATTTAAGAACTCGAGACACCAGGAGGCCATCCACTTGCGTCAAGCCATCCAGGTAAAATGAAGCATCAATCTCTAAGGACTTCTGCTGGTAATTCGTCCCCTAGATACCCATAACAAATGGTCTGCAAAAGAGTAGGTCACACAACATATAGACAGCCACCAGGGATGGGCAGTAGAGGTCCTGAAGGTGATTCCAAGCTGGAGCAGAAAGAGAAGATGCTTCAGGATTGCGCCCTGGCAGTTGAGCACAAGTAAGGTTCTAGTGGACTTTCCAACCATTCACATTTGCCAGGAACCTGTCTAATCTACCCAACAGGGTGTACAACGCCGAGATACAAGAGCGCTTGATGCTTGGCGTGTACCAGACCTTCCATGAGGCGCTGAAAGCTGTGCTGAAGATGGAGACAGCCAAGATAATTCTCCCTACCTCGAGGATCAGGAGTATCTCAGGTGACGATTACGGAGGAGCGACCCAGTAATGGCGACGAAGGCCTTCCAGTGTTGTGTGCTGGCTGTGTAACCAACTAGGACACGTAGCAAGGGACTGGCCAACTAAATCCAGGAGTGGTCATTTACAGTAGGTGTGCGGGATAATGCAAGCCTCAGGAGGGAGCAGCTAGTGCCCAAGGTAGCTGCTTTTTCCATCTTAGAGGGTGGGGGTGTTTGACACATCAGCTGAGAGTGCCTGAGGCGATGGTAGACATTGCAGGAGGTCCTGCAAGTTGGAAAAGATCAGGTATTTTTCCAAAGCCCCATCAAACTTCTTGCGGTTATTAGGTTAACCCTGGGACAAAAGCAATGGGGTCAGGTAATCCTAATGGTGTCAAAAGTGAGATGGTTTCATTGCAAGTAATACAATACAGCTATCAATTGGGACAGTGAATACCCTGTAGGTGTACAAAGTGCATGAAATAGTTACTCAGTGAGCATGTTCAATAACATCTTGATAAAGACAACCACAGAGAACACTGTGTGCAATAGAACAGTATCATTAGTGATTTATTTTGATGTTAAAAGTTGGAGACAGTGAAGTGAAACAATTACTTGAAAGACTGTCGATTTACTTTGTGACAACATCACTTGTTCAGTAGACTTGCCTACAAATTGAGGAACATTTTTTTTCAAAAGCCGATAACTGCAGATTTTGACAAAATTGAGATATATATTGTTTCGTATAGTTTAAATAGATGCCTTTCCAATGGTTGTAGTGGTTCTTCCATATTCCAAATTCAGAAGTGGAAGAAAAACTGTAGTTTTTGCAAAAGACAATATCTCTGGGTAAAGTGTTCTAACAAACTCTGATATCTGCAGCAAATAAAATGTAGCAATATTTTTTAGTGTGGCAACACTGATCATTGCATTAAATATTGGCGCCAAGTAAAGTGATGTTTGTGACAGAAGTAAGTTGGAGACAGTCAGTGAAGGTGGTGAATATTCTTCCCCAATTGAGGCAGTTGCGAGAGGCAGAAAGAGAAGAACTGGTGATTCTGTAAACAGAGTGTGTGTGATGAAAATGCCACAGTTTCTGAGCGGAAGAGAAATACAACCTGATATAGGATGTGAAACAGGAAGACTGACACATAATGACCTGGAAGGTTAGTTGCAATACAATTTTGTTTTATTGCATCAACTTTGATTTAAGATCAGGTTTATTGTTTTTTAATTTACGTCCTCCAATGCTATGTCACATCGGACGATGAATGAAATGGGTGAAATGATGCTCAAATGAGTCCAGGGTCCATGAAGCTCTGAGTTACCTGACATTTGTCTATCAGGATAAGGAAAAACCCTGGAAGAAATCTTATCCAGGTAACTTACCCTAACTGAGTTTTGAACTCGGGACCTCTTGAACGTCAGGCAGACATACTACCATCTGCACTACCGAGGCAGGCAGGCAATTTAAGATCAGTATCTCTAATAAAGCATATCTACTTATCAACAGTGTTAGCATGCTAACGTTATTCAGAGGTCATTACAGCTCTTGCACATTGTTGTTACACATGTGAAGGTGCAAATGCTTGGTCAAGACTGGAAACTATTGGATTTTAAGAAGGCTTTGAGTCAGACACTTAGATCTAAACTGCCATTTCATTTTTTGGCAGCTAGGGTTCTTGCATTGAAAAAGGAGAAGTTGAAGGGGAAAGTGAAGTGCTACTTTCGATCTAATCATTTTGGATAAGACATTGAATGTGAGGTACTAAAAAAAGATGTAAAAAATTTAGAAGTGTTTGCTGAAAGCAAATAAACTTCCAAAAGTGAATCACGTGTCTTTGGAAAAGAAACGGAATGTTGAAAAACTAATGCAGTACTTTTTAGTTCCTGGTGATGGTAAAGAATCTTTTGCAAATGTGATGGCTGCAACAAAGATATGAACAGATTTCTTGTGGTATGTTATAACATATGATATATTTAAACTATTTCTGTATCAGTATATTTCCTTATTTTATTTAGCTCATAATAGTTTAAATGTGCTTCATCAACAATCACTTATAAGTATTACTTCATTGTTGAAATCACCCCCAAGTATCCTAAATACATTTTTATTTACATTGAATGCTAATGTTTCCAAGTAAATCAAGTTGTACATCTAAAAAGAAACTGTTGGATAAGGGATTCCCTTAAAATATGCCCTTTTTTTTTAATTTACGTCCTCCAACGTTAAGTCATATCGGATGATGAATGGAATGGGTGAAATGATGCTCAAATGAGCCCATGGTCCATAGAGCTTAGAGTTACCCAACATTTGTCTTTCAGGATAAGAGAAAACCCTGGAAAAACCTTATCCAGGTACTCACCCTGACCGAGATTCGAACTCTGGACCTCTTGAATGTGAGTCAGACATGCTACCACCAGGCTACCAAGGCAAGCAAAATATGCCCTGACGTATAATAATTGTAACAAATGCAAAACATGTTCCTTAATAATATACAATGAAGAGTTTAACATAGTTGCAGTATGTTTGTGCAATGTAGATATCGGATTTTGCAAACATTTTGATTTTTCTGAGCTGAAATAAACTATGTTACAATTTTTATTCTAAATCAATGTATTGGTGTCATAGATTATTATTGCAAAAACAGAATAAAAATCTCGAAAGTTTCAAGTGTAGGCAAAAAAGCTTGAATATATCAAAATTACACTTTATGTAGATACAGTTTTTGAAAGGAAAAAAAAAAAAACCACAGCGCTCTTCAATTGTTGAACTTAACGATTACCAAAGCCTTATCTCAGCACAACAGAAAGGTTTTAAACCCAACATAGTGCTTAACGATGCTGACGCATTTCATTTCATTTCATTTCATTTTATTTCATCCATATGATTCAAAATACATAGGATATCTCAACAGGTTTAACAAATACTATGTGTACACAATATAAAAATAATAAAATAAGCAGAAGTTACATATACTACTTGGGCTTTATTGAACCTTTTATACTCATCTATAGAGTAGACTGGCTTTTCTACAAGGTACTTTTTAATTGCTTTAAGTTTAAATTTTTCTTCTGTTATCTGTTTCATTTGATTTGGTAAATGATTGTACAATTCTTTAGATTTATTTTCTACATTTTTGTTACTTAATGTTCCTCTTAATCTGTTTAAGAAATAATTTTGTTTTGTTCTTGTGTTATGTGTATGTATGTACATGTTTTTATTTTGATTGCTACAATTTTTTGTTACGTATTTAATGCACTCATATATATACACAATACTGTAAATGTTAATACATTCAATGTTTTATAAACATTTATACACAAATCCGTTTTATTTAGTTTACAAATTATTCTAATGGCATATTTCTGGAGTCTTAATATTCTTATCATTGCTTTTTTCTGTGCATTTCCCCATAATACCACCCCATAGCATAAAAGAGAGTGTATGACTGCATAGTAAATTTGTATCAGAGTTTCTCTATCCTTTTGTTGTGCTTCCTGTTTTAAAATATATAGTCCCATATTTATTTTCTTTACTATTTTTTCAATGTGTTGTTTCCAATTTAGTTTTTTATCTATTATTAGTCCAAGGAAGTTTGTTTTTGTTACTTCTTGTACTTTTTTATTATCTAATGTTAATTGCAAATGTGATTGGGTTTCTGTGTTTAAGGTGATTTGCATCCATTCTGTTTTATTTGTATTTACTGCTATGCCTAGCTTTCCTAACTCACTGCTAATTTTTTCAAGTATAAGATTGGATTTATTTTGTACTTCACTTTTCATTTTTCCCTTCACTATGACTGTAGTGTCATCAGCATATCCAATGGCCAAGCCCCCTGCTTCTACTATTGTTTTGAATATACTATTTATATATATAAGGAATAAGTAGGGCCTGAGTTTCGAACCTTGGGGTACACCATAAGTTATTTTCTTATATGAAGATCTAATTTTGTCCAATTTACCATTTGAATTATGTATTATTTCCACACACTGCTCCCTGTCCTGAAGACATGAATTCAGCCAATCTAATAGTATGCCCCTTATCCCATTATTTTCTATTTTGGTAATTAGTTGATTTATGTTTACACAATCGAAAGCTTTTGTCAGATCAAGAAAAACTGCCACTATATATTCTTTTCTGTTTAATGCATTTATAGTTATGTCATTTGCTTTACATATTGCCTGTAAGTTGATTTCTTTTTTTGAAAACCGAATTGATAGTCTGAAATTATTTTATATTTCCTACAAAATCCCTGTAACTGATCTAGAAATAGTCTTTCTGTTATTTTTGAAAAACTCGAGCAAAATGTTATAGGTCTATAATTTTGTAATGCTAGTTTTGAATATTTTCTCTTATATATCGGTCTATTACTTTTTTAGTACCTTAGGAAATGTTCCTGATATAAATGATTGATTACTTATATATCTAATTATGTCAGCAAGTTTGTGTTTACAGTACTTAAACATATCAGACACAAAAGTAAATCAAGGAAACCACTGCACTTCATACACAAAAACAAGGCCAACAATTTGTAAAGCTTGCATATATCTCAGCCTGAACTATAACTGCAATAAAATTTTCAAGAAATGCAACATAACTTGGTTCAAAATTTGCTTGCTTCTCCCATTATAAAAAGAATGCCACCCAGAAAAAAAAATCAAGCATCTACTTATTAATCTACAAAAAAAACTGTAAAACTGTAGAAACGTAGAGTCAGACTGAAAATTCAATGCCATAGCCGGGATTTGAACCACTGGCCTACACACGGCCAGTGTGAAAGAATAATTAATTTCCATTAATTAACCTAATAGTGTAAAACTGTAATCTAATGTATGTAAAATAAAAAGAAATATTGAAGTCAAAAAGAAGGAAAATTTTAGCTCCTCACTCATTAACTCTAGCAAACCAGTTTTGCATTGCTAATCTCAACATGAATTCTAAACTGACTATTGAAGAACCTCAGATGACCATAGAACAAAAGTTGTAGGAAAACATCCACATCAGAAGTAAGGATCGCTCTATAAATTTTGAAATCCAGCAATTTTGTCACAAGGAAACCAGAGAATGTCACTGCTGCAATGAACTCCTATAATCTTGCCTTCAAAATGTTCAGTCACATCCAATCTAAAACAGAAGCAACAGCTTCTGAAATTTGTTTCATATTTAATTTCAGTAAGTGAACTTAGTATCGCAAAGTGATTCATCCATGTTTCAAATCATTAGAAATGTTTTCCTTTAGATTACTAATATTTTCAGTTTGTTTGTTATTGCTGAAGAAACAGATGTTAAAGGAAGTTATATAGTTTACACTCTAGCTTACAAATTATATTATCACAGTGCCGATGATGCACTGTCTGGAAACTTTATTCTTATCTGTTACCTGTTATTTTGAAGAAATATCTGCAATCCAAGCTTTATCTCATTTTTTTTAAGGATTCAGTCATGACATGAAAGTTGGCTAATTTTCCACTCTCCTTGTATGCTGTATTGTGACATACATTCCTTAGAAAAGCTGAAACTTATAAATTTGCTAATTGTGTTTGGCAAGAAGGTAAGTACTTTTAATAACAACTTTACGATGACTAGCCCCGTAGCTCAGTTGGTGGAGCACCTGTCTGCGGTGCTAGGGATCCCGGGTTCGATTCCCAGTGGTGGGAATTTTTCTCTGACCAAGATGATTCCCCATCTACCCCAGAGTCTGGAAGTATGAATGAGAGTGCAAATGTGTGTGTGATCTAATGATTAAAAAACCCAATGAGTATGAGTTAACACCTTCGATATGTTCCAAAGGAGAACAGCTGCCGAAATGACCACAGCAGTTAAAGGCTGGGTGTAAATGTGGGGGAAAAAATTATGATGGTTGAAAGGACAAAGTTCGGCTGGTGAGCAGCTCACAGACTGTTCTTCCTCTTTCCCTTCTGCCTTTACAGCATAGGTGTGGCACCATCAATGCACCTTCTCCATTCCTTTCTATACATCATTCTTCATATTTATCATACCATCTTAATCCTGTGTCTCCCAATCTTTTCCATTCTATCTTCCCAGATTATCTGGGCTCTTCTTTTACCTCTCCTTCCTTGTATATTTACTCCTAATATCTGTTTAACCTTTTATCCTCTATCATCCGGGATACATGTCCCCAGCACTTCAATTGCTTTTGCTCAATTATCTCCTCCAATAATATTTGACCTATTTCCTCTCTAATCCTCTCATTTCTTACCCTACGTCATCTAGTTCTATTTGCTGCTTTTATTAACTGTTTCATCTCAATGGAATCAATTTTACTTGTCACATTCCATATTGTGACTTTATGGGCTCGTAGAATTAAGTCTTGTTTGCAGAAATTTAAAATGCTCTTTATTGCAGTAAACAGTAACTTTGTACACCCCTTACAGCAGCAAAATGATGTAACATACACAAACGCAGTCTTTAAGATCATGTAGTTTGCTCCACTGCACGTCAACAAACAAAACAATTCACTGTGGTTCAGTTCAATAACCCTCACACAACTCTCACACTGCACAGCTTCAAGTCAATTAACAACTGACTAGCAACTGACTGTGCTTTAACACTTGTGGGCTTTTATACCTCCAGGCATTGTTCTAGAAAGCCGCCGATGTTTCAAATTCTTTCGCGGCGGCAAGAGAAGGAAATAACTAACCAGACATCACTCTGTCTCTTTCTCTCTTTGTTTCTGTCTCTCTCTCTCTCTCGGCAAGCGTTCAGCGCTCGCCCACGCGCCGGGTGCGGAAGCAGCGAAATAATGCAATTGGTGACACTGCTCCATCCTCAAGAATGGTGGTCCCGAACAGCACCCCATAGGGTAGGGGATCCGTCCCACTTAGCTGCCGTGGTGCGTGCGCTGCGAACCCCTTGCACTCGTGGTACCTCTGACGTTACTAGAGGAACCTCGGCCCGAACATTCGAGCCCCTCCCTGATAGGGAGTTGTTCGGATTGGGTTGGACTCGAGGGGTCAGGGGTTCCCGATACCCGTGGGAGATCGGGTACGTCTCTGGACGGGTTTGAGGGAAGCCGTTAATATTCCCGCGTACTAGCCTGCATAGCTAGTAGAAGGTGTGCTAGATCACCAGGCGGCCCCACCGAAGTCATATCGTAGCCTTCCCATTTTGGAGTTGGCGCACGTAAGTGGCGTATCCACTTCCATCCCGCCATGAGTCCACAGGACCAGATGGGGGGGCTTTTTAGTCTCTAGGTCCTGCCCTATGAAAAGCCCCACGGAGGCGCCGGGTGCCCTTTTGGGACAGCTCGGTAACTCCCTGGTCGAAGGAGGCCCGGGGCCTTGGTCCTACGGATCCAGGACTAATGGGAGTAGAACCTCTGGCATTAACGGCATTAACGGTCCCGAACAGCACCATCGTAACGGACAAGATGATCAAAGTGTATCACCCACATCTTTCCTCGAGGCACCTACTGGATGCCGTAGACCACGTCGTTAATTCTCTTTACCACCCGGTACGATCCTTGCCACGGTTGTTGAAGTTTCGGATTGCGTCCCTTGGTCCGACTAGGGTGGTACAACCAGACCACTTCACCTTGCTGGAATCCTTGGCTGTTGGCTTCCCTGTCGTACCGGGTCTTCATGCGGTCGTACACCATCTGGAAGTTCCGACGAGCCATCTCATGCATGTCGTGGAGATGGTCCACGAGGTTCTACACATACTCGGTTGCTGGCTGTTTCACTTCCGGGGACTCCCAAAAGCCAGGTCACAAGGGAGGTGAAGCTCTCGGTTGAACATTGAGCTTGCTGGCGTCATCCCAGTGGTGTCGTGTGTCGACGAGCGGTAGGCCAGCAAGAACAGTGGCACCTTGACGTCCCAGTCTCGCTGATGGCTGGCCACGACCTTCCTCAGGTGTTCTAAGGTCTTGATGTATCTCTCGACCATGCCATCCGACTGCGGATGTAGAGGTGTTGTGCGGGTCTTGTTCACCCCAGGTCTCTCCAGTGCCTCCTTCATCAGCTGAGACTCAAAGTGGGTGCCCTGATCGCTGTGCAGCTCTAATGGCACCCTAAAACGGCAGAACGGATGCTCCCCGAGGCAGTCGGAGATCATCTTCGCCTCCTGGTTCGGGATGTCATACACCTCCGGCCACTTGGTGAAGTAGTCCACGGCCACCATTAGGTACTTGTTGCCTCGGTCGGACACTGGAAATGGTCCAGCTACGTCAACAGCGATGCCTTAGAAAGGCACTCCGACGCTGTACTGCTACATGCGATACCGGCTCCTAGTTTGCGGGCCGCGACTCGCAGCGCAAACGTGACATTGACGGCTCCATCTCTCAGCGTCTCTTCCAAGCCCCAGCCAGTAGTGGCGCAGTTTCTCGAACGTTCGAATTGCTCGCAGGTGTCCTCTTGAAGTACCGGCGTGCACTTCCTCAAAGACTTCCGGGACCTTACTTCAGGAAAGTACCAACTGCTCTCTCTGCGTCTTCCCATCGGGTGATTCCCATACCTGGAACAGCTCCCGTAGGGGAGGGGATCCGTCCCCTTCAGCTGCCGTGGTGCGGGCGCTGCGGAACCCTAGCACTCGTGGTACCTCTGACGTTACTAGAGGAACCTCGGGCCGAACATCTGAGCCCCTCCTTCGGGAGTTGGTCGGATTGCGATGGACTCGAGGGGGCAGTGTGTTCCCGATACCCGTGGGAATCGGGTACGTCTTCGGACGGGGTTGAGGTAAGCCATTAATTTTCCCGGGTACTAACCTGCAAAGCTAGTAGAAGGTGTGCTAGATGACCAGGCGGCCCCACCGAGGTTCTCGGTAGTCTTCACCTTTGGTGTTGGCGCGCGTAAGTGGCGTATCCACTTCCATCCCGTCTTGAGTCCATAGGACCTGATGGGGGGGCTTGTTAGGAAACAAGGTCTTCCCCTATGGAAAGACCCACGAAGGACGCCGAGCGCCCTTTGGGACAGCTCGGATAACTCCCTGGTTGCAAGAGGCCCGGGTCCAGTTCCTACGGGTTGAGGACTAATGGGGTAGAACCTCTGGACACAACCTGGAACAGCACGCCCACTTTGGTCTTCGGCGAGTCCCATTGGGCTTAGTTCGACTTATACGCAGCGCTTCTGGGTGCGATGTTCTCCCAGGTCGGTCTTGTCCCGGCCTCCATTTCCCTCAAAGGTGGCCCCAAGTTGGCGTCTGCCAGCTGCTCCCTCCTCAGGCCTGCGCAATCTCAACCGTCCGCAGGCACTGCCGTGACCATTGTGATAGCTGCGGCACGCTCCTTCTCCCTAATCTTGTGTACTGGCCGCACTCGTCTGGGCATGGTGTTTGGGACATGGCGTCTGCGTTGGCGTGGCCCTTCCCTCTACGATGTTTGGAGGTGAGCTCGTACTCCTGCAGCCTCTGGACACAATGGGCTGTCTGTCCCTCCAGCTTTATAAAGCTGAGTAGCTAGGTTAGGGCGAAGTGGTCAGTCCTTAGGTGGAATGGCTGACCGTACTGGTACTTGTGGAAGTGCTCCAAGGTCTTTACTACCGCCAGTAGCTCTTGCCGGGTAACGCAGTAGTTTTTTCTCTGCTTTGGACAGCGTCTTGCTGTAGTAGGCTATCACCTGCTCGTGGCTGTCCTGAACTTGGTTAGTACACCTCCAATCTAATGGTCGCTAGCTTCGGTGTCCACAATGAAGGCGCCGCCTGGTTGTGGGAATCTCAAAATAGGAGCACAGCAGAGTGTCGCATCAGCTGCTGGAAAGGGCCTTTGGCGTCTTCAGTCCACACATAAGGCCGGTATTCTTCCGTTAGGCGGGTGAGGGGTTTGGCGATGTTGGAGAATCCCTCCATGAAGCGGCGGTAATAACTGCGCAGCCCCAGGAAACTGCACAATTCTTGCCTCTCCTTTGGGTGAGACCAATCTCTCACGGCCTTTGTCTTCTCCGGGTCTGTAACCACTCCGGTTGATGAGACAATGTGGCCCAAGTAGACTTCCTTGCGGAAGAGCTGGCACTTCTTCGCGTTCAGCTTCAAGTTGGTTGCCTGCAGTCTCTTTAGCACCTTACTCAAAATCTCGAGATGGTCTGTGAATGTCTTGCTGACGATGACGGTGTCGTCCAGGTATAGCAGGCAAGCGTCATAGGTTAATCCTCTCATTACTGAATCCATGAGGCGTTGGAAGGTATCTGGTTGCGGAGACTAAAGGGCATAACTGTGAAATGCCAAAGCCCTTGGGCTGTCAAGAATGCGGCCTTCTCCTTGTCTCTCGGGTCTAGAGCAACCTGTCAGTAACCCGACTTCAGGTCTAGGGTCGAGGACCACTGTGCACCAGCAAGCGTGTCCAGGGTGTCGTCAATCCGGGGCAAAAGGAAGCATTCCTTCCTGATGACAGCGTTCAGCTTCCTGTAGTGCATGCAGAAGCGAAGCCCGCCATTTTTCTTCGTCACCAAGACTACTGGGGAACACCAAGGGCTGCCAGAATGTTCAATTACTCCCCAGGATCGCATGTCCTCCAGCATATCCCGTACCGCCGCTTGTTTTGCCAGTGGAACGCTTCTGGATAGTTGCCGCATAGGCGTGGCATCTCCGGGGTAGATGCGGTGAAGCACTCGATCCGTGGCCGTAGTCGTTGTTACCTTGGTTGAAGAAATGGTGGTATCGTCCCAACAGTTGTGGAACCTTCTCTAGCTGTTCTGCGGCAGGTGTTCGGCCGTCCTTCTAGTAAGCCTTCCAGCCGGGGCTCCAGGTTGTGCGTTGGCACCGGCTCCTGAGTCTGGTCAATTGGCGTTACGCTGACAACGGCTTGCACGTTCCAAAGTCCGTCCCGGCCTGGACGTCGTGATCGGTGTCTGTTGGGTTGAGCAGCCTCACCGGCAACTCTTCTTGGCACGGCAACAATTTTCTGGCTACACAGAGTTCGTGCACAGGCGTCTCTGGGTCCAGTATCGTGTTCTTCGTCCGCTGGCGTTTCAATTGCGCCATCAACACCACCTCGCTTCTCGCGGAGACAACCAGATCTTTGCTCAGGATGACCCTGCAGATTCTAAGTCTATCTTGTGGTGCCGGAGCATCACCGCCTCTCCATTTAGCCGCAGGAATTTCCTGCCGTCCTGTCGACCGTCGGCCCGTAGCTCCTGAGGGCATCCAGTCCCAGTATCACCTCCTGAGCCACCTCCACGACGAACACCCACAGACGCATAGCACTCCGCTCCAAGGTCAACTGCAGCAGGGTCTCCCTCTTCATGGGCAAGGTGTCACCCGATGCCGTAATTAGCTGGTATGGTCGCCTCGGTTTTCTTGACGGCATACCCCTGGCTACATCAGGTCTGATGATGCTCACGATCCCCCGTTTTCCACAAGCACGCGGCACGGCCTCCCCTTCAGACAACCGTCTGCGACGAGGCTATCAGCCATACGCCGGCATACGGCGCGCATTGTCACTCGAGGGGATGGTGGTGACGGCACCGACGTGCCCCTCACCACGCCGGCCCTTACTGGTTTTCCGTCTGCTCTTCCTAGTGTGGGCAGTCTCCCTCCAGGTGTCCCGGCTGGTCGCACCCGCAACACACGCCACTAGATCTTCGCCGGCGTCCCTCGCCTGGTCTTCGGTCTCCATTGTAGCGGATACTCCTTGTTCTCGAAGTGGAGGTAACCTTTACCTTGGTCGCCTCCATTCTTAATGTGGCTGTTAGCGCCTTGTTGATGGTCTTTTAGTCGCCGAGGATTAGGCGCTGGTGTATCTCGGCGTCTCGTACCCCGTCGACGGAGTAGCCGGCTTCTCGGGATACAAATACAGGTGGGATGTCGACCAAGGCTTTGCTGGTCACCTATTCGATTGCCAGGGTGTATTCCTGCAGCGCCTTCCTTGGCTGCTGCATCCTAGACTTTAGTTGGCTGCAGTAGGCTGCGGGTAAGCGGTGGTTTCCGAACCGGTTTTCCAGGGCCTCCCAGATATCCTGGGTGCCAACGCTGTCTGGACCGCGATGAGCACCTCTGTGGCCCATCTCTGGAGGCTGGCTATTATGTAGCTGTGCGGCCTCCTCTTCTGTCGACCACTTCTTGTGCTCGGCCACTGTGTCGAATTGGCGGCGGAAGACTTCGAAAGTTGGCGTGCGGTCGTAGTTAGGTGGTTTGATTCGCGCAGATGTGTCACGTCCCGGCGCGTGGGCCTTCAAATTCTTGAACTGGCTGCCGACGATGTCCTCCGCCATGGCGTTCAGGGACTTGTTGCTGTCGGCCTTTTCCTCTAGGTCGTTATTGCGGTTCGCAAGGTCTTCGGCGCGCTTGCCCAACTCTGTGACGTCCTGCTTCACGCTGATCAACTGCTCTTCAAAATTAGCGGCCAGGGCTTTGTTCGCCACCTTCATTTCGGTTAATTCGGCCTTCATTTCTGTAGCCAGGCTGTCATTCGCACCTTTTTTTTCCGTGGCCAGGCTGTCGTTTGCCGCTTTCATTTCTGTGGTTAATTCGGCCTTCATATTTTCAGCTTGGTGGTGAGGTTGTCTTTTGCCGTCTTTATTTCTTCCATCTTTTCAAAGATTTTGGCCAATGCAGCCTTCATTATCGTATCCCACTCCTGAGACCAAATGTGATTTTGTGGGTTCCTAGAATTAAAAGTCTTGTTTGCAGAAATTTAAAGTGCTCGTTATTGCAGTAAACAATACACCCCTTACAGTAGCAAAATGACGTACACAATGACGCCTTTAAGGTCGCCTCGTTCGCACCTCTGCACGTAAACAAACAAAGGATTCACTTTGGTACAGTTCAATAACCCTCACACTGCACAGCTGCAACTCAGTTAACAATGACTAGCAAGTTCCTGCGCTGTAATGCTCACGGGCTTTTATACCTCCAGCCATTGTTCCAGAAAGCCGCCAACGTTGCAGTGCCTTTCGCGGTGGCAAGAGAAAGAAAGAACTATCCAGACATCACTCTGTCTCCTGTCTTTGCTTATTTCTCTCTCGGGGCAAGCATGCAGCGCTCGTCTACGCGCCGGCTGCGGCTTGCGGCAGCAACGAAACAATGCGATCGGTGACAATATATAAGCGTTGGTACCAGTACCCATTGATATAATTGCATCTTTGTTTTTATAGGTACTTCTTTCTTTCCAGGAATAGTTTTGTTAAATTGATAAAACATTCCCATTTAGTATTTCTTCTACCCATCTTCTGTCACTTATTATAATTGTTCCTGGATATTCATACATGTTGTCACCAATCTCATTTTATTGTTGGAGCCGCGACAAGCCAGTGCCAGGCACTTGTCAAAGAAAGAGACAGAGAGCTAGACGAGCGCTTGGCGCTTGCCGAGAGAGACAGAAGCGGGGAGAGAAAGAGACAGAGATAGTCTGGAATTTGCAGCTGCCATCCTGAACAGTCCACTAAATTCTGGAAAACGACTGGAGATATAAAAGCTAGTTTGCTAGTCAGTTGTTAATTGAGTGTGCAACTGTGTGGACATGTGGCAGACGACCTTGAATATTGGGTTTGTGTATGTTACGGAACTCTGCTGCTCGCAGGATTGTACAAAACTTTTTTCTTTTTTTACTGAAATAAAGAGCATTTTGAATTTCTGCAAACTCGACTTTTAATTTTGTGCACCCACAAATTCAGAATATCTACTTTTTTAAAAAAAATATGTCTTCCAACGTTAAGTCATATCAGACTCTGAATAAAATGGCTGAAATGATGTTCAAATGAGCCCAGGATCCATAGAGCTTAGAGCTACCTGCCATTTGCCTTTCAGTATAAGGGAAAGTACCAAAAAGAACCTTATCCAGGTTGGTCACCTTGACCAAGATTCAAACTCAGGACCTTTTGAATGTGAGGCAGACATGCTACCATCTATGCTACTAAGGCAGGCTCTGCTTGTTCTATTGTTTTATTCTTAGTGTGATGGATATTTCCTGCCCATGTTCTTTTGAAATATGTATAACTTTGTTTTTCTTAAGATTTATTTTCATTTCCTTTCTTCCAAGCTCCTCTCCTCATTCTAGGCTCCTAGTTCTTCACATTTGCTGCAAACATCAATTTGTGGGTGGCCAAGACCATAATTAGCATTTTCAGAGAAGTACTTTCTGTAAAAATCATATTTCACTTCGATATTCAAACATGCATCCAACTATTTTATTTCTATGCCAGCATAGTGGTTTGTCCTAAGGGAAAACAAATGGATATGATTATTTATTGCATTCAATATATTTTCTGTAGTTTTGGTGGTGCATTAATTTTCATCTCGTTTATCCCTTGGAATTTGTCTTTCTGTTGTTGTAATTTACATCCTCCAGCATTAAGTCATATCGGACGTAGAATGAATCAGGTGAAATGATGCTCAAATGAGTCCGGGGTCCATGGAGCCTAGAGTTACCCGACATTCATCCTTCAGGATAATGGAAAACCTCGGGCAAAACCTTATCCAGGTAACTCACCCTTACCGAGATTTGAACTCGGAACCTCTTGAACGCGAGGCAGGCATGCTACCATCTCTGCTACCAAGGTGGGCAATTTGTCCTTTAATAAGAAGGTTTGGTATGCAAAACACTCACTTCTGCAATACTGCATGAAGATTAAGAAATGCTTGCTTGCAAATGCCCATGCGTCTAACTTCTACAACAACAAAATAATCAAAAGCATGCTGTCTGTTGTTACTTGCAGGTTCAAGTTGCTGTTTCCTTGGTCGACTTTGTTTTATCTCTTTGACAACAATCAGCTCCTGTGGATGTGTATTTTGAGCAGTTTTATCTTCTATGTTAAGAAAATCGGACAGAATTTTCAGGCAGTGTGTATCATTGACATGGTGGAAGCATTCCATCTGACACCTTAAAACAATATTGAATTATATTAGCATCAGCAGTAAAACTCTCTATAAAATACAAAAGTTGTTGTTGTTGTTGTTGTTGTTGTTGTTGTTGACGACTAATGGCACTGGGGATTAGTTGATTTGCATCATTTTCCCCCTAGCTTCCCAATATAAAGCCTGTAGGTTTCCACTTTTGAGACCTTTACATTTGTCCAAATGGTGTTTATTCATGATGACATCCTCTTTACAGATAGTACATTTGGGTGTAGATATGCAGTGTATTTTATAAAGGTGTTTTGCAAGACAATCATGGCCAGTTTTCATTCTAAATAGGGCCACTGCAGTTTTTCTTGGTAGTTTTTGTATGTCAGTTCTGTCTCCAATGTTCTTATAATCCTTGCCTTTTAGTTTATCTTCTTCATCAAGTCTCTGCTGTCTTTTAAAATGTAGCTTATTGTTGTTTGTTTATTTATTTTATTTTGTCTTATGGGTTTTATATTTTGAATTGCACCTTTTTTACTAGTTGGTCAGCATGTTCATTACCTTAAAGTCCAACATGGGCTGGAATCTATTGCAGGGTGACATGGTTTCTTGATTCGACAGCTTTAATTAAACTTCTTATTTCTTTGATGTTTCTTGTTGTTTTGTTTTTATAGTTTACAATCCCATGTATGGCTGATTTTAAATCTGTTAAGATAACTATGTTTTGCTTTATGTACGGTCTGTACAGGACATTCTGCAGTGCTGCTTTTATGGCTGTTAGTTCTCCATCATAATGCTTTGAAGTTTCGTGTAGTGTTAGATACTGTGCAAAATGTTTGCAGTATACTCCTGCACCAGCATCTTGTTTGTTAATAAAGGATCCATCTGTATATATTTGGAGCCATTCTTTTTCTGGATATCTTTCATTTTCTGTGACTATTGCTATTGCTCTCATTTCATCTGGTAAATTGTTTTGCTTATGTATTTTATATAACAGGTCATTCTTATAATGTATGTCAATATATTCTGTTGGGCTTGTTTCCTCTATTGTTGTTATATTTGTTGTTATTATGTTCTTGTGTTTTGAGTTATTGATGTAAGTTCTGAAGGTTGTTTGGGTTTTTAGATTGCTTATATTATCTGCTGTGTGATACCACTTGTGTAAAGGTAATGCAGTGCACATTTCATGTTGCAACAGTTATTGTCTTATTTACTTATGTGCAGTCTACTGCAATGCTTTTCCCAGGTACAGTATTACCCTTATAATTCAAGTATGGTAGTCCATGAACTCTTACCTGTTTTATTTTCTTCCTTTTATGCTGCTCCTCTTTTCTCTTTCTTTTTGGTGTCGTAACAACAGGCTTCTGACTAAACAGTTACAGCCTCAATAAATGTGCAGAAACAAGAATAATTACATAGACATAATATGCATACATTGTTGAAGCACATTCTTGATGCAACAGGAGAACTTTATTTGCATTTGTTGTCAATGAAAATGAGGAGAAATGAATTAAGTTACTGACATTATTTCTTTTCTCCTCCTGATGACTGCACAGAAACTCATTTTTCTCTGCTAAGCAGTCATTGGACATAGCTCCTTTCAACACAGTGTGATATATTTCAGTGAAATTAAAATGAATGTGTGAAGAAATGAAAAAATCAGAAAAATTACTTAGTTCCATTCTTCACCAACTGATTCAGTTTTCATTGTTTCTTAGACTTGTTTCTGGTTTTCCATATACTTCTTTCAATCACTCAATTATATTCCAAAATATTTTACCATTTTCCATAAAATTATGATCTATTTCATTTCCAAAATGTTCCCATGATAGTTTTTTGCTTCCTTAACAGGTCTTTTACTCTCATTTTGTTTCTGTGTACAGTTTATCCTGTCCACTTCCACTTTAGTTCTTCAATATTTTCTCTAGCCTTTTTTTTTTCTTTCACTTTTCCTTTTACCTTCTTTGTCCACCAATTTTTTCTTTTCCTTTTAAAATTTATTGTCAGTTTTCCAATTGTCTCTATTGCTGTTTCTATGATTCCTTCCTTAAACTTCTGCCATAATTTATCTATTTGCATCTCTTCCCCTATTATCTACTCATTCTTTCCTCAAAGTGTTTCTTATATAGTTTCTTCTTTGCTGGATCCGATAGGTTCTTTACTGGTATCTTTTCATATCTTTTAGATTTCTGTTTTCTAGGATTCTGCATCCTTATTATTGCCACCAATAACCTATGATCTGTACCAATTTCTGTATCTCATATGACCTTTACACCCATGAAGGCGTATCATTAAGTACATGGATATATGAAGTAATCTACTATACTTTTAGCCCCCCTTTCTTTCAACTTCATATTTAATTTTATGAATTGTTTTATGCTGAAAAATTGAATTTCTTATCATCATTTGGTTCTCTATACAGATTTCAATTAGTATTTGTTTCATTTATAGTCTTGTCTCCTCCATACATCCATTTGACCTTTTTCTGCTATCCCCGTTCCATCCATTAAAATCTCCCATTACTATTACTTGTCTCATTACTGTACTACTACTATTTCTCATTACAACTATTTAATTTAGAAACAGATTAAAGATTAATTTTAGAAAGGTTTGCTGTGCAATAGTAGTGGTAGTAATCACCAATATCACCATCATTGCCATATTAAGATAAAAATATGAGTTAATTTTAAATGTTATAATTCTTTAAAGTTTCATAAAATTTCTTTAGCCAAAGTAAAGGAAAACAGACAGTCTAATTGGTTGTATATGTTTGTTGCAGTAACCGTAGTCCGAATATCAGCAAAAAGAGAAGAGCATCCAATACACAACACAAAATCTCATCAGCAGAATTGCAGCCCTTCCGTAAGGCGCCTACACAGAGAATTATTATCCGGCGTTTAAGAAAAGTGACTACAGAGGTCTTGACCTCTACAATACTTGAGAACGGTTCAGAGAGTAGTGAAACCTTGACGTATCAGGTATCATCAGAAATAACAGGTGGTAAGTTGAGTATTATCTTTTGATATTGATATTTTATTGGTCCAGTTTATCAGTTGTACATTGATTTTGGACATGTCGTTTCTATACAAATTATTTTATAAGATGTATGCTAGTACCAAATTTTTACATAAATAATTTACAATTCATTTAGGCTGTATATAGATATTTATTTAACAAATACTGTTTTAATTTACTTTTAAATTTTAGTTTTGAGCTATTTGTCAGAATTTTAATCTCACTAGGTAGTTTATTATACAATTTGATCCCTCTGATATTAATGTCCTTTTCACTGACACACCTGTTAATATTATACATATGATAGTTATCACCATTGCTTGTACTGTAGTTGTGAATTTTGCTGTTTCCTACTAATGCAAGTCTATCAGTTATGAATAATATAGTTCTGTATACATACAGAGAATAGACTGTGAACCCATTTTGAGTCTTAAATGTTTCTCTGCATGACTCCCTTATTTTTAGGTTATAAATCAATCTAATGCATTTCTTCTGTAGAATTAGTAACCTGTCCATGTGATATTTTGACTGTACCCCATATTTGGATCCTGTAGGTAAAGTAAGGATATACACATCCAAAATAGATCATCTGCAGAAGCCTTAGTGTCTTTGTGGCTTCGAAAATACCTAAGCAAGTATATTGATTTACTAATGTTATTACTAGGGCCCAGATTTTAATGAAAAGTCATCTTTTTTCTGAGTGGTCACAGACGATGCTTATTGGAAATTAAGTGCATTCTGGAACAAATACATTAGAAATATATGGTTTTTATAGGTCCTCAAAATGTATTTTTTCCACATTTTTATAATAAGGTCATTTTTCAACATTTAGATGCATTTTCCAGTCATTTTCTTTCTTTTTCACGAATTTATAGGGCATTTAAAACTGTAGCCCGCATTCGGGAGGACCAGGTTTGATTCCTCTGGCAGACCTGACCCAGACCCATGGGCTTTTTGGGGTATTTTGGAATAATCTGCGATTGAATGCTCATGTATATTGTGACTTTGTGGGTTTGTGAAATTAAAAGTCCGATTGCACCACTCAAAAATGTTCTTTATTTCCACCGAATTACAGTTGAACACTTGCCGATTACACAGAATTACGTATTGCACACAATTACAATTCACCAGTTCGTCCGTTATAGTTCCACTTGCACGCTCACAGTTACGTAAGCTCTTCTGATGCACGTACACAGTCTTCTCGTCCGTTCACTAGCTCGTCAAGCACTGACTGACTCCAGCCCGACGTGTTGCTTATATAAGACCAGCTGGCCAATCTAGAAGGTTCCGGATTAGATGAAATATCCCGTAAGTTCGAGAAATCAAGGGGAGCGGAAAGAGACGGCACAGTAATGTTTTTCCAGCCACCCCTCGTTACCGCTATAAGACAAATGAGTGGGCGTGATGGACGCCTACCATCTCCTGCTGCTGCTGCCTGCCGGTTCTATAGGGAGTTCCGACGTTCGGGTGACACAGCTCCCTCCTCAAAGCTGGTCGTCCCGAACGGCACCATCATAGTGTGCCAGGCGATCCAGGTGTACCACCAACATCTTTCCTCGGGACACCTTCTGGATGCGGTAGACCACGTCATTTATCCTCTTCACCACCCGGTGTGGCCCTTGCCATGGCTGCTGAAGCTTCGGGCAGCGTCCCTTGGTCCGCGTAGGACGGTACAACCAGACAAGGTCACCTTGCTGGAACCCTTGGCTGTTGGCATGCCTGTCACATCTGGTCTTCATGCGGTCGCTCGCCTTCTGGATGTTCTGGCGAGCCATCTCGTGCATGTCGTGGAGGTGGTCCACCAGGTTCTCCACATACTCGGTCACCGGCTGCTTCGCCTCCGGAGGGCTTCCAAAAGCCAGGTCACAAGGGAGGTGTAACTCTCGGCCAAACATTAAGCTGGCTGGCGTCATTCCAGTTGTGTAGACGAGCGGTAGGCCAGCAAGAACAGTGGCACCTTAACGTCCCAGTCTCGCTGATGACCTTCCTCAGGTGTTCCTCTAAGGTCTTGATGTACCTTTCGATCATGCCATCCGACTGGGGATGTAGAGGCGTCGTGCGGCTCTTGTTCACCCCAAGCCTTTGTAGGGCCTCCTTCATTAGGTTGGACTCAAAATTGGTACCCTGGTCACTGTGTACCTCTAACGGCTCCCCAAATCGACAGAACACTTGCTCCACGAGGCAGTCTGTGATTGTCTTTGCCTCTTGGTTTGGGATGGCATACACCTACGGCCACTTGGTGAAGTAGTCCACGACCACCATTAGGTACTTTTTGCCTCGGTCGGAAACCTGGAACGCTCCAGCAATGTCAACGGCGATCCGTTCGAATGACGCTCCGACGTTGTACTGCTGCATGCGACCCCGGCTCCTAGTCTGGGGGCCACGACTCGCCGCGCACACGTGACACTGACGGCACCATCTCTCAGCATCTGCTCGGTGTCTCAGGCAGTATAGCGCTGCCGTATTTGTCAATCGTTCGGTTCGCTCCCAGGTGTCCTCCCGAAGTACCGGCGTGCACTTCTTCCAACACTTCCGAGACCTTACTCCGGGGAAGTACCAACTGTTCTCTCTGCCTCTTCCTATCGGGTGCCTCCCATACCCGGAACAGCACGCCCTCTCTGGTCTTCAACGAGTCCCATTGGGCCCAGTACGACTTGCAGGTGGCGCTCCTCGGTGCGAAGTCCTCCCAGGTTGGTCTCGTCCCTGCCTCCACTTCCCTCAAGAGTGGCCCCAAGTCTGCGTCCGCCAGCAGCTCCCTCAGGCCTGCGCTATCCCAGCCGTCCGCAGGCACTGCAACAACTACTGGGACTGCTGCGGCACGCTCCTTCTCTTCCACTCTTGTGCACTGGTCGCACTCTTCTGGACAGGGTCTTTGGGACATGGCATCTGCGTTACCGTGGCTCTTCCCTCTACGATGTTCCGAGTTGAAGTCGTACTCCTGCAGCCTCTGGACCCAACGTGCTGTCTGGCCTTCCAGATTCTTAAAGCTCAATAGCCAGGTTAGGGCGGAATGGTCAGTCCTCAGGTGAAATGGCTGACCGTACAGGTACTTGTGGAAGTGCTCCAAGGTGTTTACTACCGCCAGTAGCTCTCGTCGGGTGACGCAGTAGTTCTTCTCTGCCTTGGATAACGTCTTTCTGTAGTAGGCTATCACCCGCTCATGGCCGTCCTGGATCTGCGATAGGACACCTCCAATGCAATGGTCGCTAGCGTTGGTGTCCACAATGAAGGCGTCACCCGGTTGTGGGAAACCCAAATTTGGAACACTGCACAGGGTCTCCTTTAGGTGCTGGAAAGCGTTTTCGGCGTCCTCCGTCCACACATAAGGCCGGTGTTTTTCTGTCAGGCGGGTGAGGGGTTTTGCGATGTTGGAGAACCCCTTTATGAAGCGGCGGTAATAACTGCACAGCCCCAGGAAACTGCGCAACTCTCTCTTATCCTTTGGGCGAGGCCAATCTCTCACAGCCTGTGTCTTCTCCGGGTCTGTGGCCACTCCGGTTGCTGATACTATGTGGCCCAAGTAGTTAACTTCCTTGCGGAAGAGCTGGCACTTTTTCGCGTTCAGCTTCAAGTTGGTCGCCTGCAGTCTCTGTAGCACCTTACTCAGATTCTCGAGATGGTCTTCAAAAGTCTTACCGACGATGATGATGTCGTCCAGGTATAGGAGACAGGCGTCGTATGTCGGTCCTCTCATCACTGACTCCATGAGGCGTTGGAAGGTAGCTGGTGCGTTGTAGAGGCCAAAGGGCATAACCGTGAACTGCCAGAGCCCTTGGCCTGTTGAGAATGCGGTCTTCTCCTTGTCTCTATGGTCTAGAGCTACCTGCCAGTAGCCGGACTTCAGGTCCAGGGTCGAGAACCACTGTGCACCAGCTAGCGTGTCCAGGGTGTCGTCAATCCGGGGTAAGGGGAAACAGTCCTTCCGGGTGACTGCATTAAACTTTCTGTTGTCTACGCAGAAGCGCAGCTCGCCGTTCTTCTTTGTCACCAAGACTACAGGGGAACACCAAGGGCTGTCGGACTCTTCAATCACCCCCCTGGATCTCATGTCCTCCAGCATGTCTCGTACCGCCCCTTGTTTCGCCAGCGGAACGCGTCTGTGTGGTTGCCGAATAGGCCGGGCGTCCCCAGTGTCGATCTGGTGAAGCACTCGGTCCGTGCGGCCGTAGTCACTGTCGCCTTGGCTGAAGACGCTCTGGTATCGCCTCAGCAGTTGTCGAACTTTCTCCAGTTGTTCTGCGGTCAGGTGGTCGGCCGCCCTCTCCAGTAAGCCTTCTAGCCAGGACCCCAGGTTTTGCGTCGGCACCTGCTCCTGCGTCTTGTCAATTGCTGTTACGCTTACCACGGGCTCGCACGTTCCCAACTCCGTCCCGGCCTGGACGTCGTGATCGGTGTCCGTTGGATTTAGCAGTCTCACTGGCACCTCCTCTCGGTACGGCAGCAATGCCCTGGCTACACACAGTCCGTGTACAGGCGTCTTCTGGTCCAGCATCATGTACCTGGTTCTCTAGCCTTCCAGTCGCGCCGTCACCACCACCTCGCTCCTCGCGGGGACAACCATGCCTTCGCTCAAGACAACCCTGCAAATTCCAAGGCGCTCTTCGGGTTGACGGAGTATAACCTCTTCTCCGTTGAGCCGCAGGGCCTTCTTGCCGACGTCGACCGTCGCCTCATGGCTCTCGAGGGCATCCAATCACAGTATCACCTCCTCAGCCACTTTCGCGACGAACACCCACAGACGTACGGTGCTCCTTCGGCCTCCTTCTCCACAGGCAAGGTGTCGCCCGATGCCGTGACAAGCTGGTATGGTCGACTCGGCTTCCTTGTCGGCAAACCCTTCGCCACGTCCGGTCTGTTGATGGCCACGGCCGCCCCGGTGTCCACCAGCACGCGGCACGGCTTTCCTCTTACCCAGCCGTCCGCGATGAGGCTGTCATCCATACGCCGACGTGCCCCTCTCCACGACGGCCCTTACTCGTTTTCCGGCTGCTCTTCTTGGTGTGGGCAGTCTCTCTGCAGGTGTCCCGGCTGTCCACACCCCCAACACAGTCTACTAGGTGTTCGCCGGCGTCCCTCGGCTGGTCTTCTGTCTCCGGTGTAGCGGACACTCCTCGTTCTCGACGTCGGGATAGCTGTTATTTTGGCCACCTTCATCCTTAATGCTGCCGTTAGCGCCTCGTGGATGGTTTTATAATCGCCGAGCATTAGGCGCTGACGAATCTCTGTGTCCCGTACCCCGTCAACGAAGGAGTAGGCAGCTTTCCGGGATACGAACTCTGGTGGGAGGTCGACTAGGGCCTTGCTTGCCAGTTGTTCAACTGCCAGGGCCAACTCCTGCAGCTTCTCCCCTGGCTGCTGTGACCTTGCCTTTAGCTGACTGCGGTACGCTGCGGCTAAGCGGTGGTTTCCGAAACGATTCTCCAGGGCCTCCCAGATGTCCTTGGACGCCGCCGTTGTCTGCACCGCGTTTAGGACTTCCGCGGCCCGTCCCTGGAGGCTGGCTTTAACTGTGTGGCCTCCTCCTCTGGTGACCATTTGTTGTGCTTGGCCACTGCGTCGAATTGGCGGCGGAAGACCTCAAAAGTTGACGCGCCGTCATATTTCGGATGTTTGACGCGCGCCGATGTTGTGTCGCGTCCCGGTGCGTCGGCCTTCAAATCCCTCAACCTCCTGCCGACGACGTCCTCCACCATGGCGCTCAGGGACTTGACGCTATTGTCGGCCATTCCTTTCAGCTCATTAACGCGGTTCGCCAGGTCTTCGACGCGCTCGCCTAACTCTGTGACGTCCTCTTTAACGCCGGCCAACTGTTCCTCAAACTTTTCGGTGAGAGCCTCGTTCGCCGCCTTCATCTCCGTGGCCAGGCTGCCGTTCGCTGCTCTCATTTCTGTGGTTAACTCGGCCTTCATTTCTTCCATCTTCTCGGTGATGTTATCGTTGGCCGTCTTCATTTATTTCAACTCTGCGGCAGGTTGTTATTTGCCGCCTCCGTCTTCGCTGTTAATTCATTCATCTTCTCCAAAATTCTTTCCAATGTCGATTCCATGGCCGTTATCCCACTTCCTGACGCCAGTTGTGATTTTGTGGGTTCGTGAAATTAAAAATCCGATTGCACCACTCAATAATGTTCTTTATTTCCACCGAATTACAGTTGAACACTTGCCGATTACACA
Source organism: Mantis religiosa (assembly GCA_030765055.1). Classification (NCBI taxonomy): domain Eukaryota; kingdom Metazoa; phylum Arthropoda; class Insecta; order Mantodea; family Mantidae; genus Mantis; species Mantis religiosa. The sequence continues at coordinate 341,405,197 of CM060948.1, forward strand.
GAATTACGTAATGCACACAATTACAATTCACCAGTTCGTCCGTTATAGTTCCACTTGCACGCTCACAGTTACGTAAACTCTTCCGATGCACGTACACAGTCTTCTCGTCCGTTCACTAGCTCGACAAGCACTGACTGACTCCAGCCCGACGCGTTGCTTATATAAGACCAGCTGGCCAATCTAGAAGGTTCCGGATTAGATGAAATATCCCGTAAGTTCGAGAAATCAAGGGGAGCGGAAAGAGACGGCACAGTAATGTTTTTCCAGCCAACCCTCCTTACCGCTATAAGACAAATGAGGGGGCGTGGCGAACGCCTACCATCTCCTGCTGCTGCTGCCTGCCGGCTCTATTGGGAGTTCTGACGTTCGGGTGACAATATCATCGTATTTTATGAAATAGTAACTTTGTAAGTGTGGTAAATATGTAATTAACACAGGTCAGCATTCTAGCAGTGCTGGTAGATTTATGACGCATCAATTCGAGGAATCACCGATTACATCATGCAATACATGCGGATTGCATCAGTCAGGACTTCAGGACCTAGAAGTGTCACAGTAAGGAGAGTAGTTTGTGAGGTGTGTAAAGTTGTGTTGTGGTATTGAAATGCCGAAACAAAAACAGTCAACTGCATCCCGTTTGAAACAGTATGTTTCAAGGTTTGACGGAAGCATATTCTCCACTGACGGAACTGTATTGTTCTATAAAGTGTGTGAAATTAAAGTTGCCGCAGAAAACGGTTCCCCGTACATGTTGGGTGCCAAAAACATTTGCAAGCTCTTTAAAATGTGAAAAAAAGACAAGCATCTCAGTTACTGTTAAAAGAAATGGTTTCGACGTCGAGTAACAAGTCATCTTACTTTTATAAAGAATTATGTGAAGTGTTTGTTAGTGCAAATTTCTGTTAGGAAAATTAAGTAATTCCAAATTACAAGATTTTCTTGAACGTCACACTGGTCATTCAATTCCAGATTAATGAACTTTGTGTACAAGCTACGTATAAAAATGTTAAGAAGACACGTTAAACCAAATATGTGAGTATGTGAATGGGAAAAAAATGTATGTATCAATTGATGAGACAAGCGATTTAGAGGGGCGTTATGTAGCCAATGTAGTGATAGGTATGCTAGAAACTACTAGTACCGGACAAATGTTTCTTTTGACCTCAGAGGTTATGGAAGCTGTTAACCGCTGGTAGATATGCAAACTGTTCAATAAATCCATGTGTTTATTGTGGCCTAGTGGAATACAGCATGACAACGTGCTCCTCTTCCTAACAGACGTGACACCTTACATGCTACAGCCGGCAAAATCAATCCAATAATTTTACAATAAGATGGTGCATGTTACGTGTTTGACAAATGCTTTTCATCAAATTGCGGAATAGGTCAGATCAACACTAATTTCCACAGTAAAGAAGATATTTCTGAAAGCGCCAACCCTAACTATGTATTTCAAAGAAAATGTCCCTAATATAGCTTTGCCCCCGGCACCAATTTTAACATGTTGGGATACATGGTTAACTGCTTGTATATACCACTGTGACAATTTTCAAATAGTGAGGGAAGTGGTGAACAATTTTGATAGGGTAGATATTAAGGCTTTTGAGAGCACACAGGATCTGTTTTCTGATACTCAATTCCAAGGTATATTAGCTTTCATTAAATAGAAATTTGCATTTTTGACAAATACCATAACCCGCCTTGCAGAGCGTGGCATGACATTGGATAAGTCGATTGAGTTAGTGAGGATTGCGGAAGAGAGAATACAAAATGTAAAAGGTGAAATTGGAGACAAAATTAGACAGACACTAAAATCTGTGTTGGAGAAAAATAAAGAATGTCAGTTTGTCAGATTGCCGATATCTTGTCAGGAGAAAACTTCAGAACTGATATTTTTTAACAGGATTTAACAGGCACTGACATAGTTTTTTCAAATATGCATCTATAACATTGTGGAAGAGGAGAGAAGTTTCTCAAAGTATTAAACGGTTTAAACTGACAACCGCCGTTCCTTTACTTTTTATAACTTAAAGATGACCATGGTGGTGTACTGCAACACTAAGTTTTGGCTAATGGATACAGTAACTTATTTTTTCTTATTGTATAAAATTGAAAATGGCCTGATGAATTTTGAATTTATTTATTATTTAGTAGCAATAATTGCACTAATTACTAAGAAAGTTAATTTTAAAATGTGGTTATTCGAACCATATATTAATTATTTGTCTTTGTCAGTTATTATTCTATTATTATGAAAGAAATTGTTAATTTTTGTTAGGTCATTTTTTTACATTTTATATGCATTTTTTATATTTTAAGGGAATTTTATGGCTCATTTTTAGAGAATTTTTAGGTCAACAACTTCTGGGCCCTAGTTATTACATATATAATCTATATGTTTAGCTCATGTTAACTTTTTATCGACAATTATTACAAGAAACATATATGACTTTACTTCTTAAATGGTCACAGTGTTTATTTGCAGTTCTGTATTGGAGGTAGTTTTTCTTGATGCATTGGACCACATTACTTTAGTTTTTAGCATGTTTCATTTAAATTTATGGATTCAAAGTATTTGATTAGTCTATTAGCAGCATGATTTATATTTTTGTTTAGAGCTTCCAATGTCTTGTTCCAGCATGTGGCAGTTGTCTCATCTGCATAAGTTATGATAGTTGTATTTTGTGGACAAATAACATATATCATGAAAAGCAGAGGCCCTACTACTCTTCCCTGAGGTGTTCCATATTTTACTATTTCTATTTTTTTTAAACAATTTTTCCCGTTTTATGATTTATTTCTGTAAACTGCTTCTAGCCTTTTTACCTAGATATGTCAGTCTATAGTGGACTCCTTTAGTTTATAATTATAAATTCTCATTATTCTGACTAGGTTTCAAATTTAAAATGTAATAAACCCAGAACAGTAAGAAAATGCATAGGTAATTTCATGTAATCTAATGTAATTTATTGCATCCAGTATATTAACTGTATATCTGTTTTGGATAGATTTGTCTTATCAAATCATTAACAGTTATTTATTGTTTTACATAAATGTTACCATTTATGACCCATTTAGAATGTAAACACACTTATTTATTGAGTACTTATTCTTTTAATTAATATTAATCATTCCTCTAATTTATATTTAAATTATGTTTCTTGAAGTAGAAGCAATAGTTTTTAATTATGATGGTGATTTATTGGATAGCTTTATCTAATTATGCTAATATGTTTCTATATTTAAATTAGTTCTATGAATATGAAGACTATCCTTCTGTTACACTTATTTAATTGAGGATCTGTTAATTTTTATCTCCTATATACTGTGCCTTATTTTTCACTGGGGCTGGCCGGCTGGCGAGAGGTTGCTGCATGTGCACAGTGTTTCTCACTGTTCCTGGCACCCGCCTTTCTCCGTTTCAGTACATGTTTGGCCGTGCTAGTGCGGCTTCTTATTATGTTCTTTATGATCAAATTGTGATTAATTCTGTTATAATGCCAAAAAGTGTGTATACATTCATGTATGATTCCTATATGCGAACATAATCTTGTAGAGAAGTGACATGGCTATTTTTAGACTGATTTCCTGGTATTCCTATGCCTCACAGAGAGACAGTAAAAAGATTCTTTACTGTCACTTGTAAAGAGATTCAAAGAAACTGGTTCTGTACTTGATCAGAAACCTAAAAGAACTTCTCTTGTGCTTACAGAGGAAAAACTCGATGAGATAGGATAAAAGTTAGAACATAACCCAAGAAAAATCTCTATGTAAGTTATCACAGGAAAATGGTGCTTTACAATTCTCAACTTGGAAAGCCACTAAGCTTTCGAAATTAAAGGCATATAAGATAGTCGAAGTTCATGAACAGCAACCCCATGATACTGAAAGTAGAGTAAATTTCTGCAATTGGGTGGCAGGTGGAGTTAATGATGGCTTCATTAACACCAAGTTAATTAATTTTTTTTCACAAAGCATGGTTTTCGTTACATGGTCATGTATCGTCACAAAGCACCAGAAATTGGAATGCAGAAAAACCCAGTATTGTGCACGAAATGCCATTGAATGACACGAAAATTGGTGTTTGGTGTGCTGTGAATGCATACTGAATTATAAGGCTTATATTGTCGCGAACGCATTGTTGATCGAGGCGGCGCGGGTGACTAGCTCAAAGAGACAGGCAGTGCAGTGTGTAGATAAGAGCTCGCCAAAACTGTGGGGGAAGGAGACGGATTTCTCGAGCGTTGACTTTGTTCTAGCCGTCTTGATTGAGAACATTCCGGATAGCGAGTAACCTATGAAAAGGGAGACACCGCCCGCCAGAGCAGTCAGTCGGTAACTGGACGCGTGCGCGTGAACAGCTGTGTTTGCGGTCGATGACCTTGAAATGGTGACGTAATTCTGGACTGTAAAGGTTGATAAAATTGTGTTTCTACGGAAATAGAGAGCAACTTTTGGTGTTTGGAACCTGGACTTTTAATATCATGAACCCACAAAGCCACAATTGGTGTCAGGAGTGAGACATTACGACATGGAGGCTGTATTGGCACAGATTCTAGAGAAGTTGAAGACGGCAAATAACAATTTGGCCGCGACGATGAACACGAACATGAAGGAATTAACAACGAAGACGGAAGCTGCAAACAACAACCTGACCGCCCAGTTGAATGAAATAAAACAGCGAATGACACCCTCGCTGCAAAGAAGGAGGGAGCAAATAGCAACCTGGCCGCAAAGTTGGAAATGAAATGTGTAGTGTTTAACGCCCGCTTCTACTACATACGGCACCGCAGGCGTTGACACTGATGATGCATGAGATGAAGATGGAGCACCGGTGGAATGAGATGGGGGCAAACCGGAGATCCCGGACAAAACCCGCCCCAGCGTCGTTTTGTCCACCACAAATCTCACTTTGCGGTCGCCTGGGATCAAACCCGGGCCGCCTTGGTGAGAGGCAAGTGGTCTAACCACTGAGCCACGGCGCGCAAATTTGGAGAGTACAAATCACAATCTGACCGCGAAGATGGCTGAACTAACCTCAGATATAAAAGCGGCGAACGACAGCCTCGCCACGGAAGTGAAGGCTGCGAACGAAGCCCTCGCGGCCAAATTTGAGAAGCAGTTGGCCGGCGTATAGGAGGACGTCATGGAGCTGGGCGAAGCTCTGGTGAGCCGCGATAATGACCCAGAGGGAAAGGCCGACAGCAATACCTAGTCCCTGAGCGCCATGGCGGAGGACATCGTCAACAGAAGGATGAAAGGTTTAAAGGCCGACGCGTTGGGACGCGACACATCTGCGCGCGTCAAACCGCCGAAGTACGACGGCACGTCCACGTTCGAAGTCTTCCGCCGCCAATTCGACACGGTGGCCAAGCACAAGTGGTCACCAGAAGAGGAGGCCGCACAGCTAACAGCCAGCCACCAGGAACAAGCCGCAGAAGTCCTGAACGTGGTGTAGACAGTGGTGGCGCCCAAGGACATCTGGGTGGCCCTGGAGAACCGCTTCGGAAACCATCGCTTGGCCGCAGCCTACCGCAGCCAACTGAAGTCAAGGAGGCAGCAGCCAGGGGAGACGCTGCAGATGTTCGCCCTGGCAATTGAACAGCTGGCCAGCAAAGCTTTGGTCGACCTTCCAAATGAATTCGTATCCCTGGAAGCAGCATAGACGTTCGTTGACGGGGTACGAGACGTCGAGATACGTCAGCGCCTAATGCTCGGAGACTACAAAACCATCCACGAGGCGCTAACGGCAGCATTGAGGATGGAGGTGGCCAAGGTGACGGCTACTCCGGCGTCGAGAACAATGCGTATCCGCTACACTGGAGACCGGAAACCAACCGAGGGACGCCAGCGAAGACCAAGTGGCGTGTGTTGAGTGTGTGGTCAGCCGAGACACCTGGAGAAAGACAGCCCACACCAGGTAGAGCAGCCGGAGAAACGAAAAAGGGCTGGCGTGGCGAGGAGCATGTTGGTGCCGTCAACACTATACCCTCAAGTGAAACTGCGCGCCATCAGCAGACGGATGGATGACAGCCTCATCGCGGATGGTTTTGTAAGGGGGAAGCCGTACCGCGTGCTCGTAGACAACGGGGCAGCCGTGACCGTCATTAGACCCGACGTAGCCAGGAGTTTGCCGTCGAGGAAACCAAGTCGACCATACCAGCTTGTGACGGCATCGGGCGACAACTTGCCTGTGGAGAAGGAGCTACTGCTGAAGTTGACCTTGGGACGGAGTGCGGTGCGTTAGTGGGTGTTCATCGCGGAGGTGGCTGAGGTGATACTGGGACTGTATGCCCTCAGGAGCCACGAGGCGACGGTCGACGTCGGCAGGAAGGTCCTGCAGCTTAACTGAGAAGAGGTCATACTCCGGCAACCCTAAGAACGCCTTGGAATCTGCAGGGTTATCTTGAAGGAAGACGTGGTGGTTCTCGCGAGAAGTGAGGTGGTGGTGACGGCGCGACTGGAAGGCCAGCGGACGAAAAACATGATGCTGCACCAGAAGACGCCTGTGCGCGGACTCTGTGTAGCCAGGACATTATTGTCGTGTCGAGAGGAGGTGCCAGTGAGGCTGCTCAATCTGACAGACACCGATAACGCATCCAGGCCGGGACGGAGTTGGGGGCGTGCGAGCCTGTGATCAGCGTGACAGCAATGGACAAGACACAGGAGCCAGTGCCAACGCAATACTTAGGGCTCCGGCTGGAAGACTTACTGGAGAGAGTGGCCGATCACCTGACCGCAGAACATCTGGAGAAGTTTCGACAACTGCTGAGACGATATCAGCACGACTGCAGCCAACATAATAGTGACTACAGCCGCACGAAAAAGTGCCGCATCGACACCGGAGACGCGTGCCCTATTCGGCAACCACCTAGACGCGTTCCGCTGGCAAAACAAGCGGTGGTACGGGATATGGTAGATGACATGAAATCCAGGGGAGTGATTGAAGAGTCTGACAGCCCTTGGTATACCCTGTAGTTCTGGTGACGAAGAAGAACGGCGAGCTACGCTTCTGCGTGGACTACAGGAAGCTGAACGCTGTCACCCGGAAGGACTGTTTCTCCTTACCCCGGATTGACGACACTCTGGACACGCTTGATGTTCCTCAGTGGTTCTCGCCCCTAGATCTGAAGTCGGGTTACTGGCAGGTAGCTCTGGACCCGAGAGACAAGGAGAAGACAGCATTCTCGACAGGCCAAGAGCTTTGGCAGTTTACAGTTATGCCCTTTGGACTCTGCAACTCACCAGCCACAATCCAACGCCTCATGGTATCGGTAATGAGATGTTTGACTTATGACGCTTGCCTGCTATACCTGGACGACATAATCATGTCGGTGAGACCTTCGAAGACCATCTGGAAAACCTTAGAAAGGTGCTACAGAGACTGCAGGCGACCAAACTGAAGCTCAACGCGAAGAAGTGCCAGCTCTTCCGCAAAGAAGTCAACTACTTGGGCCACATAGTCTCAACAATCGGAGTGGCATCAGAGCCGGAGAAGACACAGGTCGTAAGAGATTGGCCTCGGCCGAACGATAAGAGAGAGTTGCGCAGCTTCCTGAGGCTGTGCAGTTACTACCTCCGTTTTATCAAGGGGTTCTCCAACATCGCCAAACCCCTCACCCGCCTGCCAGAAGAACACCGGTCTTATGTGTGGACAGAAGACGCCGAAGACGCTTTTCAGCACCTGAAGAAGATGCTGTGCAGTGTTCCTATTTTGGGATTCCCACAACCAGACGGCGCCTTCATTGTGGACACCGACGCCAATGACCATTGTATTGGAGGCGTTCTATCGCAAGTCCAGGACGGCCACGAGCGGGTGTTAGCCTACTACACCTTGACCCTGTCCAAGGCAGAGAAGAATTATTGCGTCACCCGACGAGAGGTACTGGCGGTAGTAAAGACCTTGGAGTACTTCCACAAGTGCCTGTACGGTCAGCCATTTCACCTGAGGACTGACCACTCCGCCCTAACTTGGCTATTGAGCTTTAGGAACCTGGAAGGCCAGACAGCACTTTGGGTCCAGAGGCTGCAGGAGTATGAAGTCACCTCTGAACATAGTAGAGGGAAAAGCCACGGCAACGCAGATGCCATGTCCCGATGACCCGGCCCAGAAGAGTGCGGTTAATGCACAAGCGTGGAACAGAAGGACCGTGCCGCAGCTCTCATGGTGGTCACGGTAGTGCCTGCGGATGGCTGGGATAACGCAGGCTTTTGGAGGGAGCAGCTGGCGGACGCAGACTTGGGACCATTCTTGAGAGAAGTGGAGGCAGGGACAAGACCGACCTGGGAGGACATCGCACCAAGGAGCGCCACATACAAGTCCTACTGGGCCCAATGGGACTCACTGACGACAGGAGAGGGCGTGTTGTTCCGGGTATGGGATTTTCCTGATGGGAAGATTCAGAGAGAACAGTAGGTACTTCCCCGAAATAAGGTCCCGGAGGTCTTATTTTCAATGGGCCACAGATTAGAAATATCCTAAAGGACCCAAACATTGAACAGACAATGAATGCTGTGGAACTTGATGCATGGATTTCATTGAGAGACTTCATGTTGAAATTCCTTAGAAAGAGTGAACACCACAAAATAATGGGGAAAACAATGTTGGATCTCATGAAGGAGTTTTCAGATTACAAAAGAAAGCTATCCGAATAATTGAAAATGTTGAGAGAAGATCTAGCTATAGGCAGATATTTAAGAAGCATAATATTTTAACTGTTCCATGCATATACATATATGAAAGCATTAAATATGTAATAGAAAGGAATACATGTAAAATGAACTGTAATGTACACTCATATAATGTAAGAAATAAAGCTGACTATTTTAGGACCACACTAAGGGGAACACTAAACAACAGATCATTAGAAAGTATCGGAAAAGACATGTATAATAGATTGCCAGATAAAATAAAGAATACTAAACTATGTAATATTAAGAATATAAGAAGGTATTTGTCAGAACAAGCTTTTTATAGTGTGGAAGAGTACAAAGCAAAAAATGGAAAATAAACAATGTACATTTTAGCTTCTAAGCAATGTATATAGTAGACTGTTAGGTATATTTTTATGTTTTCTTATAATATAAAATGACGTATCCTTTGTATGAAATATAAGGGATGAATAAATTGAATTGAATTGAATTGCGGTGTAGAATGAGCTGAAGTGCAGTTCCTTCATTCTCATCTCGATCACTTTCCTGAAAACCTTGCGGCTGTTAGCGAAGAGATGGAAGAGAGGTAAGACATTAAGGAAGCAGAAAGAAATACCAGGGGAGGTGGAATGTATCAGTGATGGTCAACTACTGTTGCTGTTTGAAAAGAGATGGCAAACTTGCAGAGGCCAGACACTGGGCAGCAAAGCTGCTATTAAAAGGGGACACCTAGAGCTGTTTGCACTAAAAGTGACTGCAATTTCTTCCTTTAAGAACACCTTCTGGTGCTTTTTTATGTATAAATTGCTTTCTTTATGAATTCTTTGGTCACATTTAGTTTTATTGCTAGAGCATAGAACTCACAAAGTTGTGCGTTTCAGTAATACTGAACCAAGAGATTCTGGTTCGATCCTAGGTATTGGCACTTATGTAGAAGATACTGGTGTTTATTTGCTCCCCTCTCAAAAATAAATAGTGGAATAGACATGTTGTGGACTGTTTACAAAATATCACTATGTTTTCTCTATATTTCCAAACTGATTTAAATTTGTTCAGTACTTTTTGTTCCTATATCTCTTAGTTTGGAGTATCTGTTACAAGAAAACCTGACACGATATGTAGAAATGAATAATGGATTCGTGTTCAGTGACCCAAAATTAATTAGGATCACATATCACATCCCTTGCTGCAAGAAAAAAGTTTCAAAATGTAGGGTATTATTGTTGTTTACAAATGGGTCAGCTGTTTAATAATCCTCTGACAATAAATTTTCAGAAGCACATATGAAAATGATTTTCAGACCCATGTTTACTATTTTGATGTTGGAAGGCATCTCTGAAGTATTTGACAGCATAAAAGATACACTCTGTATTTTGTTATGTCTCTGTCATGGCTGCATTCTAATACTCAAGCTTTGCATATCCTTTTTAGTCTTCTAGAAGTTAGACATAGAATCTCTCTATAGCCTATGACCTTCAAGAAGTGCCTTTTGATGTTGAAAGAATTACTGTCAAAGTTAAGTTAACCACTGGCAGGAAAACCCTAAGAGGGCCAAGGCCTACCAACCCGACTGCTGGCCTCACGCCCACTTACGCATGGCAGAGGTGGGCGATCATCCAACTGATATGGGGAGGAGATGCGGTCAGCATCTCAGCATTTCCCAGCATCCCGGGCTGCTTTCCGTGGCCATGGACCAAGGCATGCTGCTTTAGCCTGCTATGCCACGGTGCAGGATGAAAGAATTACTGAGATATACATATTGGATGGATAATTTTGAGCTTGTACAACTGTAGTGATAATCTATTAATATCTGACATTTTCACTTTGATTTATTTGCATTTTATTTTTGTTTACAGATGCCTGGTATGCAGAGTATGCAGAAATGTTTGATCTGTAAATGTTTATGTACAGTGGTTTGTATCCCATGCCGGGTTTGTTCAATAACATTTAACTTTAGTCAGATATATTGGCATTCACATAATATTCTTGTACAAGAAATATTTATGTTTGCTTGTCATACATGTTCATGAAATTGTTAAAGTAAGAAAAAGAAGATATGTTAGAAACAAGCATGCAAATGAATGCTCAAATTAGTTACAAATTAATTAAAAAGGTTAAGTAAATGTGAGGTTCCTATATAAGATCATTATTGGATGTTTGTTGTTTTAATCTGTTTATGGCAGCATTTCATAGAAGTATTATTTACTTAGTTTTAGTACTAAAAGTACATCATTTGTGTTGTCAAAGTGGTCTCTGCACTCTCTGCATAAAGCTAGATAAGATGACTTCTTAGCGAGTGTGAACGATGGATTCTGTGGTTACTTTAGACTGTAACTACTTTTTATGTGCATAAAAGGGGAGATTGATTTACCAAAAATGTCTTAGCATTAAAGAGTCTATTAATCAGAAAATCACACTGATCTTGTAAAACATCTTATGTGACAATCATTTATTTTTAGAAGGAAGAAAATACATTCTTGTTGGCTATTTAAAGGATGGCCAACATTTTTAATTCCCAAGTAATAATTTCACTTATTGGGAAACTAATCAGAAGGTATAGTTTGATGTGTCACAAAATAATACATTTTTATAAGAGTTCAGAGAAGAGACTGCATATTACTTCTATTGTTCTTAATTTGAAAACCAAGAGTCTTTCTCATTTTGTTTTTATGCATTCAGCAAAGAGTGCACTGCTACTATATACCACTTTGATATGAAGTGTACATTAAACAAACAAAAATAAATATTTATACAAATATTTTAAACTTAAAATATTATAATATGCATATTTTCAAAATCTGGTTTTATGTTAAGTTGTAGAAATGGTAGCTTGTTGTACATGTATGATACAAGTCTGTATTACCAAGGTGTTTACAAATTTTGTATTGTATGGAATAAAGATTAACATTTGTGACATATAGAAACTCATACTCTTCAGAATGAACTTTTTGACCTTTCCTGTAGCGCATACAATTGGCATCTTTAATTATATGTTATGTAACTACCCAAAAAGCATGTACTAAACATTTTATTTGACTTTCAATTGTAAAAATAGGCTGCACCATGGCTGAGTGGTTAGACTGCTTGGCTCTCACCAAGGTGGCCTGGGTTTGATCCCAGGCGACAGCAAAGTGAGATTTGTGATGGACATGGCGCTGGGACTCGTTTCCCCCATTAGCATTACATCAATAATTGCTCCATCATCTTCTTTCCTATCATTCTTCTTACCCTCATATATAAAATCCACTTCCTTCACCTTCACACCAGGCATTAGGCTGATCACCTATCCTGGTTCTCTGTCGGATCCAAAGCTTTGGTTCCTCAGGCCCAACCTTAAGGGATAGAGCAACAAGAATCCCCGAACACCATGATAGTGCTACATAAAGAAGAGGAAGAATTATAATAATGGACTTTTTTACGTGCACTAGTTTGGATAAATATCTACCTTTTCCATAATGTCCTAAAAGCATTTCAACATGATCTACTTTTACAGATCAGGTATCTGTGGCATAAAAATTAGCTTTAGATTGGAATTTTTTTTTCTATCGCAGCCATTTTGTGCACCAAAGATACATGATTGACCTTATGCAGAATCTCTGTCCTACTATTTTATCCTTTAAATTCACAAAGTTGCTTCTTCATAAACCCAAGGGTCATTTAGATAATATCTAAATAGTATCACTAAAATAATATCAGTTTGCATGTTATTTCTAAAACAAAGGAGAGGATTTAAATGTTCAGCAGCAGGATTAATTTATCACAATGCCTTCCATGTGAGCTGAACCTTTTATACTCTCTACATTTAGGTTGCTAATATTTTCTGCTAAAAGAAGATAAAAAGATATGCACATAAAAAGCTAAACACACAGTATTACTTGCATATAGCATATTATACAATAACTTAAGTTTCTTATATTTCTGAAGTAGAAGGTATTTTTTTCTCAGCAACAAAGTTACCTACTGATCAAAGACCAACTGATTGAACTAGGAAACAACAGACTGAGGAACAACCTAAGATTTGATGCTGTGTGCCCACCAGTGGCAGCTCATGCTGAACAATAACAGTGTGCTGCAGAGAAAAGTTTCAAAAAATGAAGTCCATGCGCTGATGTTTCTTCAAGAAATAAACAAAATTTCTACCTCCTTTCGCCTTTTGTTCAATTTTTAGATTGGGTATTGGCCATCCTAACATTTTTATGCTAGCCCTTTCTTCTAATACTTGCCTTGAAAAGAGAGTTTTCATAAGTTCATTAACCGTGTTCATTATTTATTTGTTAACGTTTTTGTAATATTAAATTACTCATACACTGAATAAAGTGAATTTAAAACACGTTTCACACTCTCACACATAATAAGGAAACTGATATCAGCCACTAAATAACGTTACACAAAGGAATACTTGGATACAATGCAAACATGTGAACCACATGCACTTGTTATGGGGGATTCCCGTTATAGTTGCGGGAATGGAGTATCATGCCAACATGATAGATGCATCACCAACAATCTGTGCTGCGATTTAATAAACATTAGGTATTGGATCTGTTTACGTAAGAAGGATGGAATTAATTTCCAGAACTAAAATATAAAGCAAATGTTGTTAAATGATTTTCAATGCATATTCAAGTACCACAGCTGTAACTAGGAGTGTTGGTGGCCCTACTTCACCGTTCAGCAAATGATCACCACTGCAGTACTGCAGCACGTAAGGACGAGCTGTCCCTGGCGCCCACCCTTGGTAAGGTTTAACTGTAGAAATATTTTTACTGCCGGAATTTTTATGTAGGGCTATTAATTTTAAGTGGGAAGAGATTTATGAGATAGTATGTTGCTCCTCTGGAACTGTGTTCAGGACGCAAGATTCATTGCATCCTGATGAGAATGATTAAATACATACATAATTTTGACTGTTTGGGGTTATACTTGTTAAGCTCATTGGCTCTTGACAGGATGAGTGTAGAGCTCAGCTTTTGCTGATGAGTGGAGTTGCTCTGTTGTTATTTAGGCTGCCCGCAAGCAATGCCTACACTACTGCCTTAGTGGTCATCACTCCCAAGAGACCAGTGCGCTTCGATGTGACAAATTGGAATAGAATATTGTAGCCCAGCGCCGAATTTCATCCTCTACTTATGAAAATTTGTGGTACATTCTCACAGGGAAGGAGCAGCCAATAAAATAGTTAAACTGGAGTCCTCTATTCAGTGTCCATTGTAGCCTTAGTAGCCATATGATTTGGGTCCATGCCTTGGACCTCACAGGCGAAGATCATTAGAGAGAGAGAGAGAGAGAGAGAGAGAGAGAGAGAGAGAGAGAGAGAGAGAGAGAGAGAGAGAGAGAGAGAGAATGAGGGGGAGGCAATATGAGCGCCTGGATAAGGTGCAACTTCAGGCATAGGGTACAGTTGCGCTCTGCAATCGAGCTGAGAGTTCCCTGATATGTTCATGAAAGTTAGATGCTGCCTATTTCTACTCCTAGATACTTGTTGGACCTTCAGTGAGGCTGTATTTGGAACTGAGGCGCTTGGTAAGTAGTACGGCATGGCCAGCGCCAGCACCACCCTTAGACGTGGTGGAGGTGTCCCTGTATTGGGTTGAAGGCTGTGAGGTTGTGTTTGTCCTGGCAGAATATTAGCACACTGTGTGCTTTCTAGACCATTTCGACATACGGCTGAGTTGGAAAATGTCATGTAAATGCTGAACAACATGGAAGGTAGCACAGAGCCTTTAAGGACTCCATCTCTGTAGCAGGTATAATCTGCCTCACGATGTTTCGCTAATTTGAGGCTGTTTTATTCTGCCCCACAATAATGCTGTGCCACTTTCAAAGCTGTGATCTTGCTTCAATCTCGAGTAGAGTCCTTATCTTAGGGTATTTGTGGGTGTGTAATAAAACTAAAGTTTATGCCGAAATCTAAGTTTGAAGTGTTTAGTAACTTTTTAAGTTAAATTAATTGGGAGTCGAGTAATGACACTAAACAACACTTACTTTTAAACTTTCCCGGAACATGTTTCAGAGGCCTTCCCTCTATCCTCAGCCGGACATCGACTGGTTCTCATTGGTGTAGCTGGCAATATTTTGTCATCGGTCTCCTCTGGTGGCGGTTCAAGGAACTTGCTGAACAAATCTTTCTGGGGGATGTCGAAATTGAATACTTTGTTCCTATTTTTTGAAATAAAGATTTGTTCCCATGTGGACAGTTCTTCTTTTCCTGTTGTATGTTTTAGTAATTTTGGTTCTGGATTTATGTTGTGGTTTTTTCCCCTAAAATGCGTGACAACTGCTGATTTTTCTAATTGTTTGTATTTTATGTTCCTAAAGTGTTCCTTTGCTCTTGTTTCTAAATTTCATTTGGTTTTTCCAATATAAATTTGACTACAGTCACAGCATTCAATTTGATATATACCAGATTTTTTGTTAGATGGAATGGCATCTTTGATGTTTGAGAAAATTAGGTTTTTTAAGGAGAAATGGTTCACTGGAGCTAGTTGGATGTTTTGTTTTTTGAAGACTTTTTTGAATTTATCAAAGGCCCATGGTAAGTGAATATTTTGAAGATCATTTTAGTTTCTGTAGCTGAGAGGGTTGTGGTTTCCTTTAGTAGTTTCTTCTTATTTGCTAAGTTCACTTTTTTGTCTACTAGTGATTTGGGAAAGTCATTTTTCTGTGCTATTTCAATAACTTTGTTGTATTCTATTTTGTATTCTTCTGCTGTGAGAGGGATGTTGACCAGTCTGTGTGCTAAACTGTTGAAGATTGCCTGTTTGTGGGATCTTGGATTGTAGCCATTAGCTTTTATGTAGTTGTCTGTCTTTGTTGGTTTTCTGTAAATGCCAAAGTTTATTCTATTTTTATTTCTGGTTATTTTTAGATCTAAAAATGGTAAATACTCGTCTTTTTCAACTTCTACAGTGAACTTGATGCTTTTTTCTTGAATATTTAAAAGTTTTAGTGCATCACTGATGTGTTTTTTTTTTTTTTGGCACTATGGCAAATATGTCATCTACATATCTTTGCCAGAGTTTGAACATCCATGGGAAACCTTTAGTGATCCTTATTTCTAGTGCACTCATGTACAGATCGGCCAGGAAGGGTGATAAGGGGTTGCCCATTGCTAAACCAGAAGTTTGATGGAAATAATTTGTTTGAAACTGGAAGAAATTCTGTTCTATGCATAATTTGGTTAGTTCGATGTAATCTGAAATTTCAGGTGATGACATTCCAAGTGATTTGAGCCATTTTTCTATCAATGTTGGGAGTTGTTTAACTGGTATGCTGGGAAACAGTGATTTAACGTCAAATGAGACTAGTGTGTCCTCTTCATTTAGTTCAGTATCCTTAATGTGTTCTATAAGTTCATAGGTGTTTTTGATGCTTAGGCTATCGAATTTTGGAAAGGAGTTGAATTTGTTTATTAGCCACTTTGCAAGTTTGTATGTTGGTGAATTTATACTGCTAACTATAGGTCTCATTGTTATGGATGGTTTGTGTATTTTGGGTAAGCCATAAAGTCTAGGTAAGGTTGGGTTATCTGGTTTAACTGTATATTTGTTTGATATTATACTTGATTTTGCTATTGTTTTTTGAAATGATTGTATGCAAGCTGTTAATGGATTTTTGTTAATGGTTTCATATTCACTGTTAGTTAGCATTTCTTCCATTTTTTCAAGGTAATCAGATTTTTCCATTATGACTATTTTGTTACCTTTCTCTGCCTTG
Organism: Mantis religiosa; assembly: GCA_030765055.1. Classification (NCBI taxonomy): domain Eukaryota; kingdom Metazoa; phylum Arthropoda; class Insecta; order Mantodea; family Mantidae; genus Mantis; species Mantis religiosa. Next base: position 341,421,565 of record CM060948.1, read on the forward strand.
GTGTATATGACGTTTTTTTGTTTCAATGAATGGATAATATTTTGTTTGCTCTTCTGAACGGATCTGGTTTTTATTTCTTCCAAAATATTTTCACATTGGGCTTTAAGTGAATTTTGTTTTCATACTGGTAGACACTGTGCCGAAATGTTTATATCTGCAATGTAATCCTCAATTTCGTTTGAAAAACTTACGCAAGTTTTTAATCCTTTATTTAGAAAACCTAATTCTTTTGTGGAGAAATTTTGATTAGATAGATTTACAACGTTTTCAAAGTTTTGCGTGTTTGTTTTTTCGTTTGCGCTACTTATTGCCGTTTTGCATTTAGCATGTGGACTAATTGCTGTTGGACTCAAGTTTCTATTTCCGATGTGTCTCTTATTCTTAAACTTTTTTTCGGTATGGTTTCGATGTGAAGAAATGTTCATCAAATTAGTCAATTTGTACTTTAATTTTTTCGGTTTTTGTTTTCATTTTCTTGCTTAGCATTGCCAAATAGTTTTGTTCGAAGTTATCCCACATCGTGTTTCCCAGCGTTTTCGTTAAAACTGAATGAAGTTTATAAAGTTTCAATTCTGTTTCTTCCAAATGTTTATAATGTTTATTGATTTCTAGCTGTAAAACTTTTCTCTCGGCCGCTCTTTGTTGTTGATTTCCGTTGCCTGGTTTTACTATCCTCCGAACAAATCGGGGTGTTACTTTATTTCGTAAACATAGTTTTATGAATTTTATGTTTGCAAAAAGATTTATCTTCTTTTCATGCAGTTTTAAGAATGTTTTTATTTCTTGCTTATTACCAAAATTTTCATTGAATCCGTCATGCGTTTTAAATTTTAAATAGGTTACCTTATCCGCCATATTGTCAGCTGTTGTTACGTGCAATCAGTTGGTATAATTTCCACATCTTGAAGACTTGTTTGCCTATTTTATAAATCCTTTCATGGAAGTGTTGAAAACAGTGTTGTTGTATAAATTAAATTAATTCGGGAGTCGATTAATGACACTAAACAACACTTTTAAATTTTACCGGAACTAGTTTCAGAGGCCTTCCCTCTATCCTCAGTCGGACATCGACTGGTTCTCATTGGTGTAGCTGGCAATATTTTGTCATCGGTTTCCTCTGGTGGCGGTTCGAGGAACTTGCTGAACAAATCTTTCTGGGGGATGTCGAAAAACTTTTTAAGTATTCACTCAAATCGAGAGGTTGTCGACCAATGGAAACTAATATATGAATATCCATAGTTAACGCGTTTGAATCTTATACTGCACAATAACACGTGATTCTATCATTGAGGCAAGAAATAATGCCTCATCGGCGACCAGTCCAAGAGTGTTAACGATTCTGCCCAGAATGTCCTACTCAGCTACCTAAATTCTCCTAATAACTAACCCTTTGCTAATGACTCTAAGGCCCCCACTACTAGTTTCTAATATGATTTTGCTACTTCATTTCTACATTAATGAAATTTTCTGCTTTCTATCGTTAAGTTTCTATAAATATCTAAGAAATGCTCTCACATATTCAACGAATTCCCAGCTAGTGTGCCATACCTAGTCTGGCAACCTTGGGTAGTAACTTTGCCCTCTTTTATGTAACCTACCTAATTATTTCTCCAAACTAGCTGACAACCAGCTGTCGCTAATTACCTTACTTACTGACATCTCACCCAGAGCCAATCTGTACTAATAACTGGCAAACCTAAAACCCCGTAACATTTAACGAATGCATGAAATATACTGTTTATATACTCTTATCACCCATTTTTTACACCACCTCGGTAGCGCAGATGGTAACATGTCTGCCTTGCGTTCAAGAGGTCCCGAGTTCTAATTTCGGTCAGGGTGAGTTACCTGGTTAATTTTTTCCGGGGTTTTCCCTTATCCTAAAAGACGAATGTTGGGTAACTCTAAGCTCCGTGGACCCTGGGCACATTTGAGCATCAATTCACCCATTCAATTCATCGTCCGATAGGACTTAGTGTTGGAGGACGTAAATTACAACAAAAAAACCTACCTTTACCATACCACGTAACCTCCACCATGTTCATTTGCTGCAACATATACTTTAAGCTCTGCTTCATACCCTATTCATAATGGGCACTGAATAGGGGCAAAGCTCATCCAGTGCCAGTGTCGTCAACATCGACCATAGCCAACTTATTCAACCCTTGCAACTACTGTTTGCAGATTCCTGGTACACAAACTTCACGGGGCAATTTGGCATTCCAACTCCAGAAATAGAGGAAGACAATATTTTGGAAGCATCTGCTCTCCACAGCACAAACTCCTCATAAACAGTCTTCAATGATGCTCCAGAGGAAGACAACATTTTGGAGGCATCCACACCCCTAATAAAAAACTCCTCCTTACCATCGGGTGCTCCACAACAAGAAGACACCGCAAGGGAAAGTGTCGCAGACATTCTGATGAGCTTAAGGGAATTCATGATAAATCATCCAATGATATCGCCTCTTTCACTACTATCTCCAGCATTGTCCGAAGAGTCAGTGCAGCAGGAAAGCTCTGATGAGGAGTCGCCCTTAGACGCAGTCAGTGAAGCCAGCATCCCCATCCACCACCACCACCACCACCACCACCACCACCACCACCACCACCACCGACTGGATCCTTACACGAAACAGAGCCCCTCTTTGACCCAGATATCCAAGGTACATCTTTCCAAGGAATCCACCCTACCAAGTTCCCCTCGGGATTCAAGAATCCCTAGCTGAGGAACATCAGCCCTGGCAGCAGCAACCTAGGGAAATAATTCTTCCATGCCTTAACCTACACTTTCATCTTCCACCATCTTTTAATATTTGGTAAGGTTTTGTAAGAAATTAAGAAGAAAGCAAATTTCTACTATGGATGCCAACAGCCTGGTCACTATCAAAGGGACTGTCCAATAAGGAAGAGCAAAGTATTTAAATTGGAGAGGTGGACTCAGCTGCAGAGGAAACAGCAACCTGAGGGGATGTATAAAGACTAAAATTGAGTCATACCTTTTAAAACTTGTAACTTCACTCACGTCCTTTTACAAAATCAGGAACGTTTTCGAAACTGCTGCAGTCTCATCATTAGCTGCTTAGCGACTCATCACAGTTGGTTGTTGTCTGGATCTCTTGCAATTGGTTCTCTCTCCCTCTCTCGGAAGATACTTTACATAAGTTCAGTAGACCACTCACTGATGGCACGTCAAAATGTAGAATATGTGGAATGGTTTTAATAATAAAATGTTTTCCCCATGTTTCCCATGTGAGTTTGTTCTGCTTAGCCCAGATCTCTATTTTTTTAAAGTCTGAATTTGCGTAGTTTTATACTTCTTTGTTGTTCATGGACCCTGGGCTCATTTGAGCATCATTTCAACCACTGCATTCATCCTCCGATATGACTTAACATTGGAGGATGTAAATTACAAAAAAAAGAAACAAAATTGAACAAAATAAAATATGTATACTGAAAAGATCGCTATATGGAATGCGAGAAAGCCCACGAGATTGGTATGAATGTTTTGATGCTGTTACAATCCTAGTAACCTAAAAGCGAAAACAACGAAAATGGATGCTTCAAATTATAAACTACTGATTACACAGAAAATGAAGCTAGTTACAGTGGAGTAATAAATATTACACAAATATAAATATTTGTTAATTAATGCCCACTTATCTTAAGAAGTTGATGTTAATACTTCTTTCTTCTTTGTAAAATCGATTTCATGAACACTTGCCCACATCGTCAGTCAACACACTTCGTTGTCGAGGATACCATGTTTTTTCATATTACCAAAATCTGAAGACGAAACAAACCTAAAAACAGAATCAATTGCCAATATGTCAAAATTCATTACGCTATTTTCATTTTTTAAAATAAATATTGTGTCCCACAATATTAAATATATGGGAACATTTAATTGTTTTGACAATATAATTTGGGGATTTATTTCATGCTTAAATGACCAAAATTGATCTGCTACGGCCAATTGATCAATTGCTTTATATTTCATGTTACGAAAATGTTCTTTCTTTCTGGTTTCCAAACGACGTTTCGTCTTTCCAATATAAACCTGATCACAATCTAAACAATTAAATTGATAAATACCAGATTTTTATTATTAGGAATTTTATCTTTTTTATAAAATTGTAATGAATTTTTAATACTATATTTATTTTGAGGAACTAAAGTTATACCAACTTTTTTTAAAAAAAATAAAAATGTTTATTAACCCAAGGATGGTAAGTAAATTTTTTAAATTTATAATCATCTTTTATTTTTTTAAGAGCAGAAATATCATTAATAGTTTTTTGATATTTAAATGTTTCAATCTTCTTTTGTATAAAATCTTTATTAAAACCATTAATTAAATCAGTATTAATAATATATTTATATCCTTTATTAAATGCTTATTTATCCAGGGGTATATTTATTAATCTATAAATCAAACTATTAAGAACAGCAAATTTTTAAGAAAAAAGATTAAAACTTTTATTTTTTCTGTAAATATCAATATGAGCAGATTTCCTATAAATACCAAAATCTAATTTGTTATTATTTCTTATTATTTTCAAATCTAGAAAAGGAAGACATCCATTAATTTCAGTTTCTAATGTGAATTTCCTGACGTTATCTTGTAAATTTAGTAATTTTAGAGCACCATTCATTTGTTTTTCAGGAACAATAGCAAAAATATCATCGACACATCTATACCATGTTTTAAAAAGCAAAGGAAAAGCTTTAGTGACTTGAATTTCGAAAAAAACTCATAAAAAGATCAGCAAGAAAAGGCGAAAGAGGATTACCCATTGCTAAGCCAGAAGTTTGTTGAAAAAATTCACCATTAAAAGTGGTTGCTGGAGCTTCGGGCAGCGTCCCTTGGTCCGAGTAGGGCGGTACAACCAGACTAGGTCACCCTGCTGGAAACCTCGGCTGTTGGCTTGCCTGTCGTAACGGGTCTTCATGCGGTCGCTCGCCTTCTGGATGTTCTGGCGAGCCATCTCATGCATGTTGTGGAGATGGTCCACTAGGTTCTCCACATACTCGGTTGCTGGCTGTTTTGCATCCGGAGGGCTTCCGAAAGCCAGATCACAGGGGAGGCGTAACTCTCAGCCGAACATTAAACTGGCTGGCGTCATCTCAGTGGTATCGTGTGTTGACGAGCGGTAGGCCAGTAAGAACAATGACACTTTAATGTCCCAGTCTCGCTGATGGCTGGCCACGACTTTCCTCAGGTGTTCCTTTAAGGTCTTGATGTATCTCTCGACCATGCCGTCCGACTGATTGGATTCAAAATTAGTGCCCTGGTCGCTGTGGAGCTCTAACGGCACTCCAAATCGGCAGAACACTTGTTCCACAAGGCAGTCCGTGATTGTCTTCGCCTCCTGGTTCGGAATTGCATACACTCCCGGCCACTTAGTGAAGTAGTCCACGACCACCATCAGGTACTTGTTGCCTCGGTCGGACACGGGAAATGGTCCAGCTATGTCGACGGCGATCCTTTCGAATGGCGCTCCGACGTTGTACTGCTGCATGCAGCCCCGGCTCCTAGTCTGGGGGCCGCGACTCGGTGCGCACGCGTCACATTGACGGCACCATCTCTCAGCATCTGCTCGGAGCCTCAGCCAGTAGTAGCGCCGTCGGAGTTTGTCGATCGTCCGGTTTGATCCCAGGTGTCCTCCTAAAGTACCGGCGTGCGCTTCCTCCAAGACTTCCTGGACCTTAATTCGGGGAGGTACCAACTGCTCCCTCTGCGTCTTCCCATCAGGCGATTCCCATACGCGGAGCAGCCCTTGCCCTACGGAAAGTCCCACGGAGGATGCCGAGCGCCCTTTGGGACAGCTCGGATAACTCCCTGGTTGAAAGAGGCCCGGGTCTTGTTCCTACGGGTTCAAGGCTAGTGGGAGTAGAACCTCTGGACTCAACCCGGAACAGCACGCCCTCCCTTGTCTTCAATGAATCCCATTGGGTTGCTCTCTTCGGTGCAATGTCCTCCCAGGTTGGTCTTGTACCTGCCTCCACTTCTCTCAAGAGTGGCCACAAGTCTGCGTCCGCCATTTGCTTACTCCGCAGGCCTGCGCTATTTCAGCCATCCGCAGGTACTAAAGTGACTCTTCGGACTGCTGCGGCACGCTCCTTTTCTTATACTCTTGTGCATTGGCCGCACTCCTTTATGCAGGGTCTTCGAGACATGGCGTGTGCGTTACCGTGGCTCTACCCTCTACGATGTTCAGAGGTGAAGTCGTACTCCTGCAGCCTCTGGACCCAACGTGCTGTCTGGCCTTGCAGGTTCTTAAAGCTCAATAGCCAGGTTAGGGCGGAATGGTCAGTCCTGAGGTGGAATGGCTGACCGTACAGGTTCTTGTGGAAGTGCTCCAAGGTCATTACTACCGCCAGTAATTCTCGCCGGGTGACGCAGTAGTTCTTCTGTGCCTTGGATAGCGCCTTGTTATAGTAGGCTATCACCCGCTCGTGGCCGTCCTGAATTTGCGATAGGACGCCTCCGATGCAATGAACGCTGACGTCGGTGTCCACAATGAAAGCGCCGCCTGGTTGTGGAAATCCCAAAATAGCTGCACTGCACAGTGTCTTCTTCAGGTGCTGGAAATCGTGTTCAGCGTCCTCCGTCCACACATAGGGTCGTTGTTCCTCTGTCAGGTGGGTAAGGGGTTTGGCGATGTTGGAGAACCCTTTTATGAAACGGCGGCTATAACTGCACAGCCCCAAGAAACTGCGCAACTCTCACCTATCCTTTGGCCGAGGCCAATCTCTCACAGCCTGGGTTTTCTCCGGGTGTGTGGCCACTCCGGTTGCTGAGACTATGTGGCCCAAGTAGTTGACTTCCTTGCGGAAGAGTTGGCACTTCTTCGCGTTCAGCTTCAAGTTGGTTGCCTGCAGTCTCTGTAACACTTTTCTCAGGTTCTCCAGATGGTCTTCGAAAGGCTTGCCAACGATGATGATGTCCAGGTATAGCAGGCAGGCGTCGTAAGTCAACCCTCTCATCACTGACTCCATAAGGCCTGGGAACGTAGCTGGCGCATTGCAGAGGCCAAAGGGTATAACTGTGAACTACCAAAGCCTCGGACTGTCGAGAATGTAGTCTTCTCCTTGTCTCTCGGGTCTAGAGCCACCTGCCAGTAACCCGACTTCAGGTCCAGGGTCGAGAACCACTGTGCACCAGCTAGCGTGTCCAGGGTATCGTCAATCCGGGTAAGGGGAAACAGTCCTTCCGGGTGTCAGCGTTCAGCCTCCTGTAGTCCACGCAGAAGCGTAGCTCGCCGTTCTTATTTGTAACCAGAACTACAGGGAAACACCAAGGGCTGTCAGAGTCTTCAATCACTCCCCTGGATTTCATGTCGTCTACCATATCCCGTACCGCTGCTTGTTTCGCCAACGGAACGCGTCTAGGGGGTAGCCGAATAGGTCGGGTGTCTCCGGTGTCAATATGGTGAAGCACTTTATCCATGCGGCCGTAGTCACTGTCGCTTTGGCTGAAGACGCGCTAGTATCTCCTCAGTAGTTTTCGAACTTTCTCCAGCTGTTCTGTGGTCATGTGGTCGGCCGCTTTCTCCAATAAGCTTTCCAGCCGGGCCCCAGAGGTTGCGTCGGCATCGGCTCCTGTGTCTTGTCGATAGCTGTCACGCTGACCACGGGCTCGCACGTCTCCAGCTCCGTTCCGGCCTGGACGTCGAGGTCGGTGTCTGCCAGGTTGAGCAGTCTCACAGGCACCCCTCTCGGCAGGGCAATAAAGTCCTGGCTACACAGAGTCCGTGCACAGGCGTCATCTGGTCCAGCATCATGTTCTTCGTCCGCTGACCTTCCAGTCGCGCCGTCACCACCACCTCGATCTTCGCGGGGACCACCACGTCTTCCTTCATGATGACACTGCAGATTCCAAGAAGCTCATATGGTTGCTGGAGTATCACCTCTTCTCCATCTTCGCGACGAACAGACATTGACGCACGATACTGCGGCCCTTAGGTCAACTTCAGCAGAGCCTCCTTCTCCACAGGCAAGGTGTCACCCGATGCCGTCACAAGCTGGTATGGTCGGCTCGGCTTCCTCGTCAGCAAACCCTTGGCCACGTCAGGTCTGATGATGGTGACGGCCGCCCCAGTTTCTACCAGCACGCGGCACGGCTTCCCACTCACCCTACCGTCCGCGATGAGGCTGTCATCCATACGCCGGCTGACGGCGCGTAGTGTCACTCGAGGGGATGGTGGCGATGGCGCCGATGTGCCCCTCTTCACGACGGCCCTGACTCGTTCTTCCGGCTCCTCTTCCTGGTATCGGCTATCTCTCTCCGTGTATCCCGACTGGCCGCACCCGCAGCACATGCCACTAGGTCCTCGCCGGCGTCCCTGGGCTGGTCTTCTTTCTTCGGTGTAGCGGACACTCCCCGTTCTCGAAGTCGGGATCGCTGTTAACTTGGCCGCCTCCATCCTTAATGCTGCCGTTAGCGCCTCGTGGATGGTGTTATAATCGCCAAGCATTAGGCGATGATGAATCTCCGTGTCTCGTACCCCGTCAACGAATGTGTAGGCAGCCTCCCGGGATACGAACTCTGGTGGGAGGTCGACTAGAGTCGTGCTAGCCAGTTGCTCAACTGCCAGGGCGAACTCCTGCAGCGTCTCCCCTGGCTGCCGTGACCTTACCTTTAGCTAGCTATGGTACGCTGTGGCTAAGCGGTGGTTTCCAAAACGATTCTCCAGGGCCTCCCAGATGTCCTTGGGCACCACGGTTCTCTGTACCGCGTTCAGGATTTCTGCGGCCCGTCCCTGGAGGCTGACTATTAACTGTGTGGCCTCTTCCTCTCGTGACCATTTGTTCTGCTTGGCCACTGCGCCGAACTGGCAGCGGAAGACTTCGAAAGTTGAGGCGCCGTCGTATTTAGGAGGTTTGACATATGTATATGTTGTGTCGCGTCCCGGTGCGTTGGCCTTCAAGTCCCTTAACCTCCTGCCGACGATGTCCTCTACCATGGCGTTCAGGGACTTTGTGTTGCTGTCGGCCTTTCCCTCCAGGTTGTTTTCGCGGTTCGCAAGGTCTTCGACGTCTTCCACCATGGTGTTCAGGGACTTGGCGTTATTGTCGGCCTTTTCCTTTAAATCATTAAGGCGCTCGTCTACTTGACCCATACGCTTGCGCAGCTTGGCGACGTCATCCCTCACGCCGGCCAACTGTTCCTCAAATTTGGCGGTGAGAACCTCGTTCGCCACCTTCATTTCCCTGGCCAAACTGTCGTTCGCTGCTCTGATTTCTGTTGTTAATTCAGCCTTCATTGCAGTCAGATTGTGATTTGTCGTCTCCAAGTTTGCGGCTAGGTCGCTATTTGCCACCTCCATCTTCACTGTTAGTTCCGCGGCCAGGCTATTATTTGCCGCTTTCATTTCCGAGCATCTTCTCCAGAATCTTTTGCAATGCGGCGTCTATGGCTATAATGTTCGGTGATGTCGTCCCGCTTCCTGACATCAGTTGTAACTTTGCGGGTTCGTAGAATTAAAAGGCCGAGTTGCAGAAATTAAAAATCTACTTTATTTTCGTAGAAATACTCTTACAGATTACAGCAGCATTACGTTACATACACCATCAGTCTACCAAGGTCGATGACAATAGCAAACCGTGACAGCTGATTACATTAGCTTTCAGCACTCTTGTTACACATTAACAACTGTATCACAACCACAACTGTCCTGCTAGCGTGTCACAAACCCTTTTATATCTCCATTCATCATTACCAGACTGTTCTGTCAATCACTAGAGGTTTCTGGAAACAAGACATCTAATTACATAATTCGAACATTCTATCACCTTCGAGAAACGTAACTTAATCTACGCCGGCGAGGCCTTTGCCTCAGTTATCTTGCTTGCCGGCGTTATCTGTTTACACAAGTTCGTTATCTACGTGAAACCTATCCATCTATTATGTATTTGCGCCGAAACTTCAATGCCCGTTACCGCGACAATATAAACAAATTGATAAATCGGCCGTAGCAGATCATTTTTGGTCATTTAACCATGAAATAAATCCCCAAGCTAAACTAATAAAAAAAGTGAATGTTTCCATATATTTAATAGTGTGGGAAAAATATTTATTTTAAAAAATAAAAATAGCGTAAGGAATTTTGACATACCGGCAATTGATTCTATTTCAGGTTCGTTTCATCTTCAGATTTTGGTGATATGAAAAGACATGGTATCCTTGACAACGAAGTGTGTTGACTGACGATGTGGGCAAGTATTCATGAAATCGATTTTACAAAGAAGAAAGAAGTATTAACATCAATTTCTTAAGATAAGTGGACATTAATTAACAAATATTTATATTTATGTAATATTTATTATTCCACTGTAACTAGCTTCATTTTCTGTGTAATCAGTAGTTTATAATTTGAAGCATCCATTTTCGTTGTTTTCGCTTTTAGGTTACTATGGATTATAACAACAGTTATGTGTTTAATTTAAATTTTATAGATACTAAATCTGAAATTATATTTTGATGTATTTATGAGCAAAATAAATTTCAAAAAAATCTGGATATGATTATTGTTTATATACTGGGTACATAGGTAACAAAGGAATATATGTAATACTACGTATGGATGACCTAATTCAAGTGTATGAAAATAAAATTATGTGAAAATCACAAAAAAAGTGTCAAGATCTTGACTCATTGAAAATATTATGCATTGGCAGATTGTGTTGAGGAAGTTTTACCCATAAGAGGAATTTGGCTGATGTTGATGTGGAACTAAATAAAAGTGTAACAATCTATGAGGACAATAGTGGGGCAGTTGCACTGGCAAAGAACGGCAAATTTTGTAAAAATTCTAAGCATATAGAAGTAGGTCATTATTTTGTTAATAACTATGAGAAGAAAGGTGTATTAATGCATGAAAGATTTTAACAGGTAATCCAATTGCTGATATTTTGACAAAGTCTTTGTGTAAGGTGAAATTTGTAAAATTCAGAGAGTTGTTGGGCATCATGTAATGTTAAATTGTAAACAAGGGTAAAAGAAATGTTATATGTATTGTAAAATGTCAAAATTGAAAGCCAGGGTAAGCAACAAAATTAAGAAGGTGCATTAGAAATAAAGCAATTTTGTTACTACTGCTAGCACTGTTTAATGGAAAGTAGATTGATAACTGCGCATAATGGCAAGTTTAGAAAGAAGTGTGTTAGTCCAGATAAAGTATATTTATATTAAGTTTAATGATGAAGGAAGTGTATGTTCAAGACGTGTAATAAAAAAGTATTGCGACTTCTTGGGTTCGTAGAATTAAAAGTATTGTTTGCAGAAATTCAAAATGCTCTTTATTTTAGCAAAAAAGGACTTTGTTCTCCCCTTACAGCAAAAAAGCAAAATGCCGTAACATACACAAATTCAATTTTTAAGGTCGTCTGATTCTCAGCTGCACGTAAACCAACGGAATAAATCACTTCAAATGCCCACACACTCACAATTACTACCCAGTTGCACACACTCAATTCACAACTCACTAGCAAATAACTCCGCTCAAAACTTTGCGAGCTTTTATACCTCCAGTCATTGTTCTAGAATGCAGTCGATCGCTCGCGATATAGAGAGACAAAGAGAGAATTATCCAGATACTTCTCTGTCTATTTCACTCTTTGTTTCTCTCTCTGTCTCGGCAAGCGTTCAGCGCTCGCACCACTATCTGTCTCTTTCTTTCCTTCCTGCTCACGTGCCGGTATTGCTCGTCGCGGTTCCAACACAAAAACTGCGATCGGTGACACTGCTCCCTCCTCAAGGCAGGTCGTCCCGAACAGCACCATCGTAGTGGGCAAGACCATCCAGGTGTACCATCAACATCTTTCCCTGAGGCACCTTCTGGATGCGTTAGACCACCTCGTTAATTCTCTTTACCAACCGGCACGATCCTTGCCATGGTTGCTGAAATTTTGGACAGCGTCCCTTGGTCCGGGTAGGGCGGTACATTTAGATCAGGTCACTTGCCTGGAATCTTTGGCTGTTGGCTTGCCTGTCATACCTGGTATTTATGTGGTCGCTCGCCATTTGAATGTTCTGACGAGCCACGTCATGCATGTCGTGGAGATGGGCCACCAGGTTCACCACATACTCGGCTGCTGGCTGTTTTGCGTCCCGGGGGCTCCCAAAAGCCAGGTCACAAGGGAGGTGTAGCTCTCGGCCGAACATTAAGCTTGCTGGCGTCATCCAAGTGGTGTCGTGTGTTGACAAGCAGTAGGCCAGCAAGCACAGTGGCACCTTGACGTCCCAGCCTTGCTGATGGCTGGCCACGACCTTCCTCAGTTGCTCTTCTAAAGTCTTGATGTATCTCTCCACCAGGCCGTTCGGCTGCGGATGTAGAGGTGTTTTGCGGATCTTGTTTACCCCAAGATTTTCCAGTGCCTCCTTCGTCAGGCGAGGCTCAAAATTGGTATCCTCGTCGCTGTGGAGCTCTAATGGAACCCCAAAATGACAGAACAGTTGCTCCACGAGGCAGTCTATAGTCGTCTTCACCTTCTGGTTCGGAATGTCATACACCTCCGGCCACTTGGTGAAGTAGTCCACGGCCACCATCAGGTACTTGTTGCCTCGGTCAGACACTGGGAATGGTCCAGCTATGTCGAAAGCGATACGCTCAAACGGCGCCCTGATAATGTACTGCTGCATGCTACCCCGGCTCCTAGTCTGGGGGCCGATTCGCCGCACACACGTGACATTGACGGCACCATCTCTCAGCTTCTTCTTGGAGCCTCAGCCAGTAGTATCACTGTTGGTGTTTGTGGATCGTTGGGTTTTCTCCCAGGTGCCCTCCTGAAGTACTGGCTTGCACTTCCTCCAAGACTTCCGGGACATTAACCGGGGAAGTACCAACTGTTCTCATGGCGTCTTCCCATCGGGTGCTTTCCATACCCGGAACAGCACGCCCTCTTAGGTCTTCAACGAATTCCATTGGGCCCAGTACGACTTATACGCAGCGCTTCTAGGAGCGATGTCCTCCCAAGTTAGTCTTGTCCCTGCCTCCACTTCTGTCAAGAGTAGCCCAAGTCTGCATCCGCTAGCTGCTCCCTCCTCAAGCCTGAGCTATCCAATCCGTCCGCAAGCACTGCCGTGAACCATCTGACAGCTGCGGCACGGCCCTTCTCTTGCACTCTCGTCCATTGACCACACCCTTCTTGGCACAGACCTTGGGACATGGCGTCTGCGTTAGCGTGGCTCTTCCCTTACCGTATTTGGAGGTGAAGTCCTGCTGCAGCCTGTGGACCCAACGGGCTGTCTAGCCTTCTAGGTTTCTAAAGCTAAGCAGCAAGGTTAGGGCACAGTGGTAAGACCAAAGGTGGAATGATTGACCATACAGGTACTTGTGGAAGTGCTTCAAGGACTTCACTAGCGCCATCAGCTCTCGACGGGTATCGCAGTAGTTCTTCTCTGCCTTGGAGAGCGTCTTGCTGTAGGAAGCTATCATCCACTCGTGGGCGTCCTAGATTTGGGATAGGACACCTCTAATGCATTGATCGTTGGCGTCGGTGTCCACTACAAAGGCGCAGACTGGGTGTGGAAATAAAAAAATAGGAATACTGTAAGGTGCCAGCTTCTGCTGTTAGAAAGTGCCTTCGCCGTTCTCCGTCCACGCATAAGTCTGATGTTCTCCTGCCAGGTGGGTGAGGGGTTTGGCGATGCTGCAGAAGCCCTATACGAAGCGGTGGTAATAACTACACAGCTGCAGAAAACTGCGCAATCCGCGCTTATCCTTTGGGCGAGGCCAATCTCTCAGGGTCTGTATTTCTCCCAGTCGGTGGCCACTACGTTTGGTGAGACTATGTAACGCTAGTAGTTGACTTCCTTGCAGAAGAGGTGGTACTTCTTCAAATTCAGCTTCAGGTTGGTCGCCTGCAGTCTCTGTAGCACCTTTCGCAGGTTGTCGAAATGTTCTTCGAATGGCTTACCGATTTAATTTTTTTCTTTTACGTCCTCCAAAGTTAAGTCATATCGGACGGTGAATGAAATGGGTGAAATGATGCTCAAGTGTAAGTGTATCCAGGGTCCGTAGAGCTTAGAGCTACATGACATTCGTCTTTAGGAATGAGAGAAAACCTCGGAAAAGTCAGCAAGGTAACTCATCCTGACCGAAATTCGAAATCGAGACCTCTTGAACCTGAGACAGACACACTAACATCTACGTTACTGCGGTGGGCTGCCTTACCGATGATGATGACATTCAGGTATAGCAGGCAGGCGTCATAAGTCAATCCTCTCATTACTGACTCCATGAGGCGTCGAAAGGTAGATGGTGCGTAGCAGAGATCAAAGGGCATAACTGTGAACTGCCAAAGCCCTTGGCCTGTCGAGAAAGCGATCTTCTCTTGTCTTTCGGGTCTAGAGCCACCTGCTAGTAACCCGACTTAAGGTCCACTTTCGAGAACCACTGCGCACCAGCAAGTGTGTCTAGGGTGTCGTCAATCCGGGGTAAGGGGAAGCAGTCCTTCCTGATGACAGCGTTCGGCTTCCTGTAGTCCACGCAGAAGCGTAGCTCACCGTTCTTCTTCGTCACCAAGACTACAGAGGATCACCAAGGGCTGTAAGTCTCTTCAATCACTATCCTGGATCTCATGTCTTCCAGCACGTCCCGTACCGCCGCTTGTTTCGCCAGCGAAACGCGTCTAGGCAGTTACCGAATAGGCCGGGCATCTTCGGTGTCAATGTGGTGGAGAACTTGGTCCAATAGCTAGTAGAAGGTGTGCTAGATCAACAGGCGGCCCCACCGAGGTCACATCGGTAGCCTTCCCATTTTGGAGGTGGCGCGCGTAAGTGGTATATTCACTTCCACCCCGTCTTGAGTCCACAAGACCAGACGGGGGGGCCTTGTTAGTCTCTAGGTCTTGCCCTATGGTAAGCCCCATGGAGGCGCCGGGCACCCTTTCGGGACAGCTCGGTAACTCCCTGGTCGAAGGAGGCCCGGGTCCTTGGTCCTATGGGTCCAGGACTAATGGGAGTAGAACCTCTGGTATTAACTGTTGTCTTGGCTGAACACGTGCTGGTACCATCTCAGCAGTTGTCGGACCTTCTCTAGATGTTCCGCGGTAAGGTGCTCGGTCGCCCTCTCCAGTAAACATTCTAGCCAGGGTCCCAGGTTTTGCGTGGGCATCCGCTCCTAAGTCTTGTTGATTGGCGATACGGTGACAAGGGGCTTGCACGTCCCCAATTCCTTCCTGGACTGGATGTCGTTATTGGTGTCTGTTGGATTGAGCAGCATCACCGTCACCTCCTCTCGGCATGGCAACAATGTCCTGGCTACACAGAATCCGTGTACAGGGGTCTTCTGCTCCAGCATCAAGTTCTTCGTCCGCTTCACTTCCAGTCGTGCCGTCACCCCCACTTCCCTTCTCACGGGGACAACCACTTCTTGTGTCAGAATGACGCTGCAGATTCCAAGGCATTTTTCGGGGAGACGGAGCATCAACTCTTCTTTATTGAGCCACAGGACCTTCTCGCCGACGTCGACCGTCACCTCAAGGCTCCTGAGGTTATCTAGTCCCAGTATCAGCTCCTCAGTCTTCGCTGCGGCGAACATCCACAGACGCAGGCACTCCGCCCAAGGGTCAACTTTAGCAGGGCCTCACTCTCCATGGGCATGTTGTCGGCGGATGCCATCACTAGCTGATATGGTCGGCTCGGTTTCCTCGTCGGCAATCCCCTGGCCTCGTCAGGTCTAGTGATAGTCCCGGTTTACCCGGTGTCCACAAGCACGTGGTACGGCTTCCCCCTCACCCAACCGTCCGTAATAAGGTCATCATCCATACGTCGGCTGACGGAACGCATTGTCACTCGAGGGAACTGTGGTGACGGTGCCAACATGTCCCTCGCCACACCAAACCCTACTCCTTTTCAAGCTGCTCTTCCTGGTGTGGCCAGTCTCTCTATAGGTGTCCTCACTAGCTACACCCCAACACACGCCACTTGTTCTTCGCCGGGATCCCTCGGCTGGTCTTCGGTCTCCATTGTAGCTCATACTCCTTGTTCTCGACGTTTGGGGTACCGTCACCTTGGTCGCCTGCATCTTCAATGCGGTGGTTAGCGCTTCGAGGATGGTCTTGTAGTCGCCGAGCATTGGGCGCTGACGTATCTCGGCGTCTTTTACCCCGTCGACGAAAATGTAGTTGGCCTCTCGAGTACGAATTGGGGTGCGAGGTCCACCAAGGCTTTGCTGGCCAGCTGTTCAATTGCAAGGGCGAACTAGTTCAGCGTCTCTCCTGGCTGCTGCGTCATACACTTCAGTTGGCTGTGGTAGGCTGCGGCCAAGTGTTGATTTCCGAATATGTTATCCAGGACCTCCCAGATGTTCTTGGGCGCCACCACTGTTGGAACAGCATTCAGCACCTCTGCGGCCCGTGCCTGGAGGCTGGTTATTAGCTGTGCGGCATCTTATTCTGGCGACCACTTGTTGAGCTTGACCACTGTGTCGAATTGGTGGCGGAAGACTTCAAACTTTGACGTGCCTTCTTGTTTTGGTGGTTTGACGCGCGCAGATGTTATGTCGCGTAGCAGCGCGTCGGCCTTCAAATCCTTTAATCTTCTGCCGACGATGTCCTCCACCATGGCCTCAGGGACTTGGTGTTGCTGTCTGCCTTTCCGTGTAGGTCGTTAACGCGGTTCGCCAGGTTTTCGACGCGCTCATCCTCTTAATACATCCAATTGCTCAGCATCTCGACGTCATCCCTCACGCCGGCCAAGTGCTCTTCAAATTTGGTGGCGAGGGCCTCGTTTTCAGCCTTAATATCGTTAATTTGGCCTTCATTTCTGTAGCCAGGCTGTCGTTCCCCATGTTCATTTCCGTCGCCAGGCTGCCGTTCGTCCATTTCATTTCCGTGGTTAATTCGGCCTTCATTGCAGTCCTTGTCGCGGCCAGCTTGTTATTGTGTTGGATTTTTGATATTTTACTTTTGTGTGGTCTAATTCCGTGGCCACGTGATTTATCCCCCAGTGAAGTTCGCGATTGCTATCAGATAACAAACTTCTTTTGAGACTTACTCCATAGATCTGCCCTATTAGCATTACTAATATCGTCAGCAAGGGTAAAGTCGACGCAAGAATACATATAAACTAATATGGGGATCTAAATCTGGATTCTTATATGTCACTCTATAGTGGAGGGAAGCTTTAAGAAGGGAGTGGGATTATGATTATGATTTCATTAGGGGGGATTCGGTACGTAGGCCACCATGCCGGGGCCATTGTTCCTATGCTCGCAAGTGAAGGCACCACCGGGAGGAACGATGAGGCAAAGGAGACAGGGGGCGGCCTACCAAAGGAGCCACGACAGTACAGAGGGCAGGGACTCTAGAGTTTACTTCCTTAGAGACTTACCCCGACAGGCCAGGACAACGAACTCGCTCCCCTACAGCGGGAAGGCAACGAGCCCAGCCGCTGATCCCTAATGGTCCCTGGCTGGCGCTTCCGAAATGTTAAGTTAAGTGCAGAGGATCTACACCCATTAGTCCTGGACCCGTAGGACCAAGGACCCGGGCCTCTTTCGACCAGGGAGTTATCCGAGCTGTCCCAAAGGGCGCTCGGCGTCCTCCGTGGGGCTTTCCATAGGGCAAGACCTAGAGACTAACAAGCCCCCCCATCTGGTCCTATGGACTCAAGACGGGATGGAAGTGGATACACCACTTACGCTCGTCAACACCAAAGGTGAAGACTACCGATCTGACCTCGGTGGGGCCGCCTGGTGATCTAGCACACCTTCTACTAGCTTTGCAGGCTAGTACCCGGGAGAATTAATAGCTTCCCTCAACCCCGTCCGAAGACGTACCCGATCCCCACGGGTATCGGGAACACACTGCCCCCTCGAGTCCATCCCAATACGAACAACTCCCGAAGGTGGGGCTCAGATGTTCGGTCCGAGGTTCCTCTAGTAACGTCAGAGGTACCACGAGTGCTAAGGGTCCGCAGCGCCCGCACTTTGGCAGCTGAAGGGGACGGATCCCCTCCCCTACGGGACGCTTCCGAAATGGTCCCAACAGAGGAGCGGAGACTGGCAACCGACCTATCGGAGGAGTAAGTGGTTTTCATCAGGGCATACCATCCCGCCATGCACCGCCGAGACACCAGCCGATACTTCTGCCCTGAAACAGACCAGCAGATGAAAGATGATATGAAATGATAATGGAGAGGAAGTGGAGGGACAGGAAATTCAGGGAATGTAAATTGATGCAGTCATTTTTTGTGTAAGCTTATCTCGATAGTGTTGCCTTGCATATAAACTACCGTCTTATAGTTTGGCCATCATCGAAAATAGCAAAATTCCAGCAATCGAGTAATAAAAGTTTTTGAATGTTTCGGTTTACTAGTTATGCAAACGTCTTCAATTAACACATGAGAGGCTGTTCCATGAAAATTCAAGATATTTAATTACTTTTTCATAAATTTGATATAAAGCATTTAATTCAAAATCATTCAAGCGTTTAGGAGAAAATCAAACATTTCCAAATTTTTTCTAAAGGTAAATGAGTTGAGGGGATTTCACTGAAACTCCTCATGTGAATACAAGAGTAATGTTGAGTGTATAGAACTGTTGAAAGTAGTACTGTACTATTTTGCCATACCTGCACATAATGCAGCTGTAGAGAGAATGTTTTCTCTGCTAAGTGTTCAATGGGCAGACGAGTGAAATAAGGTCACTGCCGAAAATGTAAAGTTAATGTTGATCATAATGTACAACATGAAAATGTAACTAGTGCTCAATATTATGACAGGATTTTTTGTTAAAAGAATTTCCTGAAAAAAGTCAAAGGGAATGTGAAATGGATGTCATTAGCTAAATTTCCCCAGTTTTTTATGAATTCCGCCAGTTTTTTTGACATCATGATGTGATAACCCTAGCTTTTGATCGACCTTCACTTTTTAATTACACACACACACACACACACACACACACACACACACACACACACACACACACACACACACACAAACCCTTTTCTGGAAAATAAAATGGAACAAAGCTACAAAAAGAAAGATTACACTAATTGATAGCAATAAATCAAGCAAAATAAAACAAAGATCTAACCTACTAGAAATAAACATCTGTCACACATTTGATTTAAACTTTCTTTTCAAGCAATGTGCTTTTGGTTCCTTCTTCGTTTGGTCTTTCAGGAGCTTCATGGAGCCATAAATGTGTTTCTTGTGATATCTCCACATAGCATCTCGTAATTTTCATTAACATAAAAGATTATTAATTATATACATTATTATCATCATAAAAGTTTGGGCGTTGGCGAAGAGTTTCAAGCAATGCTGAGAACACCTAGTGAACAAAGTCTGTCCTGACTTTGAGTGTTTCGAAGATAGGATTTATACTCTTTATTTCTGAGAATGGCCTTTCAGCAAATGAACTAGGTGCTGGGATGCTAATTACTAAAAGGTCGAGTTTATGTAATTCTGGAAACACAGATACTGTTTTGCCTCTCAGGTACAGATGCACCTTCGTGACCGTCTCCTTATGAATTTCAGTGTCTGAACAGCCCACACAGTTCATTTCTCAAAATTGTCAAGTCAAAGAATTTGCCAAAGCTCTGCTTTGAACTCAAAAACTTTTCTTCTGTAAATTCTTTTACAAATTCTTTAAAGTTTGCTGGGTCTAAAATTCTGATAAAAGCCAGACTTTCCAAGTCAACAAATCAATACTGAATTAATATTGATCTTCATCATATTAGTAATTTGCAAAAGTAGTATCTTACAAGAAGTCGATATATTTCCCCCGGTGTAGTTAGTGCCTACTCCTTTATTAGCATACCAACCAGATGCATTCAAAATCATCTCTGGGTTCGTAGGATGCATCGAAAATTTGTCAACTTCTTTACAACCAAACATTATATCAAAAGCCTTCTTTTGGAGTACTTGAAACAATATATCAGCATCGGGAAACATACAATAAGACACATGAACAAAAAACTTGAAATCAAAACCACGTAACGTTGAAAGAAGATTTTGAGCACCGTATACTGTTTCCGGATCCCGACTATCTGCATTTTAAACCACTGAATTGAATAGGTTTTCTATATCTTGTTTGTATTCACACAAGGTTCGTAACAGCCTGTTGCTACGAAATAATTCCATCTTCTTGGAGCTAAATTGGGATATCTCTTGTTTATCTCACAGCTGAGTAATGAAATTCGCTAGTAGATTTAGAGAAGAAAATGCCAAAACCAGAATATTGTGACTTGGTGGGTTCGTAGAATTAAAATTCCAAGTTTCAGAAGTTCAAAACGTTCTTTATTTGCGTAGATACACTCTGTCCAATCCTTACGTAACAGAATTACGTCACATACACACAGTCTACCAAGGTCGATGATCACAACATACGTTCTGATTACATCAGCTCTGGTTACAACAACACTCTACTGCTGTTTACTGCTTACTGATTACGACCCTACGACTGTTTGCAACTGAATCTTGGCGAGTCATCGCCTTGTTAAATACCTCATTGATAAATTCTAGTTATTTCGGGAACAATAAAGAAACCAAATAATCTCTATCAATCAAGATGTCACCAGAAATGTCCATTTATCTCAGTTTGTTTGTTTCGGCAGACCTTTATTTCGCGCTATTTTTAACTGCTTATGCAAGCTCTTTATTACCGTGAAACACTATCCGTATGTTATCTATTTGCGCCGAAACTTTTATGTCCATTGCCGCGATAATATGGAGTAAAACATATGTTGCACTGCTTAATGAAGCTCACAGCTTGTGACAAGCTAACTTCAGCGTATGTGCATAGCAATGTATAAATACAGCTTGTGGCCATTCTTCTCTTACTCTCATCTGTAGACCACTGTGTTCCCCCGACATCACAGCCGCCCCATCATATGTTTGTGACACCAAATGTCAAATCCATGTTGAGCCAAAGAAGTTGTTTTATTGGCACTAGCATCTCTGAAACAAAGTAATACTTTTTAATAGTTCCAGCTTTTGTCATATATCTAAATAGTTGTGATTTCGTTGGAATATCGGTTACATAATCTACAATAATTCAAAGGAAACCAGTGTGTGCAGCTTCCTGCTTTATTTTCTTTGTCAGCAGTTCCGAAACAGAATAAATAATGCCATTCTATATATCGCTGTCCACCCCTGTAAAAACTGTCGAATTGGACAAGTGATGAAATAAGCGGATATCAGAATCTCCTAATTTCTTCAATATTTCAATATCATTACCGCCGTTCAAAGAGCTGTTAGACTCATCATGTCCTCAAAAAGCAAGTCCTACTTTCCCAGAATGCATACTACCTATATCATTTGCGAAACAATTTTCTTGTTTCTCTTTACTTGTTTATTGTGCTTACATATTGTGATCCGGAATTGTTCGCTTAAACATGATTCAATTCGTGCATTTTCGAACTGCGTAAATTTCTTGAGACAATGTGATTTTGCGTCCCTTGATGCAATTTCTTAGTTTTGTGTAAGTTGTTCAAGTCGCCAAAATCTGCATTACTTAAAGTGCTTTTTTCTTGCGAAAAATGTTGCAAGACAATCTTCGTAACCTATGACGTCCACATAACCATGGATTTGTATCGCACATATTCTCATTAAAGTGGCACATAAACGTTTTAACACCTTTATTTTTCATCCCGTTATCGTTATTAAGAAATACTTTTGGCTTGACACTTTTAATTATATTTAGCTTTACTCATAACTCAAAAAACTAAGGCTACTCTTCAGTGCTCCTTCTATTGTACAGTCACTCTTAGGCCCTTCTTGCATTGAAAGACTGGTAACATCACTAGCAGACATATTCCTGCTTCCGCTCTCCCTCAGACGTTCCACCTTTTCCTAGAGCAGGCCAAAGCCGCGTGAACTGTTAATCTAAAATGGGGTAAGTATGCAATTCACACACTTTTGCTAATAGCTCTAAAATTGAAACGGATTTCCTGTTTGTTACTGTTGAATACCAATATACATAAAATACTCTTACGAATATTATTTAAATATACTTATAGTTGTATCTGAAAGTACCACGTAAAAATATAAATCAACTTTTCTCCGCACTCTATACAGACATCACGTGACGAAAAATTTCAGTTCTTCCAACTACCAAAGATTCACGATTGCTTCCGGAAACTTACGAAGCATGGTATTCAAAGGGACATGGGAACCCGGTTATCGAATAATTTCCAAAATACAGGAAATTTTCCAAATAAACATTGGTTTTGCGGAAAGGTGGGTAAAAACGAGCAACGCCAGTCTCTCTGACACCATTAGAAAGTTCCGATTCTGAATTTTGGGGATCTTGGGCCCAGCCATATGGGCGGGGAGACGCAAAACTCCCCAATTAAAGTGTGATTCCTGGGCGCCTGACTTACAGTTAATGCGCTATAGTGCACTTCGGTTTTTGAAATCGACGGAAACGAACGAACACAACTTTTGAACGAGGCTCCCTGGAGCGACGCCGGAGGTTTCCTTTTGATCGTATTAATTAGCCGAATATCTCCTCTGTCGAGTTTTGACGTGGTAGTCATATTTTTTTTATTTATTCGCGAACAACGAAATATTGTACATGTTAACCCGCGTCTTTTGCAATATTTTGAAAAATTTAAGATTGCTTAATTAGTAGGGCATGTCCAGAAACGCCCGGTTTTTTATTTTGATACTTTCCCGAGCGACGATTTAGAAGTTATGAAACAAAATATCGAGCAGCTTTGTCGGGTGGCGTCACGTTCTACATTTCAACAGAAACTTGAACCGCTTTGCGACGTAAAACACGTGAATTGTCGTAAACCGTTTCGAGCTGCCAGTGGGCGTTGAAGATCTGAATGTCAGATCTTTCAGTTTCGAGCCCAATCAGAACAAGGCTCTCTACAGGTAGTGTAGTGTTTTGCAAGAAAGGGTAATATATGGCAGAGGATTAGATTTGAAATTTTGTGTTTTTTGTTGGTTAAGCGAATGTGATGTTACGTTACGTGCTAGAAGCAGACTCGGGCGTTTGTAGCTCTCTTCAGGGTCGATGTCGTTCCGACCTACACCGCGGATGAGGAAGTGGAAATTGTGGGAGAATTTTCGATAAAAGAAACCTGAAAGGGTATGTTTGTAGTCGGGATGTATAGTAGGGATACGTAGGTCTCGTTGGATAACAGATTGCGAATGTACCAAGGGAAGTCTGTGCTAATGCGGAGGAATGGGACTGTACAATTTCAAAGCGGCGCACGTGAGGCTTGGCTGCTACTCCCTATATTTCGCTGGCGAATGTAATGGCTGGTCGGAGAACCTGCTTATACAGGAGCAGTTTTGACGGTACAGCAATCACCGATCGTCCGTTATAGAGAAGGTAGAGCATACCCATTCGCTTGCTAACTTTATTAGCCACATAAGCAATGTCTCTCAATGTCAATTTGATGTCGACCAGTACACAAGGATACTTACGTAAATTTGCCTGTGGACGTCTTCACGAGCTAGGCGAATTGGTGTAAGTTTCGCTAGTCGTCTACGTGAGAAGATGATGGCCTGGCTCTTCTGTGGGTGGACGCATAGGCACCAACGTTTGAACCAGGTGGTGAGGAGTTCGGCATATTTTTGAATCCTGCGAGCACACAAGTTGAGCTCTGATGACATGGAAGGGACAGCTGTATCGTCAGCAAAGAGATACAGCTAACACCGTGGCAGGGATGGTAGGGTGTTGATATATAGAAGGAAGAGAGTGGGTGCGAACACTTGGGGAACGCCAGCTCTGATGGGATGGGATGAGGATAAGATTCCCTCGTGAGAGACAGCAAGGGTTCTGTCAGTGAGGTAGGATTGAATGAGATGAATTAAGTAGGAAGGGGTTTGGTAGGTGATGAGTCGGAACAGTAAGCCTTCGCGCCATACGCTGTTGAATGCTCTGGTGATATATAGGAGTAGTGCTAAAATGACCTGCTTCCTGCTGAAGGCTCTGTAAACTTCGTCGAGTAGACGAAGTAGTTGGTGGTGAGTGGAAAACTGAAAGTGAAAGCCAAATTACCCCGCTCGGACAATAATGTGTCAATCCAGAATTTTCCTTAATCCATTTTGAATGAGCTTTTCCATCAGTTTATGAGTGTTGAAAGCAAACTGATGGGTCTATAGCTCTCCGGGGACGTTCCGTACTTTCCAGGTGTTTGCAGATAGCGATGACCTTTGCGTGTTTCCAGACCTTTGGGAAGTAGCCAAGTTCGAGGATTACTTTAAAGAGAAGGGTTAATGCTTTCACCCATGGCAATGGCAGAACTTTTAACGCCGCGTTCGATAGGTTGTCAAAGCGTAGATATAATCTACGTCCGGGGGCCGTGAAGATCGTTTTCAGTTAGGTTGTATGTAGTTCAGCTTTTTCCTTTGCAAATTGAGCGACTGCCTGTCCATGGTGCAAGGGTAGATCTTTGCGAGGGATTTGAAGCAAAGATCTGGTCATGCTCCAAAACGGGTTGCTCTCTACACGAAGAGAGCAGACCTTATGTTCCCAGCACTGGTTGAGAAGTTCTTGGAGTTCAAGTTTAACCAGCTCTTGAAGTCG
The DNA here is from genome assembly GCA_030765055.1 of Mantis religiosa. Lineage (NCBI taxonomy): Eukaryota > Metazoa > Arthropoda > Insecta > Mantodea > Mantidae > Mantis > Mantis religiosa. The sequence continues at coordinate 341,446,065 of CM060948.1, forward strand.
GCGAAACTCACAACGATCTGCTGGGCAGCGACTATGCAAAAGGCGCCGCCGCATCCTATTCTTTTAAAGAAGACATTGTCAAGTGTTAAAAGTGAGATATATTTTATATAGAATATGAGTAGTTGTCATGCAGTTTTTGAGATTACTCACTCAGATAAGATGTTCTCCATTTCTCCATAAGCGCTTTTCGGTCTAGTTTAGACCATCTTCAGTGGGTGCTGACCAACTACCTCGCGGATGGCCTGAGGGTCGATGTTCAATCCGCAAGATTTAGTTTTGGGGAACAGTTGATAACAGCATTAGTCACTTGGGAGGTGAGGAGGTCAACCATGGCGTCTATCTCTCCTTAAATGTGACATGACTGCTGCGGGGACTGGATTTGTTACAGTCTGGAGGAGAACTCCTCCCAATTTGTCTTACGTGGGAGTGGGAATCCTCGAGGACCTTTGTAGTTGGGCTGACCAGGTAAGGATAGGAGGATAGGGTAATGGTATGAGGATAGAGCTGGAACTGTGAAGAGAGTAAGGTGTGGCCTTACAATGCGGACCAGGACAAGATCCAGCCAGTTAGATGGTCAGAGGTCTCCATAGTAAATAGTGGGTTGGCGGAGATATCCCTTGACGCTGCGAAGTTGTGGATTGTGCGCCCACGGTGGTTGGTAATGGAGGAGTTCCAGTTGCAATGCTTGGCACTGAAGTCGTGTAGTAGTAGTGCAGGAGTAGTGGCAACTGGGGAGTTGAAGAGTTGATCCAATTCAGAAGGAGCGGGAGCGAGCCGGTGGTGCGTATTCTGAGTATAAGTGCAGGGGCCCATTGTTGGTGTCGACTTGGATGCCAGTGATCTCCAAATTAGTGATCTCCAAATTAGTGGTTGCGGGGACAACGATTTGATGATGTTGAATAGAACGGTCAGTGTATATGGCAGTACTACCTCTGCTGTCGGCTCGATCTGTGCGATAGGAACATATTCCTGGTATGGCTCATTTTACACAAGGTGATGAATGGGTTTCCTGCAACGGTAGGATATTCACTTTCTGCGAAAATTTGGATACTTCCGCCAATTATCGTAAACTGTTAGAGCTTGAGGGGAGGACAAGATGTCGTTTTAGGGGTGCTGTGGGGAGAGTAAGCCAGTGGCGGTGCCAGATTTTGGGTAGAATAAACTGCTTTTGGGGTAGCTCTTTGACTTGATTCGCAAGTTCATATATATAACGAAGGAAGCAAGGGAACGGAAGTGAATAAATTTTCCTCTAAAATGGTTGGAATATCGGCGGATATGGCATTTTCAGCTAAAAGTATCACAAAATACGACGATATAAGCCTGTGTGATTATATTTTCCGATAAAATGGTTTCAATATCGATCAATTTCGATTTATTTTCTATTCTTTTTTCTTTCATTTTTATATTGGGAGGACGTTTTTCAAATTCAGTATTGCTGACATAAAGCTGTGACGTAGGGGATTCTCAAATTTTTAATTATAATTTTTTTTAACAAGGGAAGTGAAATGGATATGATTAGAATTTCGGCAAAAATGATTAGAAAATTTGAGAAATTTCTTACGAATTCCTTCAAAATGAAAATTAAAAAAAAGGCATAATCAGGGACGCCTAGCGGGGCCCTATGGGAAACAGGGAGTATAGGGTGAGGGACGTCTTAAAAATAGCCCGAAAAGGAATTAAAGCTTTCGCCAAAAGGTCCACGAATTCCGTTAAACGAAAAATATTTTCCACTAAAGTATTCCTTATAAAGCATCAGGTCGTCAAGCAGCACCCGATGCGAAACATGGGCTTTTTGGGTGGGGATCTTAAAGTAGCCAGAAAAGCTATTAGATTTTCTATCAAATGATTATACTTTCCGCTGATTTGATTAGCTTATGAGAATTGCGTACTAAAGAGAGTTGTGTAAAATAGAATGTGATTTCATGTTTAACCGTTTCGATAACAAATAAACAAGTTTGAGGTGATTCATGTTTTGTGTGTTTCTTTTTTACCTCACATTATTTAATAGAAAGCCAAGTATTGTCGTACAGTGTTTTACGGTGAAATTCACTAACTTAAAGAATACAGTACTTCCTTGAGAAAGGCGGGTGATAAATTGGTGATAAAGTTGTTTTCATTCAGTTCGATAGCGTTTGTTTTGAGAACACACTAGCGCACTCTTTCAAATTGTGACAAATGATGGAGCAGCGATCTCCTGGGCCTTGGAATGGAAAAAAATGGCAGCCGTATGGAGATAGTAAAAGCAACAGTTTAGACTTCGAAAGAGATGTCACGGTTGGCAGATTATTTTGTAATAGTAGGTTATGACCACGAGAAAGAAAGTAAGTTTTTGTGAACTTGTTCTGTCATCCTTATTTTGTATGCATCGTGCAAGTAGGGTATAACAATAACTTGTGATGTATCTTTCAGGAAGTGGAATAAGCAGCGGAATCATATTACAGAGGTTCCCCGAAAAGGACTGGAGTGACACACCGTTTATTGAAGGAATAGAATGGGTAAATTTACAGTACAATCGCTTACCTTATGTCTGTATTGTAGAGACATCATTAAATATCAAGTGTAATGACTGTTTGCAGTTTTGCCAACCGCAAGGATGGGCCTTGTCAACGGAGCCTTGTCAGGAACCTCGGTTCTTTGTGTCTGTGCTGACAGATATCGACGCCAACAGACATTATTGTGCTTGTTTGTGCTTCAACGAGACCGTGGCCATCACACCAAGCAAACCTGTAGATGAGGTTAGTACATACTTTATTCGACAGTGCCTAGATCAAAAGTACCATCACCTAAAATACATGTTTGGTTTAGAACAACATTTCAGCATCACATTACTATTTGTTTCATACTAAAGTCATGACAGAAAGTTAGGTTAGGTCATGTATGGTCTAGTTATTTGTAAGCTTAATTTTGGTTTAGTTAGGTTAGGTCTGGTCGGGTCTCTACTACAAAGATACAGTAAGTAGGTAGAGTATACAGTACACCCAAAAATAAATTTCGTTACAGAAATTTCAGTGGAAATACACGTTTTGAGGTCCACTGAATGCAAAATAAAAAAAAAGCTTTTTTATTTTATCTTTTAGAAAAAGGTTCATGTGTAGCATGTTATAATCATATGGAAATGCACACAGTCAGTCTGTTTATATTCCCTATGGATTTTAATTACACTTATCACTGTAATGCCTGTAAACTCATGTTATTTTCTTAATGTGCAAGAGAGCCCCCCCCCCCCCCTGTTCTAATAGGGAGTCGAACACCTTAAGTATCATTTATTTTGCACAATTTATTTATAGTTTCCTGCTTTTACGCTTGTACATGAACCTTATCTTTCAGAACTTAAGACACCAACTCTCTAAATCACAATATTTGACCTTATTATTACTAGTGTATAATGAATGGCTGCTAAATACAGTTAAAGAATGACAAAACTGTATGCTAAGAATATATAATACTTTGGGTTGTTAGCTCACAGTGTTGTCAAATTCAATTGGAATGAACTGGATTTTATATATTTTTTTAACCCATTATGTGAAGATTTGAAAATTGTCGAGTAAATGGGAATTGTGAAGGCTTTTCAGTATTTTTCCATCTTAAGCAACAAAAACCTAATGTGTTTGGTTCATATGACTTTCTCCACATACTCTTCTAAAACTATTCTTACAAAAGCTTATTTGATTTGTGAGAGTTTGATATCAGTCCTCAAAAATGTTTTCATACCTAATTTGGATTGGTTATTAAGAAATTGTACCAAAGTACTAATATGAATGTTATTATATTTAAATGTATTAAGTTATATGTTTGCTAGTTACAGTTAGTGTCCTTTTTGTGATGAAGTTTACATCTGGAAAAGATTCTCTAAGTATGTATAATCACAAAATATGGAGAAATTACGTGTCCTATTTCTAATCACTTATATCATTATGATGAAACTCAGTTGAACTGTTACCCTACCCAGAAGTAAGCAAAACAGGAAAGCTTATTGAAATGTTACCGTGCCAACAGTATTCTCAAAAGATGATGTTTTCAAATGCTAGGCTTTGGCAATGAAGCCATTAGCTCTCTTGCTCTCCAATATTTCTGTGTAGTGGGTCCGGCAGGTAGGGCTTCACAGAATAGAAGATATTCTTCAGTCATTTCCTCTTCTTTGTTGCACAGAGGACAATTTGGACTTGTATAAATTCCTATTCTGTGTAGGTGTTTGGCCAAATAATCATGTTCCGTAAGTAATCTAAAATTTGCTACTGCAGCTTTATGTGGGATTTCTGGAGTAATTTCTGAATTTTTAGTTAAAAGTGTTCCATTTTTTATCTTTGGCTTTGTTAGATATTGATTGGTTTTGTTTTATATTTGTTTTTAATTAATATTTTTATGGATGTAAAGGGTAAGTTTTTACTTTTGTTCTGAATTAAATTTGCACCATTTTTGGCAAGAAAATCAGTTGATTCATTTCCAGCAATTCCACAATGTGCAGGTATCCACTGTAATATAATTCTTTTCTGTAGTTTTTGAAGTTGTTGGATCATTTTGTGACATTCTTTAATTTGGATTGACCTCATTTTATATGAACTTATTGCGTATAATGCTGCTTTAGAATAAGAATGCATGACAGCATTTTTGAATTTATCTATTCTGTATAGAAGGTGTTGGAGTGAAATATGAATAGCCATTACTTCTGCATCAAAATTTGTTGCGTGGTATCCTGTTGGTTGATAGAATGAGAACAGTACACACTTAATTCCTGCTCCTTTGTCCAAGTTAGATCCATCTGTGTAGATATGTAACCATTCTTCAGGTGGGTATCTATTGTTCACAATTTCTAATGCTAATGCTTTTAGTACAGGTTTGGAAGTGTCAGATTTTGTAACTATTTGTTCTAAATCTAATTGAATATTAATTGGTTCAAAAGTCAGTGGGTTTTCTTTGATTAAAATGTTTTCTTTAGAATTAGGAAGATTCAGATCTGTTTTTAATTCCGTAACTTTGTGTAGGAACCTTATTTATGTTTTCATCTTGATTGGTTGTAGTAATCTTTTCTCCCATTTTGTTTTTAACTGCAACATTTTTTCATGTTGTATTAGTGCCTGCTCCTCTAAAGTTAGATGTATTGGATAGTTCCGAGTTCAGGCTTGCATTGCCATGATTGGAGTTGATTTTGCTGCACCAGTTATTAGTCGCAGGACCTGATTTTGGCATACTTCTAGGTGATTTATGTTAGAACTGTTGTATTCTCAAAAGATGACTTTGCCCATTTAAAATACACAAAAATCTGAACTGAGAATCTGTTGCATTAATTCCATTAATAAAACAATGCAAGATATAGCTAATTCATGTAAAGTTGCTACGTTTTTAATGTAGGTATGTGAAGTGTGCGTGCATGAGAGAGGTAGGGGGCCACTCAAAAACAAAAAGTAAGATTTTCAATTTCAGTATCTTCCAAAGATGCAACAGAAAGATTTTGAACAAAATCTTTACAGGGAAACTTTTTAACATTTTTTATATTTACAAAAGTGGCCCTAAGGATTTTCACTAAAATACCACACATTTGACATATTTACAGGTAAATAATATACATATATATTGACTTTTATGGGAATAATCTGTGAAGTCCTCTTCTTTCTGAAGCTTAGATATCCTATTTGTCGTAAGCGTCACAATTTCTTTGGAAAAAGAATGTCAACAATTGCAGAGGTAAAATAATCAGTAATCCCAATTTGCCAAACTTAAGGAAAAGGAGTTTCCGCAATATTCTTCTGTGTAGATTATGTCTCTGTGATCAGAAACAGAAAAAACTATTACACAAATATAAATATTTGTTAATGAATCTCCACTTATCTTAAGAAGTTGATGTTACTGCTTCTTTCTTCTCTCTAATGAAGATCTATTTCGAAGGCAAATTGCATTCGTCCTCAGTTCATCAGAAACAAACTCCGTTGTCAAGGAAATCTCGGTTACCATGTTTTTTCTTTTGTTATGTTATGTTTTCAGCATTACCAACATCTGAAAACGAAACAAACCTAAAAACAGAATCAGCTGCCGGTATGTCAAAATTCATTACGCGATGTTCATTTTTTAAAATAAATATTTTTCCCACACTATGAAATCTATCAGACCATTTAATTGTTTTAATAATTTAACTTCAGGATTTATTTCATGGTTAAATGACCAAAAATGATCTGCTACGGCCGATTTATCAGTTTGTTTACACTTAATGTTACAAAAATGTTCTTTCATTCTGGTTTCCAAATTACGTTCAGTCTTTCCAATATAAACCTGATCACAATCTAAACAATTAAATTGATGAATACCAGATTTTTTATTATTAGGAATTTTATCTTTTTTAGAAAATTGTAATAAATTTTCAATACTAAATTTATTTTGCGAAACCAAAGTTATACCAACTTCTTTAAAAGTCTTTTGAAAATGTTTATTATCCCAAGGATGCTAAGTAAATTTTTAAAAATTATAATCATCTTTTATTTTTTAAAGAGTAGAAATATCATTAACAGCTTTTTGATATTTAAAATTTTCAATCTTTATTTGTATGAAATCTTTATTAAAACCATTAATTATAGCAGTATTAATAATATGTTTATATTCTGTATTAAATTTCTCTTTATTCAGGGGTTTATTTATTAATCTATAAATCAAACTTTGATAAAACCTGGATGGTTTTAATTAAGATTTTATACAAAATTTTATACAAAAGAAAATTGAAAAATTTAAATATCAAAAATCTGTTAATGATATTTCTACTGTTAAAAAAATAAAAAACGATTATAATTTTTAAAAAATTTACTTAGCATCCTTGGGTTAATAAACATTTTCAAAAAATGTTTAAAGAATTTGGTATAACTTTAGTTCCTCAAAATAAATATAGTATTAGAAATTTAGTACAATTTTCTAAAAAAGATAAAATTTCTAATAATAAAAAATCTGGCATTTATCAATTTAATTGTTACATTTTCGTACCATTAAATATAAACAAACTGATAAATCGGCCGTAGCAGATCTTTTTTGGTCATTTAACCATGAAATAAATCCTGAAGTTAAATAATTAAAAAAAATTAAATGGTCCGATATATTTAATAGTTTGGGAAAATACATTTATTTTCAAAAATAAACATCGCATAATGAATTTTGACATACCAGCAGTTGATTCTGTTTTTAGGTTTGCTTCGTCTTCAGATGTTTTTAATTCTGAAAAATAACATAACAAAAGAAAAAACATGGTAACTGAGATTTCTTTAACAACGGAGTTTGTTTATAATAAACTGAAAACGAATGCGATGTGCCTTCGAAATTGATCTTAGAAAGAAGAAAGAAGTATTAACATCAACTTCTTAAGATAGGTGGAGATTCATTAACAAATATGTATATTTGTGCAAAATTTATTACTTCACTGCAACTAGCTTCATTTTCTATGTAATCAGAAAAAACTACTTTTATACTGATGCCTGAAATAACTTGGGGTATCTCCTTTTGCAGGGCAGGTGTGTTACAAAACTTGAGCAGCGAGGAAAGCTTCAGAGAAAGTAATGAAATGTGAATAATAATTATGGCTTTTAAATGAGAAGAGCTCTGCTCTGCAGCAAGTGAGATGCATTTGCATGCTCTGCAATGCCACCTTGTCAGTCCCACTATTTGCTGATTTCCCTGTTTCTCACACACTATCGTAAACCTGCTGCTACACATATGGGAATCCAAACTAAAATTTCCTGAGCTCTGTAATAATGCAGTTATTTAAATTCAGATTTGAAACCTGCATATTCAGATTTCTTAAATGTTATATATTTATAGAAATTAATCGTTCTTCCACACCAGCCATGTGTAGGCTAAGGTTTGTATAGGTAGTCAGACTGAAAATGTCAATGCTATAGCCGGGATTTGAACCAATTCAGTGACATATCTGGAATTTGAACGAAAACACTGCTAGTGTGGATGAACAATTAATTTCCATCGACTAATGGTGGTAGTTGTGGAGCTGGGAGTTACGTACTTACGGCATAGTAAATTGCCATGCATATGAGAACCCCTAGTGATTTACCAGAAAAAAATGCTAGTCAGTCGTAGAATGTCATGTCATGTTGGCATGTTGGTCATGGTAGCTCAGTGGTTAAGAGCAATCAGAGGGAAACCGGTATACCCATAGTTGAAGTCCCAGCTATGTAATTGAAATTCTCAGTATGGAGCTATCATTATATTTATAGTTTGATTTTTATTTTTTAAATCATTTTCACTGTCATTTGTCTTGGAAATTTATGATGATAGTGTCCAAAATTCCCTGTGCAGCCTCTCTCTTTCCAGACGTCATGATCTCGTAGGTTTTTTTTTCTTTTTTTTTTTTTAAATAAATTTGTCTCTCCTGGTTTCCCCAGTCTTGTGTTACCTTGTCCATTTCTGCTGAAAAAGTCATTCAGCATTAGTTCAGAAGTGTTCTTTATATTTGGAACTTGCCAATTTATTTCGGCCCACAATAACTCAATTATATTGTACTGGCAAATTACCTTGTGTAGCATTTCAGTTGCAAGTTGATCCAGCCGATAACACTTTCTCCTAATATTTGAACGGAAGCACTTGTTGTAATAACTTATGTGTATGTGTTTGGAGGAATTTAGTAACAGTGACCTCAAAATTAATCTCAGAAACTATTTGTGGTTGGTTTATTGATACTCGTCACTTGTTTATATTAATGAGAGACTAGCGAATGCCTTTGAAACTAGTCTCTCATTAATATAAACAAGTAAGTGACGAGTATCAATAAACCAACTACAAATAGTTTCTGAGATTAACTCATGTTTAGTTTCTGTTTCCAAAAATCCAAATCCCTTCTGTTTGCAACCATTCAACAATTTGGTAGTTTCTGGTAACTGTATTTTGTAATTTGTTTTCAATAAACAAATGCTATGTTGTATTATCCATCATATTAATGTTTACTTCTAAATAATTTAAGAATCTCTTCAGAAACTGTACTTTAAATGTCAACTCCTCTTGATAGTCTGAAGTAGTTTTTGGAGAGAAAAATCCATTTGCTGTATGTTAGCAGATGCTGCAGGACAAATGACAAGCCTATGGTTTTAGTTAATTGATGGAAATTATTTATTTCTTCACACTAGCCGTATATAGGCTAAGATTATTGATAGAGTCAAAATGAAAAATTCAATCCCATGGCTGGGATTTGAACCACAGATCCCCTGGTTTCTGTCCAGTAGCTCTAACCCTTTGAGCTACCATGGTCAACGTGCCATCCTGACATTAAATTCCCCATTTGACTTGTGTATTTCCGGACGTAAATAGAGTGACTGGATGGAAACCAGGAGATCTGTGGTTCAAATCCCGGCCATGGCATTGAAATTTTCATGTTGACTCTTTCTAAGCCTATGGTTATTTCCAGTTGCACCTTTAGGCCAAGCTTTTTTAGATGAGTGTCGTCAGATTGATTTTTGTGAAGATTTTATTTATCCACGTCTCGTCTAAGCAAAATGTAGGTCTACTGTCACCAGAATTTCTAATTTCTTACAGTTTAGATATCAAGGTATCAAATGCTGATTTGAACTCTGTAGGATCAATAAACACTGTTCCTGATTACCAAGGAACACAATCATAAACATGTGACAACTCGCATTCTGCTGATGACAGCATTCTACAGACCAACAGGAAAGTGAACTGTTTGTTCTCTAACATCAACAGGAGCCTTGTCTTGTTCAAAATACTTCTTTTGGCACACCATGTCAAAAATTTACATTCCATAGTCCCTTTCATGGAAGTGTTGAAAACAGTATTGTTGTAATAAATTCAATTTAAAGGGAGTCAATGACACTAAACAACACTTACTTTTAAATTTTCCTGGAACATGTTTCAGAGACTATTTTCCTCCATTATGAACCGGACATCGACTGGTTCTCAGTGGTATAGTTGACGATATTTTGTCATAGGTCTCCTCTGGTGGCGGTTCAAGGAACCTGCTGAACAAATCTTTCTGGGGGATGTTGAAATTGAATACTTTGTTCCTAGTTTTTGAAATCAAGATTTGTTCCCATGTGGACAGTTTTTTGTTTTCCTGATGTATGTTTTGGTAGTTTTTGTTCTGGATTTATATTGTGGTTTTTTTTCCCAAAAATGCGTGGCAACTGTTGATTTTTCTAATTGTTTATATTGTATGTTCCTAAAGTGTTCCTTTGCTCTTGTTTCTAAATTTCTTTGGTTTTTCCAATATAAATTTGACTAGTCATTGCATTCAATTTGATATATACCACATTTTTTGTTAGATGGAATGGCATCTTTGATGTTTGAGCAAATTAGGTTTTTTTTTTTAAGGAGAAATGGTTGACTGGTGCTAGTTGAATGTTTTGTTTTTTGAAGACTTTTTTGAATTTACCAAAGACCCATGGATGGTAAGTGAATTTTTTGAAAACCATATTAATTTCTGTTGCTGAGAGGGTTGTGGTTTCCTTTATTAGCTTCTTCTTTTTTGCTAAGTTCACTTTTTTGTCTACTAATGATTCGGGAAAGTCATTTTTTTGTGCTATTTCAACAATTTTGTTGTATTCTGTTTTGTATTCTTCTGCTGTGAGAGGGATGTTGACCAGTCTGTGTGTTAAACTATTGAAGATTGCCTGTTTGTGGGATCTTGGGTTGTAGCCATTAGCTTTTATGTAGTTGTCTGTCTATGTTGGTTTTCTGTAAATGCCAAAGTTTATTCTATTTTTATTTCTGATTATTTTTAGATCCAAAAATGGTAAATACTTGTGTTTTTCTATTTCTATAGTGAACTTGATGCTTTTTCCTTGGATATTTAAACATTTTAGTGCATCACTGATGTGTTATTTGGTATTCTTGCAAAGATTTCATCTATATATCGTTGCGAGAGTAAGTGGTGTTTAGTGTCATTAATCGACTCCCTTTAAATTTAATTTATTTCAACACTTCCTAGAAACGACTTACTTTTAAACTTTCTGGAACATGTGTCAGAGGCTATTTTCCTTTATTGTCAACCAGATATCAACTGGTTCTCAGTGGTGTAGCTGGCAATGTTTTGTTGTAGGTCTCCTCTGGTGGCGGTTCGAGGAACTTGCTGAACAATTCTCCTCGAACCACCACCAGAGGAGATCTATGATGAAATATCGGCTGCTACACCACTGAGAACCAGTCGATATCTGGTTGACAATGGAGGAAATAGCTTCTGAAACATGTTCCAGGAAATTTAAAAGCAGGTGTTGTTTAGTGTCATTAATCGACTCCTTTTAAATTTAATTTATATTCCAATTTTGAATTACTACAAGTATATGTACATATATTTAAACTAACACGTAATGGCCATATATCAACAAGTAATGGCCTGTAATGCCCATTATAGTGCTTATATCATGCTCCATCGTAATGATATATGTGGGTATGTTTATTCATATGTATTTTTCTGTGAGATTTGTGTTCTGAGAAATGTTTTCCATAAAAACACCATAATCCAGTTCTCCCGGTGGAGTTGTATGAATTTCCAGTTGCATATCAATGTTGAATTTTCTGGGTAGAACGCAATTCCTCTACTTACAGTGCGTACATTGTAGAGAAAGTAAATAAGTGTATCATTTTAAAATAGAGAATTTTATTTCATAGATCCTTTTTTGTGTTATTTGTGATTTTTTTCCAGTGTCATGGGATTTTATGTGCAGCATATAGTGGTGGCGTACTTTATAACTTACTGTTATTCAGTTTCATCATGTACATAATATGAAATGTGGAATAGAACTTCTTGCAAAGGTTTTTCTTAAATGAGGTGAGTTATTTGTAGAATGTGAAAGTAATGTATAGTTAACTATTTCAGGAGGAAGACACAGTTGAAGGGGAAAGTTCCCATCCACGCAGTCTCACCAGGAGCATAGCAACAATCACTCATCACAGCATTATGTATGCACCAAAATGTTTAGTTCTTGTTTCACGACTTGACTACATAGAAACATTTAGGGTAAGTATGATCATGTTAATACAGGTTTAGGGACAAATAATGTGTCCAAACCTGAATTGAGTTTATTTACTTGTAATGTTATACGTTTTGGGCTGTCCCTGAGCCGTCTTGGACAGCTCTATGCAATACATTAATATTTCAATGTGCTAACCTTCTTTGCTATTCTTTATTAATAGGTTTTTGTTTTCTATTTTCTCTACACCTTTTCAATCTTCATCTTCCTGTACTTTCTCTCATTATTTCCCTATCCTTTTTCTTTTGTACTCTGTTTTAATCACTTCCTAATTGGATACTTAACTGTAGAAAGGTAAATAATATCTTCCTAATTGGATACTAACAGTAAAAAGGTGCAAAGTGTCAAATTTATTAACAGAAATTATAACAAAAAAACTTTGTAGTACAGTGTTTTAATTATTTATTTGTCAAAGTTTTCGAAGTTATAAATGAGAGTTTCTTATACATTATTGGCAGTTTCATGACACAGTTGGAATTGTTTGGTGCTGAAAGCAAGTCACACGTAGATTTTTATGAAAGGTGCAAAGTCCCATCAAGCTATTCTAGGACCTACTTTCTCAGCCATTTATCACAGATTTGCGTACAGTATTCTTTTATATAAGTGTTGAGGCTTTCACTGCCGGCATCGTCAACTGCATTACATATACCTTCCGGGCTTGTAGGCCATGGTCTAGTTGGTTTAACATCCGACGTTTCACTGAAAACTATGTCCGGCATCCCGTATGGGAGGGAATCCGTCCCTTTCAGCTGCCGAGGTGCGGGTGCTGCGGACTCTTAGCACTCGTGGTAACTCTGACGTTACTAGAGGAACCTCGGGCCGAACTGGGACTTCTTCGGATTGGGTTGGACTCGAGGGGGCAGTGTGTTCCCGACACCCACGGGGAATTGAGTACCTCTGGCCAGGCTACGGCTGCCCGGAGGGGGTAGAGGGTTGCCTAATAAGTCCTGGGCACTAGCCGGCAGAGTTAGTAGGAGGTGTGCTAGATCACCAGGCGGCCCCACCGAGGTTTTCGGTAGTCTTCCCTGCAGGGTTGATGCACGTAAGTGGCATATCCACTTCCATCCCGTCTTGACGTGCTCAGCAGGGGGGCTTTTTAGACTCCAGGTATTGCCCTATGGAAAGAGCCCCGGAGTATCCATTGCTCCCAGGTAGAAGGAGGTCCGGGTCCTACGGGTCCAGGACTAATGGGAGTAGAACCTCTGCACATAACTGTGTCCGGCATCATCAGGGTTACCAAGCTTGTGAGCTCCTGAGTCCAAAGACTGGAGCGCTGTGTCTTCGAGCACGCTATATATAGCTGCGCATGGAGGGAGGGCCATGCTCCCCTTAACAGACCATGCCTGCCCTCCACGCGCAGCTATATATACCGCACTGAAAGACACAGCGCTCCAGTCTTTGGACTCAGGAGCTCACAAGCTTGGTAACCCTGATGATGCTGGACACAGTTTTCAGTGAAACGTCGGATGTTAAACCAACTAGACCACGGCGTGCAAGCCTGGAAGATGTATATAATGCAATATTCTTTATGTTCACTCCTTTCCAGGTAAGGAATCATGGCCTTTAAGTTTTTTTCTTCCCAGCTGTAATTGAGTTTGAGGAACAAGTTTTCAAGATAGCTGATTGAATATTTGTTGCCTGTTTTCCTTTTTTGAAGACTCACCTTATGGACCCTTTCTATGTCAATGTAACTCTCTTTGATGAATCGTATGTGATGCTGACAGTTTTAGTTCAGATTGTTGGTGGAGATTACCTCATGTGCCACAGCTTGGATGTTAAAATAATGTTAACTATTCATGGAAATTACTTTTAGAGGTTTAACCTTTGCTTCCACGACCATTTTGAATATATCGCTGGGTACAAACATCTTTGTCACTGACTTCCTTCTGTTGATCAAGGCAATTCAGTGTCGCAGGTAAGGAAGCTGTGCCTACTAACAAGAAACCATTGTTCCCCTGTGTTGAGTAGTCTTGCTTATGGAATTTAGAAGACAAACCTATTTTCGATGCAGGTGACAGCTCACTGCACCTTAATCTACATTTGCATTTTACCTAAAAGAAAGGACAATAAAAACATGTTTTCTGTAGAGGATACTGGAGATATGTACACATTCAACAGCAATGTATATGCAAGTAAATGTTAGGGAACTGTGTGCATCTTTGCCGCTTAAGTCACCTGTTTGTGCAGGTGATGCCTTCACCTCATCCATTCCTTCCACTGTTGTTGATAAATGTGGGATGTACAATTTCACGTGTTACTTGTGAGACATGTTGTGGTCTTTTCGCAGAGCTGTCTGGGAATCATCTACACCGTGTATGTGGAAAACATTGGCGTTCTGTTGGAGACGCTGGTGGGTAACATCTTGGGATGCATACAGGTGCCTCCACCTGGAGGACCACAGGTTCGATTCAGTATTGGTGCAGGGGACAGACAAGCATTACAGCCACCCATCAGTCCATCTCTTCCTGTTACACACACGGCAGTCAGCCTGCTGTTCCAGCAGTTGGGTAAGTAAAAAATGTTAGTGGATAAGGCACCTGAAAATTTGATACTGGAGATAACGTTTTGAGGGCCCCTGAGTAATAGAAAAAGTGTTAAGTATTATATGAATATTATAACAACACAAAAAGATGCATCTTAAAACTACATAAAGATGCCGTTTTGTAGCAAGTCATGTTTTTCTTTGTCACTTTCTTCACCATGTATATAATAGGTAGAGAAGGTATTGTATTCCATCCAAAAGTTTCATATTTGATTTCAATAAAAAAAAGCTATAAAAACTATGTGTGAAGAGTATGACTCAAAAACAAAAAGTCGGTTGTGTACCAAACTTCAGCTCTTCCAAAGTTCCAACATGATTTTCAAGAAAAAAAACCTCTTACTAGTTAATTTCCTATTTCTTATTACAATATGTAGCATATATAACTTCATACATGTGTAACATAATTAATATACCATAAATACAATATCTTACATACTGCTCATTTTGGAGTTGGATATTCCCATGCCCCATTATGTTAACCCAGGTTGTGTATATAATGGAGCATCGTAAAACTTGGGATCTATATGTTTGTTTCCTTTTTATACCTTCTGCTATTTTTCCTAGTTCTCATTAGTCTTCCCTGTTTTCCAAAGCCACTTTTGTCTTACCTTGCCAATAAATTTTCCCAGTTTTATTATGTTTTCTTCTGATCGTAGATTCAAGATTCTTTTGCCTCTTATTTCATTTGATATGTTTTCCCACTTATGCAAAAGAAATTTCTCTCTCCAATATTTTGTTTTTTGACAGTCAAAAATATAATGCCAAGTACTATCTTCTTTTTCACACATTGGCCATCTTCCCTTAATATATCCATTTCTTATACCCCTTAAGTATATTACTCCTGTTCTAAGCCATGCCAACCCTTCTCTTCCTACTTTATCACAGATGTCAATATATTTTTCCATAAAAATTATTTGTGGTTGGTTGGTTTATTTTTCCATGCCCCAATCATTTTTCAATGTTTTATATAATTTCAGAGATCTTTTGTTAATACGAGGGCTGTTCAATAAAGAATGATCACAATTTTTTTTGACAGCGTACCTTTACATATCCTCATAATTTTGGTCCGTCTCAAAATAGTGTCCCCTGAGTGCGATGCACTTGTCCCAGCATTTCTGCCAGTCTTCAAAGACGTGCTGGAAGCTATTTTTTGAGAAATTCATCAAAGTCGCCTCTGCAGCCTTTACCACTGCTTCTGATGATGGATAATGCCTCCCACGAAGGCATTTCTTCAAGTTAGGGAATAGAAAAAAGTCACATGGGGCTAAATCCGGACTATAGGGAGGGTGAGGGATGCACTTCATGTTGATTTTTGCAAGATATACAGCAACAACGTTGGCAATATGCGGCCGCACATTATTGTGGTGCAGCATCTAGCCTGCTTCATGGCCTGTAGTATTGTCCAGTTACTGATGTGTGTGCAGCTACAACACGCTGATAAACTATTCCATGAATATTAAAGAATGAGATGACCATAACTTTCCCAGCAGAAGCAACCACTTTTGCTTTTTTGGGGGTTGGTGATGGAGATTTCCACACTGAGCTTTGCTGTTTACTCTCAGGATCAAGATGATGTATCCAAATTTTATCAACAGTGATTAAATCTCGATATAATAAGATTGAATTTTAGTGCAAAAGTTATGACTGTAAAAAATTTATGATCAGTCTTTATTGAACGGCCCTCGTAAGATTAGCCCGTAATTCTTGTTTTTACTTCTTTCCAGAATCTCTTTTCTATTCTTCCACTATCTAACCATAATAAACCCATACCTATTTCCTGTAAAATCTTTTGAATTTTATATATCCAAGTCTCTCTTTCCTTTATTCTTGTTTGTGCTACCAAACACTGTTTAACAATAGTTTCCTCATCTAAATTCCATATTCTGAGCCAATATTTTAGAATTCTTTCCATCACCTTGCTTTTGTAACCTAATCTTCCTAATTCCATTAAAGCTGCCTCATTTGGTGACGATCTAGGTAAGCCTAAAACAAGACTACAAAATAGTCTACATATAACATTTATCATTGATGTGTGTTTGGAGGAATTTAGTAACAGTGACGTCAAAATTAATATAAAATTATTTGTGGTTGGTTTATTGACACTCGTCACTTACTTTTTCATATATTTATGAGAGACTAGTTTCAAAGGCCCTGGCCTCCATTTTCAATCTCTTCCCAACTGGCAACTGTTATCTGCTCTCTCTGGTGGTGGAACTATGAACTTTTTTGTCAAATTATCTGCTGGCGGGATTTCAAAGTTCATTACGCGATCCTTATTTTTCCAGATGAATATGTTCTCCCATGTTGTCAATCTATTTTGGTTTATCACTCCTTTTAATAATTTTGGATTTGGATCAATGTCATGGTTTTCATTCCAAAAATGAAATGCTACTGCTGACTTGTCTTCTTGTTTCAATCTGATGTTTCTAAAGTGTTCTTTGACTCTGGTTTTTAAATTTCTTTTTGTTTGACCTATGTAGCATTTTTCACAATTCTTGCAATTTATTTGGTATATTCCAGATTTGTTACCTGAAGGAATTTCATCTTTTGTTTTTGAATTTAGTAATTTTAAAATTGAGTATCTATTAGTAGGTGCCAAGATGATATTTTGTTCCTTGAATATCTTTTTAAATTTATTAAATGTTTTTGGATGATATGTGAATGAACTGAATATGCTGTTGCTTTCTTTTTCTTTAATAAATGTGGTTGTTTCCTTAATGGTTTTCTTTAGTTTAGATTTTCTAATTTTCTTCAACACCAAACTTTTGTTGTATCCGTTTTCTTCTGCTATGTGTATTATTGCTTTTTGTTCCTTGAAATATTCTTCTTTTTCCATGGGTATGTTGACTAGTCTGTGTGTAAGGCTGTTTATTATTGCATGTTTATGTGTAATTGGGTTGTGGCTATTATTTTTTATATAATTTTCTGAATGTGTTGGCTTCCTGTAAATTCCAAATTTTATTTTTGTATCATTCCTGATGATATTTAGATCCAAGAAAGGTAGTTGTCCATTGATTTCCTTTTCTATTGTGAATTTGATAGTCCTTTCTTGCAGATTGAGTAATTTTAATGCATCATCTAAATGTTTACTTGGTACAATTGCAAAGATGTCGTCAACATATCTATACCAAATCTTGAAGATCAATGGGAAGGACTTTTTAATTTGTGTTTCAAATGCACTCATAAATAAGTTAGCCAAAAAAGGTGAAAGTGGATTGCCCATTGATAGTCCTGATTTCTGCTTGTAGTGTTTTCCATTAAAGCTAAAGAAGTTTTGTTCAATGCATATTTTTGTTAGAGAAATATATTCTTCTGCTTCTATTGCTTCCATATCAATTGTAGCTAGCCATTTTTTTTAACACCGTCTGCAATTTTTCTGTTGGTATGCTTGGAAATACAAAAACAGAACTGAATATGCTGAAACTAGGTTTAAAGACATGTGTAGATTATTCCAAACAAATTGAAGATTACATTGCTGACATCCAAATTGCTACACAAACACTTAATGAAGAAAGTAAAAACACAGTAAAAAACAAATGCTCCAAAATAGTAGAAGAGATTAAAAATGAAAAGAAAAAGAATTTTAGTAACCAAATCATAAAAGCTCTTAAAAAGAAACTGGTTATTTATACTAAAGCAGACAAGGGAAATAAACTAGTAATTCTGGAAAAAGAAGAATACACAAAGAGGATGGAAGATTTGTTAGAAGACAGTAATTACCAAAAAGTAGAAACTAATCCATTAAAGTACTGCATTGAAACCACAAATAAAACGCTAAAAGAGAGCAAAATAATCAACAAAAAAGAATTGCACAAAATTAAAGTAGATAATCCAACATTACCAAGAGTATATGGGCTGCCAAAAATTCATAAAACAGGGAAAGGCATGAGACCTATTACTAGTAGCATAAATGCCCCCACATATAATTTGGCCAAATGGTTACTAAGTAAATTTAATAGTTTTCCAAAATTTGAAAGTGCAAATTTAAGAAACTCTTTAGATTTAGTAGAAAAAATCAAAGATATAAATTTGGACAAAAATGACAGACTGGTTTCATTTGATGTCACATCTTTATTTCCAAGCATACCAACAGAAAAATTGCAGACGGTGTTAAAAAAATGGCTAGCTACAATTGATATGGAAGCAATAGAAGCAGAAGAATATATTTCTCTAACAAAAATATGCATTGAACAAAACTTCTTTAGCTTTAATGGAAAACACTACAAGCAGAAATCAGGACTATCAATGGGCAATCCACTTTCACCTTTTTTGGCTAACTTATTTATGAGTGCATTTGAAACACAAATTAAAAAGTCCTTCCCATTGATCTTCAAGATTTGGTATAGATATGTTGACGACATCTTTGCAATTGTACCAAGTAAACATTTAGATGATGCATTAAAATTACTC
The DNA here is from genome assembly GCA_030765055.1 of Mantis religiosa. Lineage (NCBI taxonomy): Eukaryota > Metazoa > Arthropoda > Insecta > Mantodea > Mantidae > Mantis > Mantis religiosa. The sequence goes on from CM060948.1 coordinate 341,464,983, forward strand.
AATCTGCAAGAAAGGACTATCAAATTCACAATAGAAAAGGAAATCAATGGACAACTACCTTTCTTGGATCTAAATATCATCAGGAATGATACAAAAATAAAATTTGGAATTTACAGGAAGCCAACACATTCAGAAAATTATATAAAAAATAATAGCCACAACCCAATTACACATAAACATGCAATAATAAACAGCCTTACACACAGACTAGTCAACATACCCATGGAAAAAGAAGAATATTTCAAGGAACAAAAAGCAATAATACACATAGCAGAAGAAAACGGATACAACAAAAGTTTGGTGTTGAAGAAAATTAGAAAATCTAAACTAAAGAAAACCATTAAGGAAACAACCACATTTATTAAAGAAAAAGAAAGCAACAGCATATTCAGTTCATTCACATATCATCCAAAAACATTTAATAAATTTAAAAAGATATTCAAGGAACAAAATATCATCTTGGCACCTACTAATAGATACTCAATTTTAAAATTACTAAATTCAAAAACAAAAGATGAAATTCCTTCAGGTAACAAATCTGGAATATACCAAATAAATTGCAAGAATTGTGAAAAATGCTACATAGGTCAAACAAAAAGAAATTTAAAAACCAGAGTCAAAGAACACTTTAGAAACATCAGATTGAAACAAGAAGACAAGTCAGCAGTAGCATTTCATTTTTGGAATGAAAACCATGACATTGATCCAAATCCAAAATTATTAAAAGGAGTGATAAACCAAAATAGATTGACAACATGGGAGAACATATTCATCTGGAAAAATAAGGATCGCGTAATGAACTTTGAAATCCCGCCAGCAGATAATTTGACAAAAAAGTTCATAGTTCCACCACCAGAGAGAGCAGATAACAGTTGCCAGTTGGGAAGAGATTGAAAATGGAGGCCAGGGCCTTTGAAACTAGTCTCTCATAAATATATGAAAAAGTAAGTGACGAGTGTCAATAAACCAACCACAAATAATTTTATATTAACATTTATCACTTTACATCCTTCATCTGGCCCCCATATTTCTATTCCATATAGCATTCTGCTTTCTACAACTCAACCAAACACCCGTTCTAACCATTTTACTTGCATATCCTCTTACTATTTACATGGGGCATTTTATAAAAAAAATTGATTTTCTCAAATTTTCTCTAACAATTTTGATTATGATAACCATATGTTTTAAGATATTTTTATGACAAATGAGATGCATATCATGAATTTTCTGGAAATGTCCTCAGAAGTCCTCTTTATTCTGGAAACTTTTGTATTATTAGCAAACTGTAAGAGATTGACAAAATCTTACTATGGTTAAAACACGGTTTATGTCAAATAACTTTTGTGCGTGCATGTATGCATGTATGATATTCCTTGTTATTTGTCTTCATTTTCCAATACTTACACTATTCTCAAATGGGAAGGTGGTGGTCATTTTTATCTCTTGGCCATTTAAACAGAACATAATTTGAGTCATCTCATAGCGACCAGCTCTAAAACATTTGACTATCACTTGAAGTCTGCTGTTTTTCCATATTCCCTTATACCTACAAGAAAGTTAGCAGTAAAATGTTTTAATCGATTAACATAAAGGAGATAAAGGAATAAGCATTTGTAAGAATAGTTTGTACAAGAGTGAGTGTAAAAAGCAAATTAAATTGTCCAGCTGATTGGTCCATTAGGAAGATGTGAATTTATCAAAACAATGTTTAACTATTTAGACAGGTCGGAAACATAATTTGTTGCAAAATAAGTTGTAAGTAAGAAATTGAACAAATGGAGGAAAATGCTACTTATGAGCCCTGCAAAAGCATTCTAATCCTGAAATATACATTTTTTGTTTGTACCTTTAACTGCAATGGTCATATCGGCGGCTGTTATCCTTTGGAACATATCGAAGGTGTTAACTCGTATTTGTTGGGTTTTAATCATTAGATCACACACTCATTCGCAATCTCATTCATACTGCCAGACTCTGGGGAAGATGAGGTCAGAGAAAAATCCCCAGCCCCACAAATGGAAATTGAACCCGGGACCCCTAGCACGGCAGGCAGATGCCCTACCCACTGAGCTATGGGGCCAGCCTAAAAGATAAAATTGTTTTAAATGTAACAGTTTTTGTAACAGGAGGAGAGGTTCCACAAATTGGCTGAAAAAATGGCAAATAAGTATAGTTATATTAAAAGATTTAGGCCCGGTTGCATAAAAATCATTTATAATCGAAGATCAAAATTGAACTAAGTTTACGAACCTGCATGGGTTGTAAAATGCTGATCTTAGATCATATGTATGCCGTTCAGTACTGATCTGAGATCACAAAAACAAATGTGGCAAACATTTGCATGTCACAACTTTCGTGTTGTATCGAAAGGAATCGAGAATTGTCGGAACTATTCGACTCTGTTTAATTCAAGTGCACAGAGTAGCTAATCTAGATATAACAAAAACTTTCGCTTTATGGTTATTTGTCCTAGAAATAATGTTATTTTAAATAAACAGTATAAGAATTTACTTCATATTGAAACAGTATTTATCACAGTTAATCATTTTGCTTACTTTATCTCCATTATATGCCCAATGTACCTCTTTTTCATTTTTGTCTGTTTACAATACTGTGAGTTGAAAAACATAAACAAAAAATGGAAGATAAGTGAAGTTTCAGGTTACAAATTGTTATATTTGTATATAAAAAATGGAAGTTGAAGCAAAAGTGATGTGTTCTGCTTACTTTAAATCTTGCATAACCCTTCTTATTTCACCCTTTTCCATAAGCATCCTGATGAAATGAGGTCTTAAAGCTGCAATCGCCCTTGTAACTATGTGTATTGTTCTAAACGCAGTTCCTTTATTTATATTAAATATATCCCCAATCACCATTTGGAAGCTTTCAGTTGCATAGAACCGTAATGTGAGCAGGATCGTAATTATTGGTTCAAGTGCATAATTCCTCAGGGTTTGTGTTCTTAACTGTGCATGTAGCCTATTCTCCAGTTCTTCGATTACATGCTTTGATAGTCGAAATCTCATTTTGAATTTTCTGTCATTTAGTTCTGAGATGGGATTTCCTCTATGTTGGAAAACACGAGGAGACCTTTCAAAATGAAAATTCTAATCATCAGAGTAATCTGTATTCTGAAAATAATAAAAATGTATAGGTTATGAGCACAATGCATCTTTAACATATGTTTGTGAAATAAAGAGGCTAATTATTTATACAAGTTACCACAAAAAATGCTTTATTTACTATTGATTTAAAACTGCACTACTTATTTCTTCTCAGAAAGTATTGTGTAAATTCTGCAGTTCTGCTGATCTAAGTTCACTCAAGTTAACTGGAGAAAATTCACTAGTTAGGTTTGATCTTAGATCAAGAGGCCATGAACGTAGATCAGTATTTATACAACCAAAATTCTAAGTTCTGCTTGACTGAAGATCATTTTCATATGCTTGAACTTAGATTACCTTTTATGCAACCGGGCCTTATTGAGTCATACTTTATTGAAACTTAGAACTTCATTTGACTGAACTTTTAAGTTTTAATAAAATATGACTAAGTAAGTCTTTTAATAAGAAATTAGCTTCATTTTTAACAATGCTTTTATTTATTTATTTATTTATTTATTTATATGTTTTTTGGTGCCAATGTTATATTGTATTTCTTGAATATTTTTTGGAACTTTTTTGTGGCCCAGGAGTGGTAAGTAAATTTAGCAAATCTAATTTCTTGTTTTATTGGTGTGAGAGCTGTGATCTGTTTTAACCCTTACCGGTCGAATACGCTGGTAAAAATTTTCGCCAGCTGGTCGTAGGGATTTCCACATTCCTGTGTGAGGGATTTCTAAAGGAAATGTTTGTGCAATAAGGACCTAAGTGGGCTGACCTTGCATCCCCGAGAGCCAGGTAGACGGAAGGAACATACAATGCGGTAACTCTCATGCAGCTTTTAACACATGCGTAAATATTAACAGAAACTCAGATAAAATTGTACTCACATGTTTCTGAGGCAAATGGTGCTCGACGATATCCTTAGAAAATCCAGAATTGTTTGTCACTGCACTGTAATGTTTAACTCATTTATGTCCATATCTAAAAGTATATGTTGCACATTTGTAAATGTACGAAAACAATCCTTGAAGAACCAAAGTTTTTGTATGTCTACACTGTAATGTTTGGTAAATTTAAACGTATGCATATTTACACTTATATAAATGGTTCACTTTTTTTAATGTACGTGAACACTAAATATGGGAAATAAATTCTGTAAAGGAGCTGAGGAAATGACGAACAACCTTATTTGCGTTTATATTCCTGTAATGTATGATACCGTTCGAAACATTCACCGGGACACGAAGCAGGCTGGTTGGAACATGTTTTGCAGTAATAATATGTTTCCTTTCTTGCTCCTTTTACCTTCCTGTTGCTGCAGACAATACAGTCTTTGTGTTTCTTATTTTCAAAATGGTATATGAAATGATTCGTCTGGTTTAGTCGTTCTTCTGTTTCTGCCGTACCGCGGTGACATCTCTTCCTTGGATTCCTAATATTCCCTACTAAACTTTGAACTAGAGATCGGCAAAACTGAAGGTGGCTCATTATGTTTATGGCAGCTGTAAAGGATATACGAATTTACGATGCTCACTTCAAGACACCAAAAGAACAGTTTTCTCCACCATTTAAAAGATTTTCGTAAAAATGCATATGTTGCACAGTAATGGTCATTTCGGTCAACCCCGCCCATGATCTTAGTGTAATTTAACACACAAAGTGGTTTCATTATTTCTTTTTCTAGTCCTCCTTTTTTTATTGTGCTAACCTTCTCCATCGAAGTGTCGTGATAGGTGGAAATCATAATGACGGGTCTTTTATCTTTCCACCCTAAAATGAGAACTTCATTTTTACGGAAACCAGACACATCCCCACTCTTCAACTTCTTGAAGGCTCCTTGCCTAACAGGTCGTGGGTTCCCAGCTCTGCCAGCAATTATTGTGCCTGTTGAATGACATTTTCGCTGATAAAGTTCTTGTGCCAGATCAACACTACTGTAATAACGATCTGTGAATAAATGATACCCTGTTATGTCATTTGTACATTTCTGAAGGCGTGACATTAGAGACAACACAATCCTGGTTGTGAAACTTTTATTTTCAACGGGTAAACTACATACATCGGGGGTAATTTTGCCATAATATGGGATAATACTATGAATATAGCCTGTTGCACTGTCAGCTAAAACAAAGTCCCCACTTTGTAGGCTTCTTAGGGTTATATGTTTTAAAAATTATATGTCCTTTAAAACCAACAGTAGATTCATCTATGTCAATGTTTTGACCAGGTACAAAATGCTGCTGAAAATTTTTTTCTATATGTTCAACAACTCCATGAACTTTTCTAGTCCGCCTCAGTACTGCATTTGTTTCACTTACTGTGTCATTTCCCTCGTGAAGCATCCAAAATATTTGTAAGAAACGATCCCTAGCCATTACATCATGAAAAAATTTTATTCCAGTCTTCCAGTGTGAAGAAAAATAATCTTTTAATTCTGGCATTGGTACCATACCCATATTAATTATCATGCCCAAAAAGGCTTTCATTTCGCTTAAAGTAACACTGCTCCATTTCAGCCAAATAGAATGAGGGCTCATTTCTATTTTTGAGATTTTTTCTTCGGCATATCTATTTGTTTCGGCAACTATTTCACTAATCAGTTCATCATCGAAAAGCAAAGAAAAATAGTCATATGGAGTAGCATCATATCTCAGATTTACCTTAGGGCCTGAACTTTTTCTTAAGTTAGGCTTTACAGGCGTTAAGTCATTTGCGCTTACTGCATACCACCCATCTCCGTCGGCCTGGCTATCACGAACACCGGTACCAACTGCACTTAGCCCGTTGTTGTCCTCACAGTCACTGGACGCGCTACTTGAAGCAGAACTCGCAATTTCAGCTTCTTCCACAAAATCCAAATCGTCATCACTGTTATCATTTAGCACTTCCTGTAGAAGATGCCCCAAAGCTTCATCATCTTCAGGATTTGATACTCTATAAACACGTTTAACACGCACAGATGTAACACTTGTTGAAGCTATGATGAAGTTCAAAAACAACTATTTTCAATTCCCTCTAGAAACACTATGAATTGAAATTTACTCACTAGAGGGCACATCAGAACGGACGTACTAGTCTGTACTAATAGTTCGTGCTGCCCTCTGGGAAAAAATCTTCGCACTTCATAGAAAGAAATCCTTGTAAACACCCTCCCAACGTTGTCGACTATATGTCGACATACGACCGCAGCGGCCGGCTTACCCTGTCGACATAGTATCGACATCCAACCGGAAAGGATTAATCTCTTTTGAAGTTTGAATGATTTTAGTTTTTTATCTACAAGGTTTTTTCCATATCCATTTTGAATTGCAATTTTTAAGATTTGATGGTATTCTTTTTGATATTCTTGCTGGCTGAGGGGTAGATTTACTAATCAGTGTGTGAGACTGTTGATGGTGGCATGTTTGTGTGGAATTGGGTTGAAACTATTTGCTTTGATATAATTATCTGTGTGTGTTGCTTTTCTATGGATACCAAATTCTAGTTTTTCATTGCTTTTTGTGATTTTAAGGTCCAAAAAAGGTAGAGTACAGTCCTCTTCAGTTTCCACTGTGAATTGTATGCTGGGTTCTTGCAGGTTGAGTAGTTTCAAAGCAGCATCTATTTTTTTGTAGGGCACTATTGCAAAGATGTCATCTACGTATCTCTACCATGTTTTAAAAATATGAGGGAAGGCTTTAGTTATATGTGTTTCGAAAAAGCTCGTGTATAGATTGGCCAAAAATGGTGATAGCGGGCTTCCCATAGCTAGTCCTGAAATTTGTTTATAATATTTTCCATCGAAGACAAAATAATTTTGATGTATACATAATTCAGTCATTGCCAAATATTCTTCTATTGCATTGGCATCTAGGTTTATAGAATTTAGCCATTTCTTCAGTTGATTCAAAAGTTTGTCTAATGGAATGCTAGGGAAGAGGGAGCGGACATCAAAGGATACTAAAGTGTCATGAGGTTTTAGTTTAAGATTTTGAATTTTTTCTACCAGGTCTAAAGAGTTTTTTATGCTCAGAGTATGGAATTGTGGAAAGGACTTAAATTTTTTGGACAGTAATTTTGCCAGAAGGTAAGTAGGAGTGTTATTATTTACAATGGGTCTCATGGGTATGTTGGGTTTGTAATTTTAGGTAAACCATATAGTCTTGCAAGGGTAGGGTTGTCCGGTTTGATAGTGTTGTGTTCTGCAGTTGTTAAAATTTTACTATTAATGATGGTTTTTTGTACATCTTTTATGCATCGGTTGAGTGGATTAGAATAGATTTCTTGGAATTCTTTTTGTTGTAGTAACTCTAACACTTTTTTCCTTGCATGTAGCTGTCTAAAATTACTATTTTGTTCCCTTTATCAGCCCTTGAGAAGATTACATCCTTTTTTCTTAAAGATTTAATTATCTTAATTTGTTTCAAATGTTTTCCTGGTTTTCTGTTTGTTAAGTTTTCCAATATAGGAGATAATTTTTTCCTAATTATATTTTTATCCATGGTTTCCAAGCCTTCTACTGCTAAGACTTCTTTGCAATAGTGCCCTGCAAACAAATAGATGATGCTTTGAAACTACTCAACCTGCAAGAACCCAGCATACAATTCACAGTGGAAACTGAAGAGGACTGTACTCTACCTTTTTTGCACCTTAAAATCACAAAAAGCAATGAAAAACTAGAATTTGGTATCCATAGAAAAGCAACACACACAGATAATTACATCAAAGCAAATAGTTTCAACCCAATTCCACACAAACATGCCATCATCACCAGTCTCACACACAGATTAGTAAATCTACCTCTCAGCCAGCAAGAATATAAAAAAGAATACCATCAAATCTTAAAAACTGCAATTCAAAATGGATATGGAAAAAAACCTTGTAGATAAATACTAAAATCATTCAAATTTCAAAAGAGATTAAAACAGATCACAGCTCTCACACCAATAAAACAAGAAATTAGAGTTGCTAAATTTACTTACCACCCCTGGGCCACAGAAAAGTTCCAAAAAATATTCAAGAAATACAATATAACATTGGCACCAAAAAACAATTACAACATTAAAAACCTACTTAACAGTAATAATACTGATAAGATAAAACCAGAGGAAAAGTCAGGCATTTACAAGATTAAGTGTAAAGACTGTGAAAAAATTTACATAGGGAGGACACAAAAAAAAAAAACATAGGCACTAGAAAGAAAGAACACTTCAGATACTTAAGATACAAAAATATTGATAAGTCCGCAATAGCAGCTCATTTCTGGTCTGAAAATCATGTAATTGAAGATAGCACCGAATTACTAAAATACGTACAAAAACATAGTGGACTCGTCATATGGGAGAGAATATACATAGAAAAACATAGGGACCAACTAATGAACTTTGAAATCCCACCAGAAGAGAATCCCGCATTTAAGTTCATCACTAAATCAACAGATGGCAGCAGCAACTCCAGAATTACCCACACCACTGGATCAAGCTTTAGTCGCATAAGAGCCGAAAATGCAACCGATGATTTGCGAAACATGTCCTCAAAATAGGTATGAAAGTGAAGCAGATGTGTAATAAATACGACTCATCTATAAATTAATAATTTATCCAGGTAACTCACCCTGACTGAGATTTGAACTCGGGACCTCTTGAACATGAGGCAGACACTATTATCTATGCTTCCGAGGCAGGCATCTGCCCGCTCTTAACCATTGTGCTACCTTGACAGCTTGCCAGCATGACATTAAATTCTCCAACTGACTTGTATTTTTCCTGGTAAACCACCAGGAGATCTCGTATACATTGAGATACACACCATTTGTGGCGACGTACTATGCAGTAAGTACTTAGCTTCTTTGATAAATTACTATTAGGTAAGTTGATGCAAATTAATCATTCTTCAACACTAGCCATGTGTAGGGCAAGGTTTGGATAGGTAGAGTCAGACTAAAAAATTCAATGGCATAGCTGGAATTTGAAATATGAATCTCCTGGTCTCCGTCCAGTTGCTCTTAACCATTGAACTACCATGGCTCAGTCATGTTGCCATGGTAGCCCAATGGTTAAGAGCAATTGGGCAGAGAACGGGAGATCTGTGGTTCAAATTCCAGCTATGGCATTGAATTTTGACCATATCCAAACCTTGTCCTACACACCGCTAGTGTGGAAGAACGATTAATTTGCATCAATAAACTAGAGAAATGAGCTAGTCATATCAGCATGTGGCTATAGTAGCTCCATGATAGAGCAGCTGCACGTAGAGCATAAGATCCATGGTTCAATTCCCAGCCATGGCATTGAATGTTGACTGCATCCAAACCATGTCCTACACACGGCTAGTGTGGAAGAACGATTATTTTGCATCAATTAACTACATAAATGAGCTAGTCATATCAGCATGTGCCTATAGTAGCTCCATGGTAGAGCAGCAGCACGTAGAGCAGAAGATCCATGGTTCAATTCCCAGCTATGGCATCGAATTTTGACCCTATCTAAACCTTGCCCTACACATGGCTAGTGTAAAGGAATATTTAATTTGCATCAATTAACTACAGAAATAAGCTAGTCATATCAGCATGTGGCTATAGTAGCTCTATGGTAGAGCAGCTGCACGTAGAGCAGATCCTTGGTTCAATTCCCAGCTATGGCATTGAATTTTGACCGTATCCAAACCTTGCCCTACACATGGCTAGTGTTGAAGAACGATTAATTTGCATCAGTTAACTACAGAAATGAGCTAGTCATATCAGCATGTGGCTATAGTAGCTCCATGGTAGAGCAGCTGCACGTTGAGGCGGTAATCGGTGGATATAAAGGATCCTACACAGAAAGACCGATTTGGCTCCTGACTAGCGATCAGTATGGGAGAGCGACTCCGTTTCAGGGTCCAGCGATCAAATGAAAATACACTCTGCTTCCTTGAATTTTCCCACCAGTTTATTTATATAACATTTAGATTACAACTTTGCTCCCAAACAACTTGCTCGTTACAACGTTATCTTCCCCGAAACGATCCTCGATGAAGTGTCCCGCCTTTATTCGATTCTCCGCGTCCTTTCCTACCGCAGACTATATAGTATGCCCCTGTCCTATTTCCATGACTATTCCGCCCGTATCACGTGACGCATAACCATTTTTATTGGAGGTTCGTTTTCCTCATTTTTACTCTTACTTGCTCTCACGCCCGCCTATCTCTGTCCCTCCGGTTTGACCTTCGGGGTCGTGGGAAGAAATATTCAGACTTCTTCTCACATTCCTTAGGGGAGTGTTTTCTTCCTCGACGCCTTGACACATTCCTTAAGTTAATGTATTTTTGTTCCCCCAACTCCGGTTTCTCCCCCAACTGTGGTTTCTGACCCCAACTGCGGTACCTGTCTCAAAATGCCCTTCGGAGGAATATTGCAATTTTCTTTTATTTACTTATTTCTTTTTTTTTTTCTTTGGAAAATTGTAAATTCCTTCGAAAGTCCCACTAAACGGTAATCAACAAAAATGATGTGAACTGGATTGCTTCCTAAGTTACTTCCTATCGGCCTTCACTCCATCAACGTGCGAATGAGCAAGGAGTTTTCGGGAGCTGTTACATATACACTTTAACAAGAGACAAAATATATACATACATAGATATACACATATCCTGAAATACATTGTTACATGCATGAGCCCTTAAATTTTTCTGTTTATCTGTATTTTACATTTCTTGTGCAAGTCTACACTTCACTTTCTTTTGGCATTCAGAACAATGGATTTGCCTTCACTTTTGTTTTTTTTTTGTTTTTGACATATTAGGTTGGTGCATGTTTGTCTTTTGAGCTCTATACTTTCATTGCAATATTGTGGATAATTAACACTCCGTACACTATCACACGCATCTCACTTGTGCATATCTTGCACAAATTTCTTTCTTCGTACACTATCACACTCTTGTTATTTTGAATCACAAACATATAACTCGAATATCAGGAAATATAATATAATTGTTTTTTTTACAATTGTGTCTTTATTATTTTTGTGAAGACAAGGGTAGCATTTGGTTTGAGCTCGGGTTCTCACTTCCCAAAAATTTCGCTCTGTATCTATAATTCAATCCTATTTGCGTCAAGCAGTTAGCATTATAATTATTTTTCTTTACAGTTAATGAGGTCAGTGACTTCGGGATGCGTCAAGTCATGGCTTGTCGTTGGCAATGGCCAATTCTCTAAAGGGTCTCAATAAAGATAAATTATACCTGCCTAATTTTTTATTTGTCTTAACATCTTCTAACTCAAAAGAATGGTCACCGAATTGAGCAACGATCACAGCTGGTCCTTCCCAGAGTACATGCAGTCTATGTGATGTCTTTGTCATTAGGGAGGACTTGTTATGCGTTCTTTCCCATTGCTTTTGCGCACTATGCAGAGGGGGTTTATGTAAGGGGTATTTGATTCTTGAATTATCTTTTGTTCTAGCATTTCTTTAATGGCGTCTTCCAATGCTGGTTTTAAATTTAGTGGAATGTTCCTGCATTTATAGTGCCATGGTTTTACTTCTTTAATTTGAAAGTCTTAGCAGAAGGATGTACAAAGGCCTGTTTTTTCCGTAAAAGCAGCTCTGTTCTTCCACAGAACAGAAAAAAGAGATTCTTTTTGTCTTTCGTCCAAATGTGTGAGTCCATTCACTTTCTCCCCTAATTTGGAACGCATTTGTAACTTTAGGTCAAGGATCTGGCATGCGGTTTCTAAGGGTGGCTTTTTCTCCAGCTGTTTGGGGCTATCGTTCACACCCATTCTCATGGAGCCATTTATTACTATCGTGACAGGGGAAAAACTTGCTTTTTCGTCCCTGCAGAATAGGTCAGTTCCCTCGCCATTAATCAAGTCAAAACTTTTACAACTCTCATGTGTGCTAACAATTTCCTCAGTCTTTAAGATCGCAAGGTAAATATCTTTGCTTATATTAATGCATTGAACAAAAAATTGTTCCTCCTCCAATTGGTTTTCAGCTTCTGTTAATTGCATGTTGGGAACTGCCTGCTGGGAAAAAGGAATTGGAAGCTCTTCGTTGTCGCCTCAAATGGTTAAAATTCTGGCTGCGTAATTAATCTTTGCGTGAAATGCTTGGAAGGAATCGCTTCCTAGAATAACTTGTACAGCCAAATGTGGTATTATTAAAAAAGATGACTTCTACATGAATTTGGCCTAAAGTGAATGGAATCATAACTTGTTTTTGTATACGTTGTTTCTGTCTTCCTATGGCCATTAGTACGTACACATTTTTGGTGGGTAACGTTTGTAGGTGTATGCCTTTTGCTTCCAAGTGATCAAAGAATTTTAGACTACAGACAGATGCCGTCGCTCCAGTGTCTAGCGTTGCCTGGAAAGTTTCATCTGCTATGGTGATCTCTATTTGTGGCGTTTCTGCTATGTCTTGCTGTATTGTATCCGTGTTCATGTTTCCGGCATTATTTCCAACTGTCAAGTCTTTACCCTCGTGTATCTGTAGTTGCGCTATTGAATTTTTAGTGTTTCCATTTGTTTTAACATACCTCGAGGCAGAAAAAGGAAACGGTCTCCTACCCGAATTTAGTTTTCCGTATTGTGTGTCTCACTTGCACCGTTTAGGGATGTGTGGGTAGTTGGGACAAATGTCTGGTTCGCAAACCATTTTTGTCTGGGCATTGCATCGTTGTTGTAATTTGTCGTTGGGGACCTACTCCTATTTGTTTCTTTGCTTGCTGACTCATGGTTCTCATGAGGTGCTTGTTCTGCTCGCTGGTCCGTCGTGTGTGGTCGGTTATCATGGTCATGACCATTATTGGTCCATCGGCATCCTGCAGGATTTTCCCTGGGTAAGTCATTTTTGTATGGTCTTTGAAAAATATCATACCGTCTCTCTCCGGTAATATGGCTGTCATTGGCGTGTCGTCTTGGATATGTTCATTGTGTGCGCATGAAATTTATGTAATGTGTTCGCTGGGGATGTTGAGGATTTTCTCGGGGTTGTCTTTGGTGATACCAGGAGTTGTGTCTTCTGTGGTCATACGCGGGTACCTGGTCTCTGTACCGGTCTCTGGGGTGTGTCTGGTCGTTATGTCTGGCATTTCCAGTGTTGTATGCCCTCGTCCCACTAAAGTTTTGGGCATGTTGCGACATCCTGTCATCTCGTAGTCCTGGGTTCAGCAGTCCTGGGTGGTTCTAGTGCCGTCAAAAGTTCGATTGTCTCGCTAATTGTACTGGGTCGTGCGACAATTAAATGATTTTTTATCTGTTCTGGGTAGTGTCGCGTAACTAAACTAATAAATTCCTGAGGTTCCATGGGAGGGTCCAACATTTTACTTTGTTGCGCTAAGTCTAGAAAGTAATCCACCATGGATCGTCCTCTATGTGAATATTTCCCTGTATTTATGTTCGTTCGGACAGCATATTGTGTTGTGCCATTCCAATATTTTGTTAAAAAGTGTGGTTTGGAGTCTGTGTAACTGGCGTGGTCACCTACTGCTAGCCTAAACCAAGTCAGTGACTGCCCCTGCAAGCCTCGTTTAACTATTATCATCTTAAAATCATCTGGAATGTTCTTGAGCTGAAAGTAAGACTCTAGGTCCATTATGTAACGCTTCGTGTTGTCTCTCACGTCATCAAATGTTGGCACGGTTATTTCATTTAACAAGTGAAAATGGTGAGGGTACCCGATGTTTATACAGTTATTGTATATGCTCCCTTGGCTAACACTATTACATGTTTCCATAGGTACTGTTGAAGACGTGTTTTGGCACGTGTTCATCGGTCCCTGTCTGGTCGGTACACTTGAAATGTCATTACTCTGAGGTTGGTCATTACATATTTTTAAGTCATTAAGAGCCTCTTTGAGTGATGCTATTTCTCGTGTATGGTGTTCAATTATTTTATCAGTTTAGCGTTGAGCTGCATCTGGCTGTGTCAGGGTTTCTTTAATTGTTATGAATTCATTATGAGTGGAATTTTCTGCTTCTTTCTGCCTATTTTGTATTATGACACAGGTGTTTCGCATTTCCTCCCTCAACTGGGCATGCACATTATCATAATGCTGTGAAATCTGGTTAAGTTGCTCCCTGGTGGTTTCCATGTCCTTTTGTGTATCGTGCACCTCTGTGCGCATATTCAAAAATTCTGCCTCTATAGTGGCCTGCCCTAACCTAATTTCTGCTAATTGCTTATTCTGTTCTTCTGTTTTACTTTCTAATTGTCTTTTCAACGTGTTTGTGTATTCTGCTATCTTTTTTTCTAAATTATTTTCTAACGTGCTGTTTCTTGCTGCTATTTGCTATGTTCTGACATCTTAGTTTCTATGTGCTGGCTTTGTTGTGACATTCTACTTTCTATTTGTTGGCTTTGTTCTGACATCTTAGTTTCTAGGTTGCTTTGGAGCTGCTGGAGCATCTGTTGCATCATAGCTGTGAGGCTGAGTGTTGCCTCAGGACTAATTTCTTGCACAGCGATGTCTCCGGGCTGTCCTTGGATTTGTTCCTCCATGTCTGCGTTAATTATCCTGCCACTTCTCAGGATCATATAAATTTTACACAGTCTGTAGTGTTACTGCCAGGCTTGTCCTACACAGTGAGTGCCCCTTGTGGAAAGACTTTGGAAAGGGTACTTACTCGTGATGTTGCTGTTGTTTACCTCTGTCGGAAGTGGTGGTTGTTGCTGTCCTGGTATCGTCGTGCTCAGCGACCTTGTCCGCGGTGTCCGTCTACGATGTCGTGGTGTGATCTGCTGTTGCTCTGGGCGGTCGTCGCGTTCTCGGCATCTGTTACTCTGGGTGTTATCTCCGGGCGGTAATCTCGTTCTCGGCGTCTGTTGCACCTGGTGTTGTCTCTGGGCGGTAATCTCGTTCTCGGTGTGATGGTCTCGAAGGAGATGTTGGTGGTTGTGGAAGCTCGCTGGGTGGTTAAGACACGGGTGCCATTTGAGGCGGTAATCGGTGGATATAAAGGATCCTACACCGAAAGACCGATTTGGCTCCTGACTAGCGATCAGTATGGGAGAGCGACTCCGTTTCAGTGTCCAGCGATCAAATGAAAATACACTCTGCTTCCTTGAATTTTCCCACCAGTTTATTTATATAACATTTAGATTACAACTTTGCTCCCAAACAACTTGCTCGTTACAATGTTATCTTCCCCGAAACGATCCACGATGAAGTGTCGCGTCTTTATTCGATTCTCCGCGTCCTTTCCTACCGCAGACTATATAGTACGCCCCTTTCCTATTTCCATGACTATTTCGCTCGTATCACGTGACGCATAACCATTTTTATTGGAGGTTCGTTTTCCTCATTTTTACTCTTACTGGCTCTCACCCCCGCCTATCTCTGTCCCTCCGGTTTGACCTTCGGGGTCATGGGAAGAAATGTTCAGACTTCTTCTCACATTCCTTAGGGGAGTGTTTTCTTCCTCGACCCCTTGACACATTCCTTAAGTTAATGTATTTTTGTTCCCCCAACTGCGGTTTCTCCCCCAACTGTGGTTTCTGACCCCAACTGCGGTACCTGTCTCAACGTAGAGCAGAAGATCCATGGTTCAATTCCCAGCTATGGCATTGAATTTTGACCATATCCAAACCTTGCCCTACACATGGCTAGTGTGGAAGAATGATTAATTTGCATCAATTAACTACAGAAATGAGCTAGTCATATCAGCATGTGGCTATAGTAGCTCTATGGTAGAGCAGCTGTATGTAGAGCAGAATATCCATGATTCAATTCCCAGCTATGGCATTGAATTTTGACCATATCCAAACCTTGCTCTATACACGGCTAGTGTGGAAGAATGATTAATTTGCATCAATTAACTACAGAAATGAGCTAGTCATATCAGCATGTGGCTATAGTAGCTCTATGGTAGAGCAGCTGTATGTAGAGCAGAATATCCATGATTCAATTCCCAGCTATGGCATTGAATTTTGACCATATCCAAACCTTGCTCTATACACGGCTAGTGTGGAAGAATGATTAATTTGCATCAATTAACTACAGAAATGAGCTAGTCATATCAGCATGTGGCTATAGTAGCTCCATGGTAGAGCAGCTGCACATAGAGCACAAGATCTATGGTTCAATTCCCAGCTATGGCATTGAATTTTTCAGTTCTGATTCTGATCTTTTAAATTTTATCTGCACATGGTGCGTGTGCACTAGAACAATCATCTATTGCTGATTCCCCTTAACACACTCTGGTCTGGGCCTTATTTGGACAGTTTTGCCCTCCTGACATGGTGTTTTGAAGGTTTTTTTTTTTTTTTTTTTTTTTTTTTTTTTTTTTTTTTTAAATAACTCCTGAAATGTTTGAGATAATTCACTGCTTTTTTTTTTGCCTTTTTATTAATCAAGTTTAAACTAAATAATGAATGTAAACACAGTATTTTGAGATGTTACATAACAATTTGAAAAAATAAAAATTAAATAGTGATTTTATAAATATAAAAAACTCATACAAGCAAACTTATAAGAACGAATAACATTTCTTCTTATTTCTAGGAGGTAACTAATCATATTTTAAACTAAAAAGAACTATAATGAGCAACTGAAGTAATTCATCAGTACAGAAATTAATGATAAATCACTACTTTGGAAAAGAAAAGAAAGCTTTTGTTGACCATTCTTCATATTGAGGTAGATAGAAATATGCTACATATTTTCTTGAATGAAAACTAATCGCATAAGAAAACATGCAAAAACATTACATATACAATTTACTGGTAATGACCTCACATTACCGATAAAATACAATGTAGAAAATTTAGTAAAATATAATTTAATTGCCTTCAGAATAAATTTCACTCTCAAAATATTCACTAAAGTCTCCTTCACATTCTGAATTATTGAAATAAATTTCAAGTATTTCTTTGGTAAGATTACGCTTGCTTGAGTTAGCCATCTTTGAACCATGTTGCAATGAGTAAGGACTATGATAGAATGAATCACAAATGAACATAATTTTGAGTCGAACTAGTACTCAATGCTCCATTTATTCTATGTAAATACCAGCAATAAATGGAGCATTGAGTACCAGTTCGATTCAAAATTATATTTGAACCATGTATTTATGTCAAGCAGTCTTTCAAACAAAATATACTTTCATCTGTCTTCCTGGTCTCCTCTGACATCTAGTATATTCTTTCATTGACGAAAACAGATGACTACATAGTACAACAAACAAAATGCAAGCATAGGCAGTCGTAAATTTACTGTGTATTTTTATATTTCACTGTGAGCATAGCCTGTCCCTCGTCATCAACATTACATATGGTACTGCAAACATAGCCTGCAGTCAGAACGGAAAGTGTTAAAAATGGAAAATTAATTAAACTATCACTTGAGTCTCCCTCTTGAAATTTCAGTGAAAGGTGTAACTGAGTTTACATGGAATTAAGATGATGTAGATACAAAAAAAAAATTGAGTTTTGTACTCATGATTTTTTCTACTTAACTGTAGTACAAACTATTCTTACCGATATACAAATATAAATATTTGTTAATGAATCTCCACTTACCTTAAGAAGTTGATGTTAATACTTTTCTTCTAATGAAAATTGATTTCGAAGGCAAATTGCATTCGTCCTCAGTTCATTAGAAACAAACTCCGTTGTCAAGGAAATCTCGGTTACCATGTTTTTTCTTTTGTTATGTTATGTTTTCAGCATTACCAACATCTGAAAATGAACAAACCTAAAAACAGAATCAGCTGCCGGTATGTCAAAATTCATTACGCGATGTTTATTTTTTAAAATAAATATTTTTCCCACACTATGAAATCTATCGGACCATTTAATTGTTTTAATAATTTAACTTCAGGATTTATTTCATGGTTAAATGACCAAAAATGATCTGCTACAGCCGATTTATCAATTTGTTTATATTTAATGTTACGAAAATGTTCTTTCATTCTGGTTTTCAAATTACGTTTCGTCTTTCCAATATAAACCTGATCAGAATCTAAACAATTAAATTGATAAATACCAAATTTTTTGTTATTAGGAATTTTATCTTTTTAGAAAATTGTAATAAATTTTTAATACTATATTTATTTTGAGGAACTAAAGTTCTTTAAAAAAAAAAATTTGAAAATGTTTGTTAACCCAAGGATGGTAAGTAAGTTTTTTAAAATTATAATCATCTTCTATTTTTTTTAAGAGTAGAAATATCATTAACAGTTTTTTGATATTTAAATTTTTCAATCTTTATTTGTATAAAATCTGTATTAAAACCATTAATTAAAGCGGTATTAATAATATGTTTATATTCTATATTAAATTCCTCTTTATTCAGGGGTATATTTATTAATCTATAAATCAAACTATTAAAAACAGCAAATTTATGTGAAAAAAGGGTTAACACTTTTATTTTTTATGTAATCAATATGAGTAGATTTCCTATGAATACCAAAATCTAATTTGTTATTATTATTTTCAAATCTAGAAAAGGAAGAAACCCATTAATTTCAGTTTCTAATGTGAATTTTATAGCTTTATCTTGTAAATTTAGTAATTTTTAAGCATCATTAATTTGTTTTTCAGGAACAATAGCAAAGATATCAGCATATCTATACCATTTTTTAAAAATCAAAGGAAAAGCTTTAGTGACTTGAATTTCGAAAAAACTCATAAAAAGATCAGCAATATGTAATCAGTATTCTTACCTTCCCCCCCTCCTCGTTAATTGATGGAAATTAACTAAAATAATAAGAGTTAAGTGACGAAGCCTGGGACCCAAGTACTTACGATAGTAAGTCCCCACAAACGGTGTATCTCAAATGTGGCAGCCCCTAGTGGTCTACCAGGGAAATATATGAATCAAATGGAGAATTTAATGTCAGGACGGCACGTTGATCATGGTAGCTCAATGGGTTAGAGTGACGGACGGAAACTAGGAGATCCGTGCTTCAAATCCCGGCCATGGTATTGAATTTTTCATGTTGACTATCAAAAAACCTTAGCCTATATATGGCTAGTATGAGGAATGATTAATTTCCATCAATTAACTAAAATAAGGACGTGAGTGAAGTTACAAATTTAAAAGGTATGATTCAATTTTATTCTTTATACATAATAAGAGAAAAATAAATAATCCAAATGGTTACTGCTGGAACATGCTTCTTTTTTAGACATTTTGGGGAAATAGATTTTTACTAATGTTTGTTATCTGTTACTGTGTGTAGTAAAGAATAACATTTTATCTAATAATTATACATTTTCAACAAAACACGTTCTAGGTAAACAACACCTAGCAATAAATGAAGCATCGAATACTAGTTTGACTCAAAACTGTATTATCAACACTATTTACAAATTTGCTGTCAATATATAATTGTAAAAGCACATTATATTTATTATAATAATAATTATTATTGTTCTTCTTCTTCTTCTTCTTCTTCTTCTTCTTCTTCTTCTTCTTCTTCTTCTTCTTCTTCTTCTTCTTCTTCTTCTTCTTCTTCTTCTTCTTCTTCTTCTTCTTCTTCTTCTTCTTCTTCTTCTTCTTCTTCTTCTTCTTCTTCTTCTTCTTCTTCTTCTTCTTCTTCTTCTTCTTCTTCTTCTTCTTCTTCTTCTTCTTCTTCTTCTTCTTCTTCTTCTTCTTCTTCTTCTTCTTCTTCTTCTTCTTCTTCTTCTTCTTCTTCTTCTTCTTCTTCTTCTTCTTCTTCTTCTTCTTCTTCTTCTTCTTCTTCTTCTTCTTCTTCTTCTTCTTCTTCTTCTTCTTCTTCTTCTTCTTCTTCTTCTTCTTCTTCTTCTTCTTCTTCTTCTTCTTCTTCTTCTTCTTCTTCTTCTTCTTCTTCTTCTTCTTCTTCTTCTTCTTCTTCTTCTTCTTCTTCTTCTTCTTCTTCTTCTTCTTCTTCTTCTTCTTCTTCTTCTTCTTCTTCTTCTTCTTCTTCTTCTTCTTCTTCTTCTTCTTTCTTCTTCTTCTTCTTCTTCTTCTTCTTCTTCTCTTCTTCTTCTTCTCTTCTTCTTCTTCTTCTTCTTCTTCTAATTATTATTATTATTATTATTATTATTATTATTATTATTATTATTATTATTATTATTATTATTATTATTATTATTATAATAATATTTGCAGAAGATGATATATTGAAAAGTGAAAGAGAGATGTTTGAACATATGCATATTGTGATGTCCAGTTTTCAGGCTGTCACTAATAATGCAGTTCAGTTTTTCCTGAGGCATCACTTGTGGGTATGTCACTCAAAAACAAATGGTGAAATATCTAATTTGAAAGTGAATAATAACAGTGAAGCAACATAAATGTTACAGTAAAATAGAATTTGTTATTAACTTCACTTCTCTTTTTAAAAAAATTATAAATTCTTCACAGTTCATAAATTGTTCATTTTCTCAAAAATGGCTGTAACTATTTTGATTAAAAAGCACAAGTTTAATATATATTTCATGGCAGATGAACTATATCTTGACTTACTCTGAGAATGCAAGACATAGATAAAATATTACTACACCAAAAATGTCAATTCTTGTTAAAACACACAATCTGTCATTCTTTGTTGTGGAAAGGAATCATTTTGGAGATACTCCTTTGTTATTTGTCTGAATGTTCTAATACTTTACTTTTCTGAAATGGAAACTTGTTCATTTTTTTTTTAATATCTTTGGTCATGCAAAGAGAAGTTCAAAACCATTGCAAAACATGAGCTTTAAAAATCTGCCACTTAAAATGTATTACATTCCTATATTCACTAGTAACAGAACTAGCAATAAGCATTTGTACAAATGTGAGGACATACATCAGATACATAGGAAATACAGAAAGTGTTGCATTCCATTCAGAAATTGGATACTGAAATTTTGCTGGAAATATCCATTTTGAGGTCTACTGATCTGTGCGTGTGAATAGGAGAACTCAAAAACAAAAATTTGCTTAAATAAAAAACTTGGTCATCTTCCATGGGTATGACCCATTCTGGTCTACCCTTAACATGGAACGTTTTTTAAAAAATTATGATTTTCTCAAAATGGCTCTTAATAATTTTGATTAATATGCCATATGTTAAGAATATTTTGGTGACAAATGCATGTGTTGAATTTTCCTGGAATATCCTCAGAAGTGCTCTTCATTCTGCATGACTGCTGTAAAACTGGTGAGCCATAAGATATATTCAAAATCTTATTGATGTCCAATACATTTTTGTGGAGTGAACCATATTAGCTATTTGTTTGAATTTTCCAATCCTTTGCTTTCCTCATTGTTTCTACTGGCCATGTAATGAGAATAGAATTTGAAAATATCACATAGTGACCAGATCTTAAAGGATTTGACTATCACTTAAAGCCTCCTATATTTCCATATTCTTCTTGCACCTACAAGAAAATTAGCAATAACATAATATTTAGTATGTAGTATGTAGATGAATTTATAAGGTACAGGTGTAGAGAAAGGGATATGAGTGGAACACAAAACTTAACATATTTACTACTGCAACTTCAGTTTGTACATCAGAACGTACTGAGATGGTGTCTCCATTCATTGTTGCACTTCTTCCCGTGACTTGTAGGTGAAGGAAGGTGACATGTAGAAGAAGGAAAATTTCCAAATGTATTAAAATTGGGAATAATTAAGCCACTTTTCAGAAAAGGTGATATAAATGATATGAATAACTACAGGCCGATCACTCTAACCTCCGAAATCGCAAAAATTTTTGAAAGAGTCATATTTTTGAGACTAATAGCCTATCTTGAAAAATGCAATATAATGGAAAACTTCCAGCATGGCTTTCGTAAAAACAGATCCACCATTACTGCTATCAGTCACTTCATTCAAGTAATTGTAGAAACGATTCAAAGTAACAACAAGGTTAGTACACTGTTTTTTGATTTATCCAAAGCCTTTGACTGTGTGGATCACAATATTCTTTTAAATAAGGTAGACAGATATGGAGTTAGAGGCCTCCCTAAAGAGTTAATTAGAAGTTACTTAATTGGCAGAAAACAAAAGACTAAAAATTGCCATAAGAATGGCAAGTTTGTTCAAAATATAGAATCAAAAATAGAAACAGTTAAATATGGGGTACCCCAAGGCACAGTGCTGAGTCCATTATTGTTTATACTTTTTTGTATTGTATTTATTTCATCCTTTGGAACATAATACATATGTTATAGGACACGTCAGTTCAAGATACAAAGATAAATATAAAAAGTTACATAAGACTAAAAACTGTAACAGATACAGGATCCAACAAAAGTCTAAAATAGAAAAAGAAAATAAATATAAACTATATAAAGACCATAGAGAAATGCTATATAAAAGTAATTGTTCACAAATGTGGAGTTTACTTCATAATTTAATTCAATTTAATTTATTTTGTCCTTTTGATTAATATCAGACACATCATAGTATAAAAATTACATTAATGGCCACTTTCATTATTTACAATCACTTAAAACTAATTAACATTTAAAAACTCATTTACAGAATAAAATGAATGTTGCAGTGAAAAGAGTTTTACTCCCTTTTTAAAATGTATAAAGCTCTTCATTTGTTTAATATTTTCTGGTAGCCTGTTGTATAATCTTATACCTTTATTGATAGCACTAGACCAGAAGATTTCAGTTCTACAACTTTGAATGTGAAAGTCATCTTTCTGACGTGTATTGTATTTGTGAATATCGGCATTTTTGTAATTTAGTATTTGTAGTTTATTTTGTTTTACATGGATCACTAATTCCAAAATATACATGCATGCTAGAGGTAATATTTGATGTTTTTTGAATAATGGCCTGCAGGATGTTCAGTTATCCACCCCACTTAGTATCCTTATTACTCTTTTTTGAAGTTTAAAGACTCTATCTGCCTTTTTCCCCCAGAACACTATCCCATATTTTAACTGAATGTGAAAGTATCCATAATATATATTTCTCAATGCTGCTAAATTTATTAAGCTTTTCAAATGTTTAAGCAAATAACAAATAGAACTCAGTTTATTTATTAAATGTTGAATATGTGTGGTCCATTTCATGTTCTCATTCATATGTAATCCCCAAAATTTTGTTTCATTATTGTAGCTAATGGTTGTTTTATCAAATACTATTGGAGGTTTGACCACATTTCTATTTTGGCAAGTATGGAATGAATTGGCAATAGTCTTATCCTTATTTATAATTAGTTCATTTGTCTGAAACCATGTGTGCAGTTTACATAGAGTATCATTGAGTTTGGTCTGTTTATGTCAATGATATCTGCCTCCTGAAAATAGTGCCATTGTTATGCTGATACTACAGTGATTTGCTAGGAAAAAACAGATGAAGAATTACTTAGAAATCTACCTCCATACTTAATTATTTTGAATCTTTAAATTTTAAATGCCATGTCTAAAAGGCAACAATAATGGGACTCAGCAGGTCAATTAAAAATTTAAACAATCTTAGTATACAAGTTGGGAATACACTAGTTCAAAATGTTAACACACACAAATTTCTAGGTCTTCAGGTAGACAACTGTTTAAAGTGGACAGAACACATAGATTGTGCATGTAATGTTATGAGTAAATCAATATATTTACTGAGATATTTCCAAAATTATGGTGACTTTCAAATGCTGAAATTGATATACTTTGGATGTATATATTCTCATCTAACATATGGTATAGAAATATGGGAGGGGGGGGGGGGTGTGCTGCTAAAACCAAGATGAATAAACTTTTTATTTTGCAAAAGAAAAGCATCAGATTTATATATAAGATGACAATGTGGGAATCATGCAGAACTGCTTTTATCAATAATAAGCTTTTAACCATTTATTCTCTGTATGTTTATAGAACCATGCTGTATATAACAAAACAACCATTAATAAGAAACAGTCAAGTACACAACCATAACACAAGAAATAACTTAAATCTCTTTAGATCAAATACAGGTTTCATGGAAAAGGATGTCAATACAAGAGGGGCAATCTTATTTAATAGATTACCAGTAGCTTTAAAAAATTTGGTTAACACCTCAAAAACTTATTTTAAATATAAGTTAACAGAGTATTTAATTAATAAATGTTTGTATAATTTAGATGAATTATAGCCAGTATATTAAGTGTATGTATATATGTATGTATTAAGTATATGACTTGTCCAATGTCAACTGTGCAATGTACAAATTTTTCTTTTGTATTTCTGTTTTTATTTGACGGTGCTATGAATTACTTTGTAATTTTTACAGCAGATAATGAATAAAAAAAACAAAAACATTTTGACTGTATATACTGCACAGTGACATTACTTTCATATGGCATATTGTGTTTCTGGAGAGTTCTGCTGGTGTTCACTTCGCCGTTATATCAGTGTTCCAGTAAGTTCTGGTGTAGAAAGTATAGTTGCTGTAATAAACATGTCTATTTTTGCATATAAATGTTAATAACTTCACTGTTTTTTTCCCTAAAAAGTCTTAAAAATAGTTCATATAGATACTCAATCCAAAATATAAGGTTTATGCAATTATAAAGTGTTTATCATACTGTTTCAGAACAGTAGAACAGAATAGAATAATTACAGCTGAACATTTTACGAAAGCAAGTTTTTAATAAATTTGTGCTGATACTTGAAAGTACTTACATTGTTATACAAATTGAGTCCAGCTTCCTTACATCCTTTTAAGGTCTATTTTGTGCCTGGCTCTTAGGGTTTCAGATAACCCTTATCTTTTTTTCCAAGAGGAAACTCTTCTCTGATGGTTATTTTTTGTTGGTCTCATTTCTCTTGCTCTTTCTGCTGCTCACCCTTTGCTGTTTTAATCTTACTTAACCATTTTTCCTTAATTTTCCGTATAAACTCCCCCATATCCTTGATCCTTTTTATAGCTACATTGCGCCTGTTGTTAAACTGTCTGTTTCCTGTCTGCTACATAACCTCTCCCCATGTCGCAAACCCGTATCTACGATTGCCTGGCTTGTTTACACGAAAGATAGGGCAGTGTGCAAACCAAAAACCTGCGGACAAAGATAACAGGCAGATAAGGGTCCACCGAAACAAACTGAGATAAATAGAAATTTCTAGTTACTTCTGAACTGATAGAGATTGTTCGCATTCTGATTTATTTGCGAATCATATAGAAATTATCTGTGAAGTATTTAAAGAGGTGACGATTGGCCAAGAGAGAGTTAGTTGTGAAACAGTTGTTGAGTAAAAAGAGTGGTGTGTGAAATGAGAGACAGCTGAGTGTTATTGTAACGAGAGCTTACAATGTATTCTGCTGTCACTGTTATTGTCATCGACCTTGGTAGACTGATGGTGTATGTAACGTAATGCTGCTGTAATCTGTAAGAGTATTTCTATGAAAATAAAGGAGATTTTTAATTTCTGCAACTCGGCCCTTTAATTCTACGAACCCACAAAGTCACAATGGTGTCAGGAAGCGGGACGACGATATCACCGAGAAGATGGAAGAAATGAAGATCGAAATAACAATGAAGACGGAAGCTGCAAATAGCAACTTGGGCGCGACAATGACCGCGAAGATGACAGACACCAGGAATAGCAGCCGGAGGAACGAGTGAGGACCGGTGGGGCGAGAAGCATGTCGGCGCCATCACCACCATCCCCTCGAGTGACACTGCCAGCCGACGTATGGATGACTGCCTCATCGCGGACGGTTAGGTCAGAGGGAAGCTGTGCCGCGTACTCGTAGACACCGGGGCAGCCGTGACCATCATCAGACCTGACGCGGGCAAGGGTTTGCCGTCGAAGAAACCAAGCCGATCATACCAGGAAGTGACGGCATCGGGCGACACCTTTCCCGTGGAGAGGGAGGCTCTGCTGCAGTTGACCTTGGGACGGAGTGCCGTGCGTCAGTGGGTGTTCGTCGCGGAGGTGGCTGAGGAGGAATGGAACTGGATGCCCTTAGGAGCCACGAGGCGACGGTCGACGACGGCAGGAAGGTCCTGCGGCTCAGTGAAGAAGAGGTCATACTCCGGCAACCCGTAGAACGCCTTGGAATCTGCAGGGTCATCTTGAAGGAAGACGTGGGTCCCCGCGAGAAAGTAGGTGGTGGTGACGGCGCGACTGTAAGGATAGTGAATGACGAACATTGTTGCCGTGCTGAGAGGTGTCAGTGAGGCTGCTTAACATCGCGGACATCGATCGCGACTTCCAGGCCGGAACGGAGATGGGGACGTGTGAGCCCGTGGTCATCGTGACAACAATCGACAAGACACAGGAGCCGGTGCCAACGCAACACCTGGGGTCTCGGATGGAAGGCTTACTGGAGAGGGCGGCCGATCACCTGACCGCAGAACAGCTCGAGAAGGTTCGACAACTGCTGAGACGATACCAGCGCATCTTCAGCCAAGGCAGAGAAGAACTACTGCGTCACCCGGCGAGAGTTACTGGCGGTAGTAAATACCTTGGAACACTTCCTCAAGCACCTGTACGGTCAGCCATTCCACCTGAGGAATGACCACTCCGCCCTAACCTGGCTACTGAGCTTTAGAAACCTGGAAGGCCAGACAGCACGTTGGGTCCAGAGGCTGCAGGAGTACGACTTCACCTCTGAACATCGTAGAGGGAAGAACCACGGTAACGCAGACGCTATGTCCCGAAGACCCTGCCCAGAGGAGTGCGGCCAATACACAAGAGTGTAAGAGAAGGAGCGTGCCGCAGCAGTTCGAGTAGTCACGGCAGTGCTCGCGGTTGGCTGGGATAGTGCAGGCCTGAGGAGGGAGCAGCTGGCGGACGCCGACTTGGTACCACTCTTGGGGAAAGCGGAGGCAGGGACAAGGCCGGTCTGTGAGGACATCGCACCGAGGAGCTCTACCTACAAGTCGTACTGGGCCCAATGGGACTCACTGAAGACCAGAGAGGGCGTGCTGTTCCGGGTATGGGAATCACTTGATGAGAAGACGCAGAGGGAGTAGTTGGTACTTCCCCGAAGTAAGGTCCCGGAAGTCTTGGAAGAAGTGCATGCTGGTACTTCAGGAGGACACCTGGGAGAAAACCGAACAATCGAAAAACTTCAACAGCCATGGTAAGGACCGTACCAGGTGGTGAAGAGGACTAACGACGTGGTCTACTGCATCCGGAAGGTGCCCCGAAGAAAGATGGTGGTACACCTGGATCGTCTGGCCCGCTACAATGGTGCTGTTCGGGACGACCAGCCTTGAGGAGGGAGCAGTGTCGCGAACCCGTATCTACAATCGCGTGGCTTGTTTACACAAAAGAAACTATAGGAGTGCAGTGTGAAAACCAAGAACCCGCGGACAAAGATAACAGGCAGATAAGGGTCCACCGAAACAAACTGAGATAAATGGAAATTTCTAGTTACTTCTGGACTGATAGAGATTGTTCGCGTTCTGGTTTATTTGCGAATCATCTAGAAATTATCTGTGAAGCATTTAAAGAGGCGACGATTGGCCAAGAGAGAGTTAGTTGTGAAACAGTTGTTGAGTAAAAAGAGTGGTGTGTGAAATGAGAGACAGCTGAAAGTGTTATTATAACGAGAGCTTACGATGTAATCTGCTGTCACTTATTGTCATCGACCTTGGTAGACTGATGGTGTATGTAACGTAATGCTGCTGTAATCTATAAGAGTATTTATATGAAAATAAAGGAGATTTTTAATTTCTGCAACTCGGCCCTTTAATTCTATGAACCCACAAAGTCACAATATATATTGTCGTGACTGGCAGCGTACTCACAGAGACAGTACAATGCGGAGATAAAGGGTTTGCTGAAACAGGTAAAGATAGCGCGGAGATAAAACGCTTGCCGAAACAGATAAAGTTAGATAACTCGAAGATTCTAGTGCCATCTTGTTCATTCTAGAAATATGAAAAGATATATATATATATATATATATATATATATAAGAAAAGGCGACACGCCAGCGAGTCGAAATGCAAATTGATGATCGTACTCATGCAGCTGTGTTTTGAAAGTGAACTCTTTGTGGTCAACGACCTTGGAAGATTGTATTTGTGTATGTTACGTAATTCTGCTACAGTAAGGGTTGACCAAAGTGTATTTCTACGGAAATAAAGAGCATTTTGAATTTCTGCCAATTGGACTTTTAATTCTACGAACTCACAAAGTCACAATATATATAAAAGGTGATGTTTCTTATACTCATAACCCTAAACTTACTTTTTTCTTTTTTATCTTGTTAAATAAAGCACCATATAACTTAACTTAATCCTTCTTCTGTTAGTACGTGCCTACGTTTATTTCTCTATCTCTTTTTAAAAATATACCTATCTCTCTTGAGGCACTACCTTTATCATATATCTTACTTGAATTTTTCTTTGTAGACCTAAAGCCTTTTAAGTCTGTTTTCTCCGTAAATGTCTCTGACAGTCATATAATGTCCATCTCTTTATATTTCCGCGCTGCTTACCTTACTTTTTAATTTTCCTACATTCCAAAACACCTTTTAACTCCAATTTCTATCTAGTATTGAAAAAAGTGTGGGAACTTGGGATTAGAAAAGAGGTCAGTGAAACAATTGTGGAAATACAAGGAATTAGAAAAGAAATTAGAAGCGCATCTGCTAGGTAAAAGCAAAATGACTAGACAAATTGCAAAAAGGGAGGAGTGAATAGAATGGAAGAGAAGATATTAGTGAGAAAATAGGTTGAAAAAAGCAGCATCTGAAGTAAATAATTGTAATAGGGAAGGGCAGGATGTGTAGATGAGAAATATTGAAAAAGTGAGGTTAAGAATATCCAGGCCAAGTAAAGTAGTAGTAATAAGGTCAAATAAAAGGTAAGCAATAGACAGGGTAAAACAAAAATGCGGCAAATGGAAATAACTGATGCAGGTATATAAGTAAATACTGTGACTGTGGATTCGTGAAATCAAAAGTCCAGGTTACAAACAGAAAAATTGCACTTTATTTCCGTAGAAATACGCTTCGTACACATACACAATACAACATACAAATTCAACAAACACAGCTGTTTTCTCGCACGCGTTCAATTACCGACTCACTGTCTTTGGCGGGCGGGCTGTCTTTTTATAGAAAACTAACACACCAGAAATTTCTCAAACAATTGAGACCCGGCTAGAACAAAGGCGAACTCTTGAGAATTCTGTCTCTTCCTGCCCAGCATTTTGGCGAGCTTTTATCTCCGCACTGCACTGCCGTCTCTGTGATCTCGTTGTCCGCGCCGCCTCCAATCAACAATGGCCTCACGACACTGCTCCCTCCTCAAGGCTAGTCGTCCCGAACAGCACTATCGTAACGGGCCAGACGATCTAGGTGTACCACCAACATCTTCCCTTGGGGCACGTTCTGGATGCGGTAGACCACGTCGTTAATCCTCTTCACCACCCGGTACGGTACTTGCCATGGTTGCTGGAGCTTCGGGCATCATCCCTTGGTCTGGGTAGGGCGGTACAACCAGACTAGGTCACCATGCTGGAACCCTTGTCTGTTGGCTTGCCTGTCGTATCGGGTCTTCATGCGGTCGCTCGCCTTCTACATGTTTCGACGAGCCATCTCATGCATGTCGTGGGGATGGTCCACCAGGTTCTCCACATACTCGGTTGCTGGCTGTTTTGCTTCCGGGGGGGCTTCCAAAAGCCAGATCACAAGGGAGGCGTAACTCTCGTCCGAAAATTAAGCTGGCTGGCGTAATCCCAGTGGTGTCGTGTGTTGAGCGGTAGGCCAGCAAGAACAGTGGCACCTTGACGTCCCAGTCTTGCTGATGGCTGGCCACGACTTTCCTCAGGTGTTCGTCTAAGGTCTTGATGTATCTCTCCACCATGCCATCTGACTGGGGACGTAGGGGTGTTGTGCGGGTCTTGTTCACCCCAAGTCTTTCTAGTGTCCCCTTCATCAGGTTGGCCTCAAATTTGGT
The DNA here is from genome assembly GCA_030765055.1 of Mantis religiosa. Classification (NCBI taxonomy): domain Eukaryota; kingdom Metazoa; phylum Arthropoda; class Insecta; order Mantodea; family Mantidae; genus Mantis; species Mantis religiosa. The sequence goes on from CM060948.1 coordinate 341,494,852, forward strand.
GCCCTGGTCGCTGTGGAGCTCTAACGGCACCCCAAATCGGCAGAACATTTGCTCCACAAGTGGCATACACCTCCGGCCACTTGGTGAAGTAGTCCACGACCACCATTAGGTACTTGTTGCCACGGTCGGACACTGGGAATGGTGCAGCTGTGTCGACAGTGGTCGTTTCGAATGGCGCTCCGACGTTGTACTGTCGCCGCACACACATGACATTGACGGAACCATCTCTCAGCGTCTGCTCGGAGCCTCAGCCAGTAGTAGCGCTGTCGGAGTTTGTCGCTCGTTCGGTTTGCTCCCAGGTGTTGTCCTGAAGTACCGGCGTGCAATTCCTCCCAACACTTCCGGGACCTTGCTTCGGGGAAGTACCAACTGTTCTCTCTGCGTCTTCCCATCAGGCGATTCCCATACCCGGAACAGCACGCCCTCTCTTGTCTTCAGTGAGTCGCATTGGACCCAGTACGACTTGTAGATGGCGCTCCTCGGTGCGATATCCTCCCAGGTTGGTCTTGTTCCTGTCTCCACTTCTTAATAGTGGTCCCAAGTCTGCATCCGCCAGCTGCTCCCTCCTCAGGCCTGCGCTATCCCAGCCATCCGCAGGCACAGCCGTGACCACTTGGACTGCTGCGGCACGCTCCTTCTCTTCCACTCTTGTGCATTGGCCGCACTCTTCTGGACAGGGTCTTGGGGACATAGCGTCTGCGTTGCTGTGGCTCTTCTCTCTACGATGTTCAGAGGTGAAGTCGTACTCCTGCAGCCTCTGGACTCAACGTGCCATCTGGCCTTCCAGGTTCTTAAAGCTCAATAGCCAGGTTAGGGCGGAATGGTCAGTCCTCAGGTGGAATGGCTGACCGTACAGGTACTTGTGGAAGTGCTCCAATGTCTTTACTACTGCCAGTAACTCTTGCCGGGTGACACAGTATTTCTTGTCTGCCTTGAATAGCGTCTTGCTGTAGTAGTCTATCGCCCGCTCGTGTCCGTCCTGGACTTTGGATAGGACACCTCCAATGCAATGGTCGCTGACGTCTGTGTCCACAATGAAGGCGCCGCCTGGTTGTGGAAATTCCAAAATTGGAGCACTGCACAGGGTCACCTTCAGGTGCTGGAAAGCGCCTTCGGCGTCATCCGTCCACGCATAAGGTTGGTGTTCCTCTGTCAGGTGGGTGAGGGACTTGGCAATGTTGGACAACCCCTTTATGAAACGTCGTTAATAATTGCACAACCCCAGGAAGCTGCGGAACTCTCGCTTATCATTTCGACGAGGCCAATTTCTCACAGGCTGGGTCTTCTCCGGGTCTGTGGGCACTCCGGTGGGTGAGACTATGTGGCCCAAGTAGTTAACTTCCTTGCGAAAGAGCTGGCACTTCTTTGCATTTTGCTTCAAATTGGTCGCCTGTAGTCTCTGCAACACTTTGGCCAGGTTGACGAGATGGTCTTAAAAGGTCTTGCCGACGATGATGTCCAGGTATAGCAAGCAGGCGTCATAAGTCAGCCCTCTCATCACTGATTCCATTAGGCGTTGGAAGGTAGCTGGTACGTTCCAGAGACCAAAGGGCATAACTGTGAACTGCCAAAGCCCTTGGCTTGTCGAGAATGCAGTCTTTTCCTTGTCTCGCGGCTTTAGAGCCACCTGCCAGTTACACGACTTCAGGTCCAGGGTCGAGAACCACATTGCACCAGCTAGCGTGTCCAGGTTGTCGTCAATCGGGGTATGGGGAAGCAGTCCTTCCGGGTAACGGCGTTCAGCTTCCTGTAGTCCACGCAGAAGCTTAGCTCGCCGTTCTTCTGTCACCAGAACTACAGGGGAACACCAAGGGCTGTCAGACTCTTCAATCACTCCCTGGATTTCATGTCATCTACCACATCCTGTACCAGCGCTTGTTTCGCCAGCGGAACGCGTCTAGGTGGTTGCCGAATGGGCCGGGCGTCTCCGGTGTCGATGTGGTGGAGCATGCGGTCGGTGCGGTCGTAGTAACTGTCACCTTGGCTGAAGACGCGCTGGTATCTCCTCAGCAGTTGTACTTTCTCCAGCTGTTCTGCGGTCAGGTGGTCGGCCGCCCTCTCCAGTAAGCCTTCCAGCCGGGGCCCCAGGGGTTGCGTCGGCACTGGCTCCTGCGTGTTGTCGATCGCGGTTACGCTGACTACGGGCTTGCACGTCCCCAGCTCCGTTCTGTCCTGGACGTCGTGATTGGTGTCTGCCAGGTTGAGCAGCCTCACTGGCACCTCTCGGCACGGCAATAATGTCCTGGCTACACAGAGTCCGTGTACAGGCATCTTCTGGTCCAGCATCATGCTCTTCGTCCGCTTGCCTTCCAGTCGTGCCGTCACCACCACCTCGCTTCTCGTGGGGTCAACGACGTCTTCCTTCAGGACGACCCTGCAAATTCCATGGCACTCTTCGGGCTGCCGGAGTATCACCTCTTCTCCATTGAGCCACAATATCTTCCTGCTGACGTCGAACGTCGCCTCGTGGCCCCTGATGGCATCCAATCTCAGTATCACCTCAGCCACCTTCGCGACGAACACCCACAGACGTACGGCACTCCTTCCCAAGGCCAACTTCAATAGGGCCTCCTCCATAGGCAAGGTGTCGCCCGATGCCGTCACAAGCTGGTATGGTCGCCTCGGCTTCCTCGTCGGCAAACCCTTGGCCACGTCAGGTGTGATGATGGTCACGGCCGCCCCGGTGTCCACCAGCACGCGGCACGACTTTCCTCTTACCTAACGTCCGCGATGAGGCTGTCATCCATGCGTCGGCTGACGTCGCGCTGTTTCACTCGAGGGGATGGTGGTGAAGGTGCCAACGTGTCCCTCTCCACAACCGCCCTTACTCGTTTTCTGGCTGCTCTTCCTGGTGTGAGCAGTCTCTCTCCAGCTGTCCACATCCCAACACAGGCTACTAGGTCTTCGCCGGCGTCCCTCGGCTGGTCTTCTGTCTCCGGTGTAGTGGACAAAAAAAAAAGCCCCCTAGCTTGTGCAGTCACAGACTAGGGGGCTCCCACCTCTTTAAAGTCGGTATCTAAATTTTTTGACCGAGTCCTAAATACAATTTAATTACAATTTAATTATTACAGGACTAATTTATAATAATTAACAATTATTATAATATTACATAGGATTATTGATTATAATTTACATGCATTGAAAACTACTATAAAACATTTTATGTTTAATTTAAAAAGACACATGCAAATTTACAATAATTTAGCCCATGCAGAGATGTAGCTATTTAATAATAATACAAAAGGATAAAATATAATAATTTAATAATTTAATAAAGAAACAATCGATGAGGGAATTCAAGATCCTAATTAAACCATTATAAAAGAAATATAATTAGCGCAATTGCGTAATAAAATTTTGCCCAGTTAGAGTCCATAAAATTCTTTGTATTTATTTTTAGAAAACTAGATAGTTATTTTATTTAAATGATAGTATAGTTTCTTTTTCCTGATTATTTCATTTAACACTCTCGTTCTCGACGTCGGGATAGCTGTCACCTAGGCCGCCTCTATTAATGCTGTCGTTAGGGCCTCGTGGATGGTTTTGTAATCGCCGAGCATTAGGCGCCGACGAATTTCCGTGTCTCGTACCCCGTCGACAAATGTGTAGGCCGCATCTCGGGATACAAACTCTGGTGGGAGGTCGATTAGGGCTTTGCTGGCCAGCTGCTCGATTGCCAGGGCGAACTCCTGCAGCGTGTCCCCTGGCTGCTGTGACCTTGACTTCAGCTGGCTGCGGTACGCTGCGGCTAAGTGGTGGTTCCCAAAGCGATTCTGCAGGTCCTCCCAGATGTCCTTGGACGCTGCTGCTGTCTGGACCGCGTTCAGAACTTCTGCGGCTCGTCCCTGCAGACTAGCTATTAGCTGTGCGGCCTCTTCCTCTGGTGACCCCTTGCGGTGTTTGGCCACCGTGTCGAATCGACGGCGGAAGACTTAGAAAGTTGTCACGCCATCATATTTAGGAGGTTTGAGGCGCGCAGATTTGTCGCGTCCCGGCGCGTCGGTCATCAAGTCCTTCAAATTCCTGCCGACGATGTCTTCTACCATGGCGTTCAGGGACTTGGTGTCACTGTTGGCCTTTCCCTCCAGGTCGTTAACGCGGCTTGGCAGGTCTTCGACGCGCTCACCAAGCTCGTGACGTCCTCCCTTACGTCGGCCAACTGCTCTTCAAACTTTGCGGCGAGGACCTCGTTTGCCGCTTTAATTTCCGTGGTCAATTCGGTCTTCATTTCCTTCAGTTCCGCGGCCAGGTTGTTATTTGCCGCTTCTGTTTTCACAGCAAGGTTGTCATTTGCTGCTTTCATTTCCGAGGTCAGTTCGGCCTTCATTTGCATCATCTTCTCCAAAATCTTTTCCAATGCATCCTCCATGTCGTCGCACTTCTGACACCAGTTGTGACTTTGTGGGTTTGTGAAATAAAAAGTCCAGGTTACAAACACAAAAATTGCACTTTATTTCCGTAGAAATACGCTTCGTACACATACACAATACAACATACAAGGTCAACAAACACATGTTTTCCCGTACGCGTTCAATTACTGACTCACTGCAGGCAGGCTGCCTTTTTATAGATTAATAACACACCAGAAATTTCTCAAACAATCGAGACCCGGCTAGAGCAAAGGCGAACTCTTGTGAATTCTGTTTCCTCCCGCCCACCATTTCAGCGAGCTTTATCTCCGCACTACACTGCCATCTCTTTGATCTCATTGCCTGTGCCGCCTCCAATCAACAATGGCCTGGCGATAAGACCAATAGCTATTAAAAGGAGCAAACATGTACCAGGCATGTAAATGTTTGCCCTGTTAGGAAAAGGACCAGAGCTCAGCTCAGGGGTAGCCCCAAAAAAAATATATTGTGACTTTGTGGGTTCGTAGAATTAAAAGTCCAATTTTCAGAAATTGAAAATGTTATTTATTTTCGTAGAGATACACTCTGTTCAATCATTACGTAACAGAACTACGTCACATACACAATCTACCAAGGTCGATGATCACAACAGCATTCTGATTACATCTGTTTACAACACTCCTGTTACAACATCTCTTTATACTACAGACTGTTTACGACTCACTCTTGGCGAGTCGTCACCCCCTTAACCGCTTCGCCGATGGCCATTTAAACCCTCCAGGGGCCGGCAACGGATACCCAATAAACAGAACAGGACATTTAAATTGTTAAATGCTGTAAAAATGCATCATAAATACAATTCCGTATCTTCCGTATTTATTAAGCTATTTAAACGAAACAAAAACTGGTTTAAAACTCATTAAAGGCAGTATAAATCTACAGTAACAATAAAGTAGAGACTAAATTAATAAATTGTTGAAATTTCACTACTTTGTTTCACTGTAGCAAAAGCCATTCTTTGTGCCGAACGCGCCTAATATGTGAATCACTTTGTTTTGTGTGTATACGAGCCATAGTATGTATGTATAGCTACGTAAGCGACTTCTCAGGTTCAAGTTTAGTTTATTTATGCTATGCCAAGCGATAATATGACGAGAATATGTTGCGTCACACACTCCCACACTGGAATGAAAACTCTGTCAGCATCTGTTATTACAGTGTTTCTCAACCAAGGTTTCTGGTAGCCTTATGCAGCAGTTTTCGCTCTGTATTTCAGATATTTATACTCTCTCTTTGTTCAGTGATTTCTTGAAGCTATCAAGAGCTAAATGTATGGCACATTTGAAATTGTTAAATTTCAATGTTAACCATGACTTATCCCGGTAATGTAGCAAATAAATTAGCTTGGGTATGATGTGTACAGGCTTCTGATATTACTGTAGAAAATCTGGAAGATTTGTTGTACGATTATGGAGATGTTTAGGACATACGTAGCAGTGACGTGTACTGGTCTACAGCTGGCATGTTAGCTACTCCATTGTTTGGGGAAATGGCGGGTCAAATATGCGTGATACGGATCAGCTATTACCAGCTATCCCTCTTTACGGAAAAGAGTTAAATGGTAAAAAAAAAGTATTTTTATACCACTGGATGTAACTATGCACAGTTGTTTAGTAATTTTCAGAGCTGTAAAAGACATTCATCTACCTGTACTTGCGCGTATAAAGAGCTCGTAACCTAATTGAGTATTATAATACTCAGAGGCCTCTTTATACTAGGGGGTGGCAAAATTCACCACATCATCCCTCATACTTGAGAGAAAACACTTTCCTAAAAGTATACCACCCACACCCAAAAAAACTTGTAACCATTTCGAAAATGTGGAGTGTGTTGCGAAAAAGAAGTTCGCAAGGAAACCAATATTATTGGGTGTGAATCTGCAGATGTGCCCTTGGGTGTTTATCCAGGTTTGGAGGTGTACAATTCAAAAAGAAACCTTTAAGGATACGTTTACAATCCTTATAGAACTAATTTAAATTCATTGTAAAACAGCAAGATTAAAATAATTGGCGTTACATGAGCATTAAATGCATGTATGCGCAGGACGTCTATACACGTCCATATCGGTTTGGGGCCTTTTAACTTGGACGTCATATGACGTCCATATCGGCGAAAGGGTTAAATACCTCCACTGATAATTCCAGACTGTTCCAAAACAACCAAGAAACCGCACGCTCTCCATCAATCAAGATGTTACCAGAATGTTCTAACTTTATGTTTTGGCATGCCTTTTATCTCAGCCCTAAGTTTATCTGCTTATGCAAGCTCTTTTTATCTCTGTGATACTCCATCCGTCTGTTGTGTGCACAAGCCTTGTTATTGTGATTGGGTTCGTAAAAATATATATATATATAGTACATAATAAATCATATGCTGTCATCTAGAATTCACTTAATTTAAACTTCTCCATCTTTCTCTATCTTGTTTCTCCCTTCTCCCCATGGCTTCTGCCCTTACTGCACTTTTGAAGCTAATATTATCTTACATTGCAGGTATCCGGAATGTGCTGGTCCTGTTCTGTGCCATCATGACAGAACATAAGATACTGTTCCATTCAAAGAGCTACACTCGTCTGACAGAAGGATGTCGAGCTCTCACAGCACTCATGTATCCCTTTCGTTACACACATGTTTACATTCCACTTCTTCCTGCAGCTCTCGTTGAGGTCCTGTCAACACCAACACCATTCATAATGGGTGTACACTCTTCTCTCAAGTCAGAGGTTGCAGAATTGGTGAGTACACAAAACCATTATCTTGCCCCCAAGAAATGCTCTGTTATATTGAAAAAGGCCACAGAATTTTCCCCATTAAAAATAATGATTATTTAAAATTTTCTCAATCAGCTTTGATGTTTCTCCAAATATCCATAGTATGTGTATTTTTAATATCAACATTTCGAAATTGTAGGACAATTTTTGTGTATTTTGTGGTTTTTGATAGGCTTAGCACTTGATCATCATGGTATTATATGTGATCTGGCCTGCAAGAGAGTATATCTTATTTCTGCACCAAACCCCACCTATGCTGCATTAGATTACTCGGAAGTGTTTTATTGTGAGGCTTGAAAGATACAGCAGCATATTTAGTTCATTCTTTGGTACAGCATCAGTTAAAGTTAAACAGAAAACCAAAGAATTCAATTCAATTTATCAAAATTTTACTGTATTGGAACACCTCAGTGAGGCAAAACATAATTAAATTATAGATGAGTCGTATTTTTTACACATAAGCTTCACTTATGTACTATCTTTCAAGAAAGTAAATGTACACTTTCCGTAGGTCAGTATCACTCAGACATTCCGTGACTAGGTGGTATGAAAACTAAATCGGCCATGTTCGTAGATTTATAGTTTCATGGTTGCCATTTTAACCTGTAACTCACTTCGAAGATTTCTAAGGCTATATTAACCCAGTATAACAAAAGATTGAGTATTTATCACAAAGTAAGTAATAATTATCTTGCAGCTGAGCTATTAACTACATGGCGTTGGAAAATGTGCAAGAAAATGGAAAACACGTGGAATTATGATTTTAACAGAAACAGTATATATGTGTTATATAAGGGAAGCTATCTTAACTGCTCTCGTAGCTCAGGGGCAAAACATGGGCTGAGATAAGCGAGACCATGCTTCAAGGTTTGAACCCTAACATGTGGGCATAATTTTTAACTCCAAATTTCTTAGTTTGTTGGATGCAGTAATGAACTAATTTACAACTGTTCTCTTGTAGCTAAGCTAAATGGCATTGCAGAGTGCCAAAGAAATTGGAAAACACATGGAATGGTGATTTTAATAGAACCAACAGGTATATATTGTATATAACCAGCGCTTCACATCTGTTGGCGTAGCTCAGTGGTAAAATGCACACTGTGTCAAGTAAACTGATGATTTGCGGTTCGAACCCTCAACACCACCTGGTATTTCTTGCGCATGTGCAAAATATTGCTGGAAGTAATGCACTGCATTTGTATCTTTCACTAAGACTTCATCATAGAGAAATAGCATGCCACGTCCACGAAGTTGTGTGGAGCTGACTGCAGCTCAAAAGGGTGAAATGGTGAAGCCCTGGCATCAGATGTGAGGAACCAGCCTTTAAGACACAGGTCCATCTTTCTAGATAAAGCATTTGAGTATGGTTGCTCATATGAAACCATACGCCAACAATTGAAGGATACCAGTATTGCATCACATCGTCCTGCCACTAAGCTCTTTCTTACAGAGGCACACAAAGCAAGACGATTACAATGAGCACAGCGCAATTACGACCTTCCTTAGGCTTATTGGGACCTAGTAATCTGGAGTGACGAGAAGGTATTTTGATCCAACCAGCAAGGGACTCTATGTCTGTATAGACCACGAGGAACTAGATACGAACCTCAACACGTCGTTTGAGCAGCATATTCGGGAAGAATTTCAGCACAGTTCTGGGCCTACATGACAGCATCAGGTCCAGGGGAGTTAATTCAAGTGCCAGAGAGAATGAGTGCAGTCTATGTAGACATTCTCGAAAACACTTTGCTACCATCCCTTCGTACTAGGTTTCCAGAACAAGAACAAGTAAGTGAAGTTTGAGTGTAAACATAGTGACTCATAAATCAAACTCAAATATGAGGAACACTTCACTGTTAATAATGATTCTGCTTTTAATATTTAAGAAGAGTATATATTTATGCACGACAACAGTGGTGTGCATACTGCAAATATCACCCAGGATTGGCTAACGAGGCATCCAGAAATAATATGCATGGACTGGCCACCAAAGTCTCCCGATCTAAACCCCATTGAACATATATGGGCCTTCATGGTGAAAGAATGGTAAGAACGTCGACCAGACAGGGTTCAAGAAAATTTGGTTGCTCACGTGATGGAGCTATTGCAACATTATCAGCAGAATCCAAACCGGTGTTCTGTATTGGTTGCAAACATGCACAAAAGATTAAATTATGTAATCATAGCTGGGGGCGATTACTCCAGGTTCTAAATCACAAGATTTCATTTCTTTTGTTCAGTCTTTGTTTCCACAAATCATTGTTTATTCTAGAAAAAATATGTTTTCTATAAATCTCAAGTGTTTCATAATTTAATTCATTTGTTGATGTATGACGTTGACTTCATGAAGAAATGACAGCGTTTTACTTTGTTTCCTAAGCAACATTAATCTTTGTATATCGTCTTCTTTTTGTAATTCCTAATAATGGCTATTTGTAACTACGGTTACACAGAATATCTTTTCAGTTTTATGTCTTATACTCCACTGGATTATACAGTTATATTGAAGCTCTAAGTTTGTTTTTCTCAAGATGAGAATTATTCAATTTCTTCTTATTTCAATATTAGCTTATTGTTAGAAAACATGGGTGGTATACAGCGTTTAGGAGTTGGCTCCATTAAAATTATCAATCACCCTTCTGGAAACTTCCGGCATTCTTTTCGAAAACATGTTATTAACTTAGTTGCAAGAGAGAAAGTATAATTTCATTCGTTACGGAGTCTTACAAAATAAAAGCTTTGGAATAAAAATTATGACTACATACTAGGTTTCGAACCATGAACCCTCAGCTCAGTGATAGCATGTATTTTGCCACTGAGCTGCGATAACATGTGTTTGTAGTAGGTTATATACAACAAGATATTGGCTCTGTTAAGCCGCCGTTCTACCTGGCATTCATCTTCTTGCTAATTCTCCAATGCCATTAGTAACAGCTTACCCCAAGAGAACAGTTGTAAATTTGTTCGTTGCTTAATCTAACAAATTAAAAATATGGAATAAAAACATATCCACAGGATGGTACTCGAACCATGAACCCTCGTAATATTTATCACAACGCGTGCTCTCTCATTGAGCTATGTGAGCACTTAAGAAAGCTTGCTTTATATACAATATAGATATTGGTTCTGTTAAAATCATAATTCCACGTGTTTTCCGTTTTCTTGCACATTTTCCAATGCCATGTAGTTAATAGCTCAGCTGCAAGAGAATTATTACTTACTTTGTGATATATACTCAATCTTTTGTTATACTGGGTTAATATAGCCCTAGAAATCTTTGAAGTGAGTAACAGGTTAAAATGGTGACCACGATACTTTACATCTACGAACATGGCCGATTTAGTTTTCATACCTTCTAGTAATGGAACGCCTAAGTGATACTGACCCGCGGAAAGTGTACATTTATTTTCTTGAAAGATAGTACCTATACTGAGGACATGTTTTGCGAACTAATGTTCGCATCGTCAGTCACATGAGTCGCAATAGAGCTGATGATGCGATATGTTTGTGAAACATATCCTCGATATAGGTACGTGTAAAAAAAATCAACTCATCTCAGCTCATCTATAATTTAATCAATTCAATTTGTTTACCCTTGTATAACTTGTACTACAAGCCTAGAACATTGTCAGACAACAAGTATACTGTATACAGGTATTTTTAACTCAATAACTCTTGTGGTCTATATCTGCAGTTTTCAATTAAATACGTTTTTAGCTCAAAGTATAAACTTGAAAGAAGCGTAGGGACAGTGAAGCACAAATTAGCACAAAAGTGAATCGAGAAGATATTGACACTTTGCTTCACTCACACTGTTTATTCACAGGATATGTTTCAAGAGCTCTTGCTCCTATCATCAGCTGATACTCAATTAGTGCAAGTAGTAGTGGTTTCCTCTTTCTCCGTATTGTCAATAGATGGCGTGATGTACTTGTCAAAGATGTCCGGTGGTGGAGTTTCAAAATTCATGACTCTATGATGATTTTGGTTAATGAAGTTTTTTTTCCCCATACGGAAAGGTCTATGGGGTGATTAACATATTTTATTTGAGATCTTTCTAAGTTGATGTCATGTCTAGTATTCAAAAAATGAAAAGCTACTGCTGATTTTTCTGTTTCACCATTTTTAATGTTTCTTATATGTTCTTTAGTTCTGATGTTAATATTTCTTTTTGTTTTTTCCTATATAAATTTTAGGGCAAGTTTCACATTTGATCTCATAGATTCCTGGTTTTTCTTTGGTAGTGATTGAATTTTTGGGAGGGCCTTTTAACAAATTTCTGATATTAAACCTATTTTGAGGTGCAAGAGTTATGTTGTGTTTTGAGAAGATTTTTTGGAATTTGTTATAGGCTGATGGATGGAAGGTGAATTTTTTAAAAAGTTTTTTCTCTTTTTCTCCTGTAGGTTCTAGGGTGGTGGTTTCTTTTATTTTCTTAGCTTTGTTGAGTCTGTTAACTGTTTTGTCTACTAAATTTGGGTTGAAACCACTGGATATAGCTACTTTTTTATGTGTAGGTATTCTTCTTGATAACCTTCTCTGTTTAGTGGAAAGTTGATCATCCGAAAGATTAAAGTGTTGAAAATGGCATGTTGGTGTTGTTTTGGGTTGAAACTGTTTTTCTTAATATAATTATCTGTGTGTCGGTTTCCTGTAAATACCAAAAGTGAGTTTATTGTTAATTTTTTTGATCTTGATGTCCAAAAAGGGAAGCACACCATCCTCTTCTGTTTCCAATGTAAATTTTATAGCTGGATTTTGTATATTCAAAAGTCTAAGACCATCTTGTATGAGTTTTTTAGGTACTATTGCATACGTTTTTAGCTGTTTGCTGGGAGTTTTTTCCCAAATAATAAACAAGAAGATGCACCCGAATGGGCATTAAGTTCACACTTTCACTTTTTGTTTTTGCTGTACTGAGAGATAGATTGCACTCTGTATTGATACATTTCGGATGTGATATATTCACTGGTTCCCGCACACTTCATAATAACGGCTTTAACACAGCTCGTGGTATTTCTTGTTTTTACATAGTTCATGATGGAAGCCATGAGTTGCTAGTTTTATGATGATATGTCTCTGGGATTGGTTATCCTTGGTCCAAGATCTTTCCAGCATTGCATTATAGGTGTAGAAACCCTCATGTATCTCCCTCCTCTTCATTCTTCTCTCTTCTAATACTTCCACATATGGGTCGGTAGATGGCAGCAGATATGTCTTCCAAGAAGAAAGTCTCGTAGAATTTGGTGTTTTTCCCTACACCCATCGCCTTCTTTAGATACCTCACTTTTACCTTCTCCAGCCTTTTAAGGTCACCTTTTTTCATCATCTCCCATATTAGTTCTCCACCGTGCAGTGTTATCGCACTATTTTCGCCCAAAACAAGATCATTGCTGTGTCAAGAGCTAGTAATTGTAGGTTCTTTATATTGTACATGGCCTGTGAAGGCAGTGTGTGTCTTGAACAATGAAATTGTTGCAATGTGACTCCCAGGTATTTGAAGCCATTTACTATCGCCATTGAAGTTCCATAGAACCTTAGACCATCATTTGGGGGTAGTCTCTCTCTGTGAAATATCATATGCACAGTCTTTGCTTCGGTAATAACAAATTTATTGTTGTCCGCCCACTCTTGCAATCTTTCAAGTGCTACTTGTAGTTCCTCTTAGTCTGGTGAGCCCATCACCATGTCGTCTGCATACATAATCACATTTGTTAGTTGCAGGCCAGTTACTGTTGTAACTATGTCAGCAGTTACGATGTTGAATAACAGTGAGCTGATGGGTCTCCCTGTAGTACCCCACTTGTCTGTCTTATATTTGCTGAGGAGGTCACTCCGTCTTCGATTCGGATTAGATTGTATGACAATATGCTTGTAATCACTCCATTAATGTGGGGATTGTTGGTGTTTGCGCTTTCAACCTTTTGCATTAATATTCGCTTATTTATCTTGTCAAAAGCCTTCTTATAATTTATGAATACTTCATAATAGTATTTTCCTTTCTATCCTCTTGTGGCATTCTCAATGTACATCAGCAGATTTTCTACCGCTGAGTGCTTCTTCCATGTCAAAAACTAAACTGACACTCCAAGATTTGGCTTTCAGTGATTTTCATTAATTATTTTGTTAACAATTGTGAGAAAATTATGAATGAGTTATTTTCCAGGGCTATACCTCTGTACATGTTGTGATCTTCTCTGTCTCCTTTTCCTTTATACAAGGTTTTAGAAGCCCTCCAGGGTGTTGGTATGGATTGTGTGCTAAAACACTTATTTAAAATATCCATCCAGACTTCTCTATTAGCTATTCCAGAGACACTTTGATGTGCTCTGTAAAGATTCTGTCTGGTCCGGCCTCTTTGTTGTTCTCATGCTGTTCACTGTTTCTCGGACTTCTGTCTTGGTGAACAGGAAATTGGTTTGTAACTCAGTCCTCTGTTGTGAGATTTGAAGAGCTGCATCTGATTTTTGGGTATTTAGAACTTCCATAAAGTGGCTTTCTCATCTGTCCATTGTTATCCCCTGACATTTGGTGTGTGTCTCCTTTTCAACACCAGGAAAGGGTCTTTCCTGGCATCTTCTGTTATCCTTCTTGCTTCCTTCTTCATGTAGTCGGCTCTTTTCTTTTTAAGGAGTGATTTGTAAGACTTTCTTTTCTTTGCATATATCTTGAGATCCTTGTGGAGTTTAGAGGTTTTTGCTTTGTAGAGCAAGCTTAAGGTCTCCTTTCTTAGGAAGTAGCAATATTTGTCAAACCACACTTGTGCCTTCCTCTGGTGCTTGATGGTGCTGGCCATCTGTAGCACCTTGAGGGCTGAGTTGAGCACTAGTTCTGTCTGTCCCATTGAGTTAGCCATCTCACTTAAGTTCATCTTTTGTTTCTCTAATTTTTTCCAAGTTCAACCTCCTAGAAATTATAGGCTTTTCTTTTTTATATGTCTGCGTGTACTGACCAACAATTTGGTCACAATGAGTATGTTTTTCTTATGAGAGAAATAGTCAAGCTCCACAGACCTTTTTGTATTTTGACATATAAACCTTTCCCTCTTACAAGTATTATGTTGATTGCACTTGCTCTATTGGGAGCTATGTACTTTAATAGGTCTTTCTTGTTTACCAAGATGAAGCCTTCATCTCTTAGTGCATCTAGCACTATTTCAGTCCTTGTACTTGGAATGTCAAGACGGTAAGTCAGGTCTCCTGCAAGTACAACATTTTCTTCATCTCTTACTCATTTAGTTGCATTCATAATGATCTTGACTGCATCTTTGGTGGAGGATTGGGATGATATATACACTTATTATTGTTACGTTATCTGCTTTTACGATGATCAGGTTCTCTTCTTTGTAAATGTCTGTTATGAACTTGAGCAAGTTTGTGGTTTTCTCTTGTTACAGATGGATGTGATTGTAGCAGATCTAGATGGAGGTTCGATTACTGTACCTGATGGTGTATCGTTACCACTGCTTCCTGAGCCATTACTCAGTCATACCCAGGAATCTCTGAGTCTCATCTTACAACCGGAACTGAGTTGTGCAGATCATGCCTTCCCACCAGCTTCAATACGCGTTACACCACCTGCCATGCTGGACAAAGAGATCCGAGCTGTATTCATGAGGACATTTGCACAGTTGCTACAGGGATACAGAAGTTGTCTGACCATCATAAGAATACATCCTCGACCTGTCATCACCTTTCATAAGGCAAGTTCTCTAAATGAATGCTAATAGAAGCGTATTGAAAGGTCTGTTTAGTAAGAATTACATTCCATCCAAGAAATACATGTTTTGGAACCCGTGAAACTTACGAGAAAAGCTCTGTTAGAAAAAGTGAACAGTATAATCAGTATTTCCAAGAATGTGGCACTTCACATTATCCTTTATGTGGAACATCAATTTTCTTAAAAATGGGTGTAATGATTTTGGTTAAAATACCACATGTTTAAGATATTTTCATGATAAAATCTAAATCTTATCCCCAGAGATTATCTTTATTCAAGAGGACTTCTGCAGAACTGGTCAACCATAAGAGATACACAAAATCCTACTACACAAAAATGTAGATCTTGTTAATAAAAGAAGCACAATTTTTCTTTTAAATTGTCTAATGCTTATGTTTTATCAAATGGGAAGCCGTTATTCACTTTTCTAAGGGAAGAGAATTTGAAAGCCAACACATAGTGACCATCTCTTTAAAGATTGAAGCCTTGCCCCTACAACAAAAATAGGAGTAAAGAACATGAAGTACTGTGAGAATAGTTTGTACAAGAGTAGTTCTCTTCCAGTAAAGATTTATATTCCCATTTGTAACTTAGCTTTTTCTATCTTCCTCTTTTACTGCATTCCTCCAGTTTTTTAACTTTTATACAGTTTCCTTCTTATAGTCCTACAATCATTATCATACCTTCCCTCATCTTTTCTTTCCGTCTACTCACATTACTAAGGCCCAGATCTTAACATCCTAAGGAATGGTAAAAAATGACCTTAGAGTAATGACTTTATCACCTAATATTGTATTTAAAATGGTGTAAAAGAAGAAAAAAATGAGTTAAACCTTCATCTGTTGATATCCTTGTAAATTTAACATGTACTTTATCACTGGATACTGAATTACAATGCTTTTGAAACAGCTCTAGCTGTTTAAGGTCTATTACGGACTAGGGAAGTCTGTTTCAACATCAATAAAAGATATTGAGCCATTAAAGCAACAAATATTGCTTTTCTTCATCGAGGGAATACTTCTTACCTAACGGTGCTCAGCAATCATGCATTGTTCTTATTCAACACATTTTTACATTCTAGCAAAGACAGTTTCCCCTTGTCATAGGCATGGTGCGTTCCTTAAGAGTAGCCAGTATATCTGCCATCCTTCATTCCTTTAGATGACAAGTTCCTCTTTTCCTACCTTTACATACAATGGATGCAAACTGTTCAGTTGGACAAGTCCAAATGTTTAGCAAAATGGAATAGAAGAGCCACATTCCAATAGATTTCCAAGATGTTTTTATATTCTGAAGTTCTGATACTTTTGTTTTATTAATATAAAAATAATGCAACCAAACTTGCAAAAAATGACAATGTGTGAAAATATGTGTATTAGATAAAAATGTCTAAAAAGCATAAAAAAGGCCCTTAAAAGTGGTTTGATTTCACCCATAATGCTACAAGCTATATTTATTTTCCTTCCTATCTCCCTAGCATCGTCAGACAAAAATGCAAAGTTGCCAAAATCCTGGTGCTTTTCATTACTAACATTTGTACCAACCCTAATACTTTTCCTATATTTTACTCCATCATTACTGATATACATCTGTCTATTACAGAGGGTTGTTTCTGACCTTTAATAACAAAAGACTTTAAGTTAATTGGGAGTCGATTAATAACACAAAACAACACTCACTTTTAAATTTTCCCGGAACCGGTTTCTGAGGCCTTCCCTCTATCTTCAGCCGGACATCGACTAGTTCTCATTGGTGTAGCTGCACCAATGAGAACTAGTCGATGTCCGGCTGAAGATAGAGGGAAGGCCTCAGAAACCGGTTCCGGGAAAATTTAAAAGTGAGTGTTGTTTTGTGTTATTAATCGACTCCCAATTAACTTAATTTATACAACAACACTGTTTTCAACACTTCCATGAAAGGATTTACAAAAGACTTTGTTTCAACCTTACAAAAAGCTCTTGTCTCCACTGCTGGTCATACTCTATTTGTTGTACCTTCATCCAAGCAATGACTGTTTTCCAATGTGTAAGGACTATGTTACAATGAAGTACAAAATTAATATAATTTTGAGTTGAACTAATACTCAATGCTCCACTTATTGCTAGTATTTACCTATTATGTGTTTCAAATGGGAAGAGTTCTCGTCTGCAGCCAATCAGATGCGTTACAGCCTTCACCGTTGGCACCTCGTTATCCCTACTCTTTTAATATTTCCCCCCCCCCCTCTCTCTCTCTCTCTCTCTCTCTCTCTCTCTCTCTCTCTCGCACACTTGCAAGTGTTTGTGCCGCTAGACGTAAAGGAATGCAAACTGAATTTTCCAAAGTTTTATAATAATGCAGTTGTTGAAATCACAATTGCAACATGGATATTTGTATATTACAGAAATGTTTTAAATATTTAGTTTAAAGTTACTTATAGTTTATGAATTACTTACTTTTCTAATCCAACAAAAATACCAGCGGTGCATCAAGTATAGCTGTGAATGTTACTTACGTTAAGAGCTAATTTGTCATTGCCATTGTCTTTAAACTCTTGAGTACTGCAAATTTATGATCAGAGGTTCCAAAATCTCGTTGCGTGCTATTTCTTTCCAAAAGTTATCTTCCTGTAGTTTATCTTATGTCTCATGCAGTTTTCCCAGTCTTGTGTTCTTGTGAATTTCTTCGTGAATAAGTCTTTGAATGTCAGTTTAAAAATATTATTTCTGTTTACAACATAGTTTGAGCACACATTAACTCAATTGAATTGTTCTAGCAGTAGTAAGGGGGTGCGAAGGTGGATCACGTCTTATTGATCCTGCTGGTACACTTTTTCATGGAAGAGTAACTGAATAATGCTGTTTTGAGCTCTCTTGAGTAAATAGAGATTATGAACCATTTATAAACAATGATATAATGTGACCAGACACGTTCTGCCAGACTAGCAAGAAGTGTATCATTTCCTCTCATGGAATTTAACAAACACCTGGGCTTATTCAAAGTACATATTTCTTTTACCATGTCATTTTTTTTATTTAGTTATTTGTCAATAGACTGCAAAGCAGTTTCTGACATTGCCAATTAAATCTAAAAGTTTACAATTACAGAATATAGAGCAAAATATAAACAGTATAAAAACATATTTACAGATCATCAACTTTGTACAAACATTTATCCATTAAAAAGTATTTTAATTTGTTTTGAAATTGCTTTGTACCATTTAATGCTTTAATTGATATTGGCAGTCTATTAAATAAAATCTGTCCCATTATAAAAACATCTTTATCAGTAGATCG
Source organism: Mantis religiosa (assembly GCA_030765055.1). NCBI lineage: Eukaryota > Metazoa > Arthropoda > Insecta > Mantodea > Mantidae > Mantis > Mantis religiosa. Next base: position 341,513,025 of record CM060948.1, read on the forward strand.
TTTAGAAGTACAGTCTCTAAAATAGTCATTGTTGCGTCTGGTATTATAATTGTGTACATCAGCAGTCTTCAAATTTACCTTACTTACAACAAAAAGAATTGCTTTATATACATATAGTGAGTATAGTGTGAACATTTTGTTTTCTTTGAAAATATCTACAAAAGAATCAGTATTTTTTAAGTTAAAAATTATCCTAATACACCTTTTCCGTAGAATGAATACTCTGTCCAGTTGTCCCTTGGACAACTTCCCCATATTTCAATTCCATATGATAGGTATGGGAAGATAACACCATAATAAATATTTTTTAGTAGTTTGCTATCACTGATTGGCTTAAAGTGCCTAATTAGAAATATTGATTTACTAATTTTTTTACATAGATAATCAATGTGACTACACCATGTCAATTTATTGTTCATTTAAAGCTCTAGGAATTTATGGCCACTTATATCCTTTATGCTAGAGTTATCTATCTGTAGATTGATGTTAAAGTGAGTCTTATTTGTCAGGCTAATTTGCATTGATGTGGTTTTTTCCATGTTGCATTTGTGGTTGTTTTTGTCAAAATAATTTAACAAACGTTCTCCCAGAGAGCTCATATCCTGAATTAAATTCTTGTTATTTGCAGCAGAGCAGTTGACAGTTGTATCATCTGCATAAGATATTATACTTGCATTGTGCGTAGTAGGTAAATCATTTATATACATAATGAACAGAATTGGTCCTAAAACACTACCCTGAGGAATCCCGTACAAGTGGAGTAATAGATGTTTTGATAGTTTGCATTTTGGTAATTAATTTGTGTGTATTGTGTTCTACCTTTCAAGTAAGAAGTAATTAAGCTTTTGGGTATTCCTCTTATACCATAATTATCCAATTTTTTAATAAGAATATCATGATTGACACAATCAAATGCTTTTGATAAGTCAAAAAATAAGGCTCTGACCTTTGCATTATTCTCTAACTTCATAGAAGCCTGGTGTACAAAGTCTGCAACAGCAGTAATTGTTGACAGACCTTTTCTGAAGCCATGCTGGAAACCTTGAATGATGTTTTTCTTCAGAAATGATAAAAGTCTGTTTAATATTACCTTTTCAAATACTTTTGCTATTTCAGAGGTTAATGTAATGGACCTATAGTTGTTTATATCATGTTCATCTCCTTTTTTATACATGGGTCGCATTATGCTTGTTTTGAGACAGTGAGGAAATTCACCTTTCTCTATTGAATTGTTAATAAGATACGAAATGGGCTTTGCTATGACATATTTACAATGCTTTAAAATTATGGGACTTACTTTATCCCACCCATGTGATGATTTATTTTTTAAGTCTGATATTATATCTATTATCTCCTTTTCTGATGTCGGACTTAAGAATAAGGATGACCTTGTTTTAGAGCTAATATCATGATTTATGCTCATGTCAAATGTTTACGTTTCAGTTCTGAGTAATTTCAAATATACCTTCACGCATACATGCCAACCAATAATGATACTCATTGCAGTGCTTACATCGCAATGCATTGTTATAATATAATGGCATCTACTTTATTTATTTGTATTAAGAAAACTATTTGAGCTAAAATTAATGGATTTTTACGGTTATGTTAAATACATTACTTTCTCCTTCCTCATGGATCAGTTTCTGGAAGATCTGAATTTCTGTCTTAGCGCGAATAGTATTTATTAGAGATTGCTTGTCACCACCACTTAGTGGGAATACAACACGACAACACTGCAGGACTTCGATTGGTTGCTCACCTAGTAGCGCTTTAGGACAAACACCTTCCCATTTGAAATACGTAATAGAACATGTTTCATCAGGATCTTCCTAACATCATCAGCTGTTGTCGACTAATGGATGTTGTTTTTCAATAATTTAAGAGGTGCAAAAATCCACTGGAAAGGCATCAGCAGATTTCACTGCAATGTTGCTGAATGGAATAGCATGCATTCTGGTTTCCTACACCATTCTTTGCAAGAATGTGAGGTTAGAACCACAAATGTGACTGGATGCCTCATCTTGGTGCACCCAGAGTTTATTTTTGTCTCTACCATAGAGAACTCGGATTTCAGAGTGATAAATCAGGGCCATAACTTCATCCTGATAATACTTGGTGTTCATTTTGGCCTTTTTTTAACAACTTTTATCATTTGAAAGTAATGAGTCAGTAATTCAAACACAAACATAACTCAAAATATCCTTACTTGGACATGTTCCAGAGAACGGTTTGTGCCCATCGTCATCAGTTATCCGACTGGTTGGATCCGTGGTTTCCTGAAGTTTTCAAGCGGCCTGAAAACTCTTTGGAATTCATCTCACAGTCAACAGATGCCACCACAGACAACCATCTCACTTTATTTTTGTCTCTACCATAGAGAACTCGGATTTCAGAGTGATAAATCAGGGCCATAACTTCATCCTGATAATACTTGGTGTTCATTTTGGCCTTTTTTTTAACAACTTTTATCATTTGAAAGTAATGAGTCAGTAATTCAAACACAAACATAACTCAAAATATCCTTACTTGGACATGTTCCAGAAAACGGTTTGTGCCCATCGTCAACAGTTATCCGACTGGTTGGATCCGTGGTTTCCTGAAGTTTTCATGCGGCCTGAAAACTCTTTGGAATTCATCTCACAGTCAACAGATGCCACCACAGACAACCATCTCACTTCAGGAAACCACGGATCCAACCAGTCGGATAACTGCTGATGATGGGGACAAACCGTTCTCCGAAACATGTCCAAGTAGGGATATTTTGAGTGATACTAAAATATATATATTGAGTGATGTTTGTGTTTGAATTACCGACTCATTACTTTCAAATGTTAAATACATCACTGTTTCTAACCTTTAGCTTCAAATAACTTATCAGTTTCCCATTGTAGCAGTAACCAGCGATGGCTATAAATACCTTTGACAAACTTTCTCTGCATTCTGCATACCATTAAAAAAAAAAAAATGTTCTACCCCTTGGTTCAGTAAACTGCACAGGCTTTGTTACAGTCACTAATGTACTCATATGTCTAATATGATCAAATATTTCCATTTTTCTTCTGCTAGAGAAAATGTCTTACAACCTTGCTGAGTAGCACCTGAGAGCATTACACTTAACTGTCTGGTTATTTGCATAATGGACATCTCACCTTTTAGTTTATGATATGTTTCTCTGTCTTTCATGGCTACCCATATCTCCATTACTCTTCCTAAATATTATCCAATCATTTTAAATCTTTTTATACCTGTATCATCAACATCTTATTTGCAGTAATTTCTTTGTTTAATTTGTCCCATTTGCTATCATATACCAATCTTTTAATCCATCACATTCTAGCATACAATGAAATGTTCTCTCTTGCTCCTTGTACATAACACACCTTTCTTCATTATCTAGTTTAAAACCTTTTAAAAAATGCTCTAGCCCTTTTCTGTCAAATTAACTGCAATAATCCACATACTAATGGAGAGAGGATTTAGTCACTTGCTGGTGCTAAACAGTATTTACTGACTGCCTTGAAACTAGTAATTCCCATAGTAAAGTTGGCATTATTGCAGTTTCATGTAACATTTCCCCTAGTACTATTATATTTTTGTTGTCATTAGACATGAGAATTACAAGTATTTGACAGATTTACATAACAGTTTATAATATAATTACAACTACTATATAAAAAGTTATATTAACATATTTATTACATTTTTACATATTAAACAAGAACTATAGCTTGTCTCAACCTTAATAGACAGTATGGAAGGTAATGGAATATATCTCTCTCTGAAATAAGACCTGAATCTTTCCTGGCGACGAATGTGCTCACTTTCTTCTCAGGCAACAAGCCAGGTGAAAAGACGATTGGAAATCGACGTTTCAGGAGTGTGCATTGCTCACATCATCAGGATATTTATAAAATGTTATAACCACAAATGAAACACTGGATGTAACACTGATGTAAACAAAGACAAAACACTATCAAAATTCGCGTTACTGAACAAAAAAGACTTTTCAGTAAATTAAATGCCAGTTCAGGAGATGGCATGAGTATAGAAAATTGTGTCAAAGAAACGTAACTACTTAACTTGATTATCAAGCTGTATTGATCTTTGCTTCTTAAATCAATGGATTTCCATTTTTAAGGCCAGCTTCCAAGAGAAGCTGAACTGAAATCCAGCATCACGATTAAGCGTGCTCCTTTCAGAGGAAATCGCCAAAGCCTCGTTAATTCTCCGCTCTGACACACTGAAATTCTCATTAGCTTCATCCTTTTTTATCCTCACGTTGTTGCCACTTGCTAATAACATGTTATAAATAATTATAATAATTTGCAGCTTTGAAAACACCATCTTATGCAGAATATTTTCTCTATCAGATTATATCATTTTTACAGTCGTTTTGTGTTTTTATGGCCCCAATTTTTTAAAAATGCTTGTTTTTTGGTAAAAGTCTAATATTTGCTATATGTATGTTCATCATGCGGTAACTATTAAGTTTACTGCTATAATACTACAACAATTTTTTCTTATGTAGAGAAGACAACTGTTGTCCTATCTGCAAAGTTTGAATTCTCCATCTTAAATCAGATGAATGTTATAATTTTTTACATTAAGTAATTTCGCAAAATTTTATATATATATATATATATATATATATATATATATATATATATATATATATATATATATATGCACTAGAAAATGTAGGTAGCGAGAAACTTTTTTTATTATTGGGTTTATATCAGGGGTCAAAGCGAGAGAAATGTAAAGAAGGGTTGAAGGCAATTTTTAACAGAAACCGCAATTCTCTAACTTCTTGCATTCGTCGTATGTGTCAAATAAACAAAAGGTATTAATGTAAAAAACTGAAGCTGCTGACAGTGAAGTAAACTAGGTTATTAATAATCACTAAACACTAGTAACACAACTTCACTTATCTTATTTAAATCCGGGGACCGGTTTCAAAGCAAACATCTGCTTTATCCTCAGCCACTCAGCTTGACACTCACCCACTTACTGACTGACAGATGTTTGCTTTGAAACCGGTCCCCGGATTTAAATAAGATAAGTGAAGTTGTGTTACTAGTATTTAGTGATTATTAATAAAAGGTATTAATCTATTCAAAAAAATGGCGACATGCAAGGCAGGTAACACCCGTCTTACGTAAGCAGAGAGCAGGCAGTGCGATGCATTAAAAGTGAACACGTTTGCAAGAAGAGCTCCTATGACCATGTTTATAGGTGTGAAACATTTTGAAGTGTTATGTGAAACTATTTAACAGTTTTGTAAATACTTATAGTTATGAAAGGGGGAAGCTAAGAAGAAACAAAATATTGTTAAGCTAAGAAGTAAGGACAGCATGTTAGTATTGAATGTCTTATGTTATTTTTCAAGTAAAATTAGTATCAGTAAGGCAATGAAAGAAATAGCTAAGGCTCCGGGTGTTCAGAAAAATTAGTATATAGAATAAAAAAGGAACGAATGAAAGATCTCCTATGAACTCCATAAAGAATGCCAGGTTAACGCAATATGATGGAATAGTGCAAAGTGGAGTTCGACATATTGTTCATTCTTTGCTGTTTGAAATCATTGCACCCATGCTGAATCTAGTTTTGGCAAGGGTAAACAATGATGACGACACCCAACCTAATTTCTCAAGGGCTACTTGAGTCGGTTCTTATATGATTTGGGGTTCGAATATGAAAGAAGGGGTAACAGGTGTATACTATACTTATTTTATCAGATTTGTCGTCAAGGCTAATGGACGATGAAATGGAAGGAATTGCACCCTTATCAGATGACAGTGAAGAAGCATAAAAGTAACAGACATATTTAAAGCTTTTATCATTGCATGCCTCCATTTGATTTGCTGTAAAATATATGCTCTGCAAAATTGTGTTTTGACCTACTAAAGTAACAAGTAAAAGGAGGAGTAAAAATTAAAATGCATGCACTCGGAAATTGAATCTCTTAAAATAGAATTTAATAGCAGTGTAGATAGTTCCCTGTTAATAATATATCATTTACAATACAATATCAAACTGGCAGGCTGATCGCTGCCGTGGCCAATGTAGCGATTCTATGTATGGTGCATGTGGCAACAGGGCACCCCATAAGGCCTGTACTGTCTTCTAAGTGTGAGATATCCTATAAATAATAATCATAATACTCCTAATAATAATAATAATAATAATAATAATAATAATAATAATAATAATAATAATAATAATAATAATAATAATAATAATAATAATAATAATAATAATGATGATAATAATACAAACAATAATAAGTAGTTATAGTTTATTTACACTGTACAAACATTTCCCAATGAGGAATTTTTTCAGAAGATCTTTAAAAATATTACCTTGTGACGATTTAATGTATAAAGAAATGATATGTGGGTGTTTGTTGCGTGGTGGTGATATATGGCTTGTTTATTGTTCAGGCTGCATTCCTAGGAGAGAGAGCATTGATGGACTGTGACTTCACTACTCGTGTTCTTGACTGTATGTTCTTTACTGGCTTTGTGTCTGAGAGAGGACCTCCTTGGAGACCATGTGATGTGTGGGACGAACTGTATAGTAACATAGGAGATCTCTTACGTCTGGAGCTGCAGGACCAGCGAATGTTGCTTGTGCACATACAGGTATTTAACAACAGGTATTGCATTCCACCCAATACCGCCATACCACCTTTTGCATTAAAAAAGAAAAAAAAAATTTTTAGGAAAAGGTCCTTGTGAATAGCATAACTCAAAAATGAGAAGTTCCAGTGTGTAAGGACTATGATACAATGAACAAAATTAATATAATTTTGAGTCGAACTAGTACTCTAAATTATATTAATGAAAAGTTGGTTTAAATGCCAAACTTGGTAGTAAGTTCAGCATCTTCCAAGGATGCTCACCCCCCCAACTGTAATCCAAGACTACTCTTTACATGGAACGTTTTTGGAAAATATGTGCATCTGTCCGTCTGTAATGCTCAGGAATTGACAACCAAGTCATTCTCCTTCTAGCCTCCCAGTATTTGGTGGCATCAGGATACATCTTCAAAGCTTGGCATGATTCTAGATGTTCCATATTCATAATTTCTTCTCTGGTTCACAATAGGCAGTATGGTGAGCTTTAAAGTCCAATCCTATAAAGATATATTCAGACAATCATGTCCAGTTATCAGACACAAGATGGCAACAGCTGATTTTCTTGGTAGTTTTGGAATTATTTTAGGGTTTGTACAATTTGTAGCCATTTTGTTTTTATTTTCTTGTGTTATTTTATTTATATAGTTCTTATCTATTTTCTTTTAACAATGCATTTGATTGATTCATAAGGAAATTTTATAATGGTTTTTTGTTTAATTTTGGTTCCTTTCTTTGTTATTTCCATCTACTCCACAATGAGATGGAATCCATTGTAATACAGTTTTTCCCTAGGTTACCAATGTGTTGAATCATCTTTTGGATTTCTTTAATTTTTTCCATTTTAGGGTGTGGTACTATTGCTTATATAGCAGCCTTTGAGTTTGAAAGAATAACTATATTTTTACATTTATGTAGCCAAGGAAATATGTTTTGCAGCGATAAATAAACAGCTTCTACTTCTCCATCAAAATTTGTGGTATTTCTTCCATTGGTATCAGAGAGGTAACTATGTGTATATATATGTGTCCATTCTTGAGTTGATATTTTAAATTTAGAATTTCTAGTGTAAAAGTTTTAGCTATGACAGGATTCAAAGTATAAAAATTGAAAGAAGCGTAGAGCCAGTGAAGCACAAGTTAAATTAAAAGTGAATCGAGAAGATATTTTTTTTTTTTTTTTTTTTTTTTTTTTTTTTTTTTTTTAAGCTTTATTGAAACAAATAACAAGGAACATCGCTTCTCATATGGAAGCGGGGTTAGGTGAGGGAGAGTTCAGGTATGGTTGGGCAGATACCGCAATAAAGCACTCTGGTAATTGTCGTAGGTTATGTAGCAGCATCTATCATGCTGCTTGGCGTAAAGTACGAGGCCAGGATGGCAGGCATGGCTTGCGCCCTGGAAGCCAAACTGGGAATTCTGATATTTACAAATTGCTTCATTAATACTGTTTTTCACAGGAGCTGTTGCTTCCATCATCAGCTGAGTCTCGACTAGTGCAGGTTGTAGTGGTTTCCTCTTTCTCTTTATCATCGATAAATGGTCTGATATATTTTTGAAAGATGTCCGGTGGTGGAGTTTCAAAGTTCATAATTCTATGATTGTTTTTGTTAATGAAGATTTTTTTTCCCATAGGGAAAGATCTATGGGATGATTAACTTGTTTCATTAAAGTTGTCTCCAAATTAGTGTCATGTCTGGAAAAATTGGCAGTAGCTTTTTATTTTTTGAATACCATACATGACATTAATTCGGAAACAATTTTAATAAACAAGTTGATCATCCCATAGATCTTTCCATATGGGAAAAAAATCTTCATTAACAAAAACCATCATAGAATTATGAACTTCGAAACTCCACCACTGGACATCTTTGACAAATATATCAGACCATCTATTGACTTTACTTCCATGAGGGAGCACTTAGATGGCTTTGCCAAAGACAAACTTGAGGTTAGTCTTCAGAAGAATGTGGACATTGATTTCACCAAGTATGTAGAACTGCCATTCCAAGTGAATACAAGAAATGGCCCACTGGTTTCTGTGGATGGTCGAAAGAAGCTTTAGCATCCACAAAGACAGTTTTTCTCCTAATAGAAACAGACTTACTTTTAAAAATGTAGAGATGTGTAATGTCTAGAAGTGAAACAGCGTAATTTTATGTATGTATGTATGTATTTATTTATTTATTTATTTATTTATTTATTTATTTATTTATCTGCCATAGGAGTCAATCAGACTCATGGCATCGTCAAAAATTACAGTTTATGTACAATAATTTTCAAAAATATAAATATGAATTACAATAGTTGAAAATCTTACAAATTAATATAAAGTCTAATACAAGTTTTACTTATTCACAGGTATTGATGCCAATTTACATTCCCTTCTCTTGATTATTCTTTAACCTAGTTTGAAATAGGGTTATAAAGCAAAAGGATATACTATGCAATGCATTTATTTAATGCAATGCATTTATTTAATGCAATGCATTTATTTAATGCAATGCATTTACTGTCAATAGACTGCAAAGCAGTTTCTGACATTGTCAATTACAATTTCAATATTTACATAATAAAAGACGTAGTGATAAAAAGTGAAATGGTGAATGTAAACGTACTTAGGGGGATGAAAGCGCAGTATCTGCCAAATGTTTTGGAGAAAGAAGCTGGTGCAAAAGAAACCAAAGTAGTGGTGCTGCATGTCGGCACAAACAACATTTCAAGAAACAACAGTGCAGATGAAGTGATGGGGGAGGTGTACTCAATGATTAGGGCTGCGAAAAAGTGCTTTCCAGTGGCAAGAATTGTAGTAAACAGTATTGCAAGAAGAAGAGACGTGAATTTTGAACACATAAAGGCTATAAATACAGGTATTCAATGGGCTTGTGAAGCATTGAAGGCAATTTTTGTTGATATAAATTGTTTTTGGGTAATAGTTGTATAGGAAAAGATGGGTTACATCTAAATAGAAAGGGAGCTTTTGTTTTGGGCGAGGCAATTGAAAAAATTGTAAGCATTTGCATGGAACAGGGAAACTAATAAAGATAGCAGATGTTGTTAAAGAAACAAAAAATCATAGTAGGGCAATTTCAGAGGAAATACAAAATAGCATGACAAACAGACACAGGGAGAAAGTAGGATATGATACTGGAAAAAGCATAAGAAAACAAAGCAACAAAAGTGGGGGGAAATTAATATTATTTCACCAAAATGTACAATACATTAGCAATAAGAGGTTATCTATTGAAATAAATGTTAATGAGATCAGACCAGATATCATGGTCTTAACAGAGCATGGCCTAAAAATGGAAGAGGTGCTAGCAAATAATTATCAAGGTTATGTACTTGGGGTTCATTACTGCAGGCAAGGGTATCTAAGTGGGGGTGTAGCTATTTATGTTGAAAACAATATAAAGCTTAAGGAGATAAATTGCAGTAATTTTGTTGTTGATAAACATTGCGAGGTGGCTCAATTGAGATAATTAAAAGAGAAAGTAATTTAATAGTTATTGGGTATATAGATCCCCATCAGGAGATAGAGAAATATTTTTCAATAATTTAGAAAATTTATTAAATCTATTACAAAAAATAATAAGTTAATAATAATGGGAGATCTAAATATCGACATGCTTAAAAATAACAAAGAAAAATGCACAAGACTGAACTACTAGACAGGCAGAATTTATCAATGGGAGTAGATAAACCCACTAGAGTAACTAAGACTTCGGAATCCTGCATTGACAATGTTTTCACAAATTTTCCAAAATTAAAATGGGAAGCATTGGTAATAAAAACAGGGATAGGAGATCACTATGGGCAAATATTAAAAATTAACATACAGAAAGAAAAAATACAAAATATTTTTATATATAAAAGACAAGTAGATAATGAAAGCATAAAAAAATTAAAAGATTATTTGAAACAAACAAATTGGAATAGGGTATATGAAAGTAAAAACGTAAGCGAAAAATATGATATATTCAATAAAATAATAAAGTGTGGTTTAGACACCGAAATCCCATTGACAAGGATTAAAATGAGCGCAGCAGAAAAAATAAAATACCGGAACCCTGGATGACAACAGGTATATCCCTCAATCAAATGCACTTTCTAAACTCAATAAAAACACCACATATGAATGAAAGATCATTAAAATATATAAATGACTATAATTTAATAACAAAGAGAGTTTTTTTTTTAATTTTTTTTATTTATTTAGTGTACTAAGCTATTACAATTGAGCTGCTCACCAGTATCAAAGAGAGTTATAGAAAATGCAAAAACAAATTACAATAGAGAAATAGTTGAAAGATCAGAAAATAAAACAAAAGCAATATGGAATATTGTAAACAGAGTCCATAAGAATAATAACAGTAAACAAATTGAAAACATAGAAATAAAGCGTAATGATAAAGTAATTGAAAGTCCAAAAGAGATTTGTGATATATTTAATAACCACTATTTAAACATAGTTAAAAAAAGTCAAAACCATAAATACTTCTTCACAGGACAAAACTTAATCACACCGAAAACACAGCTAAAGTCAGTGGCAATTTTTGAGGTAACTAAAGACGATGTAATAAAAGAAACAGATAAGTTAAAATTAAAAAAAAAAAAAACTAGCGGTTTGAATGAAACCTCAAACGAAATTGTCAAAGCTATAAAGCTGGAAATGACAGAGGTATTGAGCCATATTATAAATGCCTCTCTGACACAGGGAACTTTTCCAGATACACCAAAAAAAAGTTATTGTAAGACCAATATACAAACAGAAAGGTGGAAAGTTAGAAAAGGAAAATTATAGACCGATTACACTATGTAGTAGTTACTCGAAGATCATAGGAGTATTTTTAGAACAATTACAGTCTTACATTAAAAAACTGAACATTATAGCGGAGGAACAATATGGATTTCAAAAACACATATCCACAATACAAGCGATAGATAAAGTGTATAGCACTATAATAAATGCCTTAAATAAAAGAGAAATAGTTATTGCAGTGTTCATAGATCTAAGTAAAGCTTTTGATTGCATTAACTTAGAACTACTAATAGAAAAACTAAACAGATATGGGGTACGAGGAATTGTACAAGATTGGGTTGAATCTTATCTAAAAAAGCGAATGCAATGGGTGGAAGTAAATTTTAAGAACACAAAGGGAGAAATTGAAAATATTAAGTCAGACTGGGGATATGTAACATCAGGTATACCTCAAGGTTCAAAATTGGGACCATTTTTATTTTTACTTTATATAAATGACTTTTTTGAGTTGATAAGGAAGCATGGTGGTACTGTAATAGGATATGCAGATGATATAACCATAATAATAAATGAATCTACAGAAAGAGAAGTGGAAGATAAGCAAAGGAAATCCTAAAAATAGTAAAACAGTATTTCTTAAACTTAGATCTAATGATAAATTTAAATAAGACATGCTGGATAAAGTTTGATCTCAAGAAGTGTTCAACGAATATAAAAATTACTTATTAATTTTTAGATGAGTCGTATTTATTACACATCTGCTTCACTTTCATACCTATTTTGAGGACATGTTTCGCAAATCATCGTTTGCATCTTCGGCTCTTATGCAACTAAAGCTTAATCCAGTGGTGTGGGTAATTCTGGGGTTGCTGCTGCCATCTGTTGATTTAGTGATGAACTTAAATGTGGGATTCTCTTCTGGCGGGATTTCAAAGTTCATTAGTTGGTAAGTAGGAGTGTTTATATTATTTACAATGGGTCTCATGGGTATGTTGGGTTTGTGTATTTTAGGCAAACCATATAGTCTTGCAAGGGTAGGGTTGTCCGGTTTGAACAAAATAGTAATCTTAGATACAGCTACATACAAAGAAAAAATGTTAGAGTTACTACAACAAAAAGAATTCCAGGAAATAGATTCTAATCCACTCAACCGATGCATAAAAGATGTACAAAAAACCATCATTAATAGTAAAATTTTAACAACTGCAGAACAAAAAACTATCAAACCGGACAACCCTACCCTTGCAAGACTATATGGTTTGCCTAAAATACACAAACCCAACATACCCATGAGACCCATTGTAAATAATATAAACACTCCTACTTACCTTCTGGCAAAATGGCTGTCCAAAAAATTTAAGTCCTTTCCACAATTCCATACTCTGAGCATAAAAAACTCTTTAGACCTGGTAGAAAAAATTCAAAATCTTAAACTAAAACCTCATGACACTTTAGTATCCTTTGATGTCCGCTCCCTCTTCCCTAGCATTCCATTAGACAAACTTTTGATTCAACTGAAAAAATGGCTAAATTCTATAAACCTAGATGCCAATGCAATAGAAGAATATTTGGCAATGACTGAAATATGTATACATCAAAATTATTTTGTCTTCGATGGAAAATATTATAAACAAATTTCAGGACTAGCTATGGGAAGCCCGTTATCACCATTTTTGGCCTATCTATACATGAGCTTTTTCGAAACACATATAACTAAAGCCTTCCCTCATATTTTTAAAACATGGTAGAGATACGTAGATGACATCTTTGCAATAGTGCCCTACAAACAAATAGATGATGCTTTGAAACTACTCAACCTGCAAGAACCCAGCATACAATTCATAGTGGAAACTGAAGAGGACTGTACTCTACCTTTTTTAGACCTTAAAATAAAAAAAAAGCAATGAAAAACTAGAATTTGGTATCCATAGAAAAGCAACACTCAAGATAATTACATCAAAGCAAATAGTTTCAACCCAATTCCACACAAACATGCAACCATCAACAGTCTCACACACAGATTAGTAAATCTACCCCTCAGCCAGCAAGAATATCAAAACGAATACCATCAAATCTTAAAAACTGCAATTAAAAATGGATATGGAAAAAACCTTGTAGATAAAAAACTAAAATCATTCAAACTTCAAAAGAGATTAAAACAGATCACAGCTCTCACACCAATAAAACAAGGAATTAGATTTGCTAAATTTACTTACCACCCCTGGGCCACAAAAAAGTTCCAAAAAATATTCAAGAAATACAATATAACATTGGCACCAAAAAACAATTACAACATTAAAAACCTACTTCACAGTAATAATACTGATAAGATGAAACCAGAGGAAAGAGTCAGGCATTTACAAGATTAAGTGTAAAGACTGTGAAAAAATTTACATAGGGAGGACAAAAAGAAACATAGGCACTAGAAAGAAAGAACACTTCAGGCACTTAAGATACAAAAATATTGATAAGTCCGCAATAGCAGCTCATTTCTGGTCTGAAAATCATGAAATTGAAGATAGCACAGAATTACTAAAATACGTACAGAAACATAGTGAACTCGTCATATGGGAGAGAATATACATAGAAAAACATAGGGACCAACTAATGAACTTTGAAATCCCGCCAGAAGAGAATCCCACATTTAAGTTCATCACTAAATCAACAGATGGCAGCAGCAACTCCAGAATTACCCACACCACTGGATCAAGCTTTAGTCGCATAAGAGCCGAAGATGCAAACGATGATTTGCGAAACATGTCCTCAAATTAGGTACAAAAGTGAAGCAGATGTGTAATAAATACGACTCATCTAAAAATTAATAATTATTTCGCTTCACTGTGGTGTTCCAATACAGTTAAATCTCGATATAAAAATTACTGTTGATGGTGAAAGTATTCCAGAAACATGCCAAACAGAATTTTTGGGAGTAGTAATTGATAAAAACCTAGGGTGGAAGCAACACATAGAACATATAATAAAAAAAAACTAAATAAAGGTATATACATAATGAAACAAGTTAGACGAACTATGGATAATAAAACCTTAAAACAAGTGTATTATGCATTTATCTATTCACATGTAAACTATGGAATATCTTGTTGAGGTAATATAAATGCAAAAGAGTTGTTAAAAATTTTCAGATTACAAAAGAAAGCTATCCGAATAATTGAAAATGTTGAGAGAAGATCTAGCTGCAGGCAGATATTTAAGAAGCATAATATTTTAACTATTCCATGCATATACATATATGAAAGCATTAAATATGTAATAGAAAGGAATGCATGTAAAAAGAACTGTAATGTACACTCATATAATGTAAGAAATAAAGCTGACTATTTTAGGACCACACTAAGGGGAGCACTAAACAACAGATCATTAGAAAGTATCAAAAAAGACATTTATAATAGATTGCCAGGTAAAATAAAGAATACTAAACTATGTAATATTAAGAATATAAAAAAGGTATTTGTCAGAACAAGCTTTTTATAGTGTGGAAGAGTACAAAGCAAAAAAATGGAAAATAAACAATGTACATTTTAGTTTCTAAGCAATGTATATAGTAGACTTTTAGGTATATTTTTATGTTTTCTTATAATATAAAATGACGTATCCTCTGTATGAAATATAAAGGATGAATAAATTGAATTATATATATATATATATATATATATATATATATATATATATATATATATATATATATATATAACTTACAATACAAATGCCAATAGAATTACAATTCATCAATCGTGTACAATGCCTTATTTATTAGGTAAATCTTAAGCTCCTTTTTAAAAGTATTTTTTGACATAGCTTGCTTTACAGAATTCGGCAGTTTATTGTATAAAATCAGTGCCATTACGCTTGGATCTTTAATACTACTATTTATTCGAAAACCCTGTCTAAAAAGTCATTGTTGTCTCATGTTATAATTATGCATATCCCTATTTCTCAAGTCATCCTTTCCCAATCCATATATTATTACCCTATGTACATAATGAAAATACAGTAAAATTTTCGAGATTTAACTGTATTGGAACACCACAGTGAAGCGAAAAATTATTAAATTTTAGATGAGCATTCCATTAGACAAACTTTTGATTCAACTGAAAAAATGGCTAAATTCTATAAACCTAGATGCCAATGCAATAGAAGAATATTTGGCAATGACTGAATTATGTATACATCAAAATTATTTTGTCTTCGATGGAAAATATTATAAACAAATTTCAGGACTAGCTATGGGAAGCCCGCTATCACCATTTTTGGCCAATCTATACATGAGCTTTTTCGAAACACATATAACTAAAGCCTTCCCTCATATGTTTAAAACATGGTATAGATACGTAGACGACATCTTTGCAATAGTGCCCTACAAACAAATAGATGATGCTTTGAAACTACTCAACCTACAAGAACCCAGCATACAATTCACAGTGGAAACTGAAGAGGACTGTACTCTACCTTTTTTAGACCTTAAAATCAAAAAAAGCAATGAAAAACTAGAATTTGGCATTCATAGAAAAGCAACACACACAGATAATTACATCAAAGCAAATAGTTTCAACCCAATTCCACACAAACATGCAACCATCAACAGTCTCACACACAGATTAGTAAATCTACCTCTCAGCCAGCAAGAATATCAAAACGAATACCATCAAATCTTAAAAACTGCAATTAAAAATGGATATGGAAAAAACCTTGTAGATAAAAAACTATTATTATTCAAACTTCAAAAGAGATTAAAACAGATCACAGCTCTCACACCAATAAAACAAGAAATTAGATTTGCTAAGTTTACTTACCACCCCTGGGCCACAAAAAAGTTCCAAAAAATATTCAAGAAATACAATATAACATTGGCACCAAAAAACAATTACAACATTAAAAACCTACTTCACAGTAATAATACTGATAAGATGAAACCAGAGGAAAAGTCAGGCATTTACAAGATTAAGTGTAAAGACTGTGAAAAAATTTACATAGGGAGGACAAAAAGAAACATAGGCACTAGAAAGAAAGAACACTTCAGGCACTTAAGATACAAAAATATTGATAAGTCCGCAATAGCAGCTCATTTCTGGTCTGAAAATCATGAAATTGAAGATAGCACAGAATTACTAAAATACGTACAAAAACATAGTGAACTCGTCATATGGGAGAGGATATACATAGAAAAACATAAAAACCAACTAATGAACTTTGAAATCCCGCTAGAAGAGAATCCCACATTTAAGTTCATCACTAAATCAACAGATGGCAGCAACAGCCCCAGAATTACCCACACCGCTGGATCTAGCTTCAGTCGCATAAGAGCCGTAGATGCAAACGATGATTTGCGAAACATGTCCTCAAAATAGGTACGAAAGTGAAGCAGATGTGTAAAAAATACGACTCATCTAAAATTTAACAGTAAAATTTTGTTTTTCCCTGAAATACTGCCTACAAGAATCCCTATAATTTAGATGATACATTATTCTAACTGCTTTCTTTTGTAATTTTAGTAATCTTTCCATATTTGATTTTGCACTACACCCCCAAATTTCAATTCCATACACTAGATGAGGAAATATGACACCATAGTAGATAATTTTTAATTCTCTTTCTTCTAGTAGATTAGAAAAGTGCCTAAGCAAGTACAATGACTTACTGATTTTCCCGCAGATGTACTGAATATGTTCCGAACATGTTACTTTTTGATGTTTTTCATGTGTTTTTCTTCTTCTGTTAAGTGATAGGCGATGTACTTGTTTGTAATTAAATAATTTATAATAGGGGAAAGAGAAAGTGTTGAATTAGTTGAATACACCAGCACCTTTTTGTCCTCTTTTTTACCTTATTTGAGCACCTTTTTCCTTTTTTCATCTGAAATTTGCACCTTAAAAATCATAACCCTGGCTATGTTACAAAGAGCATTCTAAAAGTTCTCAGTCTGGCCAAGGAAACATTGGCCATTTCTCTTATTTTCAACATAGTCACTGTGTACATGAGTGCATTGAGTCCAACAACCAATTTGAACGTCATCCACCCATGTGTTTGTTGGGGTTTTTGGAAGAAAAAGTAGTTGCTAAGAGACAGAGAACCCTTCAAAATAAACAACAATCCCAGAAGCTTAGTGGGTGTTCAGCATCCAGTAGTAAAAGGTAGTACATTCTACCAACAGGAGAACCTCAGAAGGAGAAAGGAAATAAACTTGACTTCATATCATACTTCAGTTCGTATTAAAATAGTGAAAGAGAGGAAACCCGATTTTGTAGAATATATGAGCATGTCCAGAAAGTAGTACTATTTCATTGTACTACCATCGCAACACTTTGTCACACTTCCATGCGTGTGCACTTGTTTCTTTGGTTCATTGTGTGTCCACTGACATCATTAAAGCTGGGTCGTGTTGTGTTTACAGTTTGTGAACATTTGAAATGCTTACGCCCGATTTCACCAACAGATGTTAAGACTTAACACAAGTTTAGCAATAGTTAAAACAAAAATTGCATTTCACCAACAAGTGTTAGTGTAACACTCGTGTTAAATCTCTTGTTAAACTAACACACTAAATTTCTTATGTTAAGTCCTTAACAATTGTAAATAGTCAAGATGGTGAGCATATACTCAGCTGTTGATGTCGATTTGCTATATTAAGATCGTCTAAATGGCATTCGTAATAGAGTACGACCTATGAGGAGAAATGAATTTGAGGAGCTATCCGAAGAAATTTTTTTACTGAGGTATAGACTGTCGAAACATGTTGCTATGAAGGTTACTATCGAAGTACAAGAGAGGTTAGAACATGCATTGAAAGGAATATGCTGATCTCGCCTTTGCTTCAAGTATTAATAACCTTGTGATTTTATAATTCACTGAATTATGTGGATGTCCACCTCCCGTCTTGAAACGTTCAAGTCACTTGTGCTTCGCACCTCGTTTTAAATTTACGTAATACTGAATTAGAACATGCATCGAAAAGAATATGAAAATATGCCGATCTCGCCTTAGTTTCAAGTATTAAAAACTTTGCGATTTTATAATTCACTGAATTATGTGGATAATACACTGTCCACCTCCCGTCTTGAAACGTTTGTCACTTGTCCTTCGCCCCTCGTTTTAAATTTATGTAATACTGACAAGTTGTTTAGTGCTTGTAGTAGTGACACATGCATTTGAATTAAATTTGTTTCAAATTTGTTTCCCACGTGACATCTTGTCTCTTTTACATTAACCGCATCCGTCCTCTTATTTTCCACGATATCCTTACACTTCGTCACCAATTCAATTAACAATTCTTTCTCCATCAATGAAAAATTTGTCTCACAGTTTTATTTATCATTTTGTTCATCCGCCATTTTTCAGCTTGTGGGGACAAAAATGAAAACAAAAGCGCATCGCAGTACGTTCAGAAAATAATACGACTCATCCATAGCCTTCTATAGCTGAGATATTTACAAGTTTCTTGGTGTTAGCACAGGTTTGTTAACATTTTCGGAAACAGGTTGGTGAAATGCAAGAAATTTAACATTAGTGTTATAGCTGTGACAATTGTTACGTTACATTTGTTAACGTCGATTTTAATATCTGTTGGTGAAATCGGGTATTAATGTCTCTTCTAGGACAGCCACTAGTTGATGTTACAAAGTGAGTCATATTATCATATTACTGCACAAATACCCCTCAGTACTGTTCCAGAATGTAAGTTGAGAACTGTCGACTACTGAAGCGGTCTCTTGCGTCCAGCAGCACTATACAAGATACAGTGTGAGATCTAATGAGGTGGTGTAGTGTTTAGTTTTAGAGAGTTTGCGTGTGTTGTGGGCTTTGAGTTTAGTCGAATAGGAGTTGACAAAGTGAAGCAGTTCACAAGCAAATATCGGAGTTGTTACAATTAGAATTGGCATATAGCTTTGTGTAAGAGGTGAAACTGTATGTCAGAGAAATTACTAAAAGCGCAAGTTTATGCGTGCAGCAAAGACATAAAAAATGCATTAAAGAGATGTGTTGCAGTAGTGTATTTGTGTAAAAGAGTGGCTGTTGCAACTTATATGTTAATAACTTTGGTGACAAATCAGTTTAAGGTGAACTTTGTGCTTTTGTCACACTGCTTACACACACAAATTGTAAACTATAGTAATACATAAGTTAGTTTGTATATAATATCAATTATTTTTTTTAGTTTTGCATTATCTAGTTGTCTTTTGACCTTAATATAATTTTGAGTCCAACTAATACTCAATACTCCATATTTTGCTAGTGTTTACGTAGAACATATATCGTTAGGACCTTCCTAACATCCTCAGCTAATGTCGACTATTGATTTAATTTGGTGAGGTCCTTGGAGGCAATAGGGGTATCTCTTGGTATCTTGATGAACTTAGAGTTCTGATTCTCTTGAAAGGTGGTGTCGAACAGTTTTCCTTCATATTTCTTTATGAATATATTTTCCCATGTGGTTAATGCCGTTGCATCCTGAACACTTTTTTAATAAATGGATTTGTTCTATATTAGTTTGACTTCAAATTATATTAATTTTGTGCTTCATTGTATCATGGTCCTTACTCTTAAGAACTTTCTACCTTGTTTTGATTTTTTTGGACAAAAAAAGAAAGGAAAAGCAGAAACAAATCAGTACACTCAGTTGTACATTAAAATTATATTCAGCACTATTGTACTTCATTCCAAGTAGTTTGCATGTTTGTCTGGTACAGCAAATTTAGGCTTATAGTAATTTAATCAAGTTTTTGTTTATGCATTTTGGAAGAATTTAGTAACAGTGACGTGAAAATTAATTGAAAAAACAACTACAAATGGTTTTTTCAATTAAGTTTTTGTTAGACAGTCCAGAATATGAAATAATGACAAAAAATCCATTATCCAAAAGTATCACATCTGTTAATAAAGCTTTATCAATTACAAAAACATTAAGTACATCTGAAAAATACAACTTAAAATCTTCCAACCCCACACTACCAAGGTTGTACTGTCTGCCAAAAATCCACAAACAAGACAACAGCATGAGACCCATCATCAATGGCATCAATTCACCTACATACCACATTGCAAAGTGGTTAGTAAGAAAATTAAAATCATATGACAAATTTCAAAGTTTGGGAATAAAAAACTTCTTAGAATTGATAAATCACCTACAGAAGTACAACATCCCGGAAAATCACATACTAGTTTCTTTTGACGTTAAGGCACTTTTTACAAGCATTCCAGTAGAAAAAATACCTACATTCCTCAAAAAATGGCTAACCCAGACTACAACGGAGCCCAGAGAAATAGATGACATTATCAATCTTACAGATTTATGCATAAGGAATAATTACTTCATGTTTAACCAAAAATTCTACAGACAATCAAAAGGATTAGCTATGGGGAGCCCACTTTTGCCTATTTTAGCAGACCTATACATGAGCTATTTTGAAACACACATAGTAAAGGCCTTCCCACAAATTTATAAATTTTGGCAGAGATATGTTGATGTTTTTGCTATCATTCTGGAAAAACTTAGAGAAGATTCTCTAAAATTACTAAACCTGCAAGATAATCACATCCAATTTACTATGGAAGTAGAAAGAGACAACACCCTACCCTTTTTGGACCTCAAGATAACTAGAAATCGTCATGGTGTAGATTTTGGAATATACAGGAAGCCCACACACATAGATAATTACATAAAGAAAAATGAATACAACCCAGTTTCACATCAACTAGCTGCCTTTAGAAGTCTAATTCACCGGCTATACAACATCCCACTGAGTAAGGATGAATTTTTGAAAGAACAACAACACATAAAAGACATAGCTGTATTAAATGGATTCAACCCAGCCATCATAAGGAACATGATGAAGAGAAAAGAAAAACTGAAGATAATATCAAAAAATACCACTCTCACACCACTTAAAAACACAAATTGGCAATATAGAAAATTCACCTACCATCCATGGGCTTTTAGAAAATTTGAACGAATCTTCAAAAGACTAAACTTAAAACTAGCACCCCAAAACAAATTCAGTCTGAGGAACCTGCTAAATAAACCACTGAAAAATACAATCCCCAACAATTTGAAATCAGGAATTTATCAGATTAATTGTGAAACCCGTGAAAAAAGCTACATAGGAAAAGCTAAGAGAAACTTGTTAACCAGGCAAAAAGAACACCAGAGGAACATTAAGTTGAAACAAACAGAAAAATCTGCAGTTTCACACCATTTTTGGAAAGAAAACCACAACATTGGCCACAACATTAAACTGTTAAAATCTTTAAGTACACCCATAGAATTGGATA
Source organism: Mantis religiosa (assembly GCA_030765055.1). NCBI lineage: Eukaryota > Metazoa > Arthropoda > Insecta > Mantodea > Mantidae > Mantis > Mantis religiosa. Next base: position 341,534,710 of record CM060948.1, read on the forward strand.
TTTGGGAAAAAATATTCATAAACAAAAACCGTGATAAAGTTATAAATTTTGAAATCCCGGCATTAAATGAAGTATTAAAACTTAGTGCCACTAACACCAGATGGCAGAGTGATCGGAGCTCCGTAGTAGTGGAAGAAGAGGAAGGTTCATTTAGTCACCAAACAGCTGAGAATGAGATCGAATGATCTTGAAAACGTTTCAATTATACAACAAGTAAGTGAAGTTTGAGTGTGAACATAGTAACTCATAAATCAAACTTAAATAAGTTTTTGTTTATGTATGTTTTCCTGTATAATTGTTGCTAACTGCCATATTTCCTTTCAGTCCATTGGGTCATTCTACAAGGGTCGTTCGGAAATGATTTGCAGTAGTAGTTTTTGGCACTTGATTGATTAATGAATATGATTCATTGTGCGTGAGATCTATATACTCCACATACCTGCGTCAATACTCTGTTTCCACTTTCCTGGCAACTTCATTGTGTGTACTATGCACATACTCATGAACAGGTACCTGCAAGTCCTCGTTGCCTGACCTTTTAACTACTGGTTTGTTCATATTGTGGCATAAATCATTATCAGATGGAGCGAGATCATTTGAACAATGAACCCAAGTTCATCCAAGGTTATGCACCTATTAGGTACAACCTCAATGGTCCTCAGAGACTGTGATGTTGACGAATGACCAGTGCTTCCATTTTTGTGTGTAGATTCCCTTCTACCAGTGAACCCAGCAATCTAGTTGCAAACAATCTTTTGTGCAGAGCTTGTTAACCAACTGTTTTGGCTGCTCCATTCCACAAAAAACATGCAGTCCATCTTTGTCCATGATAGTTGCCGTCTATCTTGTCCATGGCTTCCTGTACTTAACAATCAAGCACTGCACTTTCAACTGTCATCTGCTTTCTATGCGGTGTACTAGTGTCATTTTATCATCCTATAAGAGAATGTGTCTGTAGATTGAGTGGTATTTTTTAAAACAGCAGCGCAATTGTACATAATTTCCTAATGCCTCTCTTATATACATAAGTAAATAAATGTTTTTTACTGGACCATTCACTTTTCTGGCTTATTTTAATTTCTGAAGCCATGCACCCAAAAGATAAAAACTTGTTTTTAATAAAAAAATATTTATGAAGGGCAGCTTGTGGATTGTGTGCTGACATTTTGCAGGAACTGGCACAACAGCTTTACACCAATGAGAATCCCAATCCTCAGCCATATGTACAGAAGATCTTGAAGCCACCAGAAGGAGCATTTACCAGGATACACCAACCACCATTCCCCACCATTAACAGTTCTCAGGTAGAAGCTATTATAGAAGATGGCTTGGCAAAGAATAACCTCAAGTCCAGGTAAAAAACTAAGTGATAAGCACTTAAATGAAAGTAATCAGATGATAGAGTACACTGGCTAACAGTTGTTCCTCCCAGTTCTTTCTTGTTTCTTACATAATTGAATCGGTCGGCACAGAAAGGAATTAGTCTTTTTTTTTTAAAAAAAACTTTTCAGGAGAGACAAAAAACTGTTAAGCTAATAAACTTGTTTTCAGAAATTTCTGTTTGAAGTTTTATCATATTTACTATTGCAGTCCAGTAAATATATAAAAATGTATCCATTTAATTCTTAGTAATTATTGCAAAGATTGATTTTGAAAAAAATGACGTAGTTCCTTTCTCCACCTGATAGGTTTACCACTGTTTAATTTATTAAATTTTAGATGAGTCGTATTTATTACACTGTTTAATTTGTTTGTTTACTTAAAATATCATTTTTATGACAATATTAATGTTCTGCATCTTGAATAACATAGCTACAATATTCATACTGCATAAAACAATATAAAATGAAAAAGCATATTAGCATTTGTAGTGCATTTAGAAATTTTGGAGAAGTAATTTGTAAATTATGGTTACCTGATACATTGAACTGTACCTAAAGAAAGTTTTATGAAATCCTTGGCCACTGCATTAGATTTTCATAAAATGTGCACCTTCCTCATGTACATATTTCACCAGCTTTTGTATGTCTTCCATTTTCTTTTTCTGAATGGGCACTTCGAGTTTTGGATAAGCTGGCTCCAGGTCCATGAGAGAATTTGAACGTGTTTTCAGCAAACAGAATGTGTGTGTCAGACAAGTATTGATAAATGGACGTATTCTTGTTATTCCAGGCTTAGTAGTCTCGTAAATAAATTCCTTATACTGGGAAGTTGCGAAAGATTCATTCTTATTTTTTGGAAAATCCTTACTTGCTCTTTCTATAGAAATCACATTCCTTTCGTAAAATTGTGGTCACCACTTGTCAAAATTGATAATGATTTCTGTGTGTAACATAGTCACAGTTATTCATGTAATACTATTAGTTATCAACTCCACATATACTTTGGGAGCATAAACTCTATCACATTTTGAGATTTTTTTTTTTTAAGTACACCAAACACTCGATCACATGGAAGGAATGAGTGACCCCTCTCTGCAAATCTATGGATGCTCTTATTCATTTTTCCCAGCTGTGTCATTGCTAGACACATTTGGATTAGGGTGTGCTTTTTGTTTTATCTCGGCGCTCCATCAGAGAAGAAGTGTAGTTCTGTAATATTTTCTGGCAGAAGAGTCTTGATATAATCATGTAAAAAGTAACATACTTCATTGGCCCCCTTCTTTCCCTCACCTTCATGATACAGATACACAATATAATTCCTGGATTTGATATTATAAATGCAAAAACTGTTTACCTATATCTGTCTAAGGTAAAACGTTTCATGTACAGGGATGTGTGATAAAACCAAATACTGCATATAGCCAAATACCAATCCTGCAACCTTATTGTCTTTATTTTGTTCCGCTTGCTTTACAGCAGTATAAAATCTCTTATTCCTGCGCTTATGTATATCAAGATCAATTTGTGCTGCCTTATTGTCAGTAATATGAGGGCTCTTTATTTTGGCTTCTGGCTCCTCACATTTGCTGCAAACATCAATTTGTGGGTGGCCAAAAGCATAATTAGCATTTTCAGAGAATACTTTCTGTAAAAATCATATTTAACATCAATATTGTAACGCGAGCGCTGGAACACCCTGTGAAGCAGCTGAAAGCGGGAGACAGGGAAGGTTCGGTTAGCCACGCCCTCGCCTCGTTTGTCCTATAGTGGTGACAGGCTGTGGTCAGGGGAAAAACATGACTGTGTCGTCTGTTCCCTACACCTGCTTCTCGAAATTACGGAATCTGGAACATTCCCCTGGTCACTAGAAACCGGCGTTATTCCTATATAAAGAGGGTTACAGACGGACAGAGTTGAGTTGGTTTTGTCAGTTAGTGAGTGAGGAGACAGTCAGTTCTTGGTGTAAGAGTTAGTCAGTGACGTGTTAATGTACGAGAAGATTGTGCAACGGAAGACTGTACGTAACTGTGAAGGTGTACCGGAGCTTACGTAACCGCGAGTACAAGGAAATTGTAACGGACGAACTGGTGAATTGTAATTGTGTGCAGCAAGTAATTCTGTGTAATTGGCAAGAGTTTAACTGTAAGTCGGTGGAAATAAAGAACATTGTTGAGTGGTGTAATTGGACTTTTCATTTCACGAACCCACAAAGTCACACTGGTGTCAGGAAGCGGGAAAACAACATCACCGAACATTACAACGATGGAGGCAGCATTAGAAAAGATTTTAGCGGAACTGGAAGAAATGAAGACGGCTAAAGACAACATCACCAGGAAGATGGAAGAAATGCAGGCCGAATTAACAGAGAAGCTGGAGACTAGAAATAACCTGGCCGCGGAACTGAAACTAATCAGGACGGCTAGGGACAACATCACCGAGAAGATGCAACAAATTAAGGCCGAGTTAACCACAGAAATGAGAGCAGCGAATGACCGTCTGGCTACCGAAATGAAGGTGGCGAACGAGGCTCTCGCCGCCAAGTTTGAGGAACGGTTGGCCGGCGTGAGGGATGACGTCACGAATCTGGGCAAGCGGAAGGGTCAAGTAGACGACCGCCTTAACGATTTAGAGGAAAAGGCCGACAACATCGCAAAACCCCTCACCCGCCTGACGGAGGAAAACCGGCCTTATGTGTGGACGGAGGACGCCGAAGACGCTTTCCAGCACCCAAAGGAGACCCTGTGCAGTGCTCCAATTTTGGGTTTCCCACAACCGGGTGGCGCCTTCATTGTGGACACCGACGCTAGTGACCATTGCATTGGAGGTGTCCTATCGCAGAACCTGGAAGGCCAGACAGCACGTTGGGTCCAGAGGCTGCAGGAGTATGACTTCACCTCGGAACATCGTAGAGGGAAGAGTCACGATAACGCAGACGCCATGTCCCGAAGACCCTGTTCAGTAGAGTGCGGTCAGTGCACCAGAGTGGAAGAGAAGGAGCGTGCCGCAGCAGTCCGAGTAGTTGTGGCAGTGCCTGCTGAAGGCTGGGATAGCGCAGGCCTGAGGAGGGAGCAGCTGGCGGACGCAGACTTGGGGCCACTCTTGAGGGAAGTGGAGGCAGGGACGAGGCCAACCTGGGAGGACATCGCACCGAGGAGTGCCACCTACAAGTCGTACTGGGCCCAATGGGACTCGTTGAAGACCAGAGTGGGCGTGCTGTTCCGGGTATGGGAGTCACCCGATGGGAAGGCGCAGAGAGAACAGTTGATACTTCCCCGGAGCAAGGTCCCGGAAGTCTTGGAGGAAGTGCACGCCGGTACTTCAGGAGGACACCTGGGAGCGAACCGAATGATTCACAAACTACGGCAGCGCTACTTCTGGCTCAGACTCCGGGCAGATGCTGGTGGTACACCTGGACCGCCTCGCACGCTACGATGGGGCTGTTCGGGGCGAACAGCTTTGAGGAGGGAGCAGTGTAACGCGAGCGCTGGAACACCCTGTGAAGCAGCTGAAAGCGGGAGACAGGGAAGGTTCGGTTAGCCACGCCCTCGCCTCGTTTGTCCTATAGTGGTGACAGGCTGTGGTCAGGGGAAAAACATGACTGTGTCGTCTGTTCCCTACACCTGCTTCTCGAAATTACGGAATCTGGAACATTCCCCTGGTCACTAGAAACCGGCGATATTCCTATATAAAGAGGGTTACAGACGGACAGAGTTGAGTTGGTTTTGTCAGTTAGTGAGTGAGGAGACAGTCAGTTCTTGGTGTAAGAGTTAGTCAGTGACGTGTTAATGTACGAGAAGATTGTGCAACGGAAGACTGTACGTAACTGTGAAGGTGTACCGGAGCTTACGTAACCGCGAGTACAAGGAAATTGTAACGGACGAACTGGTGAATTGTAATTGTGTGCAGCAAGTAATTCTGTGTAATTGGCAAGAGTTTAACTGTAAGTCGGTGGAAATAAAGAACATTGTTGAGTGGTGTAATTGGACTTTTCATTTCACGAACCCACAAAGTCACAATATTCAAACATGCATCCAAGTATTAATTGATAGAAATTAATTGCTCTTTCACACTAGCCATGTATAGGATAAGGTTTTGGATAGATAGAGTGAAACTGAACAATTCAGTGCCATGGCTGGGATTTGAACCACGGATCTCCCAGTTTACGTCCAGTTGCTGTTACCCATTGAGCTACCATTGCCAACATGCTGTCATAACATTAAATTCTCCATTTGACTCCTATGTTTTCCTGGTAAACCATTAGGGGCTCTGTATTTGAGATACGCTGTTTGTGACGACTTACTATTGTAAGTACTTCAGACCCAGGCTTCATCGTTAAACTCTTATTATTAAATTAATTGATGGAAACTAATTGTTCTTTCACACTAACCGTGCATAGACTAAGGTTTTGAATAGATAGAGTCAAAATGAAAAATTCATTGCATGTCTAGGATTTGAACCACGGATCTCCCAGTTTACATTGGCCATGGTAGCTCAATGGGTAAGAGCAACTGGACATAAACCGGGAAATCCATGGTTGAAATCCCAGCCGTGGCATTGAATTTTTTGACTATGTATGTATCCAAGTATTTTATTTCTTTGCCAGTATAGTGGGTTGTCCAAAGGGGTAATAATTGGATATGATCATGTATTGCATTCAATATTTTTTCTGTAGTTTTGGTGGGGCACTCATTTTCATCTTATTTATCCCTTGGAATTTGTCCTTAATAAGAAGAATTGATATGTGAAACATTTCTGTGATACTGCATGAAGATTAAGAAATGCTTGCTTGCAAATGCCCATGTGTACAACAAAATAATCAAAAGAATGCTGTCTCGTTTTATCTGCAGGTTCAAGTTGCTGTTTCCTTGGTCACCTTTGTTTCACATCTTTAACAACAATTATCCATTGTAGATATGTATTTCGAGCAGTTTTATCTTCTATGTTAAGTAAGTCTGACAGAATTTTCAGGCTTGTGTATCATTAATACTGTGGAAGCATTCCATCTGACAGCAGTAAAGCTCCCTGTAGAGTATAAAAGTGATGCATTGCACATTTCATGCTGCAATAGTTATTGACTTATTTACTTTTAGTCTACTCTGGCGCATTTCCCAGGTGCAGAATTGCCCTTATAATTCAAGTATGGTAGTCCATGAACTCTTGCCTTCTTTATTTTTTTTTTCTTTTGTGCTGCTCCTCTCTTTTCTTTATTTTTGGAGCCATGATTCCTTCAGAACTACAAGCTTCTGACTAAACAGTTGCAGTCTCAATAAATACAGCGAAACAAGAATGATTACACACAGGTAATATGCCACCCAAAGCACATTCTTGATGCAACAGGAGCACTCTGCTTGCAGTTCACATCAAGGAAATGAGGAGAAACAAATTACTTACATAGTTCTTCTCCTCCTGATTGAATGTTTAGAATCTCATTTTTCTCAGTTAAGGAGTTGCTGGACATAGTTCCTTTTAACACAAGGCAATGTATTTTAGTGAAATTAAAGTGAATGTACGAAAAAATGAAAAAGTGAAAAAAGTGATTTAGTTTTTTTCTCCACCGATCAATTCAGTTGAGTTCAAAATTATCATTATCATAACCATATTGATAAATCCCGAAGTTAAATTATTAAAACAATTAAATGTTCCCATAGATTTGCTAGTGTGGGAAAAAATATTTATTTTAAAAAATAAGCATTGCATATTGTGACTTTGTGGGTTCGTAGAATTAAAAGTCCAATTTGCAGAAATTCAAAATGTTCTTTATATCTGTAGAAATACACTTTGTCCACCAGCAAATACAATCTTCCAAGGTTGTTGACCACAACAAGGAGTTCACTTCCAAAACACCAGTTTCAATTACAGCTCTCATTACGTCTCTGTTTACTACTGTCCCTTGGTGAGTCGCCGTTTCCTTAAATACCTCTACTCATATTACTAGATATTTCTGGAATATTCTGTAACAAACAAGAAATCTCTGTAAGACAATCAAGATTTCACTAGAATGTTCCATTTACCTCACTTTGTTTTGGCATGCCTTTTATCTCCGCGCTATGTTTATCTGCTTAGGCAAGGTCTTTATCTCCACACTGTGCTATCTGTTTGTTATTGTGCTGAACCCTTCTGGCGCGTATGCCACCAGTCATAATACAGGATTTGAGACAATATCATCAAGAATTCTCAAGTAAATTAACATATGCATATGTTTGAGGAATATACATATTTAATACATAGAAAAGTTACAAATATGTTGAGGATCCTATTGTTAACCTCAGTTTTTTCTTATTTCCTATATAAGTCAAGTATGTAAAATGGGATGTGTTTTAGCATTGCTGATTAGACAGTCAGCTTATTAAAAATGAAGTTGTGATCTGATTGTCTTGTTTTGTGTTGTGGGCTGTGTCTAGACCAACTCCATAGTCCCATTTGCTTTGATGTTTTTCATATCTTGATGGAATCATTCTCCAAATGTGAGAGCAGGTTTGATGACATAAGTTACAAGTCAGGAACATTTTATTTTCTCTACTGTGTGCTTAGGTAAAGTATTGCATTCCACTCAACAATTTGATGCCAGGATTTCAATGGAAATACATGTATTGAGTTCCTCAAAATCCAAAAGAACCATTTTTAGAAAAAAATATTTGTGTGCACTGTGGCGAAACTTGAGAATCTTCCAAGAACACACCACCACCCATTACATGGACATGCTTTTCAGAACTTTTGATTTTCCAAAAATGATTTTGATTAAGATATGTTTTGGGCATTTTCATGACAAATGAAATGCATATTTTGAATTTTCTCGGAATGTGCTCTGAAGTTCTCTTCACTTTGGGTGACTTTCGCAAAACTCATAAGCTGTAAGAGGCAGACAAAATCTTAATCTCAAAAACTATTTGTAGTTGGTGTATTGATACTTGTCACTTCTTACTCGTCACAAAATCTTACTACACATAATATGTACATCCATTAAAACACACAATTTATGTAAACTACTTTTGTGTGTGTGCATGCATGCATTTCTGATATACTTCTCTCAAATGAGAAGTTATTAATGTTTTTTTTTTTCTCTTGGGCAGATGGTAAAAATGGATTTTCTTAGACATCACAGAGCAACCAGCTCTTAAAAGATTTGACTGTTGCTTAAAGCTTACTGTGTTCACATATTCAAGAAAATTAGGAAGAAGAAAATGTTTATCTTGATTAACATGAAATAAATAAGCATTTGTAAAAATGGTTATATGAGGTGTGTCCATAAAATAAGGTCTCCAAGGCGCTAGAGCCGTGAGGAACGCTATTATGCGAGATCCGGCAACACTGGCATGTAGCTTGATTTTAGCCCTTCAAATCCCCACAACAACGAACCTGTTGCAACCATTAGTCTTGGCTGGGCAGCCTTTTGCGATGGAGCTTCCTATCACTTCCACCGCCAGGTGCGAGTTATGTGCAGTAATCCGTTTTTTGAGTGCCAAGGGCACTACCCCCACTGAAATTCGTCAGTTATGCGAAGTCTATGGGCCATGTATGGACGGACGTACAGATGTCCATGAGGAACAGCGTTCTGGTTGACCTTCCGTTTCAGCCAGAACAATTGCAAAAGTGGAGCAAGAAATGCTTAAAGATTGACATGGGATAGTTCACAAGCTATGCGAACTTATCCCTGAAGTCAGTAAGACTACGATTGACAAGATTTTGACCGAGCATTTGCATTATCGCAAGGTGTGTGCGAGGTGGGTCCCCAAAATGTTCACCGAAGACCATAAACCCAGTTCGGATGGGACATCCTCACCCATCCCCCCTACAGTCCAGACTTAGCACCTAGTGATTATCATCTGCTTCCTGAGTTGAAGTCACACCTGGGTAGAATACATTTCCAGACCGACGATCCGGCGATGGTTTGAAATACGAGGTTGAGCGCTACCTGTGCAACTTGGCGGGAGAGTGCTATGACAAGAGTATACAAAAGCTGCCACAGCACATGCAAAAGTGCATCGATCGCAATGGTGATTACGTTGAAAAATAGCTGTAAGTTCCGCCTTTCCATCAATGTAACATTCATTGACAATAAACATGTTTTCTATATTAAATAAAATTGGAGACCTTATTTTATGGACATGTCTCGTACATGAGTAGAAAAAGTCATGCGAGAGCTACATATCACATTTTTTATGTAAATCAGTGGATTGCAGCACTGTTTAATCTGAGGTGCTGTAAAAATTCCTGCAAATACTGTTGCATCACTAGACATGTTGCAGGGAACATGTTACAAACCATCTAATGATTTAACCAAAGCTCTGCTGTTATACTTCACTGGTCTTAATTGAGTGTGGAGAGGGGTCAGTAAGATCTTGTTCCTTTCAACCAGAGATTCATGTTGTCCTGGACAAGTGTGTTCCTTAAAGGCCACTCTTGTTTAAACGTGGAGCACAGCTGTCTGCCATGCAGCAGGATTGTTTTCTATTCCAATTGCATCAAAATGATTACTTGTGTTACTACAGTTGCAGAGAAAATGATACTTGTAAATGTATGATGCCAGTTTGACACCTTTCAGCTACTGCACTCTTGGAGCTCTGCATTTGATTTAGATAAATCAGTATTACAAATTAAATAATTAAGTTCCTCCTGATTTAGCAATATTATGCTTGTTGGCTGAATTGTCAACATGGGCAAGTCGCTGCTGTCAGGAATGGTTATAAGTAGAGCTTGGATTTTTGCATATTTGCATGGTTTATTCCGTTATATTTAAATATATGCATGTAAGTAATAAATTTATTGCACACTGTAAGGAGTTTATTACAGAAGTTTTATAGTGCATATAAATGCATATTTAACTAATTTGTCCATATTTATGCAGATATTTTACTTTTTTAGCAATGATTTGTACAAATATTACTTTAAGAGGAAGAGAAGAATACGAGAAAATTTCTCTTTTGCTGCTCTGTTTTTAGAGCAGATTTAGCAGATTTTTAGTGCATAGAATACATATACTTTATAGTGCATATAAATCCGAGCTCTAGTTATAAGCTTATGATCAGTGATAGGGGATTAAGGAATAAGAAGTTCTCACCCATTGGAGTATCTGTATACTGCAGTTTCTCTTGATGTTTTACATTTGGGGTGAGGGGGGAGAACTAAGTGAATCATGCAGAAATAGCATTCATCATGGTTCTTTTTGGCTCGCTCCAAATTCTGGGAATTGGAAATAACATGCATTTCCAAGATCTGTGTAGCCATCCCTCCAAACATGATTTGTCCTGGTCCGTTATTAAATAATAATAACCCATGGTGCAACAGCCCTTAAAGGGCTAAGGCCTACCAACCCGACTGGGGCCGCGGACGATCATCCAACCGATACGGGGAGGAAATGTAGTCAGCATCTCGGCATCCCCCAGCCGGAATGTAGGTTTCCGTGACCAGGGCCGCTTACCTAGCGTAAGCTCCTCACTTTCCTCATGATGCTGAGTGGGCACTAGCTCTATACCTGGGACCTAAAATCTGCACCCCATGGGTGAGATCGAACCCGGGCTGCTTTCCGTGGCCAAGGACCAAGGCATGCTGGCTTAGTCCACTACGCCACGGCGCAGGACCCTGGTCTGTTATTGCAACTCCATAATCTGAGTAATATGAAGTCCCTGGTGCTTTGAAATCATGTAATATCCACAGACATATTAAAAAGAATTGGAAAATTCTTTCAGTTCCTTCTGGAAGCCATTCTCATCCACTAATCTAATCTGAAAAAAAAAAATAAGAAAAAAAAAAATAATATTTCAAACTGTTGTCATTTGGAGGGAAGTATTAACATATTTGAAAACAGTGCAGAAGAATAAGTGAGAAACACTTAAAGTATTGAGAGGAACATTTAGATTGTTGTCCAGTGTTACAGTATTAGACATGTAACCAGACACTTGGCATACAGTTTGTTGAGAGATTACACATTTGATCAATTACTTGACAGTTAGCCAGCTGGCACATTATAGACAGTTAATAATATTAGAAATATCAGAGTCCCAGAAATTTGATATACAGAATTTCTATATAGATTATTCCAATATAGAATAAAAAGAAGTATTTCAGAAAGTGGAGTGCCATTGTTACTAAAATTAGGCAAGTGAGTCAACCTTGCAAGTGAGTCTTCATCAAAAAACTTGTAAGTGGAGAAAAGTATATACAAGGTTGACTCACTTGCCTAATTTTAGTAAGATTATTCCAAGTTTATAATATTAGACATGTATTAGAAACTTGACACACAGTCTTATATATAGATGATTCACAGTTCATAATATTAGATCTGTGATTAGAAACTTGATATACAGACTTGTCTATAAAGTATTATAATATGGGCATGCCATAGGAAGCGTGACACAGATTGTCTGCATTAATCATAGTTAATAATATTAGACATGTGATAAGCTTTACATACGGACATGCTATACTGATTATTCACAGCTTGTAATATGAAACATGGGATTGGAAACTTTACCTATTAACTTTCTGATACATAGTTCACAGTTTATAATATCTTGGACTATATTAACATCCAAGCAACTGATGGTGTACTATATGCGCACGATAAGTTGAGGGATCGGGTTCCAAGTCCTCATTCGGTAAACACAGTTGACAATTCCTTTCTTGGAAGTGTTGAAAACAGTGTTGTTATGACAACAGTTGACAACTTTGAAACCTGAAATGCGATATACACTCTGACATCTAAGGCTAATACGCTAAGCTTTCACATGTACACCATATTTTGTTATGAGCAATTTCGAGGTTAATTAGCTAAACAGTTTAAAACAAACGTATGTTGTGGATGTTATGGCTCTCGAAAGGGGACACATTAATATTTGTCAACCTCCGTATAACTGTGATCTGAATGCAATTGAGCTGGCGTGAGCAAAACTAAGGAATGCAACATTACTGGTGATATATTGGCTCCAAATCTGCAGAAACTTGCTATAGAAGCATTATCTTCCATAACCGCAACACATTGCAAGAAGGTCCAGGAGCTGGAAGTGAAATATTTCAGAAACAATGGTGTAATAGAAAATGCAATTGATGTAATCATCATCAACACATTAGAGGATACTAGCGATGAAAGTGATGCACCGGACTTGAAGAATCACAAAGTGAATGAGTATTTATAACTGTCATAATATTTTCTATTTTTATGTTATATAAATAAGTATATAAATATACAGCTTATCGGCTCGAGTTCAATTTACTATTAGTCCACAAATCTCACACTTGCAGTGCGTATCTTCGCTTATCTTACACGCAATTTTGCTGAACTGTGTTTTTCAAGGTTGACCACACTGCAGAAACATGAGTCTTAGCTCTCGCTTCTTCCCCTCTGCCCACACTACATCATAAATCCAGCACTCAACTTATCATATGCATATAGTACGAGGTCTGTTCAAAAAGTATCACAAATTTTGAATTTTCACAGGCTATGTATATTTGATTTGCAAATGTTTTGTGATGTTATGTTGGTAATCATGTCGCTCACTTATGTTGACAAGCTTCCAAAAAATGGAACAAAGAATCTATCAAATTTTGTGTGAAAAACAAAATTAAGTGTGCGGATGCATTCCATATGTTGACTGTGGCAAATGGTGAAGCTACCTTGGAACAAAGCAACGTTTATCGGTAGTACTAAAGGTTCTCAGAAGGTCGAGAAGATGTGAACAACGAAGAGCATCCCGGATGCCTGAACTTGTCAACAACAGATGAAAACATTGAAGAAGTAAAGAAAATGGTATTGGCCAATTGTCAAATCACTGTTAGAGAAGATGCTGAGGACCTTAACTTATTGATTGGCTCCTGCCATTTGATTTTGACCAATGATTTGGACAGAGATGGGTTGCCGCAAAATTTGTACCAGAGTTGCTCAATTTCGACCAAAAACACTGTCACATTAACAATACTAAGGAGCTGTTGAACTCTGTCCATGATGACCCAAATTTGCTCCATAGGGTCATAACTGGTGAGGAATCATGAGTTTATGGTTATGATGTGGAAACTAAAGCTCAATCATCCCAATGGATACTGCCACATTAGCCAAGACCGAAAAAAGCGTGCTAAGTTCCGTTGAATGTGAAGGTTTTGCTTATTATTCTTCGATTTCAGGGGCATGGTGCATCATGAGTTCTTGCCACAGGGTAGAACGGTTAATAAGGAATATTGCCTGCAAGTTATGCGTAATTTGCGCGAAGCAATCTGCCAAAAATGCCTGGATTTGTGGAAGAACAAAACTTGACTTTTGCACCATGATAACGCTCCTGCTCCCACATTGTTGCTTGTGTGCAAATTTTTGGCCAAAAACTACACACTTATGATGCCGCAGCCACTGTGCTCCCCAGACCTTGTCCCCCTTTAGTTTTTTTTCTTTTCTCCCAAAACTGAAGAGGCCAATGAAAGGACGATGCTATGCCACAATTGAATAAAGACAGCATCGAAGGAGGAGCTGAACAAGATAACAAAAAATGATCTTTTCAAGTGCTTCGAGGATTGGAAAAAATATTGGCACAAGTGTATAATATCTGGTGGGGATTACATTGAAGGGGACAAATAGATATTCATGAATAAATAAATACTTTTTGAAAAAATGCAAACTTTGCAATACTTTTTGAACAGACCTCGTACAGTATTATCTCACACTTACATTCCTGTTTTTTCCATTTTTCCTTGTTTATGACTGTTTTTGTTGATTCCCTGAGATTTCCAATGTTCACAATGTATTGAAATTCTCAGGTTTACATTTTTTAGATATTTCCTGCTGTTTACACCATGCAAGGCAGATTGAGGAAATAAAATGATCAACGGAAAATGGTAAACTTCGGTACAAAGCTTCTATTTTCCGCCTTGGCAAGACATGTGATAACACAATCACGCACATTGACATTTTGCATAGAGAGGCAATGTTGCCACTTATTGTTAGCATGTGGAAAGCATTCATATTTTCCCAAATACTGTTTCATTAGTTTCCCAAGTATATTCAATTTTTTGTTTGCCTGCACTACCTTTGTAATTATTTTTGGACACATTTAAACATTCACTGAAAGTTATGCGTGATTGGAGGAATTTAGTAACAGTGACGTCAAAATTAATCGGAAAAACTTATTTGTAAACAAACATAGGCTTTCACGGCTGGCGTCTTGTTCAGTAGAAGATTCCGAGCTGTAAGGCCATGGTCCATTGGGTTTCTTCATCTCTCTCCCAGACGTTTCGCTTACAACTGTGGTAAGCATCATCAGTGGTGTAGAAAAGTCCTCCATGTAATCTTCATAGCTACTAAATTGTCAGCGGTGGGAACTGGCTTATATATGCTGGGACGTACTGCCCTCCTGTTGTCTGGTCTGGGTACTGAGAAGTTGTGGCAAGGATATCTGTTTCTTCATAGCGGATGACATGTTCCCCGGGTGCTTCCACAGCATGTTGTGCCACGGCAGATTTATCTAGTAGGCCCAGACGTCAATGTCTGCGGTGTTCCTTAATTCTGGTGTTGATGTTGCATTGTTTGTTGCCCACGTAGACTGCTCCAGCATCAACACCAGAATTAAGAAACACCGCAGACACTGCCATCTGGGCCAACTAGATAAATCTGCCGTGGCACAACATGCTGTGGAAGCACCCGGGGAACATGTCATCCGCTATGATGAAACAGATATCCTTGCCACAACTTCTCAGTACCATGCCTGTCTATATCGCGAAGCAATAGAGATCTACAAACATAAACACAATTTTAATAAGAAAGAAGAAGCAGTAAAACTACACAAAACCTGGTACCCAGCTTTAGAAAATACATCCATAGCTAATTCACGAGCTTCAGGCATAAAAAACCACGCCCCTTCAGCGCAGACCCGGACCAGTCACACAACGGGAGGGCAGTACCTCCCAGCATATATAAGCCAGTTCCCATCGCCGACAATTCAGTAGCTATGAAGAGTACAAGGAGGACTTTTCTACGCCACTGATAATGCTTACCACAGTTGTAACCGAAACGTTTGGGAGAGAGATGAAGAAACCCAGTGGACCATGGCCTTACAGGCCGGAATCTTCTACTGAACAACTTATTTGTAGTCCGTTTATTGACACTTTGTCACTTACGTTTTTTATATTATCGAGGAACTAGTTTCAAAGGCTATTGCCTCCATTTTCAATCCCTCTCCAACTCAGATCTCTCTCTCATATCTCCAACTCATAACTTTCCAACTCATATCCATCAGATAGGGAGGAATTTGTTCCGGAATCCACCATCAGTGATGAAGAAGAGAAAGTGAAGAGCAGCAGTAGAAAACTTTTTGCATTATTACTTATCATCCTTGTATGAAGCAGTAATTATATTTATTCTGGTACAAAAGCTCATGCATATTCTTATTTCTATACTATATAATTATTACAATTTAAATATGACATGCAGAGAAATAGTATTGTGATTTTGTGGGTTCATAGAATTAAAAATCCAATTTGCAGAAAATAAAAATCATTCTATATTTGTGTAGGAATACACCGTTCAATTCTCACGTAACAACATTACGTCACATAGACACAGTCTACCAAGGTCGATGACAATAACAAACAACGTTCTGATCAGCTCTCAACACTCTTCTTACACAACTTGTCCCTTCCTTAAATACCTCATTCATAATTTGAGACTGTTCTGTACAATCACTAGAAGTTTCTGGAATAAACAAGGCATCTAATGATGTAATCCGAATACTCTATTACCTACCAGAAGCTTGAAACCCTATCTGGGCCGGCAAGTCCCTTATCTCTGTGATACACTAACCAGCTGTTTATTTGCCGGCTCTTTGTTTCCACAGTGCCCGCCTATCAGTTCCTTTGTGTAAACAAGCCGCGCGATTGTAGATAACGAGTTTCGCCACACTGCTCCCTCCTCAAGGCTGGTCGTCCCGAACAGCACCATCATAGCGGGCCAGACGATCCAGGTGTACCACCACCATCTTCCCTCAGGGCACCTTCTGGATGCGGTAGACCACGTTGTTAATCCTCTTCACCACCCGGTACAGTCCTTGCCATAGTTGCTGGAGCTTCGGGCATCGTCCCTTGGTCCAGGTAGGGCGGTACAACCATACTAGGTGACCCAACTGGAATCCTTGGCTGTTGGCTTGCCTGTCATATCAGGTCTTCATGCGGTCGCTCGCCTTCTGGATGTTCTTATGAGCCATCTCATGCATGTCATGGAGGCGGTCTACCAGGTTCTCCATATAATCGGTTGCTGGCTGTTTTGCATCCGGATGCTTCCAAAATTCAGATCACATGGGAGATATAACTCTCAGCAAACATTAAGCTGGCTGGCGTCATTCCGGTGGTGTCGTGTGTGGACGAGCGATAGGCCATCAAGAACAGTGGCACCTTGACATCCCAGTCTCACTGTTGGCTGGCCACGACCTTCCTCAGGTGCTCGTCTAAGGTCTTGATGTACCTTTCAACCATGCCATCCGACTGGGGATATTAGAGGTGTTGTGCGGGTCTTGTTAACCTCAAGTCTTTCTAGTGCTTCCCTCAACAGGTTGGACTCAAAATTGGTGCCCTGGTCGCTGTGGAGCTCTAACGGCACCCCAAATCGGCAGAACACTTGCTCCACGAGGCAGTCTCTGATTGTCTTTGGCTCTTGGTTCAGGATGGCATACACCTCTGGCCACTTGGTGAAGTAGTCCACGACCACCATCAGGTACTTGTTGCCTTGGTCGGACACCAGGAATGGTCCAGCTATGTCGACGGCGATCCTTTCGAATGGTGCTCTGACGTTGTACTGCTGCATGCGACCCCGGCTCCTCGTCTGTGGGCTGCGACTCGCTGTGCACACATGACATTGACGGCACCATCTCTCAGCAGCTGCTCATAGCCTCAGTCAGTAGTAACGCTGTCGGAGTTTGTCGATCGTTTGGTTTGCTCCCAGGTGTACTCTTGAAGTACCGGCATGCACTTCCTCCAGACTTCTGGGACCTTGCTTTGGGGAAGTGCCAACTATTCACTCTGCGTCTTCCCATCAGGCGATTCCCATACTCGGAGCAGCACGCCCGCTCTTGTCTTCAGTGAGTTCCATTTGGCCCAGTACGACTTGTAGGTGGCGCTCCTCGGTGCGATGTCCTCCCAGGTTGGTCTTGTCCCTGCCTGCACTTCCCTCAAGAGTGGTCCCAAGTCTGCGACCGCCAGCTGCTCCCTCCTCAGGCCTGCGCTATCCCAGCCTTCTGCAGCTACGGCCCTAACCACTCTGACAGCTGCGGCACGCTTCTTCTGTTCCACTCTTGTGCACTGGCCACATTCTTCTGGACAGGGTCTTCAGGACATAGTGTCTGCGTTGCTGTGGCTCTTCCCTCTACGATGTTCAGAGGTGAAGTCGTACTCCTGCAATCTCTGGACCCAATGTGCTGTCTGGCCTTCCAGGTTCTTAAAGCTCAATAGCCAGGTTAGGGCGGAATGGTCAGTCCTCAGGTGGAATGGCTGACTGTACAGGTTCTTGTGTAAGGGCTCCAAGGTCTTTACTACCGCCAGTAATTCTCGCCGGGTGACGCAGTAGTTCTTCTCTGCCTTGGATAGCGTCTTGCTGTAGTAGGCTTTCACCCGCTCGTGGCCATCCTGAACTTGCGATAGGACGCCTCCAATGCAATGGTCGCTGGCGTCGGTGTCCACAATGAAGGCGCCGCCTGGTTGTGGGAATCCCAAAATAGAAACACTGCACAGCATCTTCTTCAGGTACTGGAAAGCGTCTTCGGCGTCTTCTGTCCACACATAAGGCCAGTGTTCTTCTGTCAGGCGGGTGAGGGGTTTGGCGATGTTGGAAAACCCCTTTATGAAGCGGCGGTAATAGCTGCACAGCCTCAGGATCCTCGCAACTCTCGCTTATCCTTTGAGCGAGGCCAATCTCTCACAGCCTGGGTTTTCTCCGGGTCTGTGGCCACTCCGGTTGGTGAGACTATGTGGCCCAAGTAGTTGACTTCCTTGCGGTAAAGCTGGCACTTCTTCGCGTTCAGCTTCAAGATGTAACACCTTGCTTAGGTTGTCGAGATGGTCTTCGAACGTCTTACCGATGATGATGAAGTCGTCCAGGCATGCGTCATATGTCAATCCTCTCATCACTGGTTCCATTAGGCGTTGGAAGGTGCCTGGTTCGTTGCAAAGGCCAAAGGGCATAACTGTGAACTGCCAAAGCCTTTGGCCTGTCGAGAATGCGTTCTTCTCCTTGTCTCTAGGGTCCAGAGCTACCTGCCAGTAACCCGACTTCAGGTCCAGGGTCGAGAACCACTGTGCACCAGCTAGCGTGTCCAGAGTGTTGTCAATCCGGGGTAAGGGGAAACAGTCCTTCCATGTGACAGCGTTTAGCTTCCTGTAGTCCACGCAGAAGCATAGCTCGCCGTTCTTCGTCACCAGGACTACGGGGGAACACCAAGGGCTGTCAGACTCTTTTAATCACTCCCCTGGATTTCATGTCACCTACCATATCCCGTACTACCGCTTGTTTCGACAGCGGAACGCGTCTAGGTGGTTGCCGAATAGGCCGGGTGTCTCCGCTGTCGATGCGGTGGATCATGCGGTCCGTGCGGCCGTAGTCGCTGTCACCTTGGCTTCCCGTAGGGGAAGAGATCCGTCCCTTTCAGCTGCCAAAGTGCGGTCGCTGCGGACCCTTAGCACTCGTGGCACCTCTGACGTTGCTAGAGGAACCTCGGGCCGAACAGCCGAGCCCCTCCTTCGGGAGTTGTTCGGATTGGGATGGCTTCGAGGGGGCAATGTGTTCCCGATACCCATGGGAGATTGGGTACGTCTTCGGACAGGGTTGAGGGAAGCCATTAAGTTTCCGGGTACTAGCCTGCTAAGCTAGTAGAAGGTGTGCTAGATCACCAGGCGGCCCCACCGAGGTCATATCGGTAGTCTTCACCTTGAGTGTTGACGCGCGTAAGTGGCGTATCCACTTCCATCCCGTCTTGTGTCCCTAGGACCAGATGGGGGGCTTGTTAGGTAACTAGGTCTTGCCCTACGGAAAGCCCCACGGAGGATGCCGAGCGCCCTTTGGGACAGCTCGGATACTCCCTGGTTGAAAGAGGCCCGGGTCTTGTTCCTACGGGTTCAAGGCTAATGGGAGTAGAACCTCTGGACTCAACTGTCACCTTGGCTGAAGACGCGCTGGTATCGCCTCATCAGTTGTCGAATTCTCTGC
This sequence comes from Mantis religiosa, assembly GCA_030765055.1. NCBI lineage: Eukaryota > Metazoa > Arthropoda > Insecta > Mantodea > Mantidae > Mantis > Mantis religiosa. Next base: position 341,554,258 of record CM060948.1, read on the forward strand.
AGCTGTTCTGTGGTCAGATGGTCGGCCGCCCTCTCCAGTAAACCTTCCAGCCGGGGCCCCAGGTGTTGCGTCGGCACCGGCTCCTGTGTCTTGTCGATCGCGGTTACGCTGACCACGGGCTCGCACATCCCCAGCTCCGTTCTGGCCTGGACGTCGTGATCGGTGTCTGCCAGGTTGAGCAGCCTCACTGGCACCTCCTCTAGGCACGGTAATAATGTCCTGGCTACACAGAGTCCGTGCACAGGCGTCTTCTGGTCCAGCATCATGTTCTTCGTCCGCTGGCCTTCCATTCGCGCCGTCACCACCACCTCGCTTCTCGCGGAGACCACCACGTCATCCTTCAAGATGACCCTGCACACTCCAAGGCACTCTTCGGGTTGCCGGAGCATCACTTCTTCTCCATTAAGCCGCAGGACCTTTCTGCCGACGTCGACCGTCACCTGGTGACTCCTGAGGGCATCCAGTCGTAGTATCACCTCTTCAGCCACCTTTGCGACGAACACCCACAGACGTACGGCACTCCGTCCCAAGGTCAACTTCAATAGGGCCTCCTCAGGCAAAGTGTCGCCCGATGCCGTCACAATCTTGTATGGTCGGCTCGGCTGCCTCGTCGGCAAACCCTTGGTCACGTCAGGTGTGATGATGGTCACGGCCGCCCCGGTGTCCACCAGCATGTGGGACGGCTTTCCTCTTACCCAACCATCCGCGATGAGGCTTTCATCCATACGCCGGCTGACGGCGCGCAGCGTCACCCGAGGGGCTGGTGATGGTGATGGGATGGTGTTCTTCCGGCTGCTCTTCCTGGTATCGGCTGTCTCTCTCCATGTGTCACGGCTGGCCGCACACACAGCACACGCCGCTAGGTCTTCGCCGGTGTCCCTCGGCTGGTCTTCTGTCTCCGGTGTAGCGGACACTCCTCGATCTGGAAGTCGGGGTAGCTGTCACCTTGGCCGCCTCCATCCTCAATGCTGCCGTTGGCGCCTCGTGGATGGTTTTGTAGTCGCCGAGCATCAGATGCTGACGAATCTCCGTGTCTCGTACCCCATCAACGAATGTGTAGGTGGCTTCCCGGGATACGAACTCTGGTGGGAGGTCGACTAAGACTTTGCTGACCAGCTGCTCAATTGCCAGGGCGAACTCCTGCAGCATCTCCCCTGGCTGCTGTGACCTTGCCTTCAGCTGACTGCGGTACGCTGCGGCCAAGCGGTGGTTTCCAAAACGATTCTCCAGGGCCTCCCAGATGTCCTTGGGTGCCGCCGCTGTCTGGACCGCATTCAGGACTTCTGCAGCCCGTCCCTGCAGACTGGCTATTAGCTGTGTGGCCTCTTCCTCTGGTGACCACTTTTTGTGTTTTTGCCACCGTGTCGAATTGACAGCGGAAGACTTCGAAAGTTGTCGCACTGTCGTATTTAGGAGGTTTGACGCGTGCAGATGTGTCGCGTCCCGGCTCGTCGACCTTTAAATCTTTTAACCTCCTGCCGACGACGTCCTCCACCATGGCGTTCAGGGACTTTGTGTTGCTGTCGGCCTTTCCCTCCAGCTCGTTAACGCGGTGTGCCAGGTCTTCGACGCGCTCGTCCACTTGGCCTACCCGCTTGCCGAGCCCCATGACGTCCTCTTTCACGCCGGCCAACTGCTCCTCAAATTTGGCGACGAGGCCCTCGTTCGCAACCTTCATTTCCTCCATCTTCTCGGTGAGGTTATCGTTAGCCGTCTTCATTTCTTCCAGCTTTGTGGTCAGGTTGTTATTTACCGCCTCCATCTTCGTTGTTAATTCGATCATCTTCGCGGCCAAGTTATTATTTGCCGTCTCCAACTTCTCTAGAATCTGTGCCAATGGAGTCTCCATGCCAATTTGCAGAAAATAAAAATCGTTCATTATTTGCGTGGGAATACACCATTCAATTCTCACGTAACAACATTACCTCACGTACACAGTCTACCAAGATCGATGACAATAACAAAGTTCTGATCAGCTCTCAACAGTCTTGTTACACAACTCGTCACTTCCCTAAATACCTCATTCATAATTCGAGACTGTTCTGTACAATCACTAGATGTTTCTGGAATAAACAAGGCATCTAATGACTTAATCCGAATATTCTATCACCTCCCAGAAGAGTGAAACTGTATCTGGGCCGGCAAGTCCTTTATCTCTGTGATACACTAACCATCTGTTTATTTGCCAACTCTTTGTTTCCACACTGCCTGCCTATCAGTTCCTTTGTGTAAACTAGCTGCGCGATTGTAGATAATGGGTTTCGCCACAGTATTTATTACATTTTTGGTAATTCTTTATGCATACTATAAAGATAATCAAATTAAAAGAATGTGGATATTATACAATACCTAACTGCCATTCTGCTAACCAGTAAATAAGTTAAATTACATATTGTATCTCTGTGGGTTAAGTAGAATCAAAAGTCTTGTTTGCAGAAATTTAAAACTCTCTTTATTGCAGTAAAACAGAAACTTTGTACAACCCTTGCAGCAGCCGAAAGACGTGACATTGACAGAGTCTTCAAGGTCAACTCGATGCTCTGCTGCACGTAAACAAACAAAAGAAATCACTGCAGTACAGTTCAAATGTCCACTGTCGCAATAACCATCACACAACTCAACTACACAACTGCTTCTATGCACAAAACACAACTAGTCATTGTTTCTAGAACGCCATAGACCTTCCGAAAACAACCACGGTGGCAAGAGAAAGACAGAAAATTCCAGAGCCTCTCTCTGTCTCTTTCTCTTGGCAAGTGTCCACCTCTTGTGCCCACGTGCTCGGCTGCGGCTTGCGGCAGTGGCATAACAATGCCCTCAGCAACAATGTAAAGGCAGAGTTTTCAGCAATTATTTTACTTATTTAAGTTAAATACCAGGAATATGAACAAAACAATTTATAATATTAACAATGTTCATTTGGGAAACATTTATCTCTTTCTCCAGACACTTATACCTATGTAAGGGTTTCCCCTATTTACACTTTCCTCCCAGTTACAGCACTATTCCTCTGCTCCATTTAAAAGTGTAAAAGAGGGGTAATACTCTATATAGATTGAAAGATGTTTAAATCGTAATCTAAAATGTTTTAAGAAGATATGGACTAGTAAATTTTGAAGATAAATACATTCTGTTTTTACAAATGTAAGCGAAGGTTGCAATGAAAGTGATAGTAAAAAGAGATGAATATTGTTTAATATACAGTGAGAAAGGCAGTGGTATTCTTTTACTATCTTGCACTTCAGTCATTATAATACAGCTTAACCAACTTAGAAATTTGCCCAAGTTCTTCTCGGGAAGCAAGCTAGGTGAAAAGACGCTTAGAAATCAACATTTCGAGAGTGTGCATCTCTCCCATCAGAATATTTATTAAATGTTATATCCGCAAATGAATCACGTTTGTGGTTATAATATTTAATAAATATCCTGATTATGGGAGAGATGCACACTCCCGAAATGTCGGTTTTAATCGTCTTTTCACCTGGCTTGCTTCCCGAGAAGGACTTGAACATATTCATCGCCAGGAAAGCTTAAGGTCTTACTTTAGAAATTTGCCGTTATGTATGTTTTCTACCCACCATGATATTACAAGTTGTGAATGTGAAACTTATTTGTAATAATGCATTTGAACTTATAAATTTTTTTTTTTTTTTTTTTTTTTTTTTTTTTTGAAATACAATTCAGTTATTTTGATCTTTTTTGAAAAAATTGATACATTTGTTACTATAGTTAACTGTTTACACCAAAACTTACTGGGGCATTTTTGTCTATGATTAGTCATGCATCTCTTCATGTTGTGACTGGACACACTGCACAATGAGGTCCTTCTCATATGGGACATTAGTTGTGTTTATTTTTGTGTATGAACAATTTTCCATTTTATGTATACCTTAGGAGGAGAAACATTACAGATTTCACTTATTGCAGAAAGTAGGTAGACTGTAATGTGCATGATGTTAAGAAAATGTGTTGTTTTCTGTTTTCTTGTGCTAGCCATGGTAGTTCTGGTGATCTAGCATGGTAAGAATGTTTTAATTCTGCTGCTTCCCTAACTGCATGAAACCAGTGTTCAGCATTTTTCATATCCAAGTTTGACACATAGGAAAAAGTAACTTTTATTTGAATAATCAAAAGCATAGGCATAATACATACTTCTCTAGGGTCATTAAAACATGTGGCTCTTCTTTCTAATATGCGATACGGTGATTTTTTTTCTAATTCCTTCACACTTTTTGATGTTTTTATATAGAACCATGATTTTTAATATAATTTCTTTACTTTTTAGTGCAATTTTGTGCTGGAGGGCATTCTTCTAACGTTTTTAATTGTTTGTTTATTTACATACTGTGTAATGTAGCCATATTGAAGAATTCAGTGCAGCCAAACTATTCTTGTTTCTCCACTGAATGCAATGCTGCCAACAGTCTTACTTGTCCCGAAATTACACTATCTAGCAGACTATCACCCGGTCAAATTTTGTTACGCATGCATTGCTTTGCACATAAACAATCCTACGACATGACGATAATGGACTGCTCCATAGGAAATACATGTATAATTATTACACAAATAAAACATTTGCCACTTAGGCTTCACTTATCTTAACAAATTGGTGTTGATACTTCTTTTCAAATGGAAATCGATTTCACAAACAAATATATAAACAACAGACTTTATATATATACACAACGGAGTTTATCACTTGAATGGGGGATGCAAACGATTTGTTTGTGAAATCGATTTCCATTTGAAAAGAAGTATCAACACCAATTTAAGATAAGTGAAGCCTAAGTGGCAAATATTTTTATTTGTGTAATATTTATTGCTTCACTGTAGCTAGCTTCATTTTCTACGTAATACATGTATAAGTTTGCAGTCTATATCATACTGGTTTGGCTACTGCCGCGAAGTGTGCATGATATCAAATGACACCAAGTGTACTGCAAGGGGGGAAATTGGCGGTCCCGATCACATCGTTCAAATTGATGAATGCAAAATAGTACGACGCAAGTTTCATCGTGGGCGCTGCAATTAGGCTGTAGAGCATATTTGCACTCCTTTTGTTGTTGGGGCATATCGTCATCCGCACCTCATTCATTTCCACGTCGATCATTCCCAAGATCTAGTTGCCCTCTACGACGCGCCCACAATGAAACTTGTGTCATACTATTTTGCATTTGTCAATTTGAACGACGTGGCCGGGACCGCCAATTTCCCCCTTGCAGTATACTTGGTGTCATTTGACATCATGCACACTTCGCGGCAGTAGCCGAATCAGTCCGATACAGTCAGTGAGCTCATACATTTCCTACGGAGCACTCCATAATCATCGTATTGTAGGATTGTTTATGTGCAAAGCAGTGCATGAGTAACAAAATTTGACTGGGTGATAACTTAGCCTGCTCAAATCATGTTCATTTGTACAGGGACTGCGTCACATGTCTGGGGCATTTTTGCAGAGGTTGCCTACAAGTTTTACATATTTCTCATGTTGGCTGCAACACGACAACCGGCTTGGTCGTCTGCTTGCACATGCGTATATATGCACCTTTGGACTTAGAAAATATTCTCGCTTCGCACAAAAGAATGTTTCTCCAAACATGTTAACCTATTCAGTGGTGCTGCATGAGAGAAACAAGAAAATTGTGCTGCCAGAAGTGATTTAAAATCCTTATCTTGCAGTAGATGCTGGAAATGTCCTTCACCTTAAGCACAGTGGAACATAGGTTATAGAACATAGAATATAAAACAATCTAACATAGCTCTAAGTGCAATGTGTATAGAATATAGAACATTACTAGTCATTACAATATAATTAGGAAGTACTGTCAAGCAAGCATGAGGCTTTTAAGAGTTACTACCCTAATGAGCTCATAGCAGGAACTCCCTGCACTAGCAGGAAGCCTTAACCCTTTAGGGATGGAGTGGCTATTTATTTATTTATTTATTTATTTATTTATTTATTTATTTATTTATTTATTTATTTCACATTACTTTACAGTATTAATTCCAGTTTACCTTTTCAAATTTATACTAGATAGTATTATCCTTGAATGTGATTAGACCAAATGGGTCTAACTCTAGGATATAGATCATGCCCGAAATATCATGATGGTGTATACTTCATTTACTATTAAGGTGATGACGCTTTCAGAGAACTCAGTTTTACATAACATACAATTAATGCAGGAATAGTGCTAACATACTTCATAGAATATTTACAATGTACGTTAGTTATTGCAAGTGTTTTTGCAACAGCTGTAGCCATTTTTAATAGAATTCCAAACTTGACTTCCCCTATCTTATACAATAGTTAATGATAAAATTTGCCAAAAAAGGGAAAGTAAAAGATCTTTTATTTTGTTATGTGTGTTTGGAGGAATTTAGTAACAGTGACATTAAAATTAATCATAAAAACTAATCGACACTCGCCACTTACTTTTTTATATTATTGAGGGACTAGTTTCAAAGACTGTTGCCTCTATTTTCAACCTCTGTCCAACAAGCATCTGTTGTCCGTTCTCCTCTCTTTGGTGGTGGACAAAGAAGTTCATAGTTCCACAACCATAGAGAAGAGAGCAGATGACAACAGATGCTAGTTGGAGAGAGGTTGAAAATGGAGGCAACAGCCTTTGAAACTAGTCCCTCAATAATATAAAAAAGTAAGTGACGAGTGTCAATAAACCAACTACAAATACAAGGGCCGTTCAGAAAGTAACCTCCGGTTGATTGCAAAAAATTCAAGTTAAATAAAAATATTTTAATATATACATCTTATAACTACATCTTTGCACTATTTTTGTACATAGTCTCCATAACGATTAAGGCACTTATCATATCTGTTCACAAGCTTTGAAATTCCTTCTGCATAAAAATCACCCGCTTTTGCCTGGAGCCAGCCTGTGACCGCATCTTTGAGCTCTTCGTCGTCATCAAACCGCTGGGACCCGAGCCATGTCTTCATATGCATGAAGAAGTGATAATCGCTTGGTGCCAGATCTGGGCTGTAAGGTGGATGGTTGACAACGTCCCACTTGAAGGATTCAAGAAGGGCTGTTGTTCTGCGAGCAGAGTAAGGACGGGGGTTATCGTGCAAAAAACCGATACCGGAAGTCACGATGAATAGCTGCTGCAGAATATCCTTTGGCTGTAAAAAACCTTATAACAGCACGCACTTCACATTTGGCGGGGTTTTCTATTACAGCACACATTTCAAACGGCCACATACACTAAACTAGCGCAGATACGACGTTCACTCGACCACGGCTTGATGCCGACTGACCTGAGTGCGTGAATGCACAGATGGCGTCACTACTCCTCCACTACCCGCACTGTGACTGATCGGAGGTTACTTTCTGAACGACCCTCGTAGTTTTTACGACCTTTTATTTTATTTATTTATTTTTTAATGTAACACCTTGGAGAATATTCAGAAACCTTAATGAGTAAAGGAAATAGACAAGGCATTGCCATGGTATCAATGATAAGCAAGATTTTATGTTTAGAAAAGATATTAAGAGTTGTTAGGTTATCCTTAAAATACCCTTTGACAGAAGCCCATTATATATAACAGCTAATTAAATTTAGCCTCTGGTTCCTGAGGTCATGGGTTCATTCCCGCAAAGGATAATAAATTTTTCTAGGCATAAATGTCCTTAGCATGGCTTCCTTCAGGAGGAAATAAACCCAGTGGTCCTGTGTCATAAACTTAGAGCACAGTAAAGAACCTCAAGCGTGATGAAGAGGCCTCTGAGCAAAATTAAGCCCAACATATAATGGGGTGCTGAGAACTACAGCATTTATGAGCATCCATAAATAAAAAGTCAAGTTTCAGTTTTTAGCTAATGAATTAAAGGACTGTCATATGTCTAAAACACCTGGCATTATGACTCAGACAGAGAAATCATCTCGTATACTTCTTTTCAGTTTCCATTCATGAATTACAAAAGAAAGGAAAGTTTTGCATATGTATATGATCTGGTGAAAAAAGTTCTGTCACTTTGTCATGCAACTATTTTAAGGAACTTCTCCAACAGTAAAGAAATCCTAGTGAAGAATTTAAAAGAAGAATCGGTTATTGTACAAAGGGTGACTTTTGTCTCAGTCTGCAATAGAAGAATTAAACTTACAACCCATCCCAAGGAAAACAATCCATTCAAAGGGACTGAAGCTTTCAGGAAGAAGGTAATGTAGTTTTTTAATTTAAAGTTTCTTATTACTCAGATTAAATGTTTTAAAGTTTTAAAGAGGCTGGTATTACAGAGTGATTCGGTTGCCAACATTTTTCTAACATATAAATCATAAATAATGTTGAATTAAATGGAAAAATTAGATTATTAATATTTATATACAGTAGTTAAAGATGTTCTTTAGTTATAACTTAAATTATACAGGGTGGGCAAAATAAAAGCAGCCCAGAAAATATTTTCAAGAAAGTGGTCTGGAATAGGTTTACATACATTAATATACATAACGTGTGTACAGAATTAAGAAATGAGATGGGAAAATGAAGTTGACACACGGGACATATGAGGGAGCTCAATTTGTTACACAAATATAAATATTTATAACAAAAAACTTCACTTATCCTAAGAAAATGGTGTTAATTCTTCTTTCTAATGGAGATCGATTTCACAAACAGATCATCAGTGCATAAACTTCATAGTCAAGGATTCCGGTTACCATGTAATTATGTTTTTTCAGTATTATCAAAATCTGAGAACGAAACAAACCTAAAAACAGAATCAACTGCTGGTATTTCAAAATTCATTATGCGATGTTTATTTTTTAAAAAAAATATCTTTTCCCAAACCATTAAATCTCTCGGAACATTTAATTGTTTTATTAATTTAACTTCGGGATTTATTTCATGGTTAAATGACCAATAATGATCTGCTACAGCCGATTTATCAGTTTGTTTATACTTAATGTTATGAAAATGTTCTTTCGTTCTGGTTTCCAAATTAAGTTTCGTCCTACCAATGTAAACCCGATCACAATCTAAACAATTAAATTGATAAATACCAGATTCTTTAATACAATTTTGAGTCGAACTAATACTCAATGCTCCATTTATTGCTAGTATTTACCTAGAACGCGTTTCGTTAGGATCTTCCTAACATCATCAGCTGTTGTCGACTAATGGATGCCGGTTCAGTGAACTCCTCGGAGGTGATAGGTGCGTCTCTGTATGGATTACCCAAAATTCATAAAACAGGAAATAAGATGCGCCCAATCATTAACAACATAAACACACCCTGCTACAAGCTATCCAAATGGTTAAACAAAAAATTTAAGGAGCTACCAAAATTCAAAAGCCACAGTATTAAAAATTCGTTGGAATTCATCAACAAAACTAAAAATCTAGAATTTTCTCCCACCCACCGAATGGTATTCTTTGATGTAATCTCCTTGTTCCCAAGTGTTCCGAGAGACAAACTAATAGAGTACATGCAAACATAGCTTCAGTCCCTACAAATAGACCAAAACGTCATAGAGGAATACCTTCAATTAACCAATATTTGCATTGAACAGTTCTTTTTTACATTCAATAAAAAATTTTTCAAACAAAATCAGGACTATCTATGGGCAACCCATTGTCCCCATTTTTGGCAGACCTCTTCATGAGCTTTTTGGAATCGCACATCACAAAGGCATTCCCACTAATTTTTAAGCATTGGTACAGATATGTGGATGACATTTGGGCAATAATAAATGAGAAACAAGTGGATGATGCATTAAAACTACTTAATTTACAAAATCCTGCAATAAAATTCTCCATAGAAAAAGAGACAAACAATGAAATATCTTTCTTAGATTTGAAACTTACCAGAAAACTTAATAAACTTGAATTTGGCATACACAGAAAGGAAACACACACAGAAAATTTCATAAAATCAGATGGATATAACCCAAGACAACACAAGCATGCTGTTATCAACAGTTTAACTTTCAGGCTGGTTAATGTACCTTTAAACAAGATAGAATATAACAAAGAGTACAATAATATCATTCACATTGCAGAATACAATGGATACAGTGCTGAATTGGTCAACAAGAAAATAGATAAATTCAAAAGACAACTAAGATGCAAACAAGTAACTACTCTCTCCCCAATTAGCAATGAAACCTCATACAGAAAATTTATGTATCATCCCAGAGCTACACACCTTTTCCAAAAAGTCTTCAAAGAACACAATATTACTTTAAATTTAGTGTACAACACCTTTGGAATCACGTAATACAAAGGAGATACCCACAGACAAAAAATCAGGAGTGTACCGGATAAATTGCAAGGACTGTGTCAAATTCTACATTGGAAAAACAAAAAGGAACGTGAACATTAGGCTTAAAGAGCACTTTAGGAACATCAGGAATAAAGAAATAGATAAATCGGTGGTAGCGTACCATTTTTGGAAGGAAAATCATGACATAGAACAAAAAATTCACTTACTAAAAAGTGTCCAAGGTCCAGCTGCATTAACCACGTGGGAAAAAATCTTTATAAAGAAATATGAAAGTGAATTGTTTAATTTCGATACTACCTTTGAAGACAACCCAAATATCAAGTTCATCAAGATGCCGACAGAGACGCACCTATCACCTCCGAGGAGTTCACTGAACCGGCATCCATTAGTCGACAACAGCTGATGATGTTAGGAAGTCCTAACGAAACGCGTTCTAGGTAAATACTAGCAATAAATGGAGCATTGAGTATTAGTTCGACTCAAAATTGTATTAATTTTGTGCTTTATTGTATCATAGTCCTTAAACAACGGAATACCAGATTCTTTATTATTAGGAATTTTATCTTTTTTAGAAAAATGTAGAAAATTGTTAATACTATGTTTTGAGGAACTAAAGTTATACCAACTATTTTAAACCACATCTCGAACTGTAAAAACACTTAAGCTCCACTTACATTTATAAATTAGGACATGTTTCAAGGACCCCGCCTCCTCATCATCAGCCGTTGTTCGACTAGTTCTTCAGGTGACTGCCTCCCTCTCCTGGCACTGTTCAATGAATTGAATGATGTCATCTACTATTGGTATTTCAAAGTTCATGGCTTTGGTATTTCAAAGTTCATGGCTCTCTTTTTATTCTTCAAAATGTGTATATTTTCCCAAACTGTTAATTCCCAATACTTTTTTGCCGGTACCAAAAGTTTTATGTCTTTGGAAATATTATGATTTTTTGAACAGAAATGATGGGCTATGGCTGATTTATCTGTCTGTATTTTATGCATCTCATGTGTTCTTTCATCCTTGTTTCTAGGTTTCTTTTTGTTTTTCCAATATATATTTCATGGCAATCTTCGCATTTTATACTATAAATTCCGGATAGTTTGTTGGTTGGACTTGTGTTTTTGAGCAGGTGATTTAGTATGTTTCTCATGTTGTATTTTTTTTTTTTTTTGCTTGTTACATTTATACCCCGCCTTTAACTACTATGGTCATATCGGCGGCCGTTCTCTTTTGGAACATACCGGAGGTATTAACTCGTTATCTTTGGTTTTTAATCATTCACACTCTCATTCATACTTCCAGACTCTGGGGAGGATGGGGAATTATCTTGGTCGGAGAAAAATCCCCACCCCCACCGCCGGGACTCGAACCCGGGACCCCTAGCACGGTAGGCAGGTGCTCCACCGACTGAGCTACGGGGCCAGCCTCATGTTGTATTTGTTATGTGGTACTAGTTGTATATGAAATTGACGGAAAATGTTTTTAAATTTATTAAAAGCAAAGTAAAGCAAACATAAAAGATGGAAAACCATCAAGGACATTAGTACTTTAAAAGCTGATGACCTAAAGAAAGAATATTGCAAATTCACATATCATCCTAAGGCTTTTAATAAATTTAAAAACATTTTCCATCTATTTCATATACAACTAGTACCACATAACAAATACAACATGAGAAACATACTAAATCACCCGTTCAAAAACACAAGTCCAACCAAGAAACTATCCTGAATTTATAGTGTAAAATGCGAGGATGGCCATGAAATATATATTGGAAAAACAAAAAGAAACCTAGAAACAAGGATGAAAGAACACATGAGATGCATAAAATACAAACAGACAGATAAATCAGCCATAGCCCATCATTTCTGGTCAAAAAATCATAATATTTCCAAAGACATAAAACTTTTGGTACTGGCAAAAAAGTATTGGGAATTAACAGTTTGGGAAAATATACACATTTTGAAGAATAAAAAGAGAGCCATGAACTTTGAAATACCAATAGTAGATGACATCATTCAACTCATTGAACAGCGCCAGGAGAGGGAGGTGGTCACCTGAAGAACTAGTCGAACATCAGCTGAGGATGAGGACGCAGGGTCCTTGAACCATGTCCTAATTTATAAATGTAAGTGGAGCTCAAGTGTTTTCACAGTTCGAGAAGTGGTTTAAAAAGGTTTTATTGATGAAGCTCCTCTGTTTATAAATACTTCTAATTATAGTTTTACTATACCAACTTCTTAAAAAAAAATTTGAAAATGTTTATTAACCCAAGGATGGTAAGTAAATTTTCTAAAATTATAATTGTCTTTTTTTTTTCAGGGTAGAAATATTAGCAGTTTTTTTATATTTAAATTTTTCAATCTTTTGTATAAAGTCTTTATTAAAACCATTAATTAAAGCAGTATTGATAGTATGTTTATATTCTCTATTAAACTCTGCTTTATTTAGGGATAGATATTGTTACTTTGTGGGTTCGTGAAATAAAAAGTCCAGGTTACAAACACAAAAAAATTGCACTTTATTTCCGTAGCAACACACTGTTCACATACACAATGTAACATACAGGTCAACCAACACAGCTGCTTACCCACACACGTTCAAATACCGACTGACTGTCTCTTTTCAGGCAGGCTGCCTTTTTATCGATTTCTAACATACCAGAAATTTCTCAAACAATCGAGACCCTAGAACAAAGGCGAACTCTTGCCAAATCCGCCCACCGTCTTGGCAAGCCTCCATCTCCACACTGCACTGCCGTCTCTTCGATCTTGTTACCCGCGCTGCCTCCAATCAACAATGACCTGGCGACACTGCTCCCCCCTCAAGGCTGGTCGACCCGAACAGCACCATCATTGCGGGCCAGGCGATCCAGGTGTACCACCATCTTTCCTCGGGGCACCTTCTGGATGCGGTAGACCACGTCGTTAATCCTCTTCACCGCCTGGTAAGGTCCTTGCCATGGTTGCTGGAGCTTCGGGCATCGTCCCTTGGTCCGGGTAGGGCGGTACAACCAGACTAGGTCACGCTGCTGGAACCCTTGGCTGTTGGCTTGCCTGTCGTATCGGGTCTTCATGCGGTCGCTCGCCTTCTGGATGTTTTGACCAGCCATCTCATGCATGTCGTGGAGATGGTCCACAGGTTCTCCATATACTCGGTTGCTGGCTGTTTTGCGTCTGGGGGGCTTCCAAAACCCATATCAAAAGGGACGCGTAACTCTCGGCCGAACATTAAGCTGGCTGGCGTCATCCCCGTGGTGTCGTGTGTTGACGAGCGATAGGCCAGCAAGAACAGTGACACCTTGACGTCCCAGTCTCGCTGATGGCTGGCCACGACCTTCCTCAAGTGTTCCTTTACGGTCTTGATGTACCTTTCGACCATGCCATCCGACTGTGGATGTAGAGGTGTTGTGCGGGTCTTGTTAACCCCAAGTCTCTCTAGTGCCTCCTTCATCAGGGTGGACTCAAAATTGGTGCCTTGGTCACTGTGCAGCTCTAACGGTACCCCAAATCGGCAGAACACTTGCTTCATGAGGCAGTCTGTGATTGTCCTTGCCTCTTGATTCGGGATGGAATACACCTCCGGCCACTTAGTGAAGTAGTCCACGACCACCATCAGGTACTTGTTGCCTCGGTCGGATATTGGGAACGGTCCAGTAATGTCAACGGCGATTCGTTCGAATGGCGCTCCGACGTTGTACTGCTGCATGCGACCCCGGCTCCTAGTCTAGGGGCCGCGACTCGCCGCGCTCACGTGACACTGACGGCACCATCTCCCAGCGGCTGCTCGGAGCCTCAGCCAGTAGTAGCGCTGCCGTAGTTTGTCAATCGTTCGGTTCGCTCCCAGGTATCCTCCTGAAGTACCGGCGTGCACTTCCTCCAAGACTTACGGGACCTTACTCCGAGGAAGCACCAACTGTTCTCTCTGCGTCTTCCCATCGGGTGATTCCCATATCCGGAACAGCACGCCCTCTCTGATCTTCAACGAGTCCCATTGGGCCCAGTACGACTTGTAGGTGGCGCTCTTTGGTGCGATATCCTCCCAGGTTGATCTTCTCTCTGCCTCCACTTCCCTCAAGAGTGGCCCCAAGTCTGCGTCCGCTAGCTGCTCCCTCCTCAGGCCTGCGCTATCCCAGCCATCCGCAGGCACTGCCGTGACTACTCGGACTGCTGCGGCACGCTCATTCTCTTCCACTCTTGTTCATTGGCCGCACTCCTAGGACAGGGTCTTCGGGACATAGCGTCTGCGTTACCGTGGCTCTTCCCTCTGCGATGTTCCGTGAAGTCGTACTCCTGCAGCCTCTGGACCCAACGTGCTGTCTGGCCTTCCAGGTTCTTAAAGCTCAATAGCCAGGTTAGGGCGGAATGGTCAGTTCTCAGGTGGAATGGCTGACCGTACAGGTACTTGTATAAGTGCTCCAATGTCTTTACTACCGCCAGTAACTCTCGTCGGGTGACGCAGTAGTTCTTCTCTGCCTTGGATAGCGTCTTGCTGTAGTAGGCTCCAGGCCGTCCTGGATCTGCGATAGGACACCTCCAATGCAATGGTCGCTGGCGTCGGTGTCCACAATGAAGGCGCCACCCGGTTGTAGGAAACCCAAAATTGGAGCACTGCGCAGGGTCTCCTTCAGGTGCTGGAAGCGTCTTCGGCGTCCTCCGTCCAAACATAAAGCCGGTATTCCTCTGTCACGCGGGTGAGGGGTTTGGCGATGTTAGAGAACCCCTTTATGAAGCGTCGGTAATAATTGCACAGCCCCAGGAAACTGCGCAACTCTTTCTTATCCTTTGGGCGAGGCCAGTCTCTCACAGCCTGGGTCTTCTCCGGGTCTGTGGCCACTCCTGTTGCTGAGATTATGTGGCCCCAGTAGTTGACTTCCTTGCGGAAGAGCTGGCACTTCTTCGCGTTCAGCTTCAAGTTGGTCGCCTGCAGTCTCTGTAGCATCTTACTCAGATTCTCGAGATGGTCTTCAAAAGTCTTCCCGACGAAGATGATGTCGTCCAGGTATAGCAGGCAGGCGTCGTAAGTCAGTCCTCTCATCACTGACGCCATGAGGCGTTGGAAGCTAGCTGGTGCGTTGCAGAGGCCAAAGGGCAGAACTGTGAACTGCCAGAGCCCTTGGCCTGTCGAGAATGCGGTCTTCTCCTTGTCTCTTGGGTCTAGAGCTACTTGCCAGTAGCCCGACTTCAGGTCCAGGGTCGAGAACCACTGTGCACCAGCTAGCGTGTCCAGGGTGTCGTCATTCCGGGGTAAGGGGAAGCAGTCCTTCCGGGTGACAGCGTTCAGTTTCTTGTAGTCCACGCAGAAGCGTAGTTCGCCGTTCTTAGTCACCAAGACTACAGGAGAACACCAAGGGCTGTCCGACTCTTCAATCACTCCCCTGGATCTCATGTCCTCCAGCATGTCTCGTACCGCCCCTTGCTTCGCCAGCGGAACGCGTCTAGGTGGTTGCCGAATAGGCCGGGCGTCCCTAGTGTCGATGCGGTGAAGCACTTCGTCCGTGCGGCCGTAGTCACTATCGCCTTGGCTGATGACGCGCTGGTATCGCCTCAGCAGTTGTCGAACTTGCTCCAGTTCTGTGGTCAGGTGGTCGGCCGCCCTCTCCAGTAAGCCTTCTAGCCGGGGCCCCAGGTTTTGCGTCGGCACTGGCTCCTGTGTCTTGTCGATTGCTGTTACGCTTACCACGGGCTCGCACGTTCCCAACTCCGTCCCGGCCTGGACGTCGTGATCGGTGTCCGTTGGATTTAGCAGTCTCACTGGCACCTCCTCTCGGCACGGCAGCAACGCCCTGGCTACACACAGTCCGCGTACAGGCGTCTTCTGGTCCAGCATTATGTTCCTGGTTCTCTGGCCTTCCAGTCGCGCCGTCACCATCACCTCGCTCCTCGCGGGGACAACCACGTCTTTGTTCAAGATGATCCTGCAGATTTTAAGGCGCTCTTCGGGTTGACGGAGTATAACCTCTTCTCCGTTGAGCCGCAGGACCTTCCTGTCGACGTCGACCGTCGCCTCGTGGCTCCTGAGGGCACCCAGTCCCAGAATCACCTCCTCAGCCACCTTCGCGACGAACACCCACAGACGTACGGCACTCCTTCCCAAGGTCAACTTTAGCAGGGCCTCCTCCACAGGCAGAGTGTCACCCGATGCCGTGACAAGCTGGTATGGCCGGCTCGGCTTCCTCGTCGGCAAACCCTTGGCCACGTCAGGTCTGATCATGGTCATGGCCGCCCCGGTTTCCACCAGCACGCGGCACAGCTTCCCTCTCACCCAACCGTCCGCGATGAGGCTTTCATCCATACGCCGGCTGACGGCGCGGAGTGTCACTCGAGGGGATGGTGGTAATGGCGCCGACGTGCCACTCATCACGACGGCCCTTACTCGTTTTCCGGCTGCTCTTCCTGGTGTGGGCAGTCTGTCCAGGTATCCGGGCTGTCCACAACTCCAGCACAGGCCACTAGGTCTTCGCCGGCGTCCTTCGGCTGGTCTTCTGTCTCCGGCGTTGTGGACACTCATCGTTCTTGACGTCGGGATAGCTGTTACCTTGGCCGCCTCCATCCTTAATGCTGCCGTTAGCGCCTCGTAGATGGTTTTATAATCGCCGAGCATTAGGCGCTGACGAATCTCCGTGTCACGTACCCCGTCAGCGAATGTGTAGGCAGCTTCCCGGAATACGAACTCTGGTGGGAGGTGGACTAGGGCCTTGCTAGCCAGTTGTTCAACTGCCAGGGCGAACTGCTGCAGCGTCTCCCCTGGCTGCTGTGACCCTGCCTTTAGCTGGCTGCGGTACGCTGCGGCTAAGCGGTGGTTTCCAAAACGATTCTCCAGGACCTCCCAGATGTCCTTGGGCGCCGCCGCTGTCTGCACCGCGTTCAGGATTTCCGCGGCCGGTTCCGGGAGGCTGGCTATTAACTGTGTGGCCTCCACCTCTGGTGACCATTTGTTGTGCTTGGCCACTGCGTCGAATTGGCGGCGGAAGACTTCGAAAGTGTTCGCACCGTCGTATTTAGGAGGTTTGACGCGCGCAGATGTTGTGTCACGTCCCGGCGCGACCTTTAAATCCTTTAACCTCCTGCCGACGACGTCCTCCACCATGGCGTTCTGGAACTTTGTGCTGCTGTCGGCCTTTCCCTCCAGGTTGTTTACACGGTCAGCAAGGTCCTCGACGCGCTCGTCCGCTTGACCCATCCGCTTGCCCAGCTCCGTCATGTCATCGCTTACGCCGGCCAACTGTTCTTCAAATTTGGCAGCGAGAGCCTCGTTCGCCACCTTCATCTCCGTGGTCAGTTCGGCCATCCTTGCGGTCATTGTCGTGGCCAAGTTGTTGTTTGCAGCTTGCGTCTTCGCAGCTAATTCGTTCATCTTCTCCAAAATCTTTTCCATTGCCGATTCCATGGCCGTAATATCCCGCTCCGTGACACCAGTTGTGACCTTGTGGGTTCGTGAAATAAAAAGTCCAGATTACAAACACAAAAAAGTTGCACTTTATTTCCGTAGCAATACACTGTTCACATACACAATGTAACATACAGGTCAACCAACACAGCTGCTTACCCGCACACATTCAATTACCGACTGACTGTCTCTTTTCAGGCACGCTGCCTTTTTATCGATTTCTAACATACCAGAAATTTCTCAAACAATCGAGACCGTAGAACAAAGGTGAACTCTTGCCAAATCTGTCTGTTCCCACCCACCATCTTGGCAAGCCTCCATCTCCTCACTGCACTGCCGTCTCTTCGATCTTGTTACCCGCGCTGCCTCCAATCAACAATGACCTGGCGACAATATATATACCAAAATCTAATTTGTTATTATTTCTTATTATCTTCAAATCTAGAAAAGGGAGAAATCCATTAATTTCAATTGCTAATTTTAATTTTATAGCTTTATCTTGTAAATTTAGTAATTTTAAAGCATCGTTAATCTGTTAATCAGGAATAATAGCAAAAATATCATCAACATATCTATATCAAGTTTTAAAATTCAAAGGAAATGCTTTAGTGACTTGCATTTCGAAAAAACTCAAGAACTCAGGAGCTCAATTTATTTGCACAAAATAAAATTCTGTAAATGAAATGAAGCTATGTTGTGGCAACAGGACAATAATATTGACCCCGAATAATAAAAAAGTGAACTGCCCATCACAGTAAATGCTGGAAATATCCTCTGCCGATGTCAAGGCAGTACTGTGCTCGATTTACTAAGCAGTGAGACATGCATTGAAGTTCAACTCTGCTTGAAAATATTTTCTGGGTCACTTTTATTTTGCCCACCCTGCACAAGTTGCCCTTTTCATTGTTATTTCAAAATATCTTTAATGCATTGTTTAGTAATTAGAGTGCGTGTCAATAAGGGTGTATATTTGTATTTGCATTTTGATATGTTTCTCAGTGGATGAATTAACTTCTCTTTAAAACAAGATTTTAAAGATATATTTTCTCATGTAACATAGGTTGTTAGATCCTACTTTCTAATTTGGGTATTTTCTTTATTTGTAAATGAGGATTTATTCTAAAATGTATTTTTACTAATAAAATGGTTCTAGCTTGTAATTAGCAATTTTCTTTTTCAGAATAAGATGGTTCTGGAAAAAGGAAGAGATCACCTAAACTTATAAAAGTAAAGCATAAGCTTTAATGGCTCAAGATAATGAGTTAGGCTTAAACAGTATAATTAATGTAAAAAATGTAAATATTAACTGTTTGTGTATGTTGGACTTTGTGACAGTAAAGTGCACTAACAATCCAGTTAATTATTGCGTCAGTTGTTAAACTATGCTTGAATGAACCTCTAAGTTCTGTTTATGGTATGTTGGTCTCCCCCCAACTACTGCTCATTTGTCTTCCTGTTTTACTTATTCTTTTGTTTCTTGTAGTTTCCCCACTGTGATTTTTCTTTTGATATTTCCTGATTTGTGGGATATCTTGCAGTTTAGAGTTTGTATTTTTGATGGAGTAACAGTTTTTTGGGGAGGGGTAAAAATGATGTTCATGTTTTATGAAAATTTTCTGAAATTTATAGAATGGCATTGGGGGTTGGTGAAGGTGTTTTCTTTTTCATTAGGAATAAATGTGCTGCTTTCTTTTACTCTCTTTCTGCTTTTGAAACTATTTATCATATCTGCTGTATTTTTTTTCTGAGGATTTCATGGCCAACGTCATGAGCAGTAAAGTTGTCCTCCAGGCTTGTGGGCCATGGTCCAGTAGGATTGGAATGTCCCAATGTTTCACCAAGGACTGCAATTGGCATCTTCAAGAGGCATGGTCCGTGTTTGTAAGAGCTCAAATGACTTGATAGCAGCTGGCGCACTCTTATATATGGCAGGTGGACAGAGCTTGCCACCCATTTGAGTGCGCATTGGTCTGGGTCTTAGGAGGGCTGTCTTGAGAGTTTATATTTTGTTCTTTTTTCCAGCACTGGCATCCAATTCTTGTGTATGCGGAGGGCTTCTTCCTTATGATTGAAATTGTTTGGATGTTTGAAAATGTCTATTGCTTCCCATTGTGGGTGGGCATGTTACTTGATAGATGATGATAGGAGCTGCATGTCTTTGTAACCGATATCATGGCCAAATAATGAGTGTTCTGCCACGGTGGATTTCTCTGTTTGCTCTA
Organism: Mantis religiosa; assembly: GCA_030765055.1. Classification (NCBI taxonomy): domain Eukaryota; kingdom Metazoa; phylum Arthropoda; class Insecta; order Mantodea; family Mantidae; genus Mantis; species Mantis religiosa. Next base: position 341,574,116 of record CM060948.1, read on the forward strand.
GTCTACTGTGCCACTCATGTTCTTTTAACCTGGTAGTAATGCTGTGCAGGATCATGCCAATGTAAACCTGTTCACAGCTACAAGGAGTTTTGTATACTCCTGCTGATGAGTGGGCATCCCGTTTGTCTTTTGCAGATGTTAATAACCATTTTATTTTTAATTTTTAATATCATATCTACTGTTTCTATTTTCTGTAGCTATGTCTATTCTGGAAAGATAGAATGAAAAATTCAATGCCATAGCCGGGATTTGAACCATGAATCTTCTGGTTGCCGTCCAGCCGCTCTACCCCTTGAGCTACTATGGCCAACGTGCTGACATGTCATTAAATCCTCCAACTGACTCATATTTCTCCCTGTAAACCATTTAGGAGTTCTCATAAACACATGAGACAGCTACCTTAATGGCGACTTACAACATGTAAGTACTTTAAGGCCCAGGCTTTATAGTTAACCACTATTAGGTCAATTAATAACTATAAAATAACTATAAAATTAATAACTATAAAGCCCGGGCCTTTAAGTACTTACATGTTGTAAGTCGCCATTAAGGTAGCTATCTCATGTGTTTATATGAGAACTCCTAAGTGGTTTACCGGGAAAAACATGAGTCAGTTGGAGAATTTAATGCCGTGTTGGCACGTTGGCTATAGTAGCTCAAGGGTTAGAGCAGCTGGACGGCAACCAGAAGATCTGTGGTTCAAATCCCGGCTATGGCATTGAATTTTTCATTCTGACTTTATCTTTCCATACTTAAGCCTACACACGGTCAGTGTGAAAGAACAATTAATTTCCTATGTCTATTCTATTCTTTAATTAATGGTCATATTTGTCTTTGTTCATTGGGATGTTAACCAAAGGCAGAAATAGAAAGACAAATCGGCGTTAGCTTCACATTTTTGGAGAGACCAACACACTATAAACGGAAATCTGTGGCCATGCCATGGCTGAGTGGTTAGACCACTTCACTCTCACCAAAGCAGACTGGATTTGATCCCAGCTGATCGCATGTGAGATTTGTGATGGGCAGTTTCCTCCGGGTTTTCCCCCTCCGTTTCATTCCACCAGTGCTCCATCTTTTTTTTTCATGTATCATCAGTATCTCCACCTGCAGTGTTGCATGTAGTAAAAGCAGGCGTTGAGCACTTTATTTAAAAAAAAACAAAAAAAAACTGAAGATTGGGAAAAACAGAACTTACAGAAGTTCATCCAGCACAAGGACAACCACCACATTGAATGGCACAGGCTGTCACCAGAATGTGAGAATTGTATGGAATAGACCTGAAAGATGTTTCATTTTTCAATAAATGTTATATTTCTGAGCACTCCTCATCCAGACATTTCATCTGAAACTTTGTGGCTTAGTCAAGAGTAATGTCTAGCTAATCTTGGAGGCAATTGAAGATAACCGATGGAACAGAAAATTGGAACAAGAGTGGTGTCCATTACCCTCAAATCAGGATAATTGTTTTATATCTAATGACCCAACTGTAAAATCCCTATATTTATTTATAATTTTGTTAATCTTAAATTTTACATAACTTTTTCTGTGAGGAGAAAATTAATTTCTGACATGTAAAAGGCAGGAAATTTCTTGAGAATGATAACTGTGGTAACTAACAGAACCTGCACCATTGTGGAACATGATTAGGGGAAGATCTTGGAGTAACTACAAGGACAGTGAGTTGGTATTAAGGATTAGTTTGTGTGTTTTAATTGTATATCATGAAAAAAAAAATTCTTTAGGAGGGTTCACTCATTATTTCTCTGTAGCACAGGGTAGAATGGGGGAACATCTTGCCATGTTCAGTTATTGTTATATTATTTAAGTTAATTGATGGAAATTATTCATGTCTTCACAGTAGCCATATACAGGCTAAGGTATTGGATTGATAGTCGACATGAAAAATTCAATGCCACGGTCGGGATTTGAACCATGGATCTACTGGTTTCCGTCTGATCGCTCTTACCCATTGACCTACCATGGCCAAGAGTTAAATGATGGAGCCTGGGTCTCGAGTACTTTCAATAGTAAGTCGCCACAAATGGTGTATCTCGGATGCGAGAGCCCCTAGTGGTTTACCAGGGTCAGTTGGAGAATTTAATGTTATGACAGCAAATTGACCATGGTAGCTCAATGGGTAAGGGGATTGGATGGAAAACAGTAGATCTGTGGTTCAAATCCCGGCCATGGAATTGAATTTTTCATGTCGACTCCATCAATGCATATATTAATTTGACCCCGAAACTAAATGCCATTCTACCGTTACTCTGTTCCCATATGAGCAACCACCATTGAAGTCAAGAGATCACGGGAGTGTAGGTAAGAAAGTGGCTGCCTCTTTCTTCTCTACTAGAAACAAATGGTTACCATTGGGCTTGTTAATACAAAATGATAGACAAAAGTATGCCTTATGAAGGTGTTTTTAGGAAGTCCAAGAAAAAGACATCCAAAAACAGGATAACAGCATTTTGTTGCATGGGGTCAATAGAATCTTCCATTCTATAGTCCAGACCTAGCATTCTGTTCCCTGTTGTGAAGGGAGGTTGCCAGTTTCAGCAGTGATGAGGAGTTATCTGCACTGGTGTGGATGCTTCTGCATGGTGTAGTACCAGGAGTAATTCTGTGAGAAACCAGCATAAACAGTGTTTCTAGAATATTCATTTTTTGTCATCTGAATACTTATCTGGTGATATTGAAGAATGATTAGAACTGTGAAGAAGATCCCACAACTGGTTGACACTGTGTACTAGTTAAACTTACAGCTTCTTCGATGTACAAGAACTTCAACAAAAATTGTGATCTTGAAGATTAAAACGTTGTTTTCAAATGCTAGGCTTTGGCAATGAAGCCATTAGCTCTCTTGCTCTCTAATATTTCTGTGTAATAGATCTGGCAGGTAGAGCTCCACAGGTTAGATGATGTTTTTCAGTCATTTCCTTTTTGTTGTTGAAGATTAAAATCAAATATATATTTTGTTTGTTAATGTTATCAATTTCTGGTGTCAGACCATTGCTGCTGATGTACTGAAATTTCATCTCACAAAAGTTGTTTCACTGAACATGGTATTATTGCGTTTAAACCTTAGGTCTGGCCAAGGTTTGAACCCGTGACCATGGAAATGTGCATACTAGTAGATTGTAGTAGAAAACTGATGATAGTTGATGCCATTTGCACTGTTAGTGACATAGGTGAATTTATTATCTATGCATGCACCTCACAACTTTTGTTTGAAATATTAAAAATATTTTCTTAGCTGTTGTAGTTCTAGATGTTCTCGGGCTTCGAGCCAGGTATAGTGATGTAGAGCCATCGATGTTTCGGGAGTGTGCATCGCTCCCATTTTGAGGATGATGAATGATAAGCAAATTGGAAGGGCCAGTATATATAGTTTCCGCTGGACGGTGGAGTGCCAACCTCGTGGAAAACACCTTTATGCTGGGGGCTCTGCGTAGCGGCAGAATTTGTGTTTTCTGAGCCGGTCGATTTCCAACTTCAAGGCAGGTTTCCAAGCAGAACTGAACTGGAATCCGGCATCCTGGTTCAGTGTTCTCCTCTCAGAAGAGCTATGCCGAGCCCCCAGCATAGAGGTGTTTTCCACGAGGTTGGCACTCCACCATCTGGTGGAAGCTATATATCTGGCCCTTCCAACACTCGCGCCGCAGACTCCGAGGAGGAAGCATCATGCAGTACCATGCCGAAGACTCCGGGGAGAAACACACCATGGGAAAGAAGAAGGCATCATCCAGGAAACAAAGCCAGGCACCGAAGCCTACACCGCAGCTCTCGCCAGCCTGCTCTTCGCCGTCTCCCGCCTTGCTGCCGCTGCCGGCAGTTGAGAGGGAGCCCCTCGCCGCACCGCAGGGCAAGTTCTGGGCAGCCAGTCCCGCTTCCCCTGCCAAGCAGGATGCCAGCCAGCCGACCGGCCATTCGCAGAAGCTACCTTCACCGCAACCGTCGCCAGCCAGCTCTCGGACGCCTTCTCCTGCTATTCGGCCCGCTTCCCATACCACGCAGAATGCTTGCCGGGAGCGCAAGCAACCGTCAAGGGAAGCAACCCCCGAAAGGCAGATCTCAGCAACTCCACCTGCTGAATCGCAACCTCAGCAGTCGCCAAGCCCAACTCACCGGCTTTCATACGCCGCCGCAGCACGACAGACACCAATTAGTTCTCCAATAAGTTCGCTGCATTCCTCACCAGCACCAGCAACTTCTCCAGGAACCTACACCGTAGTCATCAACGGGGTCCCCTCTGATCTCCCGTGTAGGTTTGTTCTCACCGCCGCAAAGCAGAAGTGGCCCTCTGCCTGGAGAGCCAACCGCATATCGACGAGAAGAGGCGCCACCACACTCGTCCGCCTGCATCTAGCTGACAGCGCGGAGGTAGAAGCTGCCTTGAGAACGGAACTGCCCTTATTAGGACGCCGTCTCAGAATCGAGGCAAGTAAGCTAGAACGACACTTTCCCTGTCGGAGATGCTGTAACTATGGCCACCGCGCCAACACCTGCAACGCTCCACCTAAATGCCACTACTGTGGAACACAGTGCCTCACCGCCGAATGCACAAAACACGATCTCCGATACCGCCGCAGGTACTGCGCCACTTGTAATGGTTTAGGCCATTTTACAGGTCAGACGCAGTGCCCACGCTACCCCAGACCAAGGCACCCAACACAACTCCACACAGTGACAACCAGGGAAGACGTGCCTCCCTCACCTCCGACATCAGCAGCAGCTCCTACCACCCTTCCTCAAGATGGCTTGAGGGAAGCCCTACAGGTCCTTCAGAGGGAGGTGGAGAACATCGCAGCCCGGCTCACCTCTCTGGAGAACTCGATCACAGCGACACAGTCCTCCAGAGAAGAAATCCATGACCTCCACTCAGAGGTGCTCAACATTACACCACGGCTTGGACAACTGGAAGAGACAATCACCGCAAACTTCACAGAACGCCACTCCGAGCAGACCGACCAGCTTAGGAATTTAACAGCAATCGCCCAACGCTCTGCAGACACCACATCGGAACTTCAGAACCGGCTAGACCAGGCACAACAACATCTACAGCAACTCAACAACAATGACAATTCATCATCTGTGAAGCGAAAGCTCTCACGGCTGGAGGAGAGTCACACCAACACCGACGCCAAACTAGACCAGCTCCTACAACTGCTCCACCACCTGGTTCAGCATCAACTTCAGCCCAACACCGATGATCCTACCGTCTCTCTTCGCGAACGCGCAAGAAGACATTACGCCCATATTCCCCAACAATAGAAGTCCACTACTCTAATTAAATTAAATAAAGTACGCTTAAATCCCCTTCGTGCCATGCTCAGGACTTCGGTCATGGTCATGGCCAAGGAAACCATCCCCAACGTGCTCCCGCACACTGTGCGGCAGCATACGATGACCATACTAACGGAGGTGCTAATGCGGAACTCCACAATAGGCAGAAGAATAACTGCCATCGCAAAAATCCTAACTTCAAGTCCCTTCTTAAACTCCTTGTTATTGTTAATAAAAGTACTATTAAAAAAAAAAAAATGGCCCTTCCAATTTGCTTATCATTCATCATCGATGATGGGAGCGATGCACACTCCCGAAATTTCGATGGCTCTACATCACTATACCTGGCTCGAAGCCCGAGAACGTCTAGAACATATGTTGCCAGGAAAGCTTCAGATCATATTTCATTTTCTTAGCTATTAAATGTTATCACATATTTTTAGATCAGTGTGCATGGGGTAGAAGTTATTTTATACTCTTTAGTCCATTTTAAAAACATGCTATATTCAAATTTTTAATTTAAATTTATATTTTGTTTTGAACACCAAAATTGATATGGTACAGCAGACTTTGGGGTGTACTTGAATTTGATTTTCACTGTGACTTTCAGATTTCTTTTTGTTTTACATCTTTTCGCAATTTGGGTAGATTCCAGATAACTTGGTTCTTAAGTATATGGCTCTTAATAGGTTTATGTTGTACTTAATGTCCTTGAAAAATTTGTAAAAATTTGGGTGGAATGAAAACATCCTGAACTTGAATTTCGTTCTCTTCAACTTCTCCAACTTGTATACTTCTGAAAGCCCATAATTGTCTCAATAAACATTTATTCAGAATTGGTATATTGAGACCTCCTCAGTGTCCTTTCTGTACACATAAAGAAGATATGGATGGAAACCACCTACTCTACTGCCCTTAACGTACCAACATAACAGCAAAATACTGGAGTGCAAAGGAGCAGATAGCTTTATTGCCAACTGCGTAACATTAGACACCAACTAATCAATCAACCAACCAATCAACCAACCAACCAACCAACCAACCAACCAACCAACCAACCAACCAACCAACCAAACAACCAACCAACCAACCAACCAACCAGCTTTTCTAAAGTAGTGATTTTTTTAAATATTTGTGTTTGTTGGTGTAATAATGGCATGTTGCACTGTATAACATTTTGTTTGTATGCTTTCATTGTGCAGTGGCTCTTGCTGTGGACCCCTCATTTATTTTGTATATTTGTATGCTGTTCATGACATTTTGTGGGGTGGAGGACCAAATTTGCAAAATTCATTAACTTGGTCAAAGAATACAATGGACAAAGAAGGGCAATTGGCAGTCGCTTGATGTTTTGTTAGTTCATATCCATAGAGAAGTACTGACTTTTATATGAGCATTTGCTCCTCAGCTGCTGTGGTTCTATGAATATCACATCAGAAGTAGAATTAAGATAAAGATAGTGACAGACAAGACATGTTTGGAGTCCCTTGAGGTTATATGTGGAAATAAAAACAGTCCAGGGTACCTAGAGATTGTGATAAACTAGGGCAAGTACAGGGGTCAGAAACATGTCATGATGAAGATAGGAAAATGTCGAATATGTAATGAATTGAATACTATCTATTATACTCTAGTCAAACAAAGCTATAGATGGAACAAAAATGTCAAATCTTGGACAAGGAAATACTAATCAGAAAGATTCTGGCTGTAAAAAGAGAAGAAAAAAAATTGTAGAAAACTGGGTAGGGTCAAAGAGGTAGGGTTAGAAACAAAATGGAACTAAAGGCTGATTTATAGCCAAATAAAAGTAAGAGAATGATGTAGCAGTACAAAATACCAGGAGTAGGGACAATAAGTAACCAAGTAAGAGAGTAAGCAGTGTTATAAAGCAGGTTAGTTTGTTATTCTTAAGTTATTGTATGTAATATAATGATGTAAATTGTGAAAGCTGACAAATATATATTCATTCATATTGAGTATGAAAGACTCCTTAATTTTGCTCAGAGATCTTTCTATTTTTTATGTGCCATAAACCCATTACATAAAACCATTGGCTTCACTTCCCTTCCAAAAGAAGCCATGCTAAAGAATCCATTGCCCTCGACTAGGGTGTAATCTGTCATCCCAGTAACCAGAGGCTAGCATGAAATGACTTCTGTGGCATACGGTAAAGATGTTGTGATACCCTTAATAACCTGCCATGGTCTTATTCTGCCGGAGTTCAACCATATTGTGACTTTGTGGGTTCGTAGAATTAAAAGTTCAATTTGCAGAAATTCAAAATGTTCTTATTTCCGTAGAAATACACTTTGGTCAACCCTTACAGTAGCAGAATTACGTAACTTACACAAATACAACCGACAAAGTCGTTGACGACAAACAAAGAGTTCACTTTCAAAACACAGTTGCAGGCACATGAATCAGTTCCCATTACTACACTGACTAACTAACAATTGCGGCTCGTTTTTATAGCTCTCTCGTATTTCTGCATGTTTATTGAATGTTCTCTATTCACTGTTCCAGAAATCACCAGACGAAACATGAACCTTTCAGTCATCTAACTTTATCTGTTTTGGCAAGCGTTTTATCTCTGCGATGCACTGTCTGTCCGTTATCTCGTGTTTCACTATCTGCCCCTTTGTTTGCGTTGGCCACCAGTCGTGACAATATTCAATAAATAGCTCAACTTTTGTGGTTTTTAATTGTTTACACCTTGGTGCTTGCTGTAAAAGGAGACTGCTGCAGAATGTGTTGTTTAATAGATGTGGATCACACAATTGAGATTTTCTGGGTACTGAAAAAAATATTTTCAAAAAATTGAGAGGTTAATATAAATGCAATAATATAATGTTCTTTAATGTAGATGATGGCAGGTATTGTTTTTGATGGGATATCACTATCAGAGATTTGGAACTCCTATCACGCATTAACAAGTCATTGCCACAGACTTTATTTCTGTAATTTTTAGTATGTTTATACTAGTTGTTACACCTCAGTCAGGTAAAATAAGTTCTAGAAAGTTTGAATTGTGCTCTTGAATTGTTACTGATCTTTGTCCAGTTATGACAATTACAGAACACTTATTTAAAAATAGTACAGGAATATTTGTAGTAGCATTAGCGTAACATATGTGGAACCACAGTCTTTTGGCTTCTAAATATGCCCATCAGGGAGAGCTCAACTTGCATATGTGTTCACTGCATACAATTTTTTAGAGGAGTTTTTAACATTTTCTCATAACTACAATGTTTATGTACTATGCCTATGCTTATGATATTGACTTTTTCTGATATGTCAGGTGAGTTAAGTAACTTAATGAGCGAAGCTGGTCATCCAATAGGTTGGTGGAATGCAATGAGCAAAATTTTTAGGAAAGGTACGTCCTGCAGGAAGTGATTTGGGATCAAAAAATTGAATTTATTTTGCATCATAAAAGGCGTAGAAATATTACTCTTTAAAATGATATGTGTATTGTAAGGGTATTTGCTCAGTTCAAACTTGAAATCCGTGAGTGGTCTATTGAACATATGTAAAAAATCTTCCAAGAGTGGGAGCCAATTACAAGAGATCCAGACAACAACCAACTGTGATGGCTCGCTAATCAGCTGATGATGAGACTGCAACAGTCTCAAAAACATTCCTGATATTTTTAAACAGACGTGAGTGAAGTTAATAGTTTTAAAAAGGTATGACTCAATTTTAGTCTTTATACATGAAATTAGCTTCACTGTTAACAATGCTTTTATTTATAACTATTCAAATTGAAGGAGATGTTAGAATATTGTTGAAATAAAATGTACTGCAAGTATTAGGTACACATTTTCTTTTTCAAAAACATGTTATTGAGTATGACATTTTTTGTTGCTGTTTTTAATAATTACATAGTTAACTTTAAAGAGAGTCGATTAAAGACACTAGACAACACTTACTTTTAAATTTTTCTGGAACACCTATGAACTTATAGAACACATTAAGGATACTGAACTAAAAGAAGAGGACAAACTAGTCTCATTTGATGTTAAATCACTGTTTCCCAGCATACCAGTTAATCAACTCCCACCGTTGATAGAAAAATGGCTCAAATCACTTGGAATGGCATCGTCTGAAATTTCAGACTACATTGAACTAACCAAATTATGCATAGAACAAAATTTCTTCCAGTTTCAAACAAAATATTATCACCAAACTTCAGGGTTAGCAATGGGCAACCCACTATCATCCTTCCTGGCCGATCTGTACATGAGTGCATTAGAAATAAGGATCAACAAAGGTTTCCCTTGGATGTTCAAACTCTGGCAACGATATGTAGATGACATCTTTGCAATAGTACCAAAAAAACACATCAGTGATGCACTAAAACTTTTAAATATCCAAGAAAAAAGCATCAAATTCACTGTAGAAATAGAAAAAGATGAGCATTTACCATTTTTGGATCTAAAAATAATGAGGAATAAAAACAGACTAAACTTTGGCATTTACAGAAAACCAACACAGACAGACAACTACATAAAAGCTAATGGCTACAACCCAAGATCCCACAAACAGGCAATCTTCAATAGTTTAGCACACAGACTGGTAAACATCCCTCTCACAGCAGAAGAATACAAAACAGAATACAACAAAATAATTGAAATAGCACAAAACAATAACTTTCCCAAATCATTAGTGGACAAAAAAGTGAGCTTAGCAAAAAAGAAGAAGCTACTAAAGGAAACCACAACTCTCTCATCTACAGAAACTAATATGATTTTCAAAAAATTCACTTACCATCCATGGGCCTATGATAAATTCAAAAAAGTCTTCAAAAAACAAAATATTCAACTAGCACCAGTCAACCATTTCTCCTTAAAAAACCTAATTTGCTCAAACATCAAAGATGCCATTCCATCTAACAAAAAATCTGGTATATATCAAATTGAATGCAATGACTGTAGTCAAATTTATATTGGAAAAACAAAAATAAATTTAGAAACAAGAGCAAAGGAACACTTTAGAAACATAAAATATAAACAATTAGAAAAATCAGCAGTTGCCACACATTTTTGGGAAAAAAACCACAACATAAATCCAGAACCAAAACTACTGAAACATACATCAGGAAAACAAGAACTATCCACATGGGAACAAATCTTCATTTCAAAAAATAGGAACAAATCTTCATTTCAAAAAATAGGAACAAAGTATTCAATTTCGACATCCCCCAGAATGATTTGTTCAGCAAGTTCCTTGAGCCGCCACCAGAGGAGACCTGTGACAAGGTATCGTCAGCTACACCAACGAGAACCAGTCGAGAGCCGGCCGATGATAGAGGCAAAGCCTCTGAAACATGTTCCGGAAAAATTTAAAAGTAAGTGTTGTCTAGTGTCTTTAATCGACTCTCTTTAAAGTTAATTTATCATAACAACACTGTTTTCAACACTTCCAAGAAAGGAATTACATAGTTGTTACTCTTAACTCTAATTACAACGAATCACTGAAATTTTATTCCAAATTTCATTTTAATCTGAGCGGTAGAACTAAAGTTATGTACTGAAATGGTAACCAGTCTTTCTAAATTTGGTCTTGCACATTCTCTACATTGTGGTTCAGTACATGCATTGTTACAAACATAAAGTTGAAATGGAAATTTTAAATTACAGGATTTGAATTTGACACGTATATTATGTTTTGGAACAATCTTAAAAATACTTCATTATCAGACTCTCTTAAACTTCTCTCAATTATAAATAACATCTATTAATATTCAATTAGCATTTGTTAACATTCTTCATTTTGAATTAGTTATGAATAAAAGCATTGTTAAAAGTGAAGGTATTTCATATTAAATGACTTATTGAGTCATACTTCACTAACACTCTAACTTATTATGGAATAATACATTCACATCTACAATATGCAGTTGAGATATGGGGAAGCACTTGTATGACTAACATGAACAGATTGCTAGTTTTGCAGAAAAAATGTGTAAGATGTATATATAAGGTAAATAGAAGAGAATCATGTAGAAATGTTTTTGTAGAAAACAAAATCCTAACAGTAGTATCTCTATACGTTTTTAAAGTAATAATGTTTGTAATTAGCAAGGATGAAATGGGTAACTTAAATAAACATTGTCACAAACATGAAACAAGGACACAAAATAATTACCACAGAATAACCTTAAATAAGAAGTCAACAGATAAAGATCCCTTAATAATGGGAAAATTATTATTTAATAAACTACCAAATTCACTAAAAACAAAAAAAGGTAAATTATTTAAAAATGAACTAAACAAGTTTCTAATACAAAAATGCTTGTATAGACTGGACGAATTGTAATTAAATGTATATAACTGTTTATTTTGACGTATCCGACAACATGTAAGTGTCATTATGGATGAAAATAAATTATTATTATTATTATTATTATTATTATTATTATTATTATTATTATTATTATTATTATTATTATTATTATTATTATTATTATTATTATTATTATTATTATTATTATTATTATTATTATTATTATTATTATTATTATTATTATTATTATTATTATTATTATCACTATCACTATTTTTGGGACTGTCCCAGTTCCTGTATTTGTGACATGAGAGTATGAGTCAATAAGTGTTTTAATTCAGTACCAATATAATGCTTTGATTACAAGTCTGTGTACATGAGTGGTGTTTATATAGTTATGTATGCACTAACAGGGCATTCTCTATTTTTGTAGGTGATAGTCAAATGTTTTAAAGAGGTGGTCACTATGTGATGGCTTTCATGGCCAAGGGCAAGAGGTTAAAAAAAGGTTCCCAATTGAGAAAAGTATACATACTAAATGTACATTTTTTGTGTAGTAAGATTTTGTCTTATCTCTTACGGTTTACCAGTTATGCAAAAAATCATCCAGAAAATAAATTTTACATGTTCAACTTTAATGAAAATCGGAGTAATTTTTCAAATAATCATTTTCGACTGTTCTGTATGAAGGATTATTTAATATGGCAACATTTTTTTTTGAAAATCTTATCACACCGTTGAAAGACACTTAAGTATTTAACCTCTCGCACTCAAAGAACATTTTCTGAAACTGCTATTTTTGTTGAGAGTCCCAAAACTTTGTACAAAAGTGAATCAGAATCAACAGGATTTCCCGCAAAATTCAACATGTACATTTCATTTGTCATGAAAATATCTTAAAAATATGGTATTTTAATTAAAACTGTTTAAGAGCTATTTTTGAAAGGAAAAAAAATTCAAAAACTGTTTTTTTTAATGCATTCCAATGTAGGTTATATTGGACTATGGGTGAAATGTTGCTGAAATGATACCAGGATCCATAGATCTTAGAGTTACCCAACAAAACTCATAAAAAATCCTTATTCAGATAACTCCTCCTGACAGATTTGATTTTCAGCCCGCCTCAGTAGCATGGTGGTAGAGTGTCTGCCTCACATTCAAGAGGTCCCGAGTTCGAATCTCGGTCAGGGTGAGTTACCTGGATAAGGTTTTTCCGGGGTTTTCCCTTATCCTGGAAGATGAATGTTGGGTAACTAAGCTCTATGGACCCTGGGCTCATTTGAGCATCATTTCACCCATTCTATTCATCGTTCAATATGACAACGTTGGAGGACGTAAAATCACCACAAAAAAAGTTGGATTTCAGGACCTCTTGAATTTGAGGGAGACACCCTACTCCCACATCACAGAAGTGGGCCAAAAAAGTTTCATGTGAAGGGTAGTTGGGAATTTCCTGAAAACCTTTGTGCCGCATCCTTGAAAGATAGTAAATTTAAATGCAAATTTTGGTTATGCATGTTTGGAGGAATTTAGGAACAGTGACGTCAAAATTAATTGAAAAAACTGTAGTCGGTCAAATAGCACTTTAGAAACATCAAAATGAAACAAGAAGATAGGTCAGCAGTAGCTTCTCATTTTGGGATGAAATTCACAACATTGATCCAAAACCAAATTTACTAAAAGGAGTGATAAACCAAAATAAACTGACAATATGGGAGAACAGAGTAATGAATTTTGAAATCCCATGTGTAGATAATTTGACAAAGAAGTTCATAGTTCCACTGCCAGAGCAGACAACAGATGTTAGAAAGAGGTTCAAGATGGAGGTCATGGCTTCCGAAATTAGTCCCTCAATAATATAAAAATGTAAGTGATGAAGTGTCCTCCCCACAAAAAGCTACAGTATCTTCAACATTTTGGTAATGATCCAACTTTTTATTTATGAGTTAATGCAGTTCACAGACACAGACTTTTTTCTAAAAATGCTTGTTTTGTTGAGGGCAATTCAGGGGACGTTAAAATGTGTATTTGTCATGAAATCGTGGTGACTTGTTTTCTGGGTGGAATTCCATGCTTGCCCTACATTCTGTAAGTACATAGTAGAGAGTAAAAGGTAAGCAATGTAAGTGTTTTCAACTTATAACTCAGTTTTTCCATAAATTTAAATTCATGTCACTGTAGCTTGTATATTCAAATATTATACAAGTGTGTTGATCAACTTTATGAAGTCTAAATTAAAAAAAAAAAAAAAAAAAGAGCTGTGCAGTTAGAATCCAAACATGTGATTGAAGTTATGTGAACATTTGCTACTAGCATAACACCAGCATTCTGTTGGATGCCAGCTTATAGTGAATGTTTCAACAACCTTTTTGTTTTGTTAACAAACAGCTTTGCAATACTTACAATTCAATTGTAGATGTCACTTCCTTTATCCCTGCCAAAAATCAGAAATTGCTGATAATAACTAAGCTAGTTTTAACACTACTAAAATAAATACAGGTTGTTATTAAGAAGAAAGATTATTCTTGCTGTATAGTAATTTGTTGAAAATGGCAAATTAAACTAATGAGAGTTTTTAATGTCAGGTTGTCTTCCATGCGACCGATTCAGCCAAGAATTGTACCAATGGGTCCACACATCTCAAACATACATGATCCTCGACACATAGTAAGCAATTCTGCACGAAGGTTGGAGGTAAGTCACTTCTGTTCATCTGTACTTGCATAGGTTAGTAATGGTACATTAACTCCATATCTGTAATGTGTGTTTGGAGGAATTTAGTAACAGTGATGTCCAAATTAATTGAAAGAACTATTTGTAGTCAGTTTTTTGACATTCTGTCACATTTTTATTGTGAGAGACTAGTTTCAGAGGCTGTTTCTTCCAGTTTCATCGTTGAAGGTTCAACTGTTGTGTGCTGCTGCTGTTGTCGTCTCCTGTCTTCTATCTGATGGTAGAACTATGAACTTATTTATCAGATTATAGACTGGTGGGATTTCAAAGTTTATTATTCAGTCTTTATTTTTTCTTTAAGTTGTTCTCCCATGTTGGAAATTAATTGTTCTTTCACACTGGCTGTGTGTAGGCTAAAGTATGGAAAAATAGAGTCAGACTGAAAAATTCAATGCCAGAAGCGGGATTTGAACCATGGATCTTCTGGTTACCATCCAGCTACTATGGCCAACATGCCGATATGACATTAAATCACGGATCTTCTGGTTGCCGTCCAGCCGCTCTAACCCTTGAGCTACTATGGCCAATGTGCCGATATGACATTAAATGACAAACAATATGACATTTAATGTCATATCAGCACGTTGGCCATAATAGCTCAATGGTTAGAGTGGCTGGACTGTAACCAGAAGATCCATGGTTCAAATCCCGGCTATGGCATTGAAATTTTCAGTCTGACTCTATCTTTCCATACTTTAGCCTACACACGGCCAGTGTGAAATAACAATTAATTTCCATTAATTGACCTAATAGTGGTTAACTATAAATCCCGAGCCTTAAAGTAGGCCTTAAAATAGTTACAGCATAGTAAGTCGCCATTAAGGTAGTTGTCTCATGTGTTTATGAGAACTCCTAAGTGGTTTACCAGGAAAAAACACAAATCAGTTGGAGAATTAATCTCCTGTCGGCACGTTGGCCATGGCAGCTCAATGGTTAGAGCGGTTGGATGGCAACCAGAAAATCCATGGTTCAAATCCCGGCTATGGCATTGAATTTTTCAGTCTGACTCTATCTTTCCATTCTCCCATGTTGTCAAGTTTGTTTTGGTTTATCACTCCTTTTAATAATTTTGGATTTGGGTCAAGGTCAAGCTTTTCATTAAAAAAATGCTAGTGCTGATTTATCTTCTTGTTTGAATTTTCTAAAAATGCTACATAGGGCAAAGTAAATGGAATGTAAAAACTAGAGTCAAAGAGCATTTTAGAAATATTAAATTGAAACAAGATACGTTAGCAGTAGTATTTCTCTTTTAGAACAAAAATCGTGACCTTGATGCAAATCCAAAATTACTTAAAGGGGTGATAACCAAAACAAACTGATAACATGGGAGAACATATTCATATAGAAAAATAAGGACAGAGTAATGAAATTTGAAATCCCACCATTTGATAATAAAGAAGTTCATTGTTCCACCACCAGAGAAAAGACAGCCGAAGACAGTTACACCTTCGAGGTTGAAAATGGAAGCTGCAGTTCCTAAAATTAGTCTCTCAAAATAAAAATGTGTGATGAAGTGTTAAAAAAACAGACTACAAAAGTAGTTCTTTTCAGTTGCATATCTCTTATTACATTCACATGACTTTCTCTGAGATTTGTAGAAAAAGTTTTATGTACATGTATAGATTAAGAGGAAGAGGCAAAATTACATAGAACTCACAAGTACTTACATAGAACTCACAAGGACTAACACGCTCTACATGTTGATAGTGTTAATGGAGTTGTTGTCAACTAGAAACAGTAGCTTTCAGTAGTGTACGTCATAGGTTACTGAGCTTGTAATTAATTTCTCGACAAGTCAATCTGTTTGTTGTATAACCAGTGATAGTAATATACTAGGGCTGTTCAATAAAGAATGATCACAATTTTTATTTTGACAACGTACCTTTACTTATACTCATAATTTTGATGCTCCTTCTCAAAATAGTTTCCCTGAATGCAATGCACTTGTCCCAGCATTTCTGCCAGTCTTCAAAGACATGCTGGAAACCAATTTTTTGAGAGATCCTTCAGAATCGCCTCCGCAGCCTTCACTACTGCTGATGATGGATAATACCTCCCACGAAGGCGTTTCTTCAAGTTAGGGAAAAGAAAAAAGTCACATGGGGCTAAATCCGGACTATAGGGAGGGTGAGGGATGCACTTCACGTTGATTTTTGCAAGCTATTCAGCAAAAACATTGGCAATATGCGGTCGCGCATTATCGTGGTGCAGCATCCAGCCTGCTTCATGGAAATGTGGTTTTTTGCGCCTGATATGGACTTGCAATGTTTTCAGGATATCCCTGTATTGTCCAGTTACTGATGTGTGTTCAGGTACATCATGCTGATAAACCATTCCAGTAATATCAAAGAATGAGATGACCATAACTTTCCCAACTTTTGCTTTTTGGGGTTTGGTGATGGAAATTTTCAGAATTTCAGAAAGTGATCTTAAGGTAATTTGTCGATTCTCTTTCATAATGGCAGCAGCAGTGTTGATGTTTTCTTCCATAAGGGCAGCAACTGGAGCACCGAGTCCACCTTCGTTTGAAATTGATTGTCTCCCCTCTTTAAACGTTTTAAACCACCTTGGAGCTGTGCTGTAGGGAAGAACAGACTCTCCATAGGCCTCCTGTGACATTGTATAATCCTCAACTGAAGATTTGTTGAGACGAAAGCAGAATTTCAAAGTTGCATATTGTTCCTCGCGTGTTACCTGCATTACAGCAGTAGGCGTAACTGAACATATCTGAACTTGCCTGGTTCTCACTGGCGGGAACCAGGAGTACCAACAATGAAACTACTACGGCGTGTTTGTTTGACAGTAAGCTAACAGAATATAATAAGATTGAATTTTAGTGCGAAAAATTATTACTAAAAAAAATTATGATCATTCTTTATTGAACAACTCTCGTATATGTGTATATATTTACCTGGATAGATAAGCTTTCCAACATATTTCAACATACTGTCATAATATGTAAAAAATAAAGGTAATTCACAATATGACTAAACATCTCCAAAATTTAAATACATGTCTAGTTTTCCAATGGTTTCCATCCCACTGTGAAATTTTTGGAAATGAGCAACTGGATGTGTTGACCAAGAAGGGTTATAAAATTGCAAGTAAACAAAATATCCCCTATGAAACATTTGTAAGATTAATGAAAAACATTTTCACAACCAATTATGATAAATTTCTTAGTTCCTCTTAAAAACTTAATTGGAAGGGTCTCCAAAATAAACCTAAAACAATTCCAGACTTCCCATGTGTAAGAACTATGATACAATGAAGCACAAAATTAATGTAATTTTGAGTTGAACTAGTTCTCAATGCTCCACTTATTGCTAGTATTTATTTAGAACACGTTTCGTTAAGATCTTCCTAACATCATCAGCTGTTGTGGATTAATAGATGTTGGTTTGGTGAACTCCTTGGAGGTGATAGATATATAGATAATTTATTCATCTTGTAAATCATACATTGTACAAGAGTACTATGATATAAGACACGTCAAATTGTGAATTTACAGTGCAATCAAATATACTTGTAAATTAACAAGTCACATCCAATAAGGACAAGTCATTGTTTGTACAAAATAATGTTTTATAACGATATCTCAAGAAATTTTATAATATACACCAATTAATTCAGAAATGTAACAATATTATAAACTTTCCATAAATTCACTAACAGAATAAAAACATTGGTCTAGCAAGTATGCCAAAACTGACTTTTTAAATGCTGAAAAATTGCATGTGGTTTTATTGGCTATAGGCAGTTTATTAAGAAAAGTGATTCCTAGGTTTATTACACTGTTTTGATGAGCTCTTGTGTTACTTCTATTCACATAAATATCCATTCTCTGTCTAGTATTATGATTATGAACTGTGTCATTAAAGGTACAGTGGCCATTTCCTTTCATTAAATTTGTCTTTGTAAATTTTAAAATTTCAAAAATGAAAACACATGGGAGAGGTAAGATTTTAAATTTTTTAAATAATGGTCTGCACGTAGAAGTTGATTTAACTCTTCCAAGTATTCTTAGAATCCGTTTTTGCATTATGAATAATGATTTACAATGTGGTGAGTTACCCCATAATGTTATGTCATATTTTAAAATGGAGTGACTACACGAAAAATACACATTCTGAGAGTTTTTATGTTAAATATGTGTACATAACAAATTTATAACAAATTGTACTCAGTTTTTTAATTAGATGATCAACATGTCTCTCCCACTTTAGGCTACTGTGTATCCAAAGACCAAGAAATTTAGTTGTATTTACATACTTAATTACTTGATTATTGCATATTAATTTGATAGGTGTGTTTCTGTCAGTATCTTGATGAACTTGAAGTTTGGGTTTTCTTCGAAGGTAGTGTTGAAATTAAGCAGTTTTCTTTCATATTTCTTTATGAAGATTTTTTCCTACGGGGTTAATGCAGCTGGACCTTGGACACTTTTTAATAAGTGGATTTTGGCAGACCTCTTCATGAGCTTTTTGGAAACCCATATTACAAAGGTATTCCCACTAATTTTCAAACATCGATATAGATATGTGGATGACATTTACGCAATAGTAAATGAGAAACAAGTGGATGATGCATTAAAACTACTCACTTTACAAAATCCTGCAATAAAATTTTCCATAGAAAAAGAGACAAACAATGAAATCCCTTTCTTAGATTTGAAACTTACCAGAAAACATACAAAACTTTGAATTTGACATACATAGGAAGGAAACGCACAGAAAATTGTGTAAAATCAGATGGATATAACCCAAGACAACACAAACATGCTGTTATCAACAGTTTAACTTACAGGCTGGTTAATGTACCTTTAAACAAGATAGAATATATCAAAGAGTACAATATTATAATTCACATTGCAGAATACAATGGATTCAGTGCTGAATTGGTGAAAAAGAAAATTGATAAATTCAAAAGACAACAAAGATGCAAACAAGGAACTACTCTTTCCCCAATCAGCAATGAAACTTCATACAGAAAATTTACATATCATCCCAGAGCTACACACCTTTTCCAAAAAGTCTTCAAAGAGCACAATATTACTTTGGCTCCACAGAACAAATTTAGTGTACAATACCTTTTGAAATTACATAATACAAAGGAGATACCCACAGACAAAAAATCAGGTGTGTACCGAATAAACTACAAAGGCTGTGACAACTTTTACATTGGAAAAACTAAAAGGAACTTGAACATTAAGCTTAAAGAGCATTTTAGGAACATCAGGAACAAAGAAATAGCTAAATCGAGGGTAGTGTACCATTTTTGGAAGGAGAATCATGATATAGAATGAGAAATCCACTCATTAAAAAGTGCATTAACCACGTGGGAAAAAATCTTCATAAAGAAATATGAAAGAAAATTGTACAATTTCGACACTACCTTTGAAGCAAACCTATACTTCAAGTTCATCGAGATACTGACAGATGCACCTATCACCTCCAATGAGTTCACCAAACCAATGTCCATTAGTCGACAACAGCTGATGATGTTAGGAAGCTCCTAACAAAACACGTTCTAGGTAAATACTAGCAAAAAGTGGAGCATTGGGTACTAGTTCGACTCAGAATTACATTAATTCCTTTGATACAAACTATTTTTAGTTCTATTTTCATGCTACATCCCTTAGATTTTGATTTTTTGAGGGACCAGTTATTGCTTGCAGTCTTCTCTCTGGTGGTAGAACATAGAAATAAAGTTAATACATTATCATGGGACCTCAAAATGTCTATTTGTACTGAATTTTTAAAATTACTTTTTAAGATTTTACATACTTTTATCCAGTTAGGTTATATTGAATGATGAATGGATGAAAGGATGCTCAAATGAGCTTCAGGATAAGGGAAAACCCTGGATAAAAACTCATATCCATATAACTTACTGTGACCAAGTTTCTAAATCAAACCCCATTACTAGAGCTAGGTAATACAAAATGGAGGGGAATAATAATAGAGAGAATATTGAAATTCTGGTATAAGTGTATTAAAGGGCAGAAAGGAGAATTATTGAATCTGTGCATGAAGCAACAGAAAAGCATTAAAAATGCAAATAGTTGGTGGTTGGAATTGGAAAGAATGATATTAAAGACAGGCATGGGAGATCTATGGAGAGCAGAGGAAACAAATTATAGTGGTTTTTGGAAGGAAGTGAGAACTAGACTACAAGACATAGATAGGCAAGAGATATGGGAAAGTATAGAAGAAAAGAAATCTTTGAAATTTTAATAAGCAATTAAAGACAGAACGGGGCAGGGAAAATATATAGATCAATGTGACAAAACTGGAAGAGAAGGCATAGCATGGATGAGAGTAGGAATATTATACTTAAAAGGGTTGAAGTAATGAGGTAGGAATATGTGAATTTTGTGGAGATGAAGAAAGCACTGTTCATTACCTGATAGAATGTAAGGAGCTAACAAATTACAGGAGAAAGATATGGGATAAGAAATGGGACAGTGTAAGTAAAGAGATATTGGCATTACACATGCTAATGGGGATGGGAGAAAAGAAAAATAGATGTATAGGAAATTTCTTACATAGGATAAGAGAAAAGTGGATTAGGGTAAAAGAAGCGAAGGTCAAGAAGAAATGACAGCAAGCTGCTCAGGAAAACCAAAGGCTTATGGCCAGGGGACCTGAGTCAGTGAGTAAATCTTAAGGTCAGCAATTTCATGTATTTGTACAGGATGTATAATACAGCATGTTCTATGTTAAACTTTATTGTACTGAATTTGTAAGGGATACTGTACAAATAAATCATAAAATATAAAAAATCAGAACCTCTTGAACATGCTGCCACCTATGCTATGGAGGTGGCATTGAGATGCTATCAAATTTTTGGATGGAGTGCAATACTTCCCCCACTTATACTGTATGTAGTACAGAAAGTGGTATTGAATAACCACTTTCAAATTGATAAAAGCAGAACTATTGTAAAATTCAGAGAAATGACAAGGAATATCTTCAAAATGATTCACTCCACCCACTCAGAAAAAATTGACTAATGCCCGATTTCACCAACAGATGTTAAAATCGATTTTAACAAATGTAATGTGGCAAATGTCAGTGGTAACAGCACTGTTAAATTTCTTGCATTTCACCAACCTGTTTTCTGAAAATATTAACAAACACATGTTAACGTCAAGAAACTTGTAAATATTACAGCTATAGAAGGCTATGGATGAGTCATATTATTGTGACTTTGTGGGTTCGTGAAATAAAAAGTCCAATTACACCACTCAACAATGTTCTTTATTTCCACCGACTTACAGTTAAACACTTGCCAATTACACAGAATTACACGCTGCAACAATTACAATTCACCAGTTCGTCCGTTACAATTTCCTTGTACTCGCGGTTACATAAGCTCCGGTCCACATTCACAGTTACGTACAGTCTTCCGTTGCACAATCTTCTCGTACATTAACACGTCACTGACTAACACTGCCTTCTTACACCAAGAACTGTCCTCACTCACACACACTAACCAACTGATTGACCAACTCAACTCTGTCTGTCTGTAACCCTCTTTAAATAGGAATATCGCCAACTTCTGGTGTTTACAGGATTGTTCTAGTAACAGAAAGATCGAGAACCAGGTGTAAGGAAACATACGGCACAGTCATGTTTTTCCCCCAACCACAGCCTGTCACCACTATAGGACAAACGAGGCGAGGGCGTGGCTAACCGAACCTTCCCTGTCTCCCGCTGCCAGCTGCTTTCACAGAGTGTTCCAGCGCTCCCGTTACACTGCTCCCTCCTCAAAGCTGTTCGCCTCGAACAGCCCCATCGTAGCGTGCGAGGCGGTCCAGGTGTACCACCAGCGTCTGCTCGGAGTCTCAGCCAGAAGTAGCGCTGCCGTAGTTTGTGAATCATTCGGTTCGCTCCCAGGTGTCCTCCTGAAGTACCGGCGTGCACTTCCTCCAAGACTTCCGGGACCTTGCTCCGGGGAAGTACCAACTGTTCTCTCTGCGCCTTCCCATCGGGTGACTCCCATACCCGGAACAGCACGCCCTCTCTGGTCTTCAACGAGTCCCATCGGGCCCAGTGCGACTTGTAGGTGGCGCTCCTCGGTGCGATGTCCTCCCAGGTTGGTCTCGTCCCTGCGTCCACTTCCCTCAAGAGTGGCCCCAAGTCTACGTCCGCCAGCTGCTCCCTCCTCAGGCCTGCGCTATCCCAGCCTTCAGCAGGCACTGCCACAACTACTCGGACTGCTGCGGCACGCTCCTCCTCTTCCACTCTTGTGCGCTCGTGGCCGTCCTGGATCTGCGATAGGACACCTCCAATGCAATGGTCGCTGGCGTCGGTGTCCACAATGAAGGCGCCACCCGGTTGTGGGAAACCCAAAGTTGGAGCACTGCACAGGGTCTCCTTCGGGTGCTGGAAAGCGTCTTCGGCGTCCTCCGTCCACACATAAGGCCGGTTTTCCTCCGTCAGGCGGGTGAGGGGTTTTGCTATGTTGTCGGCCTTTTCCTCTAAATCATTAAGGCGGTCGTCTACTTGACCCTTCCGTTTGCCCAGGTTCGCGACGTCATCCCTCACGCCGGCCAACCGTTCCTCAAACTTGGCGGCGAGAGCCTCGTTCGCCACCTTCATTTCGGTAGCCAGACCGTCATTCGCTGCTCTCATTTCCGTGGTTAACTCGGCCTTCATTTGTTCCATCTTCTCGGTGATGTTGCCCCTAGCCGTCCTGATTAGTTTCAGTTCCGCGGCCAGGTTATTTCTAGTCTCCAGCATCTCTGTTAATTCGGCCCGCATTTCTTCCATCTTCCTGGTGATGTTGTCTTTAGCCGTCTTCATTTCTTCCAGTTCCGCTAAAATCTTTTCTAATGCTGCCTCCATCGTTGTAATGTTCGGTGATGTTGTTTTCCCGCTTCCTGACACCAGTGTGACTTTGTGGGTTCGTGAAATAAAAAGTCCAATTACACCACTCAACAATGTTCTTTGTTTCCACCGACTTACAGTTAAACACTTGCCAATTACACAGAATTACGCGCTGCAACAATTACAATTCACCAGTTCGTCCGTTACAATTTCCTTGTACTCGCGGTTACGTAAGCTCCGGTCCACATTCACAGTTACGTACAGTCTTCCGTTGCACAATCTTCTCGTACATTAACACGTCACTGACTAACACTGCCTTCTTACACCAAGAACTGTCCTCACTCACACACACTAACCAACTGATTGACCAACTCAACTCTGTCTGTCTGTAACCCTCTTTAAATAGGAATATCGCCAACTTCTGGTGTTTACAGGATTGTTCTAGTAACAGAAAGATCGAGAACCAGGTGTAAGGAAACATACGGCACAGTCATGTTTTTCCCCCAACCACAGCCTGTCACCACTATAGGACAAACGAGGCGAGGGCGTGGCTAACCGAACCTTCCCTGTCTCCCGCTGCCAGCTGCTTTCACAGGGTGTTCCAGCGCTCCCGTTACATTATTTTATGAACGTACTGCGATGCGCTTTTGTTTTAATTTTCGTCTGTATACAGCTGAATAAATGGCGAGTGAACTAAATTGTAAACAAAAGCCGTGAGACAAATTCCTCATCGATGGAGAAACAATTGTTAATTGAATTGATGACGAAGTGTAAAGATATCGTGGAAAATAAGAGGACGGATGCAGTGAATGTAAAAGAGAAGGATGTCACGTGGGAAAATACTGGAAACAAATTTAATTCAAATGCATGTGTCACTACTACAAGCATCAAACAACTTCTTCAGTATTACGTAAATGTAAAACCAGGTGCAAAGAAGGACCAGTGGCTTAAACGTTTCAAGACGGGAGGTGACAGTGTATTATCCACATAAGTCAGTGAATTATAAAATTGGAAAGTTATTAGTACTTGAAGCAAAGGTGGGATCGGCATATTCCTTTTGATGCATGTTCTAATTCAGTATTACGTAAATTTAAAACGAG